>JBBBVM010000640.1:0-600000 GCA_037355625.1 Petunia x hybrida | reverse complement strand
GCTCGAACGATGGCATACAACTCCTTGTCATACGTAGAGTAGTTCAAGGTTGCACCCTTAAGCTTTTCGCTAAGGTAAGCGATTGGCTTCGGTTCTTGCATCAGCACTCCTCCAATCCCAACTCCAGATGCATCACACTGGACTTCGAATGCTTTGCCGAAGTCAGGGAGTTGTAACAACGGGGCAGAGCAAAGCCTCCGTTTCAACTCTTGGAAAGCCCTTTCTTGGGACTCTCCCCACACAAACGGATGATCTTTCTTAACCAGCTCGGTCAAAGGAGCTGCCACGGTGCTAAAGTCACGAACAAACCTTCGATAAAAGCTAGCTAAGCCATGGAAGCTACGAACTTGTGATACCGAGGTTGGAGTTGGCCAATCTTTGATGGCTTCGACTTTTGACTCGTCGACTTCGACACCATTAGCACTGACAACGAATCCTAGAAAGACCACACGATCGACACCAAAGGCACACTTCTTGAAGTTAGCATATAACTTCTCATCTCGAAGCTTACCGAGCACAAGCCTGAGGTGTTCGACATGTTCATCCATGGTTCGACTATAAACGAGTATGTCATCGAAATAAACGACAACGAACTTGTTTATGAACGGTTTGAGCACATGGTTCATCAATCGCATGAATGTACTCGGGGCATTGGATAAGCCAAATGGCATTACCAACCATTCATAGAGACCGAATTTTGTCTTGAATGCGGTTTTCCACTCGTCTCCGGGTTTCATTCGGATCTGATGGTAACCGGACCTGAGGTCAATCTTTGTAAAGCATGAAGAACCACTTAGTTCATCTAGCATGTCATCAAGTCGTGGAATAGGATGACGATACTTTACCGTTATTTTGTTGACTGCTCGACAGTCAACGCACATTCGCCAAGTTCCATTCTTCTTCGGGACAAGGATAACTGGAACGGCGCAAGGACTCAAGCTCTCTCGAACGAGGCCCTTGTTCAACAACTCATCAACCTGCCGTTGGAGCTCTTTTGTGTCCTCGGGATTACACCGGTATGCAGGTTTGTTGGGGATTTGAGACCCCGGTACGAAGTCAATTTGGTGCTCGATTCCTCCCAACGGAGGCAATCCACCTGGCATCTCTTCGGGAAACATGTCTCCGAAGTCCTGCAAAACACTTTGTACAGCACTAGGCAAAGGGTTATTGTTAGAAAAATCATCATTAGAGTTTAGAAAAATACCCTTGTGCACGAGGCAAATCATCATCTGACTGTTGTCGTTGCCTCGTAAAATCTCACCCGGTTGAATGATTGCACAGATTCCTTTTACTTTGGGCGGTGAGTTTGTCTCTTCGGCCCCCGATTTTGCTCCCATCGGAAGCTTAGCTTTGGCCGCTTCTTTCAATTCTTTCATCCGTTTATAATCCTCGGTGACTTGCTTTGGAGACAAGGGTTTGAGTATGAAACTCTTCCCTTCGAGCTTGACAGTGTAAGTGTTGGATCTCCCATTATGAACAACTGACCGGTCATACTGCCACGGTCTTCCCAATAGCAAATGACAAGCTTGCATTGGCACCACATCGAGTATCATTTCATCTTGATACTCGCCAATTCTAAACTTGATCCACACTTGTTTAACAACCCTCAACTCTCCACACTCGTTCAGCCATTGTAATTTGTAAGGGTGGGGATGCTTCATCGTAGATAGTCCCATTTGTGAAACCAAGGTTTGGCTTACAACATTTGCACAACTACCAGAGTCAATGATCATCGAACACACCTTTCCCCTCACTCGACATCGGGCATGAAAGAGGTTTTCTCTTTGGTTGTCCTCTTCTTCAATAGTCATGCAGCTCAAATTCCTTCGAACCACAAGAAATATTTCCGGATGATCAGCTTCGGCAGCCTCATGATCATCATCACCTTCAGCTCGGTCAGTCTCTCACCTTTAATGGATGGCACTCGGGTCCACTCAGTTTATGGGTTCGGTTTTTGGTCACTCGAGAACTTGTAGCCAATGGCTTCTTCGGTTGATCAACTTCTCTCAATTCCTTCGAATTCGACAAGTTGCAATGTCTTACTTCGGGAAGAGGTAGTTGATTTGACTCGATGGAACGGACAGCTATTTACTCTTGCGCTTGGGAAGTCAAGAAATTTTCTACGAAGTTGGACTTCGGTCACCCACGCACGAGTTCCTAGAAACTCAAATGAGTTAGTACGACCTCGAGTAGGACAATTACTCAAAAGATCCACTAACTAGAATTTCGGGTAGAAGAAAAGTGAAAACCTAGGAGAATCTACCCTTTGATTTACTTTGGAATCTTTTTCGAACACACCAACTCTTGTCCGTACAAGAGTGGTCCCTCCTTGGTACGAATAGGGTTTTACCTTATCCAATTTTCCTCTTTTCAGCCGACAAATTTTCACCTGGGGTTTTAATGTCTACACTTTACCGCTTTTTTCTTCAATGGAACAGTGAAACCTTGCTCCGGCGTACGGACAAGTCAACTTCGGTTCACTGACCACGAATTTCAACAGATCTGGGTTGCTCTTTCAACTCCGGTTCCAAACATCAACGGAGGAAATCAAACAAGTTCTTCGAGCTAAGAACCAGCTCGTTTGTGTCGTACACTGTTACGATTTTGTAACAACCTTCCGGCGTACGGACAACGAATTCAAATACAGAACTTCGAGTTTTAAGCACAAATCAAACCCAAATCACTCAAGAACCACCAATCTTCATCGGTTTCAACCAAACACGATGGGGGTCCAAGTTCCAGTCACCATTAAAGCTCAAAACAGTCCAAAAATTCACCAAGAAACCCTAGTCACGAAAATGGTACGTCGGGTACTTGTTGGAACCAGAACTCGATGGTGAACAAGAATCAATGGTTGTTTAATCCAAACAACCAACAATCAAACACAATTTTTGAATTTTGTTTTTCTACTTTTTTTTTTTTTTTTGTAAAATAACACCAACAGTAACTCAACCAAATCAAGAACACGAAACGGAAAACAAAGACACAAACGCACGAAAGTAAAGATAGCTTGAACAGGATTTGAGGTTGTAGAAACAAACCCAAACCGTGCTCTGATACCAAGATGGTGCAAGCAAACCCGAGGGGAATTGCTAAACACAAACGCGGAAGAAAATCAACAAGAAAAGTAAAGATAGAAGCAAGACAAATCTTGCTTCGATTCGAAAGAACAGTGAGGAACCTGTCTCAAAGCTCGATCGAAGGGAAATCAAGATGCACCTATACTATGCAACAATCCTCAAGAAAGACCCGCTTCTTGCAAATTGAATGATCAAGAAGAATTTGTTCAAACGAATAACACCGATTGACACAAGTTCTTTAAAGGCCCACGTCGGGGAATGGCTCCATCGGAGACTCACAATAGCACTTGCTATGTTTTTCATAAACTAAAATCTGGATCCCTTTACAATGAAGTAAAATGGACTATTTATAGACTATGCTAAGGATAAAGTAGTAAATAGTCACAAGTGACTAATAAAAACAAGCCACGCAGGGCTGAGCTAAGTTTGTGTTCGGCAGCCTTGACTTCGGTGCGTGGTCGCTTGCTCGAACTCATTGTCCTCGGACGCTCACTTATCCTCGAGCTCAATGTCCTCGGTCACTTTGCCTTCGGTTCTTGAGCCCGGCCACTCAGCTTCGGAGGAGCAGTTGTTTCTCTTCGGCCAGGCTAAGTGAATGTGCACATCGTGCAGCAGCTTGGCTTGACTTCGGGTCAGTGGTCTCCCCGGTGGATCGAACACTTGATCAGCACGTGTTCGGGCTGCATCAGCATGTTAGACCTTTCATATGGTGTCTAAAAACACCTATAAATAGCTAGATGTCTTGTTATTTTCATTAGCTTACTTTGATGATTAAACAAACCTTTGTGTTGAGAGTTGAACTCTTTTGAGGAATGAAAACCTTGATGGGACTTGTTCTTCCTCTAGCGGATCTAGATGAATTCCAATCCCCCCCGACCATTCTACTTGCGTGCTCACGTTAGCTCGAGGGTAGTTGCCTAGTGTAGGTGTTCTTGTCATTCTCTCGAGGTGTAACGGAACAAATTCTCCGTTGCTATTTGAGATTATTGAACGAGTTACGTCTCGCTCATTATCTTTACTTTCCGCGTTTGATTTCCTACATCATTAGTAGTGAGAAGGAGCCTAGGAGCTATGATTGTGGAAGATAGTGAAACCTTGCAAAGGGAAAATCTATTCCATGCTAGGTGCCGGGTCAAAGGTGTTGTTTGCTCAATGATAATTGATTCAGGGAGTTGTGCAAACGTTGTGAGTCAATCACTTGTGTCTCAATTGAAGTCGCCTATCGTGAAGCACCCCAAGCCTTACCGGTTACAATGGCTTAGCGAATGTGGGGAGCTTAAAGTAGTGAAGCAAGTGTTGATTAGTTTCAAAATGGGGAGTTATGTAGATGAGCATATGTTTGACGTTGTGCCTATGCAAGCATGCCACCTACTCTTTGGGAGGCCTTGGCAATTCGATAGGCAAGTAGTGCATGATGGTCGACTCAACACTTACACGGTCAAACATGAAGGGAGGAGATTTGTGCTTAAACCCTTAACTCCTAAGCAAGTAAGTGAGGACTACAAGAAGATGAAGGAGTTACGAGAGGTGGCAAAGGCTAAGTCGGTGGTGAAGACTAGTCCTTTGGCCGAGAGTGTGGTGGCATTCCCACCATCTTCTACCGGTGGCATATGTGCCATGATGCAACCGGGCGAGCTCTTTAAAGGAAATGATGGCAACAAGCTACTTCTCTGCCTAGTGCACAAAGGTATGGTTCTTACTTCCGAAATTGATTATTCTTCTAACCCTTTGCCTAGTGCTTTTGTAAATGTCTTGAAGGACTTTGGGGACATGTTCCTGGATGAGATGCCCGATGGCTTGCCTCCCTTGAGGGGTATTGAACATCAAATCGACTTTGTCCCGGGATCTCAAATCCCAAACAAGCCGGCCTATAGAAGCAATCCCGAGGACACAAGGGAGTTGCAAAAACAAGTTGATGACTTGATTTCCAAAGGCTTGGTGAGGGAGAGCTTGAGTCCTTGTGCCGTGCCCGTGATTCTTGTCCCAAAGAAGGACGGCACTTGGAGAATGTGCGTGGATTGCCGAGCCGTGAACAAGATAACGGTAAAGTACCGTCATCCCATTCCACGTCTTGATGATATGTTGGATGAATTGAGTGGGTCATGTGTCTTTTCCAGAATCGACCTTAGGTCCGGTTACCATCAAATCCGGCTCAAGACCAAATTCGGTCTCTATGAATTGTTGGTAATGCCCTTCGGGCTTTCCAACGCACCTAGCACTTTTATGAGACTCATGAACCATGTTTTGAAACCTTTTATTAACAAGTTTGTGGTTGTCTATTTCATGATATATTGATCTATAGTAAGTCGATAGATGATCATATTGGCCACCTTAGGCAAGTGCTTGAAGTTTTGAGAGCCGAAAAGCTCTATGCTAACTTTAAAAAGTGTGCTTTTGGTGTTGAGAAGGTTGTCTTCCTTGGGTTGGTTGTGAGTGCCCAAGGAGTGGAGGTGGATGAGTCTAAGGTGGAGGCCATACGTGATTGGCCAACTCCTACCACCGTGACTCAAGTGAGGAGCTTTCATGGTCTTGCTAGTTTCTATAGACGATTTGTGAAAGACTTTAGCTCCATTGCCGCTCCGCTCACCGAATTGGTGAAGAAGGACAACCCATTTGTTTGGGGAGAGCCTCAAGAGAAGGCCTTCCAAGAATTAAAAAGTAGGTTGAGTACCGCCCCTCTATTGCAATTGCCCGACTTTGGAAAGGCATTTGAGGTTGAATGTGATGCCTCGGGGGTGGGAATTGGTGGTGTTTTAATGCAAGATGGCAAACCCATAGCCTACTTTAGTGAGAAGTTGAAAGGGGCTTCCTTGAACCACTCTACATATGACAAAGAATTGTATGCCCTAGTGAGAGCTCTTGCCCATTGGCAACACTACTTATGGCCTAGAGAGTTTGTGATCAAGAGTGACCATGAGTCACTCAAGCATTTTAGGGGCCAAGAGAAGTTGAACAAGCGTCACGCCAAGTGGGTAGAGTTTATTGAGTCTTTTCCCTATGTTATCCAATACAAGAAAGGGAAAGACAATGTGGTGGCGGATGCCCTCTCTAGGAAGTTCGCTCTCGCCACTACTCTCACCTCCAAGCTCATGGGATTCGAGAGCATCAAATTGATGTATGCTCATGATCCTAAGCTCAAGAGCATCCATGAAGCTCTAGAGAAGGGGGAGAGAGTTGAGAAATACCAATGGGTTAATGGATACATCTTTAAAAATGGTAGAGTGTGCATACCCGAGTCCTCATGGAGGGAATTGCTTGTGCAAGAGGCACATTGTGGAGGACTCATGGGTCACTTTGGGATAAGAAAGACTTTGGCCGTTCTTCAAGAACAATTTCATTGGCCAAAGATGAGGGTGCATGTGGAAAAGTTTTGCACTAATTTCCTTGAGTGCAACCGTGCCAAATCTAAAGCCCACCCTCATAGGTTGTATACCCCTCTCCCTATACCTACTAGCCCGTGGATGGATATCTCAATGGACTTTGTCATGGGATTACCAAGGACTAGGGGGGCCACGATAGCATTTATGTTGTTGTGGATAGGTTCTCCAAGATGGCTCATTTCATTCCATGCAAGAAGTGTGATGATGCCCAACATGTAGCTTCTTTGTTTATTGACAATGTTTTGAAGTTGCATGGTGTGCCTCAAACTATTGTGAGTGATAGGGACACCAAGTTCCTAAGCCACTTTTGGAGATGCTTGTGGGGTGCCCTTGGCACCAAGCTCTTGTTTTCTACGTCCCACCACCCACAAACCGATGGGCAAACCGAGGTGGTAAACCGAACTTTGGGTGCTCTTCTTAGAGCCATGACCCGAGGTAAGGCCGGGACTTGGATTGATAGATTGCCTCTAATGGAGTTTGCCTATAATCGAACATTGCATAGCATGATTGGCATGACTCGTTTTGAATGTGTTTATGGTTTTAACCCCTGATTCCCCTTGATCTAACCCCTTTGCCAAGGGAGATGGTTGTTAATTTTGAAGGTAAAGCTAGAGCCAAGGCTTTGGTTGAACTCCATGCAAAGGCGAAGAAGAATTTGGAGGAAGCTTATGCTAAGGTTGCCTCAAAGAAAAATAAAGGACGCAAGAAGGTGGAACTCAAGAAGGGCGACTATGTGTGGGTGTACTTCCGGAAAGAAAGGTTTCCAAACTTTAGGAAAGGGAAGTTGGCACCCCGGGGAGATGGCCCATTCCAAGTGCTCTCGAAGATAAACAACAATGCCTATGTGGTCGACTTGCCAAGTGAGTATCAAGTTTCTAATACTTTCAATGTTTGTGACTTGGTTCCTTTGGATGTAGGTAGTGAAGAGGTCGTGAATGCTGATGAAGAGGTCGTGAATGATGCTTCAATTTCGAGGACGAAATCCTCTCAAGAAGGGGGGGATGATAAGACCCAAACCCCCACAAGACCCTTCACTCGGAGTCAAGCCAAGTTGATCCAAGATACCCATCTTCACTTGACTTGGAGAGACATGAATGGAGGCGCTGAGAGTGGCTTGAAGGTCATGCTTTTGAGTGCCATGGATGGGGGATCACTTAGTCCACTTAGAGAGGCATCCGGGGCACGTTTGGAAGCAAATCAAGAAGCTACAGGAACGGGCGGACCGCCTACGCAACTAGGCGGGCCGCCTACTTTTTGATCACTCTCTGGATTTTGCACCAGGCGGACCGCCTCTGCAAAACAGGCGGACCGCCTACTCCAAAGGGGCTGGGCGCCTACTCCAACTAGGCTGAGCGCCTACTCCTAGAAGGCTGGGCGCCTACTGAGGCGCCTACTTTGCTGAGAAGATGCGGGAATCATAGTTTTATGCTATGTTTTGGACAACTATAGCCCTACGTGGCCTTTATTGTTTAAACCCACTTTAGGGGTATTTTTGAGCTTTCATTATGTGTAAGTGAAGTCTATAAATACTTCACAAACCTCTTCAAACCTTAGCTTACCTTTGAATCTTATGAATGATGAATAGAGTTTATCTCTTTATTGAAGAAACCCTTTCTTTGGTTGCTTGAATTCACTAGTGGAACCTAGTTGAGTCTTGAACCGAAAACCCGACCATTCTACTCGCGAGTTCTTTGTTTACTCGAGAGTAGTTGCATAGTGTAGGTCCTTCTAGACGCCGATTCGAGGGTATCTCGGGACAAGTTCCCCGTGGTTACTTCGAAGGGAGTTTGAGAAGTGTCTCGCTCTCCTATCTTTATTTTTTTGTCGTATTGATTCTTATCACAGGGGGCGCTCCGCCCAGCCCCCTTGATGCAACCCAAATTGCATCGAGACCATTCACTCGAAGTCAAGCCAAGGATATACAAGACGCTCACCTACACTTGGTTTGGAGAGGCGTGGATGATACGAGCTCGGGGGAGGACTTAAAGACAATGCATTGGAGCTCAATCCATGTGGAGACAGGGCAGGAAACAGTGCAGGAAGCAGGGGAGCAAAACAGGGCAAAACAGAGAACTTGGGGGACAGCGGACCAGTAGCTTAGGAAACATTATAAAGGGGTGCCATAAATACACCCCTCCTTTCATTTATTGCTCTTTACATTACTTTGAACACAAAACACATTGAATGAGCATAGCTCTTGAACCTTGTAACACTTTTGGCTTGAAATCAATTGGATGAATCCAAGTTGCTCTTCAATCCATCTTCGATCATTCTATTTGCTTGAGCCTCGTGTCTCTTGAGGATAGTTGCTTAGCGTAGGTGATTCTTTCCAATCGTTTGGGGTGTAACGGAACAAGTTCTTCGTTGCTACTCGAACTTTAGTGTGAGTCTCGTCTCGTTCCTTATCTTTTATCGCTTTCGTATTTTCGATTGCATCAGTTGGTATCAGAGCAAGGCTAGGGTTGCGTTCTTACGAACCCTCGTCCTACTCTTCGTGCTTGTCATCTTTGTTTCTTGTTTATTTTCATGTTCTTGTTCTTGTTTTATTGAAAAAGAAGAAAAAAATTTAAAAACTAGAAAACCCAAAAATTTACTAGAAATTGTTGTTTGTTACGATTTGGTTGGTGTTGATTATCGGAGATTGTTTGTTTACGTCATCTCGACAATTGGGAACCAACAAAACACGTTTTGGAGTTGAAAATCAAAAGTTGAAAATTTTGAACCCTAGGTTGAATATTTCAAAAATTTGCTAGAACTCGATTGATGTTATGAAATCTTGGTTGTTTGGTATTGGGGATTACTCCCTATAGTTTTCTTGTCATTTTGATACCACCATAACATCATTTGGAGTATTGGAGTAAAAATCAAAATTTGGGTTCTTGAAGGTTTTGAACAATTTGAAGAACTTGACCAAAAATCATTGAAAACAAGTTGTTTGATGGTTGTTTGTTTGCTTAAACCATTGGGAATTGTTTGCTACAGTTGAAAACACCATTTGAAAGCTTGAAAAACTGAAACAAGTTGAATTTGGGTTGTTGTGTGTGCCAAAACTGCAGTTTTCTGTCGAGTTCCTGGTTCTACTGAACAAACCTGCGCGATCGCGCAAGGTCTCGCGCTGTCGCGCCATTTCTGCATTTTTTGTTCATCGCGATCGCACCCCTCTTCACGCAATCGCGAAGGGTTCCTATTTCCAGAAAACCCTGAAGTGGGACAGAATGTTCGCAAAGGCATCGTAACAGTTTCCAACCACCAAAACTCCCATAGCATCATCAAATATGGTGAGTTTCTAGATCACAAACCAAAATTCATCCAATTCCGAATCCGTTTAGTGACGATTCGATCTTTGAACATTTGATCACGTCACTTCCGGTTAGTACTTTGAGGGTAATACTTCTACCCAATTAGTACTAATCCCTTGTGCGAATAGGATACTCGTGCCTAGAAGGAGAGTAGAATTCAAAGAAGATTCGTAGTTAATTGTTTGGTTCAAGTGCGCACCAAATAGCTTAGCGTTGATCGAGTCCCATTGAATACACTCTTCCCGAAGAGCATTTGGTTCTTGTATTTTGGATTGATCTTTGAGGAGGTTGCGCAACTACGAGGAGGCCATTGATTTCAAGTTTGTGTGAAACCAACCCCAAACTTGAGTGAACCCGAGCGACAAACAAAAGTGAGGGAGTGAGTGAGGACTTTTACTCTAATCTCATTTCTTATTTTTTGATTGTTGTAGGTACATGGCGGAGGAGAAAGCAAAGAGTACTATTGAGGTTCCAACCGACGTCTTGGCTAGTTTGTTAGCCGAGGTGAAGGCCCTAAACCTTAAAATGGAGGCTCTTGAAAAGGAGAGGACCCCGAGGGTCCCAAAAGATACCGGTGAAAGTACTAGTGATGATTCAATCATGAAACCGGATCAATATGCGGAGCTAGTTCGTCGACAACGGTTGAGGGATGAGGCTCTTGCTAGAGAGAGATTGATAAGACCCAAATCGAGCCTAAGGCACTTACCATCAAGAGCCAAGCGTGAGAGCACAGAGTATACAAGGCAAGGGCACCGGAGGAGGGTTCGAGAGTTATTTGGAGTCATGGACTTGAGCGCCGATGAGGGAGGACCGGCTACGGACCAAGGAGGAACACTTAGAGTCCATTTTGAGCCGTTTCCAAGAACCCAAGAAGGGGCGGACCGCCTACTCAAAGGGGCGGACCGCTTAGTTGATTTCAAGCCTCTGGACTTTGAGGCGCCTCATTTAGGGGTGGACCGCCTACTCTGGCCACCCACTCTGCAGGTGGGGCGCCTACTCTGGGCGCCTGCTATTCAGGCGGGGCGCCTAGTGTGCTGAAGGCCCATCCGGGTTTCCTACTTATTTTGAGTGTAATTCCAACTATAGCCCTAAGTGACATGTAATGTTTTGACTAGACTTAGGGGCTATTTAGACATTTTATTTAGAAGTGTGGTGAACCTATAAATACCACACTTAGTCATTTATTTCATTTAGCTTGGTTTTAGAATAGAAGAATAGACTTAGAAAGAGAGGCAAGGCCTTCTTCTTTGTAGAAGCTTGAAGCTTCGGATTATCTCTTGCTTGGGACCTATGGAGATTCGTCACTAGTACGGAATCCTTGTATGGTTCAAGTTTCCCTTCCTCTCTCGGATATACATTCATGGTTTGAATCATTTATCCATTCTTTCTTCTATTTCTGTTCTTCCCCATCCCTTACTTTCTTTGTTATCTTGTGATTATTGCTTCCGCATCTTAGTTTATCCCCTTCCGCCTCTTTGGGTCTTTTCAGTTTGGTATCAGAGCAAGGCTCGGGTTTTGTTTCTACAAACCCCCGACCCTTGGTTCTTCGTGCCTTAGGTTGATTCTATCTTTAGTTTCCTTGTTCTTGTTATTGGAAAGGAGAAAACCACAAAAAATTGAAAAATTGAAAATACCAAAAATTTGTTCTATCTTGTGTTTTGGATTGATTCGTGTTGTGATTGATATTGGGGTTTGTTCCTTATTGGAAACCCGTTATTTTGGTACCCAACACACATGATTTGGAGTTGTATCCCATGAATTGAAAATTTGAAACCCTTGAAAAATTGAAAAAAAAGTTGAAACTCTAGCTATGAACATGATGAACATGGTAGATTGTTGGATTTTGATTGGGGTTTGATAAAATTGATTGGGGTTTGATCTCTGTGATTGAAACAACGTTTGGGTACCTTCGAATTAATAAAACAACGTGTGATTTGTTGGATTTTTGGGTGCCAAAGGCAAGAAAGACGAGTTTAAACTGTGCTGGAAGTTGCAGTAGGCGGGGCTCCTAGTAGAAGAGGCGGACCGCCTGTTTTTTGTTCACTCTCTGGAAATTGACAAGGCGGACCGCCTAGTAAAAGAGGCTGACCGCCTACTTTGAGTAGGCTGACCGCCTACTCTCCTCTGCAGAGAACCAGGCGGACCACCTACTCAAAACAGGTGGGGCGCCTACTTCCTGAAGCCTTTTTCGGGTAGCTTTCTTGTAGGTTTTCGCTTGTTCTTTGCTTCCTAAATTCTTGGTTAGTGTTTCTAGGGTATTAGTCCTACTTTATTAACACTAATCTTTGATCCTTTAGGGTGTTGTGTGTCTTGAAGCTTTACTTAAAGTCGTAGAACTTCTTTGGCCTCAAGTGCGCACTACAAATAGCTTCCGTACATCGAGTCACATCAACTCCACTCCGAATCTTTACTTGGACATACTAGTTGATTGATCTTACCATTTTGGTTCCTAAAGGAGATAAGGGCATCTTTGGTTGGGGGTTTGGGAGTGTGCACCCTAAAAAGAGTGTTGAGAGCCACCACCAAAGGTAAGGGAGAGCAAGTGAGGTTGTTTATACTAACCTTTGCACTTTCTTAACATGTCTTTTGCAGGTACAAGGAGCCATAAGGGAGGTTTGGAGGGAAGTGGGAGTGGTGAGAAAGGTGTAAATGGGAGGTAGTTGAAGCCTACTTTCCGTGCATCTTGGCTAAGATAGAGGCAATAGACACTCGACTCCAACACTTAGAGGATGAGATGGAAGAGAATGAGGCCGAGGGAAGAGATGGTATGAGTCGCACTATGGGTTATGGTATTGCTAGTAGTGGTGAAATGAGCAAGTACCCAATTAATGAAGGTACTATTGAGGGGATGTGTAAAGGGCGTTACATGGATGAACTCATGAGTAAAAGAGATTGGTGTCAATTCATAGTGAGCCTTAATGGGAATCATGGGTATGTGCTTCAAGTGGATGATGGTGAAGCAAGTTGGATTAGCCATCTTGTAGTGAGAAGGTTGGGAATACCTTGTGTTGATGGAATGGCTAGGGTAGTTATTTCCCAAAGGAGCTTTGAAGAAGAAGTGGAGTGCAAAGTAGGCCCTTTAGTGGGATGTGATGTTATGTTGGGAAAGCCTTGGCTTTTCAATAGACCCTTCAAGCTCGACAAATTCTTTGATGGCTATCATGTTAAAGCACAAGGGAAGATACAATTCCTCCTTCTTAGGAAAGAAGAAGTACAACCAAGCAAGCCCATGAACATGAGAAGCGGAGGGACACCATTGAAGAGAAGCCCTATGATTCAAAGAGTGCAATCAAGAACTCCTACACACACAAGAAGTGGTGGGACTAGTGCAAGAAGAGAGTTGACATATGTCAACAAGGTGAACCCCAAACCACAAGCTCCAAAGCAAAGTGGTTCACCAACAAAGAAGAAAGAGACATCAAGTGATGAGTCTCTTAGTCCTAGATTCCGGGTTGATGTTAAAAGTCTACCTACTCCGGCTATGGGTATCCTTGGGCCTCGTCCCAACTCACCCGAATTTGAGAGACAAAAGATTGAGAGGAGTAAGGGAGTGATCGGTGACATTCCACGAGCGGAAAAAGGAGAGGATGTGTTGAGTGATGTGAGTGGGATGTCACCACCCGAATCTACACCCGACCTTGAAAAGAAAATGAGGGAAAAAGAATTGTAAAGAGTGAGGACACCCCTTATTCTAACCTTAACCCTTTATCTTTTTCCTCTACTTGTGTGAATTCTTGTGTAGGTACTCTTGGAGGCAAGCCGATGGAGCCTCAATCATCTTCCAAGTTGGAAGGAGAAGGTGAAGAAGATCTCCACAGTGAGCTTCGAGGTGGAGAGACAATTCAAGACACTTCAAGTGCATTGAGTGAGCTAGATGGCCATTCAACGGTAAGTGATAGTTCTCCCCTTGAGCATGTTACTTCCTTGTCATGTGAGAGTATTTGTGAAACCTCTATACTAGTTGATGATATATGTGATTATAATGAGAATGCAACTAGTGTAGAATCTTTGGGTCAACTTGTGTGTGAATGTGAACCACTAGTTGAGAGGGATGATAAGCCACATCATGATGTAAGCCCGATATTCAATGAACCTCTCTTTAGTGAAGATATTGTAGTTGACCTTGATTGTGGACCTTGTTATGACACACCACCCATTTTTGATAAAGGGGACGATGAGTTGAGTGATCATGCCCTTATTGATATGCTTATCTTTGGTGGACCTATGTGTTGTGGTGAGGATGATAATGACCTTGAGGAGTCCCTAGTGGATGGGATGGATAGGCTTATTTTTTGATGATTCCTCAAGTGTGTATGAAGAGTGTGAACTTGACCCTCCATGGTTTGATAGGTTTAACTCTATAGACAATCCATTGTTTGAAACTTCAAGTGAGACGAATGGCCTTGGAATTGATTGTGTTGGTCCATCTTCTAGTAGTCCTAATCTTGATTGTGTGGACTACAATGATGAAGAAGCCACTATGGACGCTTTTCTAGATAGTTTGTCTAGTGAGGGAGATTGTGTTAGAGGTGGGTTTGAGGGTGAGGAAGTCACTCTTGGTGTGTGTAAGAGTGCTTCCAAGAAGGGGAGTGGAGTATTTGATGTTTGTTGTCACTTGAATTATGTTGTTTACTCCATCCCATATGTTGATCACACCTTGAGTGTTGCGCATGCCAAAGCCAATGTGTCATATTGTGATAATATTGATTTGAAGGCTTGGTGTGTTGGGCATAAGCTTAGGGGTCATAGGGAAGTTGATTGCTATATATTGCATGTTCCATGTCCTATTGATCTCTTTGTTTGTTCTTGTGTTGGATGCACTTTCTTTATGAGTCAAGTACTTGTTGTTTCCTTGGGAGACATGAGCTTTTTTATTGGTATTGATGCTTGGCTCTATCATAAGAGTGTGTTTTTCCACACTTTTGGCACTAACCTACTCTTGTAGTGGGAAGCTTTGTTTGTGCTTGTTTTGAATGTAGGCTTGATGGTTTGATTTCGAGGACAAAATCCTTTCAAGAAGGGGAGGATGATAAGACCCAAATCGAGCGTAAGGCACTTACCATCAAGAGCCAAGCGTGAGAGCACAAAGGATACAAGGCAAGGGCACCGGAGGAGGGTTCGAGAGTGATTTGGAGTCATGGACTTGAGCGCCAATGAGGGAGGACCGGCTACGGACCAAGGAGGAACACTTAGAGTCCATTTTGAGCCGTTTCCAAGAACCCCCAGGAAGGGGCGGACCGCCTACTCAAAGGGGCGGACCGCCTAGTTGATTTCAAGCCTCTGGACTTTGAGGCGCCTCATTTAGGGGCGGACCGCCTACTCTGGCCGCCCACTCTGCAGGTGGGGCGCCTACTCTGGGCGCCTGCTATTCAGGCGGGGCGCCTAGTGTGCTGTAGGCCCATCCGGGTTTCCTACTTATTTTGAGGGTAATTCCAACTATAGCCCTAAGTGACATGTAATGTTTTGACTAGACTTAGGGGCTATTTAGACATTTTATTTAGAAGTGTGGTGAACCTATAAATACCACACTTAGTCATTTATTTCATTTAGCTTGGTTTTAGAATTGAAGAATAGACTTAGAAAGAGAGGCAAGGCCTTCTTCTTTGTAGAAGCTTGAAGCTTCGGATTATCTCTTGCTTGGGACCTATGGAGATTCGTCACAAGTACGGAATCCTTGTATGGTTCAAGTTTCCCTTCCTCTCTCGGATATACATTCATGGTTTGAATCGTTTATCCATTCTTTCTTCTATTTCTGTTCTTCCCCATCCCTTACTTTCTTTGTTATCTTGTGATTATTGCTTCCGCATCTTAGTTTATCGCTTCCGCCTATTTGGGTCTTATCAGAGATTGTTGGGCAATCCCCAACCCTTGGGCAATCCCCAAGGAGATGTTCCATTCCTAAGGCCTCGGAGAAACATTGCAACCCTTGAGCAAGTTGATGAAGCTCAAGAAGGGGAGGGTCTCGGACTTGATGATGATTACTTTGATGCTCCCTATCCAAATAGGAGGGCGATGAATGGAGGCCGAGGTGTAGATAGAGGTCGTGGGCGAGGTCGAGGACCTCCCAGAGCTTATGTGGGAAGGAACTTGGGGTTCAACCGGAACAACACCGTGGGGGTCGAGACACCAATCTCAATAGTGTGAAGATCACAATCCCACCCTTCAAAGGGACTAGTGATCCGGAAGCATTTCTTGAATGGAAGGTCCAATTGGAGCGGGTCTTTGACACCAATGATATGACCGAGGAGAAGAAGGCCACTTATGCTATATCATCATTTGAGTCCTATGCCTCTACTTGGTGGGAATCCATCAAGCGATCAAGGAGAAGACTTGGGTTGCGGATGAACATCACTTGGGAAGAGTTGAAAGAATTTATGAACAACAAGTATGTGACTCCCAAGTATCGACAAGAGCAACTCAAAAAGCTCTATGAATTGAAGCAAGGCTACAAGTCCGTTGATGAATATTTCAACGAATTTGAGAAAAACCGGATGGCTCTTGATATGGAAACGGAGGATGAGGAACAAGCTATCATCCGTTTCAAAAGTGGCTTGAGCAGGGAGATTTCCTCCCAATTGAGACTTCACATCTTCCACTCCTTACAAGATGTTTGTGATGCCGTGGTTGAAGCCGAGAAATGGCTCAATGAAGAGAAGGCTCCTCGCTATAGGAGTACTACCACTACCACTCCATCAACTCGCACCAAAGAATGGAAAAGCCCATATGCTAGTGGGGCAAGTGGGAGTCGAGATGTAAAGAAGCCTTTTGAAAAGGCTACCCCGAAGAGCGACCACAAAGAAGTTGGAGGTAATTCTAAAACCACTTTAAATACTCCTTCTCCTTCTTCTTTCCAATGTCATAAATGCAAGGGTTATGGCCACTTTGCCAAAGAGTGCCCTACCCGGAAAACGATGATTGTGATGGATGATGGGTTGGTCTATGAGGGTGAAAGTGAGTCCGAGGGTGAAGTTGAAGAGGAGAGTGAGGAAGTTGAGGGTGAAGAGAGAGCGACGGAGGGGGATGATCCCAACATGTTCCTTGTGGTGCGTCGCATTTTGGGAACCATGTTGAGTGAGGAGAGGGAGGATGAACAAAGGGAAAACTTGTTCCATGCCCGGTGTAGAGTGAAGGGGCAAGTTTGTTCCATGATCATTGACTCGGGTAGTTGTGCAATCCTTGGTCTCACAATTGAAGTTGACTACCATTAAGCACCCGAGCCCCTACCGATTGCAATGGCTAAGTGAGTGTGGGGAATTGAGGGTAGTAAAGCAAGTCTTGATTAGATTCAAGATTGGGAACTATCAAGATGAACACATGTTTGACGTGGTGCCAATGCAAGCTTGCCACCTTTTGTTCGGAAGGCCTTGGCAATACGACAAACAAGTGGTTCATGATGGCCGGGCCAACACTTACACGGTTAGGCATGAGGGGAAGAGGTTTGTGCTTACACCTTTGACCCCAAAACAAGTAAGTGAAGACTATCGGCGCATGAAAGAGTTGAGGGAAGCGGCTAAGGCCAAGTCCCCGGTTGTGGCCAAACCTTTGGCCGAGACTCCACCATCTTCCACCGGTCGCATGTGTGCCATGATGCAACCGGGTGAGTATTTGAGAGGTAATGATGGCACCAAGATGCTCATTTGCCTAGTGCACAAAGGTATGGTTTTAAATTCTGAAAGTGAATATTTATCTAACCCTAACCCTTTGCCTAGTGCCATTGAAAATGTTTTGAAGATCTATGAAGACATGTTCCCGGAGGAGATGCCGGATGCGTTACCTCCCTTGAGGGGTATTGAGCATCAAATTGACTTTGTCCCGGGATCTCAAATTCCCAACAAGCCAACATATAGAACTAATCCCGAGGACACAAGGGAGTTACAAAAGAAAATTGATCAATTGCTTACCAAAGGCTTGGTGAGGGATAGCTTGAGTCCTTGTGCCGTGCCCGTGATCCTTGTTCCAAAGAAGGATGGCACTTGGAGGATGTGTGTGGATTGTCGAGCGGTCAACAAGATCACGGTAAAGTAACGACATCCCATACCTCGTTTGGATGATATGTAGGATGAGCTTAGTGGTTCTAGTGTCTTTTCAAAAATAGACCTTAGGTCCGGCTACCATCAAATCCGGATGAAACCCAGGGATGAATGGAAAACCGCATTCAAGACCAAATTTGGTCTTTATGAATGGTTGGTGATGCCTTTCGGCCTCTCCAACGCACCTAGTACCTTCATGAGGCTAGTGAACCACGTGCTAAAGCCATTCATCAACAAATTCGTGGTTGTCTACTTTGACGACATATTGATTTATAGCAAGTCAATAGATGACCACGTTGGCCACTTGAGTCAAGTGCTTGAAGTGCTACGAGCCGAAAAGCTTTATGCCAACTTTAAGAAGTGTGCCTTTTGTGTTGAAAAGGTTGTCTTTTTGGGCTTTGTTGTTAGTGCCAATGGTGTAGAAGTTGATGAGTCCAAAGTTGAAGCCATTAGAGATTAGCCTACTCCTACCACCGTTTCTCATGTGAGGAGTTTCCATGGCCTAGCTAGTTTCTATAGGCGCTTTGTTAGAGACTTTAGCACCATTGCCGCACCACTCACCGAGTTGGTGAAGAAAGATAAACCTTTTGTGTGGGGAGAGCCTCAAGAGAGAGCTTTCCAAGAATTGAAAAGTAGGTTAAGTACCGCCCCCTTACTACAATTGCCCGACTTCGGGAAGTCTTTTGAGGTTGAATGTGATGCCTCGGGGGTGGGAATTGGGGGTGTTCTCATGCAAGAAGGGAAACCCATCGCCTACTTTAGTGAGAAGTTGAAGGGCGCAAACTTGAATTACTCCACGTATGACAAGGAGTTGTATGCCCTCGTGAGAGCTTTAGCCCATTGGCAACACTATCTATGGCCTTGGGAATTTGTGATCAAGAGTGACCATGAGTCACTCAAGCATCTAAGAGGTCAAGAAAAGTTGAACAAGAGACATGCCAAGTGGGTGGAGTTCATTGAGTCCTTTCCTTATGTAATTCATTACAAAAAGGGTAAGGACAATATTGTGGCCGATGCGCTTTCAAGAATATTCGCTCTTGCTACCACTCTCGCTTCTAGACTTATGGGTTTTGAAAGCATCAAATCATTGTATTCTCATGACCCAAAGCTCAAGAGCATTTATGATGCTCTAGTGAGTGGAGAAAGAGTAGAAAAATACCAATGGGTAGATGGCTACATTTTCAAGCATGGGAGAGTGTGTGTCCCCGAGTCCTCTTGGAGAGATGTGCTAGTTCAAGAAGCGCATTGCGGGGGCTTGATGGGTCACTTTGGGGTGGACAAGACTATGGCCATATGGAAAGGTTTTGCAACTCTTGCTTGGATTGCAAGAAGGCCAAGTCTAGGTCCAACAACCATGGTTTATACACTCCTTTGCCCATACCTACTAGTTCGTGGGTTGATCTTTCTATGGATTTTGTTATGGCTTTGCCCCGAACTAGAGGGGGACACGATAGCATTTTTGTTGTCGTTGACCGTTTCTCCAAAATGGCGCACTTCATTCCGTGCAAAAAGACTAATGATGCACAACATGTAGCTTCCTTGTTTATCGATAATGTCTTGAAATTGCATGGGGTGCCTCGCACCATTGTTAGTGATAGGGACTCCAAGTTCCTTAGCCATTTTTGGAAGAGTTTGTGGGGTGCTCTTGGCACCAAGTTGCTCTTCTCCACGTCCCACCACCCTCAAACCAATGGGCAAACCGAGGTGGTGAACCGGACTTTGGGAGCTCTTCTTCGAGCTATGACCAAAGGAAAGGCCGGGACTTAGATTGATAAGCTACCACTCATGGAGTTTGCATATAACCGCACTTTGCATCGTATGATTGGCATGACTCCATTTGAGTGTGTTTATGGTTTTAACCCATTGATTCCTCTTGATCTTACCCCTTTGCCAAGGGATGTGGTTGTTGATTTTGAAGGTAAAGCTCGGGCCAAGGCATTGCTTGAACTTCATGCCAAGGTACGGAAGACTTTGGAGGAGGCCTATGAGAAGATAGCAACTAAGAAAAACAAAGGAAGAAAGAAGGTGGACTTCAAGAAGGGAGATTGGGTGTGGGTGCATTTCCGCAAGGAAAGATTTCCCAACCAAAGAAAGGGGAAGTTGGCACCAAGGGGCGATGGCCCATTCCAAGTGTTGTCCAAGATCAACAACAATGCATATGTGATAGATTTGCCCGGTGAGTATAATGTGTTGACTACTTTCAATGTTAATGACTTGACTTCTTTTGATGTAGGTGATGATACCTTGGAGGAGGACGCCTTAATTTCGAGGACGAAATCTTCTCAAGAAGGGGAGGATGATGCAACCCAAATTGCATCGAGACCATTCACTCGAAGTCAAGCCAAGGATATACAAGACGCTCACCTACACTTGGTTTGGAGAGGCGTGGATGATACGAGCTCGGGGGAGGACTTAAAGATAATGCATTGGAGCTCAATCCATGTGGAGACAGGGCAGGAAACAGTGCAGGAAGCAGGGGAGCAAAACAGGGCAAAATAGGGGAACACCTGCTGAGCTTACTGCCTGACGCTAAACTTTTGTTCTTCGCGATCGCGTGCATCACCTTCGCGATCGCGAAGAGGAACTATTTTGTCTTCGCTGTCGCGCCATACATCGCGCGATTGCGCGCCTCAGAGCCAAGTTCCCCACGCGATCGCATTACTTCTTGCGCGATCGCGCAGAGAACTTGGGGGACAGCGGACCAGTAGCTTAGGAAACATTATAAAGGGGTGCCATAAATACACCCCTCCTTTCATTTATTGCTCTTTACATTACTTTGAACACAAAACACATTGAATGAGCATAGCTCTTGAACCTTGTAACACTTTTGGCTTGAAATCAATTGGATGAATCCAAGTTGCTCTTCAATCCATCTTCGATCATTCTATTTGCTTGAGCCTCGTGTCTCTTGAGGATAGTTGCTTAGCGTAGGTGATTCTTTCCAATCGTTTGGGGTGTAATGGAACAAGTTCTTCGTTGCTACTCGAACTTTAGTGTGAGTCTCGTCTCGTTCCTTATCTTTTATCGCTTTCGTATTTTCGATTGCATCACCCCTCCACTGCCCAAGTTTGCGGGCGCTCCGCCCAAGGAGAGGCGCCCCGCCCCAATTGCTGAGTTGCGGGATTTTTGATGGTGTTATGTCTATTTTGACCCTACGTGGTCTTTTATCCTAAAGCCTTGTGTGTGGGCTATTTAGACATTTTACTTAGTGCCTAAGAACCTCTATAAATAGCTAGATAGCTTATTTCATTCCTTAGCTAGTTTTGAAGATAGAATTGAGAAGTTAGAATAGGCTTGGCCATTCTTGTTGAAGCTTGAGCTTCGTGTATCTCTTACGTTGAATCCATGGTGGATCACCGCTAGTGTGACTCCCGTTTAATGGTTCAAGTCTCTTCTCCCCTTTGGATCAATCTATGTGTTTAGTTTGATTCATTCTTTCTTCTATTTCTATTCTCCCCAATCCCTTATTTCTTGTTATCTTATGATTATTGCTTCCGCATCTTAGTTTATCGCTTCCGCCTATTTGATTCTTATCACTCGACTTGCCCCCGCATCATCCTCCCCTTCTTGAGAAGATTTCGTCCTCGAAATCAAGGCTTGGTCTCTCATGGCATCATCAACTTCTCGGGGCGGCCAAAACTCTCCTTTGTCCTTCTTGATCGTCACTTTGACATAGGCTTCTGATGCAATCAAAACTACGAAAGCGATAAAAAGATAAAAGCGAGACGAGACGAGACTCACACGAAAGTTTAAGTAGCAACGAAGAACTTGTTCCGTTATACCCCGAACGATTGGAAAGAATCACCTAACACTATGCAACTATCCTCAAGAGACACGTGGCTCGAGCAAATAGAATGATCGAAGACGGATTGAAGAGCAACTTTGATTCATCCAATTGATTTCAAGCCAAAAGTGTTACAAGGTTCAAGAGCATTGCTCATTTAATATTTTTTGTTCAATGTAAGCTAAAAAGCAATAAATGAAAGGAGGGGTGTATTTATGGCACCCCTTTACAATGTTTTCCTAGAATCTAGTCCGCTGTCCCACAAGTTCTCTGCGCGATCGTGCAAGAAGTAATGCGATCGCGTGGGGAACTTGGCTCTGAGGCGCGCGATCGCGCGTTGTGTGGCGCGACAGCGAAGACAAAATGTTTCCTCTTCGCGATCGCGAATGTGATGCACGCGATCGCGAAGAACAAAAGTTCAGCGTCAGGCAGTAAGCTCAGCAGGTGTTCCCCTATTTTGCTCCCCTGCTTCCTGCACTGTTTCCTGCCCTGTTTCCACATGGATTGCGCTCCAATGCATTGTCTTTAAGTCCTCTCCCAAGCTCGTATCATCCACGCCTCTCCAAACCAAGTGTAGGTGAGCGTCTTGTATATCCTTGGCTTGACTTCGAGTGAATGGTCTTGATGCAATTTGGGTTGCATCATCCTCCCCTTCTTGAGAAGATTTCATCCTCGAAATTAAGGCTTCCTCCTCCAAGGTATCATCACCTACATCAAAAGAAGTCAAGTCACTAACATTGGAAGTAGTCGACACATTATACTCACCGGGCAAATCTATCACATATTCATTGTTGTTGATCTTGGACAACTCTTGGAATGGGCCATCGCCCCTTGGTGCCAACTTCCCCTTCCTTTGTTTGGGAAATCTTTCCTTGCGGAAATGCACCCACAACCAATCTCCCTTCTTGAAGTCCACCTTCTTTCTTCCTTTGTTTTTCTTGGTTGCTATCTTCTCATAGGCCTCCTGCAAAGTCTTCCGCACCTTGGCATGAAGTTCAAGCAATGCCTTGGCCCGAGCTTTACCTTCAAAACCAACAACCACATCCCTTGGCAAAGGGGTAAGATCAAGAGGAATCAATGGGTTAAAACCATAAACACACTCAAATGGAGTCATGCCAATCATACGATGCAAAGTGCGGTTATATGCAAACTCCATGAGTGGTAGCTTATCAATCCAAGTCCCGGCCTTTCCTGTGGTCATAGCTCGAAGTAGAGCTCCCAAAGTCCGGTTCACTACCTCGGTTTTCCCATCGGTTTGAGGGTGGTGGGACGTGGAGAAGAGCAACTTGGTGCCAAGAGCACCCCACAAACACTTCCAAAAATGGCTAAGGAACTTGGAGTCCCTATCACTAACAATGGTGCGAGGCTGATGCAATATAAAATGGCCTAAACGACAACCATCAAAAGCCAAGCTCGAGAGCACAATGGATACGAGTCAAGGCCTCCGGGAACGTCTTGGAAGATCATGCATTGGAGCGCCGAGAACAGAGGAAACAGGGCAGGAAAACAGGCAGCCCAAAACAGGGCAAAACAGGGGAGCACACTGGGAGCTCATTGCCTAAGGAAGAACATTTTTTCTTCGCGATCGCGTCACTACCTGCGCGATCGCGAAGGGCACTGGTTTGGCCTGCGCGACAGCGCCCCTTAAATGCGAAGGCGAAGACCAAGTTGATGGAGCTGGAGTCCTGCGCGATCGCGAGCCATGTTGCGCGATCGCGATGCTTTAGATGGTGTTCTGCACGATCGCATAAATCCTTGCGCGATTGCGAAGGCTTAATGTTGAGCAGCGAGGCAGAATCAGCTTCAGGGGCCATTTTTGTCCATTTGACATTGTAAATGTATATATAGCACATTTGCTCTTCATTTCATAAGTTAGCCATTATTGAAGATAGAATCTTGAGAGAGAACATTGAAGAGGCCGAGCCCTTCTTGTTCTAGCCCAAGGCTCGTGTATGTCTCGACTTGGAACCTATGGAGATCGACATCTAGTTAGATTCCATTGTAAGGTTCAAGTTTCCCTTCTCCCTCTTGAATTCAATTAACGTTAATGAATTGAATTCGATTCTTTCTTCTATTTCTTGCCTTCCTAGTCTTGAATTTCTCGATATCTTAGATATCTCGTATCTTGTTTTATCGCTTCCGCCTTGTTTGTGTCGTGTTTAGCTTCCGCGTGTTTTTCTACTGCATCAGTTGGTATCATAGCAAGGCTCGGGTTATGTTCTTACAAACCCCCGTTCCTTGTTCAACGTGTTAGTATCGTTATTGTGTTGTTGTTTGTTGTTGAAATTTGAAGAAAACCAAAAAATTGAAAAACTAGAAAACTTGACAAATTTGGTCGAGCGGGTTGGATACGAATCCCCGAGTGTTAAAAAGTATTGGGGTTTGTTCCTTATTGTATTCCCGTCGTTTTGATACCTATATCCCGTGTTTTGGTGTTGCGATTCAAAAACTCGAAAATCAAATCCAAAAGTTGAAAATTTCTTGAAAACGCTTCAAACTTGAATCGAAGCTTTGTTGTTGTTTGTTAGAGGTTTAAACTCATTGGGAATTGGTTGTTACAGTTGAAAACACCATTGGGTATCGTCGGAGCTGAGTAAAAGTCGAGTCAGGGTTGATTTGTGTGCCAAAAACTGAAGTTGCAGTCGAGTTTCTGGTTCTGCACTGCAGACCTGCGCGATCGCGCAGGCTCTCACGCGATAGCGCTGGGAAAATTTTATCCCTTCGCGATCGCGAAGAGATAGGCTCCGACAGCGAAGAGAAAATTAAAATTTTTGAAAATTTGTTCTTCGCGATAGCGCGCGTCTGCACGCGATAGCGTAGAAGAAACAATTTTCCAGATTTCCAGTTTTGGGACAGAACGTTCGCAACGGCTTCCGAACAGTTTCCAAACATCTAAACTCCAATTGGACCATTAAATATGATGAGATTGTAGATCACAAACAAAATTTCATCCGATTCCGAATCCGTTTGGTTCCAATTCTAGTCAAATCTTTTGTGTCCCGTTTTCTTCCATACCTCTTGGTTAGTGTTTTGAAGGTAATTGGCCTGCTTGAAAGACACTAATCCTTTAGCGTATAGGGTATTCATGCGTAGAGGAGATTAGAATTCAAAGAAGAGTCGTAGAACTCCTTTTGGCCTCAAGTGCGCACTTTAAATAGCCGTCCGTACATCGAGTCTCATTAATTCCAATCCGAACTTTAACTTGGACATGCTAGTTGTGATTACCTTGGTTCCCAAGTTGATAAGGCCTCGCTCTTGAGTGTATAAATATTGAGTGATACACGTGAGGGAGTGACTTTTGGGAGGTTTTGTTCTTTGGTGATTGCAACAATGTCGGACAATGATGATGGAGTAGATTGTTGCTCATGTGGCGATGATGCGAGTTGCTATGACTCGTATGGTGATGATGGAGACTATGGCTCCTATGAGGGAGATGATGGCCATTGCTATGATGATGGAAGCCATGGCTCCTATGATGATGAAGCGGTTCACTACGACGATCGTGAGAGTGGTGAAGACTATGAAGCTTGTGATGAAGAATGTGAAGATACTTATGCTTCTAGTCAAGAGCCTGAGGATAGTGACGCTTCAAGGTATGATGATCCTACTTACTCTTCTTGTGAAGAATTTGAGCATGATAGTGACATAGATCGAGTTAATGATGATGTTGAATATATGAATTGTTCTTATGCATCCTCTCTTGGTGTTGCTAATGGAGTACAATGGAGTAGTGGAGGACCTTCCATTAGCTTGCATCTTCTAGGTACGCTAAGCGACCTAATGCTTCTAATTCCCATGTGGAGGTTGGTATGAGAGATGGTGTTGCTTTTGCTACAAAGGGGTTGTATGCCGTGAGGGGCGTGGATAGTTGTAGTAGGAGTAGTACTATGGGCTATGGGACCAAGGCGAGAGGTACTTATGGGTTCCATGGCAAGGTTCCTTCCTCGACTTCCAACAACATCTCAAATGTTGGGAGAGTGACGGGAAGTGGAAGTTACACTAGCAATCTTGCTAGTAGTGGAGGGATAAGGAAGACCCAAGTCGTCGGAGTTGACACTTGTGGGCACTCAAGTCCTCACTTGGATGCCAATCTACAAAACTTGGGTAGACGTAGGTTCGTTGTTGAGGTAGATGGTATTGGAGGATACTTGCTCAAGATTGGTGATACCGATGCCAATTGTATTAGCACCTCTTTGGTTGATAGGCTTAGGATACCATGCCATAAGCTAGAGCATCCTTATGAGTATGATGGACTGTGGGTTTCTAAGGAGGCTCGGGTGCTCATATCTCATGGGAGTTATAAATGCTATGTATTGTGTGACGTGTATCCCATGCGTCATGTTGATGTGTGGATGGGTGAGCCGCGGTTGGAGGGGAAGAGGGTGCAATATAGTGTGGTGAAGGATGCGTATCTTGTGGGCGTAGGGCAAAGAGTTTATGACTTTGTGCCTTACCGGGCGAAGGGCCAAGTGCCTACTAGTGCACCTTCTTTGGCTAGGCAAAGGAGCAAGGAGCAAGAACTTCATTCCATGAGCAACAATGTGCAAACAAGAAGTCCTACAAACACAAGCAATGGTGGGACTAGTGCTACAAAAGAGTTGGCAAATGTCAACAAGGTGAGCCCGAAGCCACTTCCAAAGCCGAGTGGTTCACCAATGAAGAAGAAGGAGACATCAAGTGATGAGTCTCCTAGTCCTAGATTCCGGGTTGACGTGAAAAGTCCACCTACTCCGGCTATGGGTATTCTTGGGCCTCGTCCCAATTCGCCCGAATTTGAGAGACAAAAGATAGAGAGGAGTAAGGGAGCGACCGGTGACAACTCTCGAGTGGAAAAAGGAGAGGTTGTGTTGAGTGATGTGAGTGAGTTGTCTCCACCCGAATCTACACCCGACCTTGGAAAAAAATGAGGGAAAAGAAAGAGGGAAAAAGAAAAATTGAGAGTGAGGGCACCCCTTATTCTAACCTTAACCCTTTATCTTTTTCTTCTATGTGTTTGAATTCTTGTGTAGGGATTCTTGGAGGCAAACCGATGGAGCCTCAACCATGTTCCGAGATTGAAAGGCAAGGTGAAGGAGATGCCGAATGTGAGCTACAAGGTGAAGACGTTCATGACACTTCAAAGGTATGTGTTAGTCCTTCCTCCCTTGAGCATGCTACTTCCTTGTCTTGTGATGTTGTTAGTGAGAACTCTAGACTAGTTGATGATTTGCACGACTATAATGTGTTTGCAACTAGTGTAGAGCCTTCGGGTCAACTTGTGTGTGAAATTGAACCACTAGTTGAGAGGGTTGAAAAGCCACATCATGATGTGAGCTCGGTTTTCATTGAACCTCTCTTTAGTGAAGATGTCGTAGTTGACCTTGCTTGTGAACCTTGTTATGACACCCCACCTATATTTGATAAAAGAGAAGATGAATTGCATGATAATCTTATTCTTCCCTTCGATTGCTTAATTGATAGTGGTGGTTCCTTGTGTCGTAGTGAGGATGGATGTGACCTTGAGGAGTCTCTCGTGTGTGAAATGGATCGATTTATTTTCGATGACTCCTCGAGTGAGAGTGAAGAACCTAGTCTTGATTCTATGCTTTTGTGTAACCATGAATTTGAGGTGCATGCCTTTACATTTCTATTGTTGGAAGGCAATCTCATTTGTGGTGGTGAGTTGTATCGGACTAGGGTCGGTAGTAGAGTCGAACCTCCATGGTTTGTCAAGTTAGGCTCTATGGATGATCCAACGTTTGGTACTCCGAGTGAGGAGAGTGGTCTTGGTATTGGTCGTGTCGACCTATCTTCTAGTAGTCCTAGCCTTCGTTGTGTGGACTATAATTATGAAGAACCTATTTTGGAGACTTTCCTTTAGAGTTTGTCTAGTGAGGAGGATCGTCTTGGAGGTGAATTTGGAGGTGAGGGGGTACCTCTCGGTGTGTGTAAGAATGCTCTTACGAAGGGGAGTGGAGTAGTCGATGTTAGTTGTGAATTGAACTATTTTACTTACTCCATCCCATATGTTGAGCACACCTTGAGTGTTGAGCATGCCAAAGCCGATGTGTCACTTTGTGATAAAATTGATTTGAAGGCTTGGTGTGTTGGTCATGGGCATAGGGGTCGTGGGGAATTTAATTGCTACATGCATATCCTTGATCTCTTTGCTTGTTTTGATTATGAGTGCTTGTTCTTGTCGAGCCAAGAATTTGTTGTCTCTTTTGGGGACATAAGCTTTTTCATAGATATTGATGCTTGGCTCTATCATAAGAGTGTGTTTTCCACACCACTCGCACTTATTCTTGTTAAGCTAAGCTACTTGTGAAGTAGGAAGTTTTGGTTGTGCTTGTTTTGATTGTAGGTTTTGATGGTTCGATTTCGAGGACGAAATCCTTTCAAGAAGGGGAGGATGATGCAATATAAAATGGCCTAAACGACAACCATCAAAAGCCAAGCTCGAGAGCACAACGGATACGAGTCAAGGCCTCCGGGAACGTCTTGGAAGATCATGCATTGGAGCGCCGAGAACAGAGGAAACAGGGCAGGAAAACAGGCAGCCCAAAATAGGGCAAAACAGGGGAGCACACTGGGAGCTCACTGCCTAAGGAAGAACATTTGTTCTTCGCGATCGCGTCACTACCTGCGCGATCGCGAAGGGGACTGGTTTGGGCTGCGCGACAGCGCCCCTTAAACGCGAAGGCGAAGACCAAGTTGATGGAGCTGGAGTCCTGCGCGATCGCGACCCATGTTGCGCGATCGCGATGCTTTAGATGGTGTTCTGCGCGATCGCATAAGTCCTTGCGCGATCGCGTAGGCTTAATGTTGAGCAGCGAGGCAGAATCAGCTTCAGGGGCCATTTTTGTCCATTTGACATTGTAAATGTATATATAGCACATTTGCTCTTCATTTCATAAGTTAGCCATTATTGAAGATAGAATCTTGAGAGAGAACATTGAAGAGGCCGAGCCCTTCTTGTTTGAGCCCGAGGCTCGTGCATGTCTCGACTTGGAACCTATGGAGATCGACATCTAGTTAGATTCCATTGTAAGGTTCAAGTTTCCTTTCTCTCTCTTGAATTCAATTAACGTTAATGAATTGAATTCGATTCTTTCTTTTATTTCTTGCCTTCCTAGTCTTGAATTTCTCGATATCTTAGATATCTCGTATCTTGTTTTATCGCTTCCGCCTTGTTTGTGTCGTGTTTAGCTTCCGCGTGTTTTTCTACTGCATCAGAGGCACCCCATGCACTTTCAAGACATTATCAATAAACAAGGAAGCTACATGTTGGGCATCATTAGTCTTTTTGCACGGAATGAAGTGAGCCATTTTGGAGAAACGGTCAACGACAACATAAATGCTATCGTGTCCTCCTCTAGTCCGGGGCAAAGCCATAACAAAATCCATAGAAAGATCAACCCACGGACTAGTAGGTATGGGCAAAGGAGTGTATAAACCATGGTTGTTGGATCTAGACTTGGCCTTCTTGCAATCCAAGCAAGCATTGCAAAATCGCTCCACAAGAGGCCTCTTTTTTGGCCAATGGAATTGCTCTTTAAGTATGGCCATAGTCTTGTTGATAAGATTCAAACGTGGAAAAGTAAAAGATAGAGAATGAGACGTAACTCGATCACTAATCCCAAGTAGCAACGGAGAACTAGTTCCGTTACACCCCGAGAGAAGGCCAAGAATACCTACGCTAGGCAACTACCCTCGAGTCAACTAGAACTCGCAAGTAGAATGATCGGGGCGGGGTTGTTAGGCAACTAGAATCCACTAGAAGTAAACAAGTCCCAAACTCAAGGTTGGTTTTCATAAACCCAAAGAGATCCCTCTTTACAATGTTAATTCATCATTCAAAATAAGCTAAGGAATAAAACTAGCTATCTAGCTATTTATAGATGTTTTTAGACACTAAGTAAAAGGTCTAAAGTGCCCACACTTAGGCTTAGGAATAAAAGACCACGTAGGGTCAAAACAGTAAAAGCCTAATAAATCTGCGAGCTGGGAGGGGCGCCTGAAGCTGGGAGGGGCACCTGGCTTGTGCTGAGTCTGGGCGGGGTGCCTGGGGGTAGGCGGGGCGCCTGGGCTGGGGCCTAGGTAGGCGGGGCGCCTGCGCACCATTTTAATCCTTAGGCAGTGAGCTTCCCAGGCGGGGCGCCTGGGCTAGGCGGGGCGCCTAGCTGTGCTGGGCCTC
This sequence comes from Petunia x hybrida, assembly GCA_037355625.1. NCBI lineage: Eukaryota > Viridiplantae > Streptophyta > Magnoliopsida > Solanales > Solanaceae > Petunia > Petunia x hybrida. The sequence continues at coordinate 570,251 of JBBBVM010000640.1, read as the reverse complement.
CCTCCTCCTCTTTAGGCGTGGGGCCTAATTCTGAGACCATCCGGAACACTTCTAAAGCCCTTGACTTCAAGTCCTTTGTATCTTCCAAGCTTGGCACATGTTGGAAAGTGTTGGAAAGTGTCTTGTCCTGATTTGGGTCTTATCATCCTCCCCTTCTTGAGAAGATTTCATCCTCGAAATCAATGCATTCACGTCCATGGAATCATCTCTTCGGGGTGCCCAATGCTCTCCTCCCTTGTAACCCTTGATCGTCACTTTGACATAGGTCTCTTCCAAGATCTCCCTTGCCTTAACATGGAGCTTAGAACCTACAAGCAACGACAAGCAACCACAAACAAACTTCCTACCTTGAAAGTAGGTTAGTGCAAGAAGTGTGGGAAAAACACACTCTTGTGATATAACCAAGCATCAATAAGAAGCACAAATATCAAGTCTCCAAAGAGAACAATAAACACTTGGTTAAAAATCAACATGCACTCAATAAGATAATGAGCAAATAGGTCATGGGAAGATGGGAAATGCAAGATCAAGCTACCACAATCCCCTTGAACCTTAAGCTCAAGATCAACACACCAATCTATCCTCGAGGTGTGATCAACAGGTGGAGTGGAGTGAGTCAAATAACCCAACATGCAAGTAACATCAAGTACTACACTCCCCTTCTTTGGAGCATACTTACTCACACCAAGGGATTCCCTTTGACCTCCAATTTCATCACCTAAGCAACCCTTCTCAAAAGACAAGCTCTCAAGGAAGGCATTGATGATGGATTCTTCTTCATCATAACCCCAACAAGCAATAGTAGGGTCACTCCAAGAACCATCTACCTCACCCAAATTCTCAAACAATTGGTTGCCTAAGGAATCAAATCCTTCACACCATGGAGGTTCCAATTTACTATTCACCCTAGTCCGATACAAGTTATTACCACTAATGAGAATGCCTTCAAACAATGGATTAGTATAAACATGCATCTCACTATCATTATCAAGCATAGACAAGTTATCAAGACTAGGTTCACTTGAGCAGTCATCATAGACAACCTTGTCCAATTCATGCAATTTGGACTCCTCAAGGTCAAGACCATCCTCACCACAACACATTGGTCCACCAAATAGAAGCATATCAATAAGGGAATGATCAACTATCTCATCTTCCCATTTGTCAAAGGTCGGTGGTGTGTCATAGCAAAGGTCACAATCATGGTCAACCATCACATCTACACTAGGAAGGGGTTCAATGAACAAAGAGCTCACATCATGATGTGGCATAGTGCTCCTCCCAACTAGTGTTTCACAAGCAAACTCAAGTTGACAACTAGACTCTTCACTAGTGGCATATTCACTAGAGGCATCACAAGCTCCAACTAGTGTTGAGTCATCACAAGACAAGTAGCTAGTAGGCTCATGAAAAGGTGAAGTAACACTTACATTGGTAGTACTTCCTTGGTCACTCACAATGTTTGAAGTGTCATATGCAACTCCCCCTTCATGAAGCTCACTTTGAGGCTCCAATGGCTTGTCTTCAAATGTACCTACACAAGAACTTTTACAAGAAAAAGTAGAAGATAAAGAAGGGTTAGAACAATGGGTGCTCTCACTCTCGATTTTTCCTTCCTCACCTCTCATCTCTCTCAATTTTATCTCATGGTCAAGTGTAGTTTGTGGTGACAATCCACTCACATCACTCCTCAAATCCTCTCCTTTTTCCTCTCTTGGATTGTCACCGGTCACTCCCTCACTTCTCTCTATCTTTTTACTCTCATTTGAAGTGGAGTGACTCTCATTTTCATCATGCAATGGCAAAATAATAAGATTGTTTGCCTCGGGCTAAAGTACAATGGGTGACTTTGCTTTAGCCGCTTCCCTCAACTCCTTCATTCGTTTGTAGTCTTCCCTTACTTGCCTTGGAGTCAAAGGTCTAAGCACATACTTTCTCCCATTTTGCTTGACCGTGTAAGAGTTGGTTCGGCCATCATGCACTACACTCCTATCATGTTGCCATGGTCTCCCAAACAATAAATGGCATGCTTGCATCGCGACCACATCAAACATGATCTTATCCTTATAGCTCCCAATGCTAAACTCAATCAACGCTTGTTTCACCACTTTAAGTTCACCACACTCGCTAAGCCATTGTAATCGATATGGCATTGGATGCTTTAGGGTGGGTAACTTCAATTGGGAAATCAAGGTTTGGCTCACCATGTTGGTACAACTCCCCGAATCAACAACCATTGAACATACTTGGCCCATCACTCGGCACCTAGCATGAAAGAGGTTTTCCCTTTGATCATTTTCCACCTCCTCTTCCATAACAATGGTACTCAAGCTTCTCCTAACCACCAAAAACATTTGAGGACCATCATCCTCCTCTACGGTCTCCTCACAATCAACTTCCTCATCCTCCTCTACTTCTCCATTTTCGGACTCACTTTCTTGTTCATACACCAAATTGCCAACCACAACCATGGTTCGTTTTGTGGAGCATTCTTTAGCAATATGCCCATAGCCCTTACACTTATAACATTGAGTAGAAGTAGAAATAGGATTACTCAAGCGAGTTTTAGAAGTACCTTCCAAGTGTGGTGTAGTCTTCTCATAAGGCTTCTTCACTTCTTTGCTAGCACTTGCACTTGGAATGTTTGCACTTGGAGTATTCCACTCTTTTGGCTTGCTTGTAGTAGTAGGAGTGTTGTTTTTGGACCTCTCTCCCTTAAGCCAACTCTCGGCTTCAATGGCGGCTTCAAGTAGATCTTGAAGTGAAAGATAAGTATGCAACCTCAATTGAGAAGCTATACCATAGCTCAAACCATTCTTGAAGCGGATCATTGCTTGTTCCACACATTCGGTATCCATATCCAATGCCATCCGGATCTTCTCAAATTCATCATGGTATTCATGCACCGTTTTGACACCTTGCTTTAGATCATAGAGCTTTTTGAGTTGCTCTTGCCGATACCTTGGAGTTATTTACTTGGCATTCATAAGCCCTTTCAAATCATCCCAAGTCACATTCAAATGCAAATTCATCCTTCTCCTAGACCTCTTCATAGACTCCCACCAAGTAGAAGCATAGGCCTCAAAGGTAGAAATAGCATAGGTACCCTTTCTCTCTTCGGTCATCTCATTGGTGCCAAATACCCTCTCCATTTGTAGTACACATTCCATGTATGCCTCCGGATCACAAGTTCCCTTGAAGGGTGGAAGATTGAGCTTGACACTATTGAGGTTGTTGTTGTTGTAACGTACCCCATAGTTAGGCTCCGGTTGGCCTCCATAGTGGTCATCATGTACAACATACTCTCTCCTAGCATTCCTTCCATCAAATCTCATGGGTGGCCCTCGACCTCGGCCTCTACCCCTATCCACGTTTCGACCCCAATTCATTTGCCTCCTAGGTTGATAATGAGCATCATACCCATAGGCTTCATCACCATACCCGGCCTCCTCCTCTTCTTGAACTTCATCAATTTGTTCAGGAGGTGGGACATTCCGCACGGGTCTTCGAAGTGGAGCATTTCCTTGGGGATTGCCCAAGTTGAGGGGATTGCCCTCTTGTCGGGGATTGCCCAACCCACGCTCTTGGAGAGCTTCAACTTTGCTTTGTTCATACTTCTTGGTTAGCTCAACAAAGTGTCTCGGGGTCATAGGAGTGCTATGACTCGTGCCCTCTCCGGATTCAATTTGGACACTCGGGGTCCTCCTCTCACCGGTCTCAACTTGATTCTTCTCGACGGTTTCAAGTCTCAATGATATGTCCTCCAACTTAGCCATAATGGTGGCCATGAAGTTCTTCATAGGATCATCTCCATCGCTTGCCATTGTACCTACAAAAAGCAACAATCGTTAGTAAAACACCTCACTCACTCCCTCACAAGTGTTTCACTCGGATCACTCTTTTGGGGTGGTGGGGGATATTTCACTCGGACTTGATTACCAAAAGCTTCAAGTAGTTGACCGACAATCCTCAACTCAACCAACTATTCACGAACCAATTGTACTCCGGGGTGAGTGGAGTCAATATGACTCAATGAACGCTAGGCACTTTGGAATGAGGACTTGAATCAAGAGATACTACGGATCTTCTTTGAATTCTACTCTCCTTTCTAGGCACGATGATCCTAATAGCTCAAAGTAATTAGTACTAGTTCGAGAAGGATTATACTCTAATAGCACTAATCGGGAGCAATGCAATCAACAAAACAAGAAATCCTAGAAGAAACTACCCAAAACATCAACTTCAGCACTCAGGAGGGGCGCCTGAACTCAGGAGGGGCGCCCAAAATTTTGCAGGCAATCAGGCGGGGCGCCTGAGGTCTTAGGCAGTAGCCAAGTCAGGCGGGGCGCCTGGGCCTGGGACAGTTTCAACACGTTCCAAACTTGTTCCAAGTCGATTTTCAATCCACAAATCCGATGTTTTCAACTTGTTCTCACAATCCAATGATACCCAAAGTTGTTTTTGATCTTCCTTAACAAAACCCAATCAAATTTACAACCAAACAACCAACCAAATGAAGATTCAAGTCAAGAACTTCAAGAACACAAGGGTTTATCAAAATGGTTTTAACAAGGATTGTGATTCTTCAAACTTGGTGTTATACATGTTCAAATCCCACAAAATATGTACCGATTCGTTTGTTTTTCAATGAAGATCAATCCCCAATACCAAGTTTCCAATCAAACATCCATCCAACCCAAGAATCAAGCCAAAATCATCAAGAACAAGTTCATCAAGGGTTTAAGGACAATTTGGGGTTTCAATTTTTCAAACTTCACCAATCCAAGCAATTTTGGTACCCAAGCAACGGGAATTCAATCACGATCAAGAATCCATAACACCCATATCATAAATCATCCAAACCAACAAGATATACCAATTTTTTTTGTATTTTCAATTTTTCAATTTTTTTGTAATTTTCTTCTTTCAATAACTTCAACAACAAGAAAACTAAAAGAAGATACTAGGCACGAAGAACCAAGGGTCGGGGGTTCGTAGAAACGAGACCCGAGCCTTGCTCTGATACCAAGCTGATAAGAATCAAACGCGGAAAAATAAAAGATAGAGAACGAGACGTAACTTGATCACTAATCCCAAGTAGCAACGGAGAACTTGTTCCGTTACACCCCGAGAGATGGCCAAGAACACCTACGCTAGGCAACTACCCTCGAGTCAACTAGAACTCGCAAGTAGAATGATCGGGGTGGGGTTGTTAGGCAACTAGAATCTACTAGAAGTAAACAAGTCCCAAACTCAAGGTTGGTTTTCATAAACCCAAAGAGATCCCTCTTTACAATGTTAATTCATCATTCAAAATAAGCTAAGGAATAAAACTAGCTATCTAGCTATTTATAGATGTTTTTAGATACTAAGTAAAAGGTCTAAAGTGCCCACACTTAGGCTTAGGAATAAAAGACCACGTAGGGTCAAAATAGTAAAAGCCTAATAAATCTGCGAGCTGGGAGGGGCGCCTGAAGCTGGGAGGGGCGCCTGGCTTGTGCTGAGTCTGGGCGGGGCGCCTGGGGGTAGGCGGGGCACCTGGGGTAGGCGGGGCGCCTGGGCTGGGGCCTAGGTAGGCGGGGCGCCTGTGCACCATTTTAATCCTTATGCAGTGAGATTCCCAGGCGGGGCGCCTAGCTGTGCTGGGCCTCCCTCCTCCTCTTTAGGCGTGGGGCCTAATGCTGAGACCATCCGAAACACTTCCAAAGCCCTTGACTTCAAGTCCTTTGTATCTTCCAAGCTTGGCACATGTTGGAAAGTGTCTTGTCCCGATTTGGGTCTTATCACTTGTCCACCCCAAAGTGACCCATCAAGCCCCCGCAATGCGCTTCTTGAACTAGCACATCCCTCCAAGAGGACTCAGGGACACACACTCGCCCATGCTTGAAAATGTAGCCATCTACCCATTGGTATTTTTCCACCCTTTCCCCACTCACTAGAGCATCATGAGCATACAACGATTTGATGATCTCAAAACCAATAAGTCTAGAAGCGAGAGTGGCAGCAAGAGCGAATTTTCTTGAAAGCGCATCGGCCACAACATTGTCCTTACCCTTTTTGTAATGAATTATACAAGGAAAGGACTCAATGAACTCCACCCACTTGGCATGTCTCTTGTTAAAATTTTCTTGGCATCTTAGATGCTTGAGTGACTCATGGTCACTCTTGATCACAAATTCCCGAGGACATAGACAGTGTTGCCAATGGGCTAAAGCTCTCACAAGGGCATACAACTCCTTGTCATACGTGGAGTAATTCAAGGTTGCGCCCTTCAACTTCTCACTAAAGTAGGCAACGGGTTTCCCTTCTTGCATGAGAACACCCCCAATTCCCACCCCCGAGGCATCACATTCAATCTCAAAAGCCTTCCCGAAGTCGGGCAATTGTAGCAAGGGGGCGGTACTCAACCTACTTTTCAATTCTTGGAAAGCTCTCTCTTGAGGCTCTCCCTACACAAAAGGTTTATCTTTCTTCACCAACTCGGTGAGTGGTGCGGCAATACTGCTAAAGTCTCTAACAAAGCGCCTATAGAAACTAGCTAGGCCATGGAAACTCCTCACATGAGAAACGGTGGTAGGAGTAGGCCGATCTCTAATGGCTTCAACTTTGGACTCATCAACTTCTACACCATTGATACTAACAACAAAGCCCAAAAAGACAACCTTTTCAACACAAAAGGCACACTTCTTAAAGTTGGCATAGAGCTTTTCGGCTCGTAGCACTTCAAGCACTTGAGTCAAGTGGCCAACATGGTCATCTATTGACTTGCTATAAATCAATATGTCGTCAAAGTAGACAACCACGAATTTGTTGATGAATGGCTTTAGCACGTGGTTCATTAGCCTCATGAAGGTACTAGGTGCGTTGGAGAGGCCGAAACGCATCACCAACCATTCATAAAGACCAAATTTGGTCTTGAATGCGGTTTTCCACTCATCACCTGGTTTCATCCGGATTTGGTGGTAGCCGGACCTAAGGTCTATTTTTGAAAAGACGCTAGAACCACTACGCTCATCTAACATGTCATCCAAACGAGGTATGGGATGTCGATACTTTACCGTGATCTTGTTGACCGCTCGACAATCCACACACATCCTCCAAGTGCCATCCTTCTTTGGAACAAGGATCACGGGCACGGCACAAGGACTCAAGCTTTCCCTCACCAAGCCTTTGGTAAGCAATTCATCAATTTGCTTTTGTAACTCCCTTGTGTCCTCGGGATTACTTCTATATGCCGGCTTGTTTGGAATTTGAGATCCCGGGACAAAGTCAATTTGATGTTCAATACCTCTCAAGGGAGGTAATCCATCCGGCATCTCATCCGGGAACATGTCCTCATAGACCTTCAAAACATTGTCAATGGCACTAGGCAAAGGGTTAGGGTTAGATAAATAATCACTTTCGGAATTTAAAACCATACCTGATGCCGGGCAAATTGGCCTAAACGACAACCATCAAGAACCAAGCTTGGAGAGCACAAAGGTTGCAAGTCAAGGCCTTCGGATGAGGGTTCGAGAGTGGTTTGAAGCCATGGACTTGAGCACGCTTGAGGGAGGACCGACTACGGACCAAGGAGGAACACTTAGAGTCCATTTTGAGCCGTATCCATACCTCCCAGGAAGAGGCGGACCGCCTACAAAAGTCCAGAGACTTGAGCAGGAGAAGGCGGAGCGCCTCCCCACTGAGGCGGTGCGCCTCCCACTGAAGACCACTGAGGCGGAGCGCCTCCCTTGCTGAGGCGGAGCACCTCCCCCTGTGAGCCTTGACGGGATTTTGTGTAAAGTTCCATTTTTGCCCTTAAGTGGCTTGTATTGTTATAACCCACTTTGGGGGTATTTTAGACATTTCATTAAGTGTAAAGGAAGACTATAAATACCTTCCTTAGGCCATTTAGCTCATAAGTTAGTCTTGACATTGAATAGAAAGAAGAGAGAATAGAGAGAAGGCCGAGCCTTTCTTTGTTGAAGCCCGAGGCTTCGTTTATGACTCGACTTGGAACCTATGGAGATTGACATCTAGTTAGATTCCATTGTAAGGTTTAAGTTTCCCTTCTCCCTTTTGAATTCAATTAACGTGAATGAATTGAATTCGTTTCTTTCTTCTAATTTCTTGCCTTCCCAATCTTGATTTCTTGTTATCTTTTATCGCTTCCGCATAGTTTAGATCGTTGTTAGCTTCCGCGTGTTTTGCCCTGCATCAGTTGGTATCAGAGCACGGATCGGGTTATGTTCTTACCAACCCCCGTTCCTTGTTCATTGTGTTAGTTTATCATTGTTATTGTTGTTGTTCTTGAAAAATTTGAAGAAAACAAAAAAATTGAAAAACTTTAAAATTTCACAAAATTTGATGGAACTTGTTGGATTGGAACACCCAAATGTTAAAAATCATTGGGGTTTGTTCCTTATTGTATTCCCGTCATTTTGATACCCATATATCGCATTTTGGTGTTACGATTCAAAATTTCGAAAATCAAAATCCCAAAAGTTTGAAAATTTCTTGAAAACGCTTCAATCTTGATCCGAAGCTTGTTGTTGTTTGTTGGAGGTTTAAAACCATTGCGGATTGGTTATAATAGTTGTATACACCTTTGGGTATCATTAATTTTGTGTTTCGGGTTGAAAACGTTGGATTTTTGGGTGCGAAACGAGCCAAATCGCGTTTCGCAATGTTGCAGGAAATGGTCCTAGGCGGACCGCCTACTTATTGAGGCGGAGCGCCTCCTCCTGGGCAGCTCTCTGGATTTTTCCAGGCGGAGCGCCTCTTGCTGAAGGGTCTTCCCGGGTAGCTTTTTGCCTAGGTTTCCATTGTTATTCGCCCACGGGCTTCTTGGTTAGTGTTTCTAGGGTAATTGGCCTACTCGAAAGACACTAACTACCTAGCATATTAGGACACTCGTGCGTAGAGGAGACTAGGATTCAAAGAAGAGTCGTAGATTTTTCTTTGGCCTCAAGTGCACACTTAAATAGCCGTCCGTACATCGAGTCTCATTAACTCCATTCCGAACTTTTATTTGGGAATACTAATTGTGATCACCTTGGTTCCCAAGTTGTAAGGCCTCGCTCTTGAGTGTTCATAAATTGAGTGATACACGTGAGGGAGTGACTTTCGGGAGGTTTTGATCTTTTGGTGTTGCAACTATGTCGGATGATGAATGTGGAGGTCATGGCTCATGTGGAGACGAGGGAGACTATGGTTCCTACGATGGTGATGATGGTCATTGCTATGATGATTCGGGGAACTATGGCTCGTATGGTGATGAAGCGGGTTACTATGATGATCATGAGATGCAAGAAGACTATGGAGCTTGTGGAGATGAATTTGATGAATCTAATTCTTCAAGTCAAGAAGTCGAAGATGGTAACGCTTCAAGATACATTGATCCTACTTACTCTACTTGTGATGAATTTGAGCATGATAGTGACATAGATAGAGTTGATGATGATGTTGAGTATATGAATTGTTCTTATGCATCTTCTCTTGGTGTTGCTAATGGAGTACAAGGGAGTAGTTGAGGACCTTTCCTTAGTATGGGAGGTGGTGGTGGTTGTTCCATGGGAAATGGGAGATTTGCATCTTCTAGTTCCCATGTGAAGGGTGGAATGACAAGTGTTGCTCTTACCGTTACGGGGGTGCATTGCTCAGTAGTGGTGGTAGGAGTGGTGCTATGGGCTATGGAACCAAGGCGAGAGGCAATTATGGGTTCCATAGTGGTACTCCTTCCTCGACTTTCAACAATACTTCTAATGTTGGAAGAGTGACGGGAAGTGGAGGTTGTTCAAGTGGTGTTGCCACTAGTGGAGGGATAAGGAGAACCCAACTCGGGGGTGATGGCTTTCTTGGGTTTGATACTATACAGGACATGAGTGAATGTAGGTTCATTTTTGAGGTGAATGGTAGTGGAGGATGCTTGCTCAAGATTAGTGAAGTCTACACTAATTTTGTTAACGACTCTTGGGTTGATAGACTAAAGATACCATGCTATAAATTGAAACATCCTTATGAGTATCAAGGTGTTTGGGTCACTAGTGAGGCTCGGATACTCATATCTCATGGGAGTTACAAGGAATATGTTTGGTGTGATATGTTTCCCATGGAGTATTATGGTGTTTGGCTAGGAAAACCGTGGTTGCAAGGCACGAGGGTGCGGTATGATCTCGTGAAGGATGTGTACCAAGTGAGCAAGAGGCAAAGAACTTATGACTTTGAACCTTGCCGTGCAAAGTTTAAGTTCCATCCTAGTACATCTTCTAGGCATAGCTATGCAAGAAGAAAAGGAGCAAGAACCTCAACCTAGGGTTAAAAGAGTGCAAACAAGAAGTCCTACAAACACAAGCAATGGTGGGACTAGTGCTACAAAAGGGTTGATAAATGTCAACGAGGTGAGCCCGAAGCCACTTCCAAAGCCGAGTGGTTCACCAACAAAGAAGAAGGAGACATCAAGTGATTGGTCTCCAAGTCCTAGATTCCGGGTTGATGTAAAAAGTCCACCTACTCCGGCTATGGGGATTCTTGGGCCTCGTCCCAATTCACCCGAATTTGAGAGACAAAAGATAGAGAGGAGTAAGGGAGCGACCGGTGACAACTCTCGAGTGGAAAAAGGAGAGATAGTGTTGAGTGATGTGAGTGAGTTGTCGCCACCCGAATCTACACCCGACCTTGAAAAGAAAATGAGGGAAAAGAAAGAGGGAAAAAAGAGTGAGGACACCCCTTATTCTAACCTTAACCCTATGTCTTTTTCTTCTACTTGTGTGAGTACTTGTGTAGGTATTCTTGGAGGCAAACCGATGGAGCCTCAACCATGTTCCGAGATGGAAAGACAAGGTGAAGGAGAAGCCAAATGTGAGCTACTAGGTGAAGGAACTACCCATGATGCTTCAAGTACATTGAGCGAGCCCGAGTGTGACTCAAAGGTATGTGTTAGTCCTTCCTTCCTTGAGCATGCTACTTCCTTGTCTTGTGATGTTGTTAGTGAGAATCTAGGCTAGTTGATGATTTGCATGACTATAATGTGTTTGCAACTAGTGTAGAGCCTTCGGGTCAACTTGTGTGTGAAATTGAACCACTAGTTGAGAGGGTTGAAAAGCCACATCATGATGTGAGCTCGATTTTAATTGAACCTCTCTTTAGTGAAGACGTCGTGGTTGACCTTGTTAGTGAACCTTGTTATGACACCCCACCTATATTTGATAAAGGAGAAGATGACTTGCATGATTATCCTAATCTTCCCTTTGATTGCTTAGTTGTTAATGGTGGTCCTTTGTGTCGTAGTGAGGGTGGATTTGACCTTGAGGAGTCTCTTGAGTGTGAGATGGATAGATTTATTTTCGATGACTCCTCGAGTGAGAGTGAAGGACCTAGTCTTGATTCTATGCTTTTGTGTAACCATGAATTTGAGGTGCATGCCTTTACATTTCTCTTGTTTGAAGGCAATCTCATTTGTGGTGGTGAATTGTATAGGACTAGGGTCGGTAATAGAGTCGAACCTCCATGGTTTGTCAAGTTAGGCTCTATGGATGATCCAACTTTTGGAACTCCAAGTGAGGAGAGTAGTCTTGATATTGGTCGTGTTGACCTTTCTTCTAGTGGTCCTAGCCTTCGTTGTGTGGACTATAATAATGAAGAACCTATTTTCGAGACTTTCCTTTGGAGTTTGACTAGTGAGGAGGATTGTCTTGGAGGTGATTTGGGAGGTGAGGAGGTACCCCTCGGTGTGTGTAAGAATGCTCTTAAGAAGGGGAGTGGAGTAGTCGATGTTAGTTGTGAATTGAACTATTTTACTTACTCCATCCCATATGTTGAGCACACCTTGAGTGATGAGCATGCCAAAGCCAATGTGTCATATTGTGATAAAATTGATTTGAAGGCTTGGTGTGTCGATAGCAAGCTTAGGGGTCATAGGACATTTGATTGCTACATGTTGCATGACTTTGATCTCTTTGCTTGTTTTGATTATGAGTGCTTATTCTTGTTGAGCCAAGAATTTATTGTTTCCTTTGGGAACATACGCTTTTTAATTGGTATTGATGCTTGGCTCTATCACAAGAGTGTGTTTTCCACACAATTTGCACTTTTATTGTTAATGCTAACCTACTTGTGAAGTAGGAAATTTTGGTTGTGCTTGCTTTGATTGTAGGTTTTGATGGTTTGATTTCGAGGACGAAATCCTTTCAAGAAGGGGAGGATGATGCCGGGCAAATTGGCCTAAACGACAACCATCAAGAACCAAGCTTGGAGAGCACAAAGGTTGCAAGTCAAGGCCTTCGGATGAGGGTTCGAGAGTGGTTTGAAGCCATGGACTTGAGCACGCTTGAGGGAGGACCGACTACGGACCAAGGAGGAACACTTAGAGTCCATTTTGAGCCGTATCCATACCTCCCAGGAAGAGGCGGAGCGCCTCCCCAAAGAGGCGGACCGCCTACAAAAGTCCAGAGACTTGAGCAGGAAAAGGCGGAGCGCCTCCCCACTGAGGCGGAGCGCCTCCCACTGAAGACCACTGAGGCGGAGCGCCTCCCTTGCTGAGGCGGAGCGCCTCCCCCTGTGAGCCTTGACGGGATTTTGTGTAAAGTTCCATTTTTGCCCTTAAGTGGCTTGTATTGTTATAACCCACTTTGGGGGTGTTTTAGACATTTCATTAAGTGTAAAGGAAGACTATAAATACCTTCCTTAGGCCATTTAGCTCATAAGTTAGTCTTGACATTGAATAGAAAGAAGAGAGAATAGAGAGAAGGCCGAGCCTTTCTTTGTTGAAGCCCGAGGCTTCGTTTATGACTCGACTTGGAACCTATGGAGATCGACATCTAGTTAGATTCCATTGTAAGGTTCAAGTTTCCCTTCTCCCTTTTCAATTCAATTAACGTGAATGAATTGAATTCGTTTCTTTCTTCTAATTTCTTGCCTTCCCAATCTTGATTTCTTGTTATCTTTTATCGCTTCCGCATAGTTTATATCGTTGTTAGCTTCCGCGTGTTTTGCCCTGCATCAGATGATGCAGGGCTATCAAGGAGTGGGCCCGGGGCTATCAAGGATTGGGCCCACATCATAAGGAGCCGCCCGTTGTGGGGTCCACCCCTGGAGGAGTTGCGTTGCTCGGGGTGGTCATGGTGGTGTCAGGGACGGACCTCGATTTGGGGTTGATCCGGCGGTATAAGAGTTGCGTTGCGCCTCTACCATCAGCTATGGCTTTTGGTAGAAATGGTTGCAGTGCACTCTTAAAGTTTGGTATCAGAGCCAACCCGGGTTCGATTCCTGGCTACACCATGCGAAGTTCGGGGACGAACTTGCTTAAAGAAAGGGGGGATGATGCAGGGCTATCAAGGATTGGGCCCACATCATAAGGAGCCGCCCGTTATGGGGTCCACCCCCTGGAAGAGTTGCGTTGCTCGGGGTGGTCATGGTGGTGTCAGGGACGGACCTAGATTTGGGGTTGATCCGGCGGTATAAGAGTTGCGTTGCGCCTCTACCAACAGCTATGGCTTTTGGTAGAAATGGTTGCGGTGTGCTCTTAAAGTAATTCTACCAAAAGCCATAGCTGTTGGTAGAGGCGCAACGCAACTCTTATACCGCCTGATCAACCCCAAATCGAGGTCCATCCCTGACACCAGCATGACCACCCCGAGCAACGCAACTCCTCCAAGGGGTGGACCCCACAACGGGCGGCTCTTTATAATGTGGGCCCAATCCTTGATAGCCCCGGGCCCAATCCTTGATAGCCCTGCATCATCCCCCCTTTCTTTAAAGCAAGTTCGTCCTCGAACTTCGCATGGTGTAGCCAGGAATCGAAATCGGGTTGGCTCTGATACCAAACTTTAAGAGTGCACTGCAACCATTTCTACCAAAAGCCATAGCTGTTGGTAGAGGCGCAACGCAACTCTTATACCGCCGGATCAACCCCAAATCGAGGTCCGTCCCTGACACCACCATGACCACCCCGAGCAACGCAACTCCTCCAGGGGGTGGACCCCACAACGGGCGGCTCCTTATGATGTGGGCCCAATCCTTGATAGCCCCGAGCCCAATCCTTGATAGCCCTGCATCATCCCCCTTTCTTTAAAGCAAGTTCGTCCCCGAACTTTGCATGGTGTAGCCTGGAATCGAACCCTAAATCGAGGTCCGTCCCTGACACCACCATGACCACCCCGAGCAACGCAACTCCTCCAGGGGGTGGACCCCACAACGGGCGGCTCCTTATGATGTGGGCCCAATCCTTGATAGCCCCGGGCCTAATCCTTGATAGCCCTGCATCAATACCTTTGTGCACTAGGCATATGAGCATCTTGGTGTCATCATTACCTCTCAAATATTCACCCGGTTGCATCATGGCACACATGCGACCGGTGGGAGATGGTGGAGTCTCGGCCAAAGGTTTGGCCACAACCGGGGACTTGGCCTTAGCTGCTTCCCTCAACTCTTTCATGCGCCGATAGTCTTCACTTACTTGTTTTTGGGTCAAAGGTGTAAGCACAAACCTCTTTCCCTCATGCCTAACCGTGTAAGTGTTGGCCCGGCCATCATGAACCACTTGTTTGTCTTATTGCCAAGGCCTCCCATGATGCAATCGAAAACTACGAAAGCGATAAAGAGATAAAAGCGAGACGAGACTCACACTAAAGTTCGAGTAGCAACGAAGAACTTGTTCCGTTACACCCCAAACGATTGGAAAGAATCACCTAACACTATGCAACTATCCTCAAGAGTCACGAGGCTCGAGCAAATAGAATGATCGAAGACGGATCGAAGAGCAACTTAAATTCATCCAATTGATTTCAAGCCAAAAGTGTTACAAGGTTTAAGAGCATTGCTCATTTAATGTTTTGTGTTCAAAGTAGTGTGTACAGCAATAAATGAAAGGAGGGGTGTATTTATGGCACCCCTTTACATTGTTTCCTAAGCTACTGGTCCGCTGTTGATGCAGCCCAAATTGCATCAACACCTACACTTGGTCTGGACGTCAAATCATGGACGATATGAGCTCGGGAGACGACTTGAAGACTATGCATTGGAGCTCAATCAAAGTGGAAGCCGGGCTGGAAACAGTGCAGGAAACAGGGGAGCCAAAGCAGGGCAAAACAGGGCAGCACTTCTGAGCTTACTGCCTGACGAAGAGCATCTGTTCTTCGCGATCGCGCCCCTACTCACACGATCGCGAAGGGTCTTCTTCTGCTCTGCGCGACAGCGTCGCCTTCCACGCGATCGCGAAGGCTTGAAGACTAAGGCTTGAAGACTTTTTCTGCTCTGCGCGACTGCGTCGCTTTCCACGCGATCGCGAGGCTTCAAGACTAAGTGTTGCTCGCGATCGCATATCCTTGTGCGCGATCGCGATGAGGACTTTGGCAGTGCGAACAATCTGTCCCAATTTAGGATTTCTGCAAAATGAGAACCCTTCGCGATCGCGTGAGGTAAGTCGCGATCGCGATGAACAAAATGGAAATGTGGCGCGTTCGCGTGAGGCTGTGCGCGATCGCGCAGGCCTGCGTTCCAGAACCAGAACCTCGACTGCAAACTCAGTTTTTGGCACACAAATCACCCAAATTCAACTTGTTTTTCAATTCTAAAGCTTCCAAAGGGTGTTTTCAACTGAAGTAAACAATCCCCAATGGTTTAACCGAACAAACAATCAACAAACAAGTTATTTTCAAGAATTGGAGCAAGTTCTTCAAAATTTTCAAGAACATCAAATTTTCAAAGCATCGATTTTCAGTCCGCTACTCCAAATGATGTTATGGGGGTATAAAAACGACGAGAAAACTATAAGGAGTAAACCCCGATACCAAACAACCAAGAATTCATAACATCGAACAAGTTCTAGCAAAATTTGTGAATCTTCAACTTTTGAGATTTGGTTTTCAAGATTTTGATTCACAACTCCAAAATTTGTTTTGTTGGTACCCAATTGTCGAGAATACGTAGACAAGCAATCCCTGATAATCAAAACCAACAAAATCGATACAACCAACTAGATGTAGCAAATTTTTGAATTTTTTTTTCTTCTTTTCAATTTTCCAAGAACAAGAACAATAAACACAAGGACAACAACAACAAGAACAAGACCGAGGATTCGTAAGAACGAAGCCTAGCCGTGCTCTGATACCAACTGATGCAATCTAAAATACGCGGAAACGAAAAGACGATACGAAATGCGGAAACGAGAACAAGATAGGCGATATCGATGAAGATATCGAGATAAAAAGCAAGACGAGGCTTGAACGTTTACCTAAGTAGCACCGAGGAACTCGTCTCGATACACCCCGGGTGAAGTCAAGGATCACCTATACTAGGCAACTACCCTCAAGAGGCACCCGACTCTTGCAAATAGAATGATCAAAGAGGTTACGATGTTCAACTTGGAATCCACCAAGTGAAATCATGCCCGTTCACGGGTTCATCATTGAGATTCACTCAAAAGAAAATATCATTCTACATTCAAGGTTTGCTAAAAATGCAATAAATGACTAAGGGGGTATTTATAGTTTCCCATTACAAGATTTGCCAAGTTTCTGATCCGCACTAACAAAGTCCTCATCGCGATCGCGCACAAGGATATGCGATCGCGAGCAACACTTAGTCTTCAAGCCTCGCGATCGCTTGGAAAGCGACGCTGTCGCGCAGAGCAGAAAATGTCTTCAAGCCTTAGTCTTCAAGCCTTCGCGATTGCGTGGAAGGCGACGCTGTCGCGCAGAGCAGAAGAAGACCCTTTGCGATCGCGTGAGTAGGGGCGTGATCGCGAAGAACAGATGCTCTTCATCAGGCAGTAAGCTCAGAAGTGCTGCCCTGTTTTGCCCTGCTTTGGCTCCCCTGTTTCCTGCACTGTTTCCAGCCCGGCTTCCACTTTGATTGAGCTCCAATGCATAGTCTTCAAGTCGTCTCCCGAGCTCATATCATCCATGATTTGACGTCCAGACCAAGTGTAGGCGTTGATGCAATTTGGGCTGCATCAGCTGTTCCCCAAGTTCTCTGCGCGATCGCGCAATAAGTAATGCGATCGCGTTGGGAACTTGGCTCTGAGGCGCGCGATCGCGCGTTGTGTGGCGCGACAGCGAAGACAAAATATTCCCTCTTCGCGATTGCGAAGGTGATGCAAGCGATCGCGATGAACAAAAGTTTAGCGTCAGGCAGTAAGCTCAGCAGGTGTTCCCCTGTTTTGCTCTGTTTTGCTCCCCTGCTTTCTGCACTGTTTCTTGCCCTGTTTCCACATGGATTGAGCTCCAATGCATTGTCTTTAAGTCCTCTCCCGAGCTCGTATCATCCACGCCTCTCCAAACCAAGTGTAGGTGAGCGTCTTGTATATCCTTGGCTTGACTTCGAGTGAATGGTCTCGATGCAATTTGGGTTGCATCATCCTCCCCTTCTTGAGAAGATTTCGTCCTCGAAATTAAGGCGTCCTCCTCCAAGGTATCACATATGCATTGTTGTTGATCTTGGACAACACTTGGAATGGGCCATCGCCCCTTGGTGCCAACTTCCCCTTCCTTTGGTTGGGAAATCTTTCCTTGCGGAAATGCACCCACACCCAATCTCCCTTCTTGAAGTCCACCTTCTTCCTTCCTTTGTTTTTCTTGGTTGCTATCTTCTCATAGGCCTCCTCCAAAGTCTTCCGTGCCTTGGCATGAAGTTCAAGCAATGCCTTGGCCAGAGCTTTACCTTCAAAATCAACAACCACATCCCTTGGCAAAGGGGTAAGATCAAGAGGAATCAATGGGTTAAAACCATAAACACACTCAAATGGAGTCATGCCAATCATACGATGCAAAGTGCGGTTATATGCAAACTCCATGAGTGGTAGCTTATCAATCCAAGTCCCGGCCTTTCCTTTGGTCATAGCTCGAAGAAGAGCTCCCAAAGTCCGGTTCACCACCTCGGTTTGCCCATCGGTTTTAGGGTGGTGGGACGTGGAGAAGAGCAACTTGGTGCCAAGAGCACCCCACAAACACTTCCAAAAATGGCTAAGGAACTTGGAGTCCCTATCACTAACAATGGTGCGAGGCACCCCATGCAATTTCAAGACATTATCGATAAACAAGGAGGCTACATGTTGGGCATCATTAGTCTTTTTGCACGAAATGAAGTGAGCCATTTTGGAGAAACGGTCAACGACAACAAAAATGCTATCGTGTCCTCCTCTAGTCCGGGGTAAAGCCATAACAAAATCCATAGAAAGATCAACCCACAGACTAGTAGGAATGGGCAAGGGAGTGTATAAACCATGGTTGTTGGATCTAGACTTGGCCTTCTTGCAATCCAAGCAAGCATTGCAAAATCGCTCCACAAGAGGCCTCATTTTTGGCCAATGGAATTGCTCTTTTAGTATGGCCATAGTCTTGTCCACCCCAAAGTGACCCATCCAGCCCCCACAATGCGCTTCTTGCACTAGCACATCTCTCCAAGAGGACTCGGGGACACACACTCGCCCATGCTTGAAAATGTAGCCATCTACCCATTGGTATTTTTCCACCCTTTCCCCACTCACTAGAGCATCATGAATGCTCTTGAGCTTTGGGTCATGAGCATACAACGATTTGATGATCTCAAAACCAATAAGTCTAGAAGCGAGAGTGGCAGCAAGAGCGAATTTTCTTGAAAGCGCATCGGCCACAACATTGTCCTTACCCTATTTGTAATGAATTATATAAGGAAAGGACTCAATGAACTCCACCCACTTGGCATGTCTCTTGTTAAACTTTTCTTGGCATCTTAGATGCTTGAGTGACTCATGGTCACTCTTGATCACAAATTCCCGAGGCCATAGACAGTGTTGCCAATGGGCTAAAGCTCTCACGAGGGCATACAACTCCTTGTCATACGTGGAGTAATTCAAGGTTGCGCCCTTCAACTTCTCACTAAAGTAGGCAACGGGTTTCCCTTCTTGCATGAGAACACCCCCAATTCCCACCCCCGAGGCATCACATTCAATCTCAAAAGCCTTCCCGAAGTCGGGCAATTGTAGCAAGGGGGCGGTACTCAACCTACTTTTCAATTCTTGGAAAGCTCTCTCTTGAGGCTCTCCCTACACAAAAGGTTTATCTTTCTTCACCAACTCGGTGAGTGGTGCGGCAATACTGCTAAAGTCTCTAACAAAGCGCCTATAGAAACTAGCTAGGCCATGGAAACTCCTCACATGAGAAACGGTGGTAGGAGTAGGCCGATCTCTAATGGCTTCAACTTTGGACTCATCAACTTCTACACCATTGATACTAACAACAAAGCCCAAAAAGACAACCTTTTCAACACAAAAGGCACACTTCTTAAAGTTGGCATAGAGATTTTCGGCTCGTAGCACTTCAAGCACTTGAGTCAAGTGGCCAACATGGTCATCTATTGACTTGCTATAAATCAATATGTCGTCAAAGTAGACAACCACGAATTTGTTGATGAATGGCTTTAGCACGTGGTTCATTAGCCTCATGAAGGTACTAGGTGCGTTGGAGAGGCCGAAACGCATCACCAACCATTCATAAAGACCAAATTTGGTCTTGAATGCGGTTTTCCACTCATCACCTGGTTTCATCCGGATTTGGTGGTAGCCGGACCTAAGGTCTATTTTTGAAAAGACACTAGAACCACTAAGCTCATCCAACATATCATCCAAACGAGGTATGGGATGTCGATACTTTACCGTGATCTTGTTGACCGCTCGACAATCCACACACATCCTCCAAGTTCAATCCTTCTTTGGAACAAGGATCACGGGCACAGCACAAGGACTCAAGCTCTCCCTCACCAAGCCCTTGGTAAGTAATTCATCAATTTGCTTTTGTAACTCCCTTGTGTCCTCGGGATTACTCCTATATGCCGGCTTGTTGGGAATTTGAGATCCCGGGACAAAGTCAATTTGATGCTCAATACCTCTCAAGGGAGGTAATCCATCCGGCATCTCCTCCGGGAACATGTCTTCATAGACCTTCAAAACATTTTCAATGGCACTAGGCAAAGGGTTAGGGTTAGATAAATAATCACTTTCGGAATTTAAAACCATACCTTTGTGCACTAGGCATATGAGCATCTTGGTGCCATCATTACCTCTCAAATACTCACCCGGTTGCATCATGGCACACATGCGACCGGTGGAAGATGGTGGAGTCTCGGCCAAAGATTTGGCCACAATCGGGGACTTGGCCTTAGCCGCTTCCCTCAACTCTTTCATGCGCCGATAGTCTTCACTTACTTGCTTCGGGGTCAAAGGTGTAAGCACAAACCTCTTTCCCTCATGCTTTACCGTGTAAGTGTTGGCCCGGCCATCATGAACCACTTGTTTGTCGTATTGCCAAGGCCTTCCAAACAAAAGGTGGCAAGCTTGCATTGGCACCACGTCAAACATGTGTTCATCTTGATAGTTCCCAATCTTGAATCTAATCAAGACTTGCTTCACTACCCTCAACTCCCCACACTCACTTAACCATTGCAAACGGTAGGGTTTGGGTGTTTCATTGTAGTCAACTTCAATTGTGAGACCAAAGATTGGCTCACCACATTTGCACAACTACCCGAGTCAATTATCATGGAACAAACTTGCCCCTTCACTCTACACCGGGCATGGAACAAGTTTTCCCTTTGCTCATCCTCCCTCTCCTCACTCAACATGGTTCCCAAAATGCGACGCACCACGAGGAACATATTAGGATCATCCCCCTCTGTCGCTCTCTCTTCACCCTCAACTTCCTCACTCTCCTCTTCAACTTCACCCTCGGACTCACTTTCACCCTCATAGACCAACCCATCATCCATCACAATCATTGTTTTCCGGGTAGGGCACTCTTTGGCAAAGTGGCCATAACCCTTGCATTTATGACATTGGAAAGAAGAAGGAGAAGGAGTATTTAAAGTAGTTTTAGAATTACCTCCAACTTCTTTGTGGTCGCTCTTCGGGGTAGCCTTTTCAAAAGGCTTCTTTACTTCTCGACTCCTACTTGGCCCACTAGCATATGGGCTCTTCCATTCTTTGGTGCGAGTTGATGGAGTGGTGGTGGTAGTACTCCGATAACGAGGAGCTTTCTCTTCTTTGAGCCACTTCTCGGCTTCAACCGCGGCATCACAAACATCTTGTAAGGAGTGGAAGATGTGAAGTCTCAATTGTGAAGCAATCTCCCTACTCAAGCCACTTTTGAAGCGGATGATAGCTTGTTCCTCATCCTCCGTCTCAATGATAAGACCCAAACCCCCACAAGACCCTTCATTCGGAGTCAAGCCAAGTTGATCCAAGACACCCATCTCCACTTGACTTGGAAGGGTATGGAAGAAGGCCCTAAGAGCGACTTGAAGGTCATGCTTTGGTGTGCCATGGATGGAGGACCCTCTAGGACGCTTGGTGAGGCTCAAGAGGCACAAAATGAGACACCCCAAGGGGCTTCAGAAAGAGGCGGGGAGCCTCCCAAAATCCAGAGAGCTGGACCTCAGAAGGCGGAGCGCCTCAGACAAGAGGCGGAGCGCCTCCCAAGAAATCCAGAGAGTGGAAGTCTACTAGGCGGCCGCCTCCCCACCCTAGGCGGACCGCCTCCCCCTTTGACAAACATGCGGGATTTAATGACTTTTTGCTTGAACTTTTAATTATAGCCTTGCGTGGCCTTATTTGTTTTTAGCCCACTTTGGGGGTATTTTAGACCTTTTATTAGACCTAAGTGAAGTATTTGTGAAGCCTATAAATACTTCACTTAGCCTCTTCAAAACATTAGCTTACTTTGAATATTATTAAATGATGAATAGAGTTTATCTCTTTGTTGAAGAAACCCTTTTTTTGGTTGCTTGAATTCACTAGTGGAACCTAGTTGAGTCTTGAACCGAAACCCGATCAT
Source organism: Petunia x hybrida (assembly GCA_037355625.1). Classification (NCBI taxonomy): domain Eukaryota; kingdom Viridiplantae; phylum Streptophyta; class Magnoliopsida; order Solanales; family Solanaceae; genus Petunia; species Petunia x hybrida. The sequence goes on along the minus strand of JBBBVM010000640.1, from coordinate 548,469 downwards.
TCCATTTACGAGTCTCGGGTGCGACTCGAGGGTGGTTGCATAGTGTAGGTCCTTCTAGACGCCGATACGAGGGTATCTCGGGACAAGTTCCCTGGGGTTACTTCGTAGAGAGTTCGAGAAGTGTCTCGCTCTCCTATATTTATTTTTGTCTTGTCTTTTCAATTCTTATCATCTTGGTATCAGAGCAAGGCTCGGGTTTTGTTTCTACAAACCCCCGACCCTTGATTCTTCGTGCCTTAGGTTGATTCTATCTTTTCTTTTAGTTTTGTGTTGGTTGTTGTTGAAGAAAGAAGAAAAACACAAAAAAATTGAAAAATTGAAAATACCAAAAATTTGGCCTATCTTGATCGTTTGTTTGATTCGTGTTGTGATAGTTATTGGGGTTTGTTCCTTGTTGGAAAACCGTTCTTTTGGTACCTTAAACACCCAATTTGGAGTTGTATTGCTTGAAATGAAAATTTGAAACCCTTTGAAAATTTGAAAATTTTGAAACCCTAGCTTTGAAGATGATGATCATGGTGGATTGTTTGATATTGATTGGGGTTTGATAAAAAGTATTGGGGTTTGTTCTTTGTGATTGATACAACATTGGGGTACCTTTGAATTGCTAAAACAACGTGTGATTAGTCGAATTTTTGGGTGCTAAGATCGAAAAACGCGAAGTGAAACTGTGCTGAAAGTTGCAGGAGGCGGAGCGCCTAAATTCTGAGGCGGACCGCCTAAAGCCTGAGACCTCTCTGGAATTTGCTGAGGCGGAGCGCCTCCACCAAAGAGGCTCACCCCTGAACACTGCACTGGGCGGCCGCCTACCCTCCTGACGCGGGGCGCCTGATCCTGAAGGTGTTCGTTCCGGGTAGTTTTTCGTAGAACCTCTTGTTTCTTTGATTCCATTGCATCTAGCTAGTACTCCTTTGAGTAATCTTTCCTACTTGAATTGTGCTAGCCCTTCTAAGCTATTAGGAAACTCAAGCCTAGACCGGAGAGTAGAATTCAAAGAAGACTCGTAGTCTCATTTGGCTCAAGTCCGCACTTAAAGAGCTTATCGTTCCGATAGAGTCCTATCAACTCCACTCACCCCGGAGTGCATTGGGCTCTTGAGTTGAGTGATTAAGTTGAGGTTTGCTATTCAACTTAGTGAAGCTTTGGATTCAAGCTAGAGTGAAAAAGCCACCACCCACTAAACGAGTGATCCGAGTGAAACACTTGTGAGGGAGTCAGTGAGGTTGTTTTTGCTAACGTTTGTTTCTTGTGTAGGTATGATGGCCAACGAAGGACAAAACTTCATAAAGGAGGCCTTGGCTAATCTTCTTGCCAAGATGGACCTCATGAACCAAAGGATTGAGTCTCTTGAGAAGGGGGCCTCAAGTACCCAAGGTGAACAAGGGACCCCGAGTGTCCAAGTTGAGAAAGGGACCCCGAGTGTCCAAATTGAGACCGGAGAGGGCTCAAGTACTCCTAACTTTACCCCAGAGCAAGTTAGCCATGTCATTGAATTGCTCAATCAACAACGGGTAAAGGAGGATCGAGAGAGAATTGATCCAATGTTGGGCAATACCCAACGAACGGGCATTCCCCGTATCTTGGACAACCCTCCAAGAAACATCCCACTACCAAGACCCATCCGAAATGTGCAACCTCTTGAGCAAGTCGATGAAGCTCAAGAAGGGGAGGAAGCCGATTATGGAGATGATATGTATGGGTTTGATGATCACTTTCAACCGAGACGAGGTATGAATTGGGGTCGAAATGTGGATATAGGTAGGGGCCGAGGTCGATGGCTACCTCTGGGGTATGTTGGTGGGAATGTTAGGAGAGGTTATGGAGGTTATGGAGATCACTATGGAGGCCAAACGGAGCCTTTCCAAGGGGGTCGTGACAACAACAACAATCTCAATAGTGTGAAGCTCAATCTTCCAAGTTTTAAGGGGAATTGTGATCCGGCGGCTTACATTGAATGGGTGCTACAAATTGAAAGATTGTTTGACACCAATGACATGACCGATGAGAAGAAGGGTACTTATGCTATTTCCTCCTTTGAATCCTATGCATCTACTTGGTGGGAGTCCGTCAAGAGGTCAAGGAGAAGAGCGGGAGTCCCCGTGAATGTGGGTTGGAATGACTTGAAGGGTATCATGAGTATCAAGTACGTCACTCCTAGATATCGTCAAGAGCAACTCACGAAACTTTATGAGTTGAAGCAAGGTGTCAAGACGGTGCATGAATACTTTGATGAGTTTGAAAGAACTCGAATGGCCTTGGATATGGACACCGAAGATGAGGAGCAAGCCGTGATCCATTTCATGAATGGTTTGAGCTATGGCATAGCCTCACAATTGAGATTGCATTCTTATCTCTCACTTCAAGAAGTCCTTGATGCCGCTATTCAAGCCAAGCAATGGCTTGATAAAGAAAAGTCCAACCGTTACAAGAGCAACACTTCCACTTCCGTGAGCCAACCAAAGGATTGGAAGGCTTCTACTCCAAATGCAAAATTCCCAAGTGCAAGTGGCACAAGTGGTGCAAATGCTAGCAAGGATGTGAAGAAGCCATATGAGAAGAACACATCTAATGTGGGAGGTAACACTAAAACTCAATTGCATGCTCCTACTTCTACTTCCATACAATGCCACAAGTGCAAGGGCTATGGGCACTTTGCTAGGGAATGTCCTACGAAGAGGACCATGATTGTTGTTGGTGAAAATGCATATGAGAAAGAGAGTGATCCGGAAGATGAGGGAGTAGAGGGAGTAGAGGAGGATGTGGTGGAAGACACGGTGGAGGATGAGGAGCCTCATACTTTCTTAGTAGTGAGAAGGAGCCTAGGAGCTATGATTGTAGAAGATAGTGAAACCTTGTAAAGGGAAAATCTATTCCATGCTAGGTGCCGGGTCAAGGATGTTGTTTGCTCTATGATAATTGATTCGGGAAGTTGTGCGAATGTAGTGAGTCAATCACTTGTGACCCAATGGAAGTTGACTACCATGAAGCATCCCAAACCATACCGGCTACAATGGCTTAGCGAATATGGGGAGCTTAAAGTAGTAAAGCAAGTGATGATTCGATTCAAAATGGGGAGTTATGTAGATGAGCATTTGTTCGACGTTGTGCCTATGCAAACATGCCACCTACTCTTAGGGAGGCCTTGGCAATTCGATAGGCAAGTGGTGCATAAAGGTCGTGTCAACACTTACACGGTCAAACATGAAGGGAGGAGATTTGTGCTTAAACCTCTAACTCCTAAGCAAGTGAGTGAGGACTACAAGAAAATGAAGGAGTTGAGGGAAGCGGCTAAAGCTAAATCACCCCTTGAACTTAAACCCGAAGCAAACAATCTTGTTGTCTTGCCATTGCATGATAAAAGTGGGAGTCACTCCACTTCAAATGAGAGAAGCGAGGGAGTGACCGATGACAATCCAAGAGAGGAAAAAGGAGAGGATTTGAGGAGTGATGTGAGTGGATTGTCACCACAAACTACACTTGACCATGAGGTAAAATTGAGAGAGATGAGAGGTGAGGAAGGAAAAATCGAGAGTGAGAGCACCCATTGTTCTAACCCTTCTTTATCTTCTACTCTTTCTTGTGAAAGATCTTGTGTAGGTACAGTTGAAGACAAGTAATTGGAGCCTCAATGTGAGCTTCATGAAGGAGGAGTTGCACATGACACTTAAAGCCTTGTGAGTGACCAAGGGAGTACTACAAATGTAAGTGTTGCTTCACCTTCTCATGAACATACTAGCTACTTGTCTTACGATGACTCGACACTAGTTGGAGCTTGTGATGCATCTAGTGAATATGCCACTAGTGAAGAGTCTAGTTGTCAACTTGAGTTTGTTTGTGAAGCACTAGTTGGGAGGAGCACTATGCCACATCATGAGGTGAGCTCATTGTTCATTGAACCCTTCCCTAGTGTAGATTTGATGGTTGACCATGATTGTGACCTTTGCTATAACACACCACCAACCTTTGACAAATGGGAAGATGAGATAGTTGATCACTCTAATATTGATGTGCTTCTATTTGGTGGACCAATGTGTTGTAGTGAGGATAATTGTGACCTTGAGGAGTCTTTTACATGTGAGACGGAACGATTTACGTTCGATGACTCCTCGAGTGAGGGAAAAGAACCTAGTCTTGATACCATGCTTTTGAATGACCATGCATTTGAGGTTCATGCTTTTAATTTTCCATTGCTTGAAGATAATCTTATTTGTGGTAGCAACTTGTATCGGACTAGTGTTGGTAGTAAGATGGAACCTCCATGGTTTGAGGGATTTGACTCCTTAGGCAACCCATTGTGTGAAGACTTGATCGAGGAAAATGACTCTTTGAGTGACCCTACTATCGCTTGTTGGGATTATGATGAAGAAGAGGTCATTATTAATACCTTCCTTGAAAGCTTGTCTTTTGAGAAGGATTGCCTAGGTGATGGAATTGGAGGGGAAAAGGAATCTCTTGGTGTGAGTATGTGTGCTCTAAAGAAGGGGAGTGGAGTGCTTGATCCTACTTGTAGGTTGGGCTATTTGATTCACTCCACTCCACATGTTGATCACACCTCGAGGATCGGTTGGTGTGTTGATCTTGAGCTTAAGGTTCAAGGGGATTTTGGTAGCTTGATCTTGCATTTCCCATCTCCCCATGACCTATTTGCTCATTATCGTGTGGATTGCATGCTTTTAGTGAACCAAGTACTTATTGTTCTCTTTGGAGATTTGCTATTTGTGCTTCTTATTGATGCTTGGTTATACAACAAGAGTGTGTTTTCCACACTTCTTGCACTAACCTACTTTCAAAGTAGGACGTTTGCGTGTTTTTGCTTGTCGTTACTTGTAGGTTCTAAGCTCCATGCTAAGGCGGGGGAGATCTTGGAAGAAGCCTATGTCAAAGTGATGATCAAGAAGGACAAAAGAGAGTTGGGGCCACCCCGAGAAGTTGAAGATGCCATGAGAGCCCAAGCCTTGATTTCGAGGACGAAATCTTCTAAAGAAGGGGAGGATGATAAGACCCAAACCCCCACAAGACCCTTCATTCGGAGTCAAGCCAAGTTGATCCAAGACACCCATCTCCACTTGACTTGGAAGGGTATGGAAGAAGGCCCCAAGAGCGACTTGAAGGTCATGCTTTGGTGTGCCATGGATGGAGGACCCTCTAGGACGCTTGGCGAGGCTCAAGAGGCACAAAATGAGACACCCCAAGGGGCTTCAGAAAGAGGCGGGGCGCCTCCCAGCTGAGGCGGGGCGCCTCCCAAAAAATCCAGAGAGCTGGACTTCAGAAGGCGGAGCGCCTCAGACAAGAGGCGGAGCGCCTCCCAAGAAATCCAGAGAGTTGAAGTCTACTAGGCGGCCGCCTCCCCACCCTAGGCGGACCGCCTCCCCCTGTGACAAACATGCGGGATTTAATGACTTTTTGCTTGAACTTCCAATTATAGCCCTGCGTGGCCTTATTTGTTTTTAGCCCACTTTGGGGGTATTTAAGACCTTTTATTAGACCTAAGTGAAGCCTATAAATACTTCACTTAGCCTCTTCAAAACATTAGCTTACTTTGAATATTATTGAATGATGAATAGAGTTTATCTCTTTGTTGAAGAAATCCTTTTTTTGTTGCTTGAATTCACTAGTGGAACCTAGTTGAGTCTTGAACCGAAACCCGATCATTCCATTTACGAGTCCCGGGTGCGACTCGAGGGTGGTTGCATAGTGTAGGTCCTTCTAGAAGCCGATACGAGGGTATCTCGGGACAAGTTCCCCGGGGTTACTTCGTAGGGAGTTCGAGAAGTGTCTCGCTCTCCTATCTTTATTTTTGTCTTGTCTTTTCGATTCTTATCACTCCATATCAAGAGCCATCCGGTTTTTCTCAAAGTCGTTGAAATATTCATCAACGGACTTGTAGCCTTGCTTCAATTCATAGAGCTTTTTGAGTTGCTCTTGTCGATACTTGGGAGTCACATACTTATTGTTCATAACTTCTTTCAACTCTTCCCAAGTGATGTTCATCCGCAACCCAAGTCTTCTCCTTGATCGCTTGATGGATTCCCACCAAGTAGAGGCATAGGACTCAAATGATGATATAGCATAAGTGGCCTTCTTCTCCTCGGTCATATCATTGGTGTCAAAGACCCGCTCCAATTGGACCTTCCATTCAAGAAATGCTTCCGGATCACTAGTCCCTTTGAAGGGTGGGATTGTGATCTTCACACTATTGAGATTGGTGTCTCGACCCCCACGGTGTTGTTCCGGTTGAACCCCATAGTTGTCATCAACATCTTCATATTCCCTTCCCAAATTTCTTCCCACATAAGCTCTCGGAGGTCCTCGACCTCGCCCACGACCTCTATCTACACCTCGGCCTCCATTCATCGCCCTCCTATTTGGATAGGGAGCATCAAAGTAATCATCATCAAGTCCGAGACCCTCCCCTTCTTGAGCTTCATCAACTTGCTCAAGGGGTGCAATGTTTCTCCGAGGCCTTAGGAATGGAACATCTCCTTGGGGATTTCCCAAGGGTTGGGGATTGTCCAACAATCTCTCTCTAGCAAGAGCCTCATCCCTCAACCGTTGTCGATGAACTAGCTCCGCATATTGATCCGGTTTCATGATTGAATCATCACTAGTGCCTTCACCGATATCTTTTGGGACACTCGGGGTCCTCTCCTTTTCAAGAGCTTCCATTTTAAGGTTTAGAGCCTTCACCTCGGCTAACAAGCTAGCCAAGACGTCGGTTGGAACCTCAATGGTACTCTTTGCTTTCTCCTCCGCCATGTACCTACAACAATCAAAAACAAGAAAGGAAGATTAGAGTAAAAGTCCTCACTCACTCCCTCACTTTTGTTTGTCGCTCGGGTTCACTCAAGCTTGGGGTTGGTTTCACACAAACTTGAAATCAATGGCTTCCTGGTAGTTGCGCAACCTCCTCAAAGATCAATCCAAAATACAAGAACCAAATGCTCTTCGGGAAGAGTGGATTCAATGGGACTCGATCAACGCTAAGCTATTTGGTGCGCACTTGAACCAAATAATTAACTACGAATCTTCTTTGAATTCTACTCTCCTTCTAGGCACGAGTATCCTATTCGCACAAGGGATTAGTACTAATTGGGTAGAAGTGTTACCCTCAAAGTACTAACCGGAAGTGACGCGATCAAATGTTCAAAGATCGAATCGTCACTAAACGGATTCGGAATTGGATGAATTTTGGTTTGTGATCTAGAAACTCACCATATTTGATGATGCTATGGGAGTTTTGGTGGTTGGAAACTGTTACGACGCCTTTGCGAACATTCTGTCCCACTTCAGGAAATTCTGGAAATTGGTACCCTTCGCGATCGTGTGCAGAGGGGCGCGATCGCGATGAACAAAAATGCAGAAATGGCGCGACAGCGCGAGACCTTGCGCGATCGCGCAGGTTTGTTCAACAGAACCAGAAACTCGACAGAAAACTGCAGTTTTGGCACACACAACAACCCAAATTCAACTTGTTTCAGTTTCCAAGCTTTCAAATGGTGTTTTCAACTGTAGTAAACAATTCCCAATGGTTTAAGTAAACAAACAACCATCAAACAACTTGTTTTCAATGATTTTTGGTCAAGTTCTTCAAAATGTTCAAGCCTTCAAGAACCCAAAATTTTGATTTTCACTCCAATACTCCAAATGATGTTATGGTGGTATCAAACCGACGGGAAAACTATAAGGAGTAAACCCCGATACCAAACAACCAAGATTTCATAACATCAATCGAGTTCTAGCAAGTTTTGCAAATATTCAACCTAGGGTTCAAAATTTTCAACTTTTGATTTTCAACTCCAAAACATGTTTTGTTGGTTCCCAATTGTCGAGATTACATAAACAAACAATCCCCGATAATCAACACCAACAAAATCGTAACAACCAACGATTTCTAGCAAATTTTTGGGTTTTCAAGTTTTTAAATTTTTTCTTCTTTTTCAATATAACATGATGCAATGGAAAATACGCGGAAGCTAAACACGACACAAATATGCGGAAGCAATAAACAAGATACAAGATATCTAAAAGATATCGAGAAATTCAAGACTAGGAAGGCAAGAAATAGAAGAAAGAATCGAATCCAATTCACTAAAGTTAATTGAATTCAAAAGGGAGAAAGGGAAACTTGAACCTTACAATGGAATCTAACTAGGTGTCGATCTCCATAGGTTCCAAGTCGAGACATACACGAAGCCTCGGGCTTCAACAAGAAGGGCTCCGCCTCTTCAATGTTCTCTCTCAAAATTCTATCTTCAATAATGGCTAACTAATGAAATGAAGAGCAAATGTGCTATATATACATTTACATTGTTAAATGGACAAAAATGGCCCTTGAAGCTGATTCTGCCTCGCTGCTCAACATTAAGTCATCGCGATCGCGCAAGGAGTCACGCGATCGCGCAGGTATCTCTCCAAGTCATCGTGATCGCGCCAAGGGCTCACGATCGCGCAAGTCTCAGCATCCTCACGATCCCCAGCATCCTCAGCTTCGCCTTCACGTTCAGTTGGGCGCCATCGCGCAGAGTGTTCAGGACCTCTTCACGATCGCGCAGGTAGTGTCGCAATCGCGAAGAACAGATGTTCTTCATTAGGCAGTGAGCTCCCAGTGTGCTCCCCTGTTTTGCCCTGTTTTGGGCTGCCTATTTTCCTGCCCTGTTTCCTCCGTCCTCGGCGCTCCATTGCATGATCTTCAAGACGTCTCCGGAGGCCTTGACTCGTATCCCTTGTGCTCTCGAGCTTGGCTTTTGATGGTTGTCGTTTAGGCCATTTTATATTGCATCATAACAACAACAAGAACATGAAAATAAACACGGAACAAAGATGACAAGCACGAAGAGTAGGACGAGGGTTCGTAAGAACGTAACCCTAGCCTTGCTCTGATACCAACTGATGCAATCGAAAACTACGAAAGCGATAAAGAGATAAAAGCGAGACGAGACTCACACTAAAGTTCGAGTAGTAACAAAGAACTTGTTCCGTTACACCCCAAAAGATTGGAAAGAATCACCTAACACTATGCAACTATCCTCAAGAGTCACGAGGCTCGAGCAAATAGAATGATCGAAGACGGATTGAAGAGCAACTTGGATTCATCCAATTGATTTCAAGCCAAAAGAGTTACAAGATTCAAGAGCTATGCTCATTCAAGAGCATTGCTCATTTAATATTTTGTGTTCAAAGTAGTGTGTACAGCAATAAATGAAAGGAGGGGTGTATTTATGGCACCCCTTTACATTGTTTCCTAAGCTACTGGTCCGCTGTTCCCTAAGTTCTCTGCGCGATCGCGCAAGAAGTAATGCGATCGCGTGGGGAACTTGGCTCTGAGGCGCGCGATCGCGCGTTGTGTGGCGCGACAGCGAAGACAAAATATTCCCTCTTCGCGATCGCGAAGGTGATACACGCGATCGCGAAGAAAAAAAGTTCAGCGTCAGGCAGTAAGCTCAGCAGGTGTTCCCCTGTTTTGCCCTGTTTTGCTCCCCTGCTTCCTGCACTGTTTCCTGCCCTGTTTCCACATGGATTGAGCTCCAATGCATTGTCTATAAGTCCTCTCCCGAGCTCGTATCATCCACGCCTCTCCAAACCAAGTGGAGGTGAGCGTCTTGTATATCCTTGGCTTGACTTCGAGTGAATGGTCTCGATGCAATTTGGGTTGCATCATCCCAAACAAGAGATGACAAGCTTGCATTGGCACCACGTCAAACATGTGTTCATCTTGATAATTCCCAATCTTGAACCTAATCAAGACTTGTTTCACTACCCTCAACTCCCCACACTCACTCAACCATTGCAAACGGTAGGGGTTTGGGTGTTTCATTGTAGTCAACTTCAATTGTGAGACCAAAGATTGGCTCACCACATTTGCACAACTCCCCGAATCAATTATCATGGAACACACTTGTCCCTTGACCCTACACCAGGCATGGAACAAGTTTTCCCTTTGCTCATCTTTCCTCTCCTCACTCACCATGGTTCCCAAAATGCGACACACTACAAGGAACATATTAGGATCATCCCCTTCCGTCGCTCTCTCTTCACCCTCAACTTCCTCACTCTCCTCCTCAACTTCACCCTCGGACTCACTTTCCCCCTCATAGACCAACCCATCATCCATCACAATCATTGTTTTTCGGGTAGGGCACTCTTTGGCAAAGTGGCCATAACCCTTGCATTTATGACATTGGAAAGAAGAAGGAGAAGGAATATTTGAAGTAGTTTTAGAATTACCTCCAACCTCCTTGTGGTCGCTTTTTGGTGTAGCCTTTTCAAAAGGCTTCTTCACTTCTCGACTCCCACTTGCCCCACTAGCATATGGGCTCTTCTAGTCTTTGGTGCGAGTTGATGGATTGGTAGTGGTAGTAGTACTCCTATAGCGAGGAGCCTTCTCTTCTTTGAGCCACTTTTCGGCTTCAACCGCGGCATCACAAACATCTTGCAAGGAGTGGAAGATGTGAAGCCTCAATTGGGAGGCAATCTCCCTACTCAAGCCACTTTTGAAACGGATAATAGCTTGTTCCTCATCCTCCGTTTTCATATCAAGAGCCATCCGGTTTTTCTCAAAGTCGTTGAAATACTCATCAACGGACTTGTAGCCTTGCTTCAATTCATAGAGCTTTTTGAGTTGCTCTTGTCGATACTTGGGAGTCACATACTTGTTGTTCATAACTTCTTTCAACTCTTCCTGATAAGACCCAAAATCGCGGAAGCAAGTAAAATGATGCGGAAGCAATAATCATAAAGATGTCAAGAAAATAGAGATGGGGAAGAACAGAAAATAGGAGAAAAGAATGAATCAAACTAAAATACATAGATTGATTCAAAAGGGAGAAGAGACTTGAACCATTAAACGGGACTCACACTAGCGGTGATCCACCATGGACTCAACGTAAGAGATACATGAAGCCAAGCTTCAACAAGAATGGCCAAGCCTATTCTATCTTCTATTCTCTCAATTCAACATTAACTAACTAATGAATAAAATAAGCTAGCTATTTATAGAGGTTTTTAGGCACTAAGTAAAATGACTAAATATCCCACACATTAGGCTTTAGGATAAAAGACCTCGTAGGGTCAAAATAGTCTTAACACACTTAATAATCCCGCAACTCAGCATATCGGGCGGAGCGCCCAAGCTTAGGCGGAGCGCCTCACAAAATGACCAGTGGGGTGGCCTAGGCGGAGCGCCTGGATAGTGGGCGGAGCGCCCCACTGTGCAGTGGTTTGGGCGGAGCGCCCCAAGGCTGGGAGGGGCGCCTGAAGGCCTGCCTTCTTGGGCGGAGCGCCTGGTTGGTCTGGGCGGGGCGCCTCGGCTTGGATCTTCCCGGAACGGCTTCAATCCACCTCAAACACTCTTGACCTCTAGTCCTTAGCATCCTCCAATCCCGGCTCTTGATGGTAAGTATTCTAAGCTCGATTTGAGGCTTATCACTTCCCAAGTGATGTTCATCCGCAACCCAAGTCTTCTCCTTGATCGCTTGATGGATTCCCACCAAGTAGAGGCATAGAACTCAAATGAAGCTATAGCGTAAGTGGCTTTCTTCTCCTCGGACATATCATTTGTGTCAAAGACCCGCTCCAATTGGACCTTCCATTCAAGAAATGCTTCCGGATCACTAGTCCCTTTGAAAGGTGGGATAGTGATTTTCACACTATTGAGATTAGTGTCTCGACCCCCACGGTGTTGCTCCGATTGAACCCCATAGTTGTCATCAACATCTTCATATTCCCTTCCCAAGTTCCTCCCAACATAAGCTCTTGGAGGTCCTCGACCTCGCCCACGACCTTTATCTACACCTCGGCCTCCATTCATCGCCCTCCTATTTGGATAGGGAGCATCAAAGTAATCATCATCAAGTCCGAGACCCTCCCCTTCTTGAGCTTCATCAACTTGCTCAAGGGGTGCTATTGATGCAGGGCAAAACGAGCGGAAGCTAAACACGACACAAACTATGCGGAAGCGATAAATAACAAGATAGGTGATATCATAGATATCGGGAAAACAAGGATTGGGGAGTCAAGAAATGAGAAGAAAGAACGAATGAATAAATTCAAGACATGAATTAATCATCCAAAAGGGAGAAAGTGAAACTCGAACCTTACAATGGAATCTAACTAGGTGTCGATCGCCATAGGTTCCAAGTTAACGAGATACATGAAGCCTCGGGCTTCGGACTAGAAAGGCTCGGCCTTCTCTAATTCTCTCTTCTCTCTATTCAATTCAAGCTAAAACTAAAACTGATGAAATGAAGATCAAATGTGCTATATATACATTTACACTGAAAATGGACAAAAATGGCCCTGCAGCTGATTCTGGTTCGCTGATAAACCTCTCTTCATCGCGATCGCGCCAGGGAGGCTCGCGATCGTGCAGGCAACAACTCTAGGCATCGCGATCGCGCAGGTCTCCATCATCTTCACGACCTTCAGCATCCTCAGCTTCGCCTTCGCGCTCAAAGGCACGCTGTCGCGCAGGCCAATTCAATACTCTTCGCGATCGCTTGAGAAGTTGTCGCGATCGCGAAGAACAAAAGTTCTTCCTTAGGCAGTGAGCTCCCAGTGTGCTCCCCTGTTTTGCCCTGTTTTGGGCTGCCTGTTTTCCTGCCCTGTTTTCCTCCGTCCTCGGCGCTCCAATGCATTATCTTCCAAGACGTTCCCGGAGGCCTTGACTCGTATCCGTTGTGCTCTCGAGCTTGGCTTTTGATGGTGGCCATTTTATATTGCATCATCCTCCCCTTCTTGAAAGGATTTCGTCCTCGAAATTGAACCATCATAACCTACAATCAAACAAGCACAACCAAAAACTTCCTACTTCACAAGTAGGTTAGCTCAACAATAATAAGTGCAAGTGGTGTGGAAAACACACTCTTGTGATAGAGCCAAGCATCAATACCTATTAAAAAGCTTATGTCCCCAAAGGAGACGACAGAGTCTTGGCTCGACAAGAACAAGCACTCATTGTCAAAACAAGCAAAGAGATCAAGGATATGCATGTAGCAATTAAATTCCCCACGACCCCTAAGCCCATGACCAACACACCAAGCCTTCCAATCAATTGTATAACAAAGTGACACATCGGCTTTGGCATGTTCAACACTCAAGGTGTGCTCAACATATGGGATGGAGTAAGTAAAATAGTTCAATTCACAACTAACGTCGACTACTCCACTCCCCTTCTGAAGAGCATTCTTACACACACCGAGAGGTTCCTCCTCACCTCCCAAATCAACCCCAAGACAATCCTCTTTATTGGACAAGCTCCAAAGGAAGGACTCCAAAATAGGTCCTTCATCATTATAGTCCCCACAACGAAGGCTAGGACTACAAGAAGATAGGTCAACACGACCATTACTGATGCAGGGAAAAACACGCGGAAGCTAAAAACGATATGGAAATGCGGAAGCGATAAAGATAAAGATAAAAACGAGACGAGACTCGAACGATTACCTAAGTAGCAACGAGGAACTTGTCTCGTTACACCTCGGGTGAATGTCAAGGAATCACCTACGCTATGCAACTATCCTCAAGAGGTACCCGACTCTTGCAAATAGAGTGATCAAAGATGGATGAAGTTCAAATTGGATTCCACCAATTGAATTCAAGTTCCCAACAAGGGTTTAAAGAGAGCATAGCTCATGTTGTTACAATATTCAAGGTTGTCTAAATGAAATGAAAGACTAAGGAAGACATTTATAGTCTTCTCCTATGCCCTATGTAATGTCGAAAATACCCCCAAAGTGGGTTAAAACAATAAAGGCCACTTAGGGCTAAAGTAGGGAATGCACATCAAAATATAGGAAAATTCTGTAATGCCAACACAGGGGTAGGCGGTCCGCCTCCCCATCTAGGCGCTCCGCTTGTTTCCAATATCCTGAGGCTTGGCTGCACACTAGGCGGCCGCCTAGTTCCTTTAGGCAGTCCGCCTCCTCTGATCCTGAAGCTTGAATTTGTCTAGGCGGTCCGCCTCTTTGTGTAGGCGGTCCGCCTCATCCTGGGAGGTCTTGAAATGGCTCAAAATGGACTCTAGGTGTTCCTCCTTGGTCCGTAGTTGGTCCTCCCTCGATGGTGATCAAGTTCATGACTCCAAATCACTCTCGGATCCTCCTCGGGAGCCCTTGATGTATACTCCTTGTGCTCTTGAGCTTGGCTCTTGATGGTTGGCGCTTTGGCTCCAATTTGCCCGGCATCATCCTCCCCTTCTTGAAAGGATTTCGTCCTCGAAATCAAACCATCAAAACCTACAATCAAAGACAAGCACAAAACAAAAACAAAACTCCTACTACAAGAGTAGGTTAGTGCCACAAGTGTGAGAAAACACACTTTTATGGTATAACCAAGTATCAATAGCCATAAATAAGTTCATGTTCCCAAGGGAACGAGCAATTACTTGGTTCATCAAAGAAGTGCACCCAACACAAGAACAAACAAAGAGATCAATAGTGCGTGAGATATGCAAAAGCAAGCTATCAAAATCCCTACGATCCCTAAGTTCAAGATTAGCACACCAAGACTTTCCACTACACGAGTAGGCAAGTCCAACAAGAGTGAGTGCAAGTGATGTGGAAAATTCACTCTTGTGATAGAGCCAAGTATCAAAACAAATCAAAAAGCTTATGTCTCCAAAGGAGACAACAAGTTCTTGGCTCCATAGTGACAAGCACTCGCACCCATAACAAGCAAAGAGATCATTAGGATATAGAACATTCAATATTAAGCAATCAAAGTTCCTATGACCCCTAAGCTCTTGATCAACACACCAAACCTTCAATGCATTACTTTCACATTGCGGCACAATGGTTTTGGCATGCTCAATTCTCAAAGTGTGGTTAACATGTGGGATGGGATAGACAAAGTAAGTTAGTTCACAATTAGAATCAATTACCCCACTCCCCTTCTTAAAAGCCCTCATACTCACACTAAGAGATACCTCCTCACCTCCAATTTCATCCTCGAGACAACCCTCCTCACATGATAAACTCTCAAGGAAGGCATTAATAATGGTCTCTTCATCATCATAACCCGATCCAACAAGGGTAGGGTCACTAGAAGAACCATCTACCTCACTCGAAGCTTCAAACAAAGAGTTGTCTATGGGATCAAATCCCTCACACCATGGAGGTTCCAACTCATTCCCAACTCTAGTTCGATACAACTCACCATCACAAATAAGGATGCCCTCAAACAAAAGATTAGTAAAAGTACGCATCCCATTCTCAAGGCCAAGCAAAGGTGAAATATCATAGCTAGGTCCTTCGCTCTCACTTGAGGAGTCATCATAGACAACCTTGTCCAATTCACGCAATTTGGACTCCTCAAGGTCACCATCATCCTTACTACGACACACAACTCCACCAAAATCAATTATATCAACAAGGGTAGAGTCACAAAACTCATCTTCCCCTTCATCAAATATGGGTGGGGTGTCATAACAAGGTTCTCAACCGATGCAGGGTAAAACACGCGGAAGCAAACAATGATACAAACAATGCGGAAGCGATAAAAGATAACAAGAAATCGAGACTAGGAAGGCAAGAAAGTAAAAGAAAGAATCGAATTCAATTCACTCACGTTAATTGAATTCAAAAAGGGAAAAGGGAAACTTGAACCTTACAATGGAATCTAACTAGATGTCGATCTCCATAGGTTCCAAGTCGAGTCATACACGAGCTTCGGGCTCCAACAAGAAGGGCTCGGCCTCTTCAATGTTTCTTTCTTCTCAAATTCTATGTTCAAAGCTAACTTATGAGCTAAATGGCCTAAGGAAGGTATTTATAGTCTTCCTTTACACTTAATGAAATGTCTAAAATACCCCCAAAGTGGGTTATAACAATATAAGCCACTTAAGGGCAAAAATGGAACTTTACACAAAATCCCGTCTAGGCTAACAGGGGGAGGCGCTCCGCCTCAGGACCCTTCAGTGAGGGGCGGTCCGCCTAGTGTCTTGGGGCGGCCGCCTCTTGCTGTGTTGCTCTCTGGACTTTTGCTGGGCGGTCCGCCTCTTTGGAGAGGCGCTCCGCCTCTTCCTGGGAGGTATGGATACGGCTCAAAATGGACTCTAAGTGTTCCTCCTTGGTCCGTAGTTGGTCCTCCCTCAAGCGTGCTCAAGTCCATGGCTTCAAATCACTCCCGAACCCTCATCCGAAGGCCTTGACTTGCAACCTTTGTGCTCTTCAAGCTTGGTACTTGATGGGTGTCGTTTAGGCCAATTTGCCCGGCATCATCCTCCCCTTCTTGAAAGGATTTCGTCCTCGAAATCACACCATCAAAACCTACAATCAAAGCAAGCACAACCAAAATTTCCTACTTCCAAGTAGGTTAGCTTAACAAGAAAAGTGCAAATTGTGTGGAAAACACACTCTTGTGATAGAGCCAAGCATCAATACTCATGAAAAAGCGTATATTCCCAAAGGAAACAATAAATTCTTGGCTCAACAAGAATAAGCACTCATAATCAAAACAAGCAAAGGGATCAAAGTCATGCAACATGTAGCAATCAAATGTCCTATGACCCCTAAGCTTACCATCAACACACCAAGCCTTCAAATCAATTTTATCACATTGTGACACATTGGCTTTGGTATGTCCAACACTCAAGGTGTGCTCAACATATGGGATGGAGTAAGTAAAATAGTTCAACTCACAACTAACATCGACTACTCCACTCCCCTTCTTAAAAGCATTCTTGCACACACCGAGAGGTACCTCCTCACCTCAAAAGTCACCTCCAAGACAATCCTCCTCCCTAGACAAACTCCAAAGGAAGGTCTCCAAAATAGGTTCTTCATCATTATAGTCCACACAACAAAGGCTAGGACAACTAGAAGATAGGTCAACACGACCACTATCAAGACCACTTTCCTCACTTGGAGTTCCAAACAATGGATCATCCCTAGAGCCTAACTTTACAAACCATGGAGGTTCGATTTCACTACCAACCCTAGTCCGATACAATTCACCACCACAAACGAGATTGCCTTCAAACAATAGAAATGTAAAGGCATGCACCTCAAATTCATGGTTACACAAAAGCATGGAATCAAGACTAGGTCCTTCACTCTCACTCGAGGAGTCATCGAAAATAAATCGACCCATCTCACACTCAAGAGACTCCTCAAGATCAACACTATCCTCACTACGACACAAGAGACCACCGCTATCAATTAAGCAATCAAAGGAAAGAATAGGATAATCATGCAATTCATCTTCTTCTTTATCAAATATGGGTGGGGTGTCATAACAAGGTTCACAAACAAGGTCAACTTCAACATTTTCACTAAAGAGAGGTTCCATGAAAATCGAGCTCACATGATGATGTGGCTTTTCAATCCTCTCAACTAGTGGTTCATTTTCACACACAAGTTGACCCAAAGACTCTACACTAGTTGCAAACACATTGTAATCATACATATCATAAACTAGTGTGGAGTTATCACAAATACTAACACAAGACAAGGAAGTAATAGGCTCATGGGAAGAAGAACTAACACTTACACTTGAGTCGCATCCGGGCTCACTCAATGTACTTGAAGCGTCATGGCTAGCTTCTCCTCCTCGTAGCTCACATTTGTCATCTCCTTCACCTTGTCTTTCCATCACGGAATATGGTTGAGGCTCCATCGGCTTGCCTCCAAGAATACCTACACAAGTACTCGCACAAGTAGAAGAAAAAGGTAAAGGGTTAAGGTTAGAATAAGGGGTGTCCTCACTCTTTTTTCCCTCTTTCTTTTCCCTCATTTTTCTTTAAAGGCTAGGTGTAGATTCGGGTGGCGACAACTCACTCACATCACTCAACACAACCTCTCCTTTTCCCACTCGAGAGTTGTCACCGGTCGCTCCCTTACTCCTCTCTATCTTTTGTCTCTCAAATTCGGACGAATTGAGACGAGGCCCAAGAATACCCATAGCCGGAGTAGGTGATGCAATCTAAAATAGCGGAAACGAAAAGACGATACGAAATGCAGAAACGAGAACAAGATAGGCGATATCGATAAAGATATCGAGATAAAAAGCAAGACGAGGCTTGAACGTTTACCTAAGTAGCACCGAGGAACTCGTCTCGATACACCCCGGGTGAAGTCAAGGATCACCTATACTACGCAACTACCCTCAAGAGGCACCCGGCTCTTGCAAATAGAATGATCAAAGAGGTTACGATGTTCAACTTGGAATCCACCAAGTGAAATCATGCCCGTTCACGGGTTCAACATTGAGATTCACTCAAAGAAAATATCATTCTACATTCAAGGTTTGCTAAAAAATGCAATAAATGACTAAGGGGTCTATTTATAGTTTCCCATTACAAGTTTGGCAAGTTTCTGGTCCGCACTGCCCAAGTCCTCTTTGCGATCGCGCACAAGGATATGCGATCGCGAGCAACACTTTCAAGCCTTCGCGATCGCGTGGAAAGCGACGCTGTCGCGCAGAGCAGAAGAAGTCTTCAAGCCTTAGTCTTGAAGCCTTCGCGATCGCGTGGAAGGCGACGCTGTCGCGCAGAGCAGAAGAAGACCCTTCGCGATCGCGTGAGTAGGGGCGCGATTGCGAAGAACAGTTGCTCTTCGTCAGGCAGTAAGCTCAGAAGTGCTGCCCTGCTTTGGCTCCCCTGTTTCCTGCACTGTTTCCAGCCCAGCTTCCACTTTGATTGAGCTCCAATGCATAGTCTTCAAGTCGTCTCCCGAGCTCATATCGTCCATGATTTGACGTCCAGACCAAGTGTAGGTGTTGATGCAATTTGGGCTGCATCATCCTCCCCTTCTTGAGAAAATTTCGTCCTCGAAATTAAGGCGTCCTCCTCCAAGGTAGCACCACCTACATCAAAAGGCAAACAAAAACAAAAGCTCCTACTACAAGAGTAGGTTAGTGCCAAGAGTGTGGGAAAACACACTCTTATGGTACAACCAAGTATCAATGGCAACAAAGAAGATCATGTTCCCAAAGGAACTAGCAAGTACTTGGTTCAACAACGGAGTGCTCCCAACACAAGAACAAATAAAGAGATCAATAGGGCATGGCACATGCAAGATTAAGCTATCTAAATCCCTACAATCCCTACGTTCAAGAGTAGTGCACCAGGGCTTCCCACGACGCGAGTAGGCAAGTCCAACAAGAGTGAAGGTAAGTGATGTGGAAAACTCACTCTTGTGATAGAGCCAAGTATCAATACAAATCAAAAAGCTTATGTCTCCAAAGGAGACAACAAGTTCTTGGCTCCATAGTGACAAGCACTCGCATCCATAACAAGCAAAGAGATCATTAGGATATAGAACATTCAAGATTAAGCAATCAAAGTTCCTATGACCCCTAAGCTCGTGAGCAACATACCAAACCTTCAATGCATCACATTCACATCTTGGCACAATGGTTTTGGCATGCGCAATTCTCAAAGTGTGGTTAACATGTGGGGTGGGATAGACAAAGTAAGTCATTTCACAATTGGAATCAATTACCCAACTCCCCTTCTTAAGAGCTCTCATACTCACACTAAGAGATACCTCCTCACCTCCAATTTTATCCTCGAGACAACCCTCCTCACAAGGTAAGCTCTCAAGGAAGGTATTATTAATGGCCTCTTCATCATCATAACCCGCACCAACAAGAGTAGGGTCACTAGAAGAATCATCTACCTCACTCGAAGCCTCAAACAAAGAGTTGTCTATGGGATTAAATCCCTCACACCACGGAGGTTCTACTTCATCCTCAACTCTAGCCCGATACAAATCGCCTTCACAATTAAAGATGCCTCCACACAATGGAAATATAAAAGCATGCACCTCAATTTCATAGTCAAACAAAGGCATAGTATCAAGACTAGGATTTTCACTCTCACTTGAGGAGTCATCATAGAAATCCTTGTCCAATTCATGCAATTTGGACTCCTCAAGGTCACTATCATCCTTACTACGACACACAAATCCACCAAAATCAATTATATCAACAAGGGTGGAGTCACATAACTCATCTTCCCCTTTATCAAATATGGGTGGGGTGTCATAACAAGGGTCACAAGCAAGGTCAACTAACACACTTTCACTAGAGAGAGGTTCTTTTAATACCGGGCTCACATCATGATGTGGCTTCTCATTCCTCTCTACTAGGTCACACGCAAACACAAGTTGACCATTAGATTCTTCACTAGTTGCAAGGTCAATATAGGCATCACAAGCAACAACTAGCTTTGAGTCTCTACAAGACAAGGGATTAACATGTTCATGAGAGGGAAAGGTAACACTTACATTTGAGTCGCTCCCGTGAGCACTCACATCGTTTGAAGTGTCATGTTTGAGTCCTCCTTCATGAAACTCACAATGTCGAGCTCCATCCTCTTGTCTTTCGTTTTTATCAACCGGTTGAGGCTCCACTAGCTTGCCTCCAAGAGTACCTACACATAAGCCAAAACAAATAGAAAGAGAAGAAGATAAATCATGGTTAGAACAAAGTGTGTCCTCACCCTCACTCGAGATTTCCTCTCCCCTCACTTCTTTCATTTTTCGCTCAAGGCCAATTGTAGGTCCGGGTGATGCTTCACTCTCAACTCGCAAGGGCATGACCATAAGATTGTTGGTTCCGGGCTCAAGGACCATGGGTGACTTGGCTTTAGCCGCTTCCCTCAACTCCCTCATAATCCTATAGTCATTACTTACTTGCTTCGGTGTCAAGGGCTTGAGTATATACTTTCTAGAACCGTGCAAGACCGTGTAAGAATTGGTCCTACCATCATGTACTACGCTCTGATCATATTGCCATGGCCTCCCAAACAAGAGATGGCAAGCTTGCATAGGGACTACATCGAACATTACCTTATCTCGGTAGTTTCCAATGCCAAACTCAATCAAAGCTCGCTTCACCACCCTCAACTCTCCACACTCAGTCAACCATTGTAAATGGTAGGGATGTGGATGTGTTCTAGTAGGCAATCGCAATTGGGAAATCAAGGTCTCACTTACTATGTTAGCACAACTTCCCGAATCAATGATCATTGAGCACACTTGCCCCATCACTCGACACCTAGCATGGAAGAGATTCTCCCTTTGCACATGCTCCGACTCTTCATGACTCATGGCACCCAAACTCCTCCGTACCACAAGTGTCGTTTTAAGCTCATCACCTTGCTCACCATTACCTTGGGGAATGCCCAAGTTGTGGGGAGTGCCCACTTGTTGGGGAATGCCCAACGGTTGGGGAATGCCCAACATTTCATTACTAGTACCTCTTTCGGTACCCTTTTGGACACTCGGGGTCCATTTTCTTTCAAGGCGCTCAAGCCTTTGGTCCAAAGACCTTACCTCGGCCAAGATGTAGGCCAAAGTACTTAACGGGACCTCAACGGTATCATACACGTCTCCGGCCATGTACCTACACAAATCAAAAACAAGAAAAGAGGTTAGAGTAAAAGCCCTCACTCGCTCCCTCACCTTTGAAGTGTCACTCGGGTACACTCAATTTAGTGGCGGGGGATTTATCACTCAAGCTTGATCTCAAAGGCTTCCTCGTAGTTGAACGACCACCTCAATAACCACTCAAGTTACTAGAACCAAATACTCTTCGGGGTGAGTGGAATTGATGGGACTCGATGGGCGAACGGCTTTATAAGTGAGCACTTGAGCCAAAAAATATACTACGAGTCTTCTTTGAGTTCTACTCTCCTTCTAGGCACGAGTATCCTATTCGCACAAAGGATTAGTACTAATTGGGTAGAAGTGTTACCCTCAAAATACTAACCGGAAGTGACGCGATCAAACGTTCAAAGATCGAATCGTCACTAAACGGATTCGGAATTGGATGATTTTTGGTTAGTGATCTACAAACTCACCATATTTGATGATTCAATTGGAGTTTTGGTGAGCGGAAACTGTTACGAACGCTTTGCGAACAATCTGTCCCAAAACAGGATTTTCTGGAATTAAGTACTCTTCGCTATCGCGTGGATATGCGCGCGATCGCGATGACTTAACTTGGGGAGTTGTCGCGATCGCGTGAAGCTGTGCGCGATCGCGCAGGCTTGCAGTCAAGAACCAGAACCCCGACTGAAAACTCAGTTTTTGGCACACAAATCACCCCAATTCAACTTGTTGTTCAGTTCTAAAGCTTCCAAAGGGTGTTTTCAACTGAAGTAAACAATCCCCAATGGTTTTACCAATCAAACAATCAACAAGCAACTTGTTTTCAAAAATTTGGAGCAAGTTCTTCAAAGTTTTCAAGAACTTCAAGATTTCAAAACATCGATTTTCATTCCGCTACTCCAAATGATGTTATGGGGGTATCAAAACGATGGGAAAACTATAAGGAGTAAACCCCAATACCAAACAACCAAGAATTCATAACATCAAACAAGTTCTAGCAAAATTTGTGAATCTTCAACTTTTGAGATTTGGTTTTCAAGATTTTGAGTCACAACTCCAAAATACGTTTTGTTGGTACCCAATTGTCGAGAATACGTAGACCAACAATCCCCGATCATCAAAACCAACAAAATCGATACAACCAGCAAGATGTAGCAAATTTTTGAATTTTTTTTTTCTTCTTTTCAATTTTCCAAGAACAAGAACAATAAACACAAGGATAACAACAATAAGAACAAGACCGAGGATTCGTAAGAACGAAGCCTAGCCGTCCTCTGATACCAACTGATGCAATCTAAAATAGCAGAAACGAAAAGACGATACGAAATGCGGAAACGAGAACAAAATAGGCGATATCGATAAAGATATCGAGATAAAAAGCAAGACGAGGCTTGAACGTTTACCTAAGTAGCACCGAGGAACTC
Organism: Petunia x hybrida; assembly: GCA_037355625.1. NCBI lineage: Eukaryota > Viridiplantae > Streptophyta > Magnoliopsida > Solanales > Solanaceae > Petunia > Petunia x hybrida. The sequence continues at coordinate 525,716 of JBBBVM010000640.1, read as the reverse complement.
GTCTCGATACACCCCGGGTGAAGTCAAGGATCACCTATACTATGCAACTACCCTCAAGAGGCACCCGGCTCTTGCAAATAGAATGATCAAAGAGGTTACGATGTTCAACTTGGAATCCACCAAGTGAAATCATGCCCGTTCACGGGTTCAACATTGAGATTCACTCAAAGAAAATATCATTCTACATTCAAGGTTTACTAAAAAATGCAATAAATGACTAAGGGATCTATTTATAGTTTCCCATTACAAGTTTGGCAAGTTTCTGGTCCGCACTGCCCAAGTCCTCTTCGCGATCGCGCACAAGGATATGCGATCGCGAGCAACACTTTCAAGCCTTCGCGATCGCGTGGAAAGCGACGCTGTCGCGCAGAGCAGAAGAAGTCTTCAAGCCTTAGTCTTCAAGCCTTCGCGATCGCGTGGAAGGCGACGCTGTCACGCAGAGCAGAAGAAGACCCTTCGCGATCGCGTGAGTAGGGGCGCGATCGCGAAGAACAGATGCTCTTCATCAGGCAGTAAGCTCAGAAGTGCTGCCCTGCTTTGGCTCCCCTGTTTCCTGCACTGTTTCCAGCCCGGCTTCCACTTTGATTGAGCTCCAATGCATAGTCTTCAAGTCGTCTCCCGAGCTCATATCGTCCATGATTTGACGTCCAGACCAAGTGTAGGTGTTGATGCAATTTGGGCTGCATCAGTAGGTGGACCTTTCACGTCAACCCGGAATCTAGGACTAGGAGACTCATCACTTGATGTCTCCTTTTTCTTTGTTGGTGAACCACTCGGCTTTGGAAGTGGCTTCGGGCTCACCTTGTTGACATTTGCCAACTCTTTGGTAGCACTAGTCCCACCATTGCTCGTGTTTGTAGGACTCCTTGTTTGCACATTGTTGCCCATGGAATGAACTTCTCGCTCCCTTCTCCTTTGTATGATCCTAGCTTGCATTTCAACGGACATCTTTCCCCATCTTCCGTAAGGTGCAAACTCATAAACCCCTTGACCCGTGGCCACTAGATATATATCCCGCTTAGCATCATAGTGAACCTCCTTGCTGTGCAACCATGGATCACCTAGCCAAACACCCATATTTGGTGCGGGATACACGTCACACCAAACATACTCGTTGTAACCCTTATGAGATATGAGTACCCGCGCCTCCTTGTAAACCCAAACTCCTTTGTACTCATAGGGATACTTTAAAGCATAGCATGGGATCTTTAGTCTAGCAACTAAAGAAGGGTTAATGCAATTAGCAACGGATTCACCAATTTGGAGCAAGTTTCCATCAACTCCATTTACCCCAACAACAAACCTACTTCTACTCAAGTTTCGTATAGGCACATCCAAAGAAGAGCTTGAATGTCCAAGACTAGTATTACCATCAACTCGGGTTTTCCTTATCCCTCCACTAGTGGCAACACCACTAGAATATCCTCCACTTCCCGTCACTCTTCCAACATTAGAAGTGTTGTTGGAAGTCGAGGAAGGAATACCACTATGGAACCCATAATTGCCTCTCGCCTTGGTTCCATAGCCTGTAGCACCACTCCTACCACCACTACTAGAGCAATGCACCCCCGTAACGGTAAGAGCAACACTTCTCATTCCACCCTTCACATGGGAACTAGAAGATGCAAATCTCCAATTTCCCATGGAACAACCACCACCACCTCCCATACTAATGGAAGGTACTCTACTACCCCCTTGTACTCCACAAGCAACACCAAGAGAAGATGCATATGAACAATTTCTATAATCAACATCATCATCAACTCTATCTATGTCACTACCAACATTTTCATAATCGTCACAAGAAGAGTAAGTAGTATCAATGGACCTTGAAGCGTCACCATCTTCGTATCCTTGACTTAAAGCATTAGATTCATCAAATTCATCATCACAAGCTTCATAGTCTTCTTCAACCTCACGATCATCATAATGAACCGCTTCATCAACATAGGAGCCATGGTTTCCATCATCATAGTAATGGCCATCATCACCCTCGTAGGAACCATAGTCTCCATCATCACCATACGAGCTATAGCAACTCGCATCATCCCCATATGAGCCATAGTCTCCACAATCAACATCCGACATCGTTGCAACACCAAAGCACAAAACCTCCCAAAAGTCACTCCCTCACGTGTATCACTCAATTTATGAACACTCAAGAGCGAGGCCTTTACAACTTGGGAACCAAGATGATCACAACTAGCATGTCCAAGTTAAAGTTCGGAATGGAGTTAATGAGACTCAATGGACGGACGGTTATTTTAAGTGCACACTTGAGGCCAAAGAAAGTTCTACGAATCTTCTTTGATTTCTAATCTCCTCTAAGCACGAATGTCCTAATACGCTAGTAAGTTAGTGTCTTTTGAGTAGGCCAATTACCCTAGAAACACTAACCAAGAAGCCCGTGGACGATTAACAAGTGAAACCTAGGCAAAAAACTACCCGGGAAAGCCTCAGGACAAGAGGCCCTCCGCCTCAAACCAGAGGCGCTCCGCCTCCAAAATTCCAGAGAGCAGCCCAGAGGGAGGCGGTCCGCCTCAAAATCTAGGCGGTCCGCCTAGTGCATTTTCCTGCAACTTTGCACAACGCGTTTTGGGTCGTTTCGCACCCAAAAATCCAACGTTTTCAACCCGAAACACAAAATTAATGATACCCAAAGGTGTATACAACTATTATAACCAATCCCCAATGGTTTTAAACCTCCAACAAACAACAACAAGCTTCGATTCAAGATTGAAGCGTTTTCAAGAAATTTTCAAACTTTTGGGATTTTGATTTTCGAAATTTTGATTCGTAACACCAAAATGTGATATATGGGTACCAAAACAACGGGAATACAATAAGGAACAAACCCCAATACTTTTTAACACTTGGGGATTCGATTCCAACCCGATCTACCAAATTTTTTCAACTTTTCAAGTTTTTCAATTTTTTTTTTTTTCCTTCAATTTTTCAAGAACAAACACAACAACAACAATGATACTAACATATGGAACAAGGAACGGGGGTTTGTAAGAACATAACCCGAGCCTTGCTCTGATACCAACTGATGCAGGGTAAAACACGCGGAAGCAAACAACGATACAAACAATGCGGAAGCGATAAAAGATAACAAGAAATCGAGACTAGGAAGACAAGAAAGTAGAAGAAAGAATCGAATTCAATTCACTCACGTTAATTGAATTCAAAAAGGGAGAAGGGAAACTTGAACCTTACAATGGAATCTAACTAGATGTCGATCTCCATAGGTTCCAAGTCGAGTCATACACGAGCCTCGGGCTCCAACAAGAAGGGCTCGGCCTCTTCAATGTTTCTTTCTTCTCAAATTCTATGTTCAAAGCTAACTTATGAGCTAAATGGCCTAAGGAAGGTATTTATAGTCTTCCTTTACACTTAATAAAATGTCTAAAATACCCCCAAAGTGGGTTATAACAATACAAGCCACTTAAGGGCAAAAATGGAACTTTACACAAAATCCCGTCTAGGCTAACAGGGGGAGGCGCTCTACCTCAGAGGGGGAGGCGCTCCGCCTCAGGACCCTTCAGTGAGGGGCGGTCCGCCTAGTGTCTTGGGGCGGCCGCCTCTTGCTGTGTTGCTCTCTGGACTTTTGCTGGGCGGTCCGCCTCTTTTGGGAGGCGCTCCGCCTCTTCCTGGGAGGTATGGATACGGCTCAAAATGGACTCTAAGTGTTCCTCCTTGGTCCGTAGTCGGTCCTCCCTCAAGCGTGCTCAAGTCCATGGCTTCAAATCACTCCTGAACCCTCATCCGAAGGCCTTGACTTGCAACCTTTGTGCTCTTCAAGCTTGGTACTTGATGGGTGTCGTTTAGGCCAATTTGCCCGGCATCAGCAACCTAGGTCAACTACCACATTTTCGCTAAAGGGAGGTTCTTTGAATACCGGGCTAACATCATGATGTGGCTTTCCATTCCTCTCTACTAGTGGTTCACACGCACATACAAGTTGACCATTAGACTCTTCACTAGTTTCAAGTTCAATATAGGCATTACAAGCAACAACTAGTAGTGAGTCTCCACAAGACAAGGGACTAACATGTTCATGAAAAGGGAAGGTAACACTTACATTGGAGTCGCTCCCGTGAGCACTCACATAGCTTGTAGTGTCGCATTCAACCCCTCCATCACGAATCTCATAATGATGATCTCCATCCTCTTGTCTTCCTTTCAAGGCAAACGGTTGAGGCTCCAATAGCTCGCCTCCAAGAGTACCTACACAAAAGCTATAGCAAGAAGAAGAAGATAACATATGGTTAGGACAAAGGGTGCCCTCACTCTCAATTTGTTTTTCCTCTCCTCTTCTTTCTTTCAAATCGCTCTCATGTGCAAGTGTGTGGGGATGAGGTCCAATAATGTTATCACCTCGCTCACTTTCCCCAACTCCCTCATTTGCCATGGGTTGGCTCACATCTACTTGGGGATTTCCCAAGTCGTGGGGAATGCCCACTTGTTGGGGAGTGCCCAACGGTTTGGGGTTGCCCAACTTCCCTTCACTAATGCCTTCTCCGGCATCCTTTTGGACACTCGGGGTCCATCCCTCTTTAAGGCGATCAAACCTCGAGCTTATGGATCTCACCTCCTAGTTGAACAACCTCCTCGATAACCAATCAAATTCCCAAGAACCAAATACTCTTCGGGAAGAGTGGAGTTGATGGGACTCGATGAACGCTAGGCTATTTAGGTGCGCACTTGAAGCAAAATTAAACTACGAGTCTTCTTTGAAACCTACTCTCCTCTAAGCACGAGAACCCTATACGCTCAATGAACTAGTACTAGTAAAGTAGGAGTGTTACTTGAAAAGTACTAGCCGGAAGGGATACAAGCCAACAAAAAGCGAAAACCTACGAAAAACTACAATCCGGACTCGCTCCAGAAAGAGGCGCTCCGCCTCCCCAGGTGGGCGGTCCGCCTGGAAAAATACAGAGAGCTGCACAGAGGGAGGCGGTCCGTCTCCAAATGTAGGCGGTCCGCCTACTTGCTTTTCCTGCAGCTTTGCACTCCGCGTTTTTGATTCTTTAGCACCCAAATTTCCATCGAAAACACATTGTTTTTCCAATCTAATGGTACCCAAAGGTGTATAGGATGATTACAAACAAACCCCAATAGTTTAATCCATCCAACAACCAACAAACAACTTGTTTCAAGAATTTGGGAGCAAGTTCTTCGAAAATTTTCAAAAACTTCAAGACTTAAAAACTTCGATTTTCAAACCGCAACTCCAAATGATGTTATGGGGGTATCAAAACGACGGGGTAACTATAAGGAACAATCCCCGATACCAAACATCCACAAAATCATAACATCAATAAGGTTTTAGCAAATTTTGGAAAATCTTCAACTTTTGGACTTAATTTTCCAAATTTTGATTCGCAACTCCAAAATGTGTTTTGTTGGTACCCAATCGAAGAGAATACGAAGGCAAACAATCCCCGATAGATAACACCAACAAAACCTCAACAATCAACGATTTCTAGCAATTTTTTTTTTGGGATTTTCTATTTTTGAATTTTTTTCTTCTTTTCAATTTTCAAGAACACAATGACAACAAGAGCAAGAACAAGACCGAGGATTCGTAAGAACGAAGCCTAGCCGTGCTCTGATACCAACTGATGCAGGGAAAAACACGCGGAAGCTAAAAACGATATGGAAATGCGGAAGCGATAAAGATAAAGATAAAAACGAGACGAGACTCGAACGATTACCTAAGTAGCAACGAGGAACTTGTCTCGTTACACCTCGGGTGAATGTCAAGGAATCACCTACGCTATGCAACTATCCTCAAGAGGTACCCGACTCTTGCAAATACAGTGATCAAAGATGGATGAAGTTCAAATTGGATTCCACCAATTGAATTCAAGTTCCCAACAAGGGTTCAAAGAGAGCATAGCTCATGTTCTTACAATATTCAAGGTTGTCTAAATGAAATGAAAGACTAAGGAAGACATTTATAGTCTTCTCCTATGCCCTATGTAATGTCTAAAATACCCCCAAAGTGGGTTAAAACAATAAAGGCCACTTAGGGCTAAAGTAGGGAATGCACATCAAAATGTAGGAAAATTCTGTAATGCCAACACAGGGGTAGGCGGTCCGCCTCCCCATCTAGGCGCTCCGCCTGTTTCCAATATCCTGAGGCTTGGCTGCACACTAGGCGGCCGCCTAGTTCCTTTAGGCGGTCCGCCTCCTCTGATCCTGAAGCTTGAATTTGTCTAGGCGGTCTGCCTCCTTGTGTAGGCGGTCCACCTCATCCTGGGAGGTCTTTAAATGGCTCAAAATGGACTCTAGGTGTTCCTCCTTGGTCCGTAGTTGGTCCTCCCTCGATGGTGATCAAGTTCATTGATAAGACCCAAATTGGAGCCAAAGCGCCAACCATCAAGAGCCAAGCTTGAGAGCACAAGGAGTACCATCAAGGCCTCCGGAAGCAACTTGAAGATCATGCTTTTGAGCACGATGGATGGAGGACCACTTGGGCTCCAAGGGGATCCACCCCAAGCTCATTTTGAGCCTCTTGCACAAGCTCCAGGATGAGGCGGAGCGCCTACCAAAATCCAGAGAGTTGATCAGGAGAAGGCGGAGCGCCTCAAAATGGAGGCGGAGCGCCTCAGCATGGAGGCGGAGCGCCTCCCCCTGTGACAGCATGCGGGATTTTTACTACTTTTTGCATGAACTTCCAACTATAGCCCTGCGTGGCCTAATTTGTTTTAACCCACTTTGGGGGTACTTTAGACCTTTTATTATGACTAAGTGAAGCCTATAAATACTTCACTTAGCCTCATCAAATGGAAGCTAGTTTTAAAGATAGAATTGAGAAGATAGAATAGGCTTGGCCTTTCTTGTTGAAGCGTTGACTTCATGTATCTCTTACGTTGAATCCATGGTGGATCACCGCTAGTGTGACTCCCGTTTAATGGTTCAAGTCTCTTCTCCCTTTTGAATCAATATATGTGTTTAGTTTGATTCATTCTTTCTTCTATTTCTATTCTCCCCAATCCCTTATTTCTTGTTATCTTTATGATTATTGCTTCCGCATCTTAGTTTATCGCTTCCGCCCTTTTGGGTCTTATCAGTTTCCTCCCCTTCTTGAAAGGATTTCGCCCTCGAAATCAAACCATCAAGCCTACATTCAAAACAAGCACAAACAAAGCTTCCCACTACAAGAGTAGGTTAGTGCCAAAAGTGGGGGAAAACACACTCTTGTGATAGAGCCAAGCATCAATACCAATGAAAAAGCTCATGTCTCCCAAGGAAACGACAAGTACTTGACTCACAAAGAAAGTGCACCCAACACAAGAACACACAAAGAGATCAATAGGACATGGAACATGCAAGATATAGCAATCCCTATGACCCCTAAGCTTTTGAGCAACACACCAAGCCTTCAAGTCAACATTATCACAATGTAACACATCGGCTTTGGCATGCTCAACACCCAAGGTGTGATCAACATGTGGAGTGGAGTAAACAAAATAGTTCAATTTGCAACTAACATCAAATACTCCACTCCCCTTCTTGGAAGCACTCTTACACCAATCAAGAGTGACTTCCTCACCTCCAAATCCAACTCCAAGACAATCTCCCTCACTAGGCAAACTCCAAAGGAAGGTCTCCAAAATCGGTCCTTCCTCATCATAGTCCACACAATGAAGGTTAGAACTACTAGAAGATGGTTCAACACAACCAATATCAAGACCACTCACCTTACTTGGAGCTCCAAACAATGAATCGTCCATAGAGTCTAACTTTACATACCATGGAGATTCTAGGTGACTACCAACCCTAGTCCGATACAATTCGCTACCAAAAATAAGATTATCTTCACACAATGGAAATGTAAAAGCACGCACCTCAAATTCATGGTCACACAAAAGCATGGTATCAAGACTAGGTTCTTCACTCTTACCCGAGGAGTCATTGAAAACAATTCGATCCATCTCATACTCTAGAGACTCCTCAAGGTCACAACCATCCTCACTACGACACATAAGTCCACCATTATCAAGCAATTCATCAAGAGAAAGAATAGAGCATTCATTCAACTCATCTTCCCCTTTATCAAATATAGGTGGGGTGTCATAACAAGGGTCACAAATAGGGTCAACCACACAATCTTCACTAGAGAGAGGTTCAATGAATATCGAGCTCACATCATGACGTGGCTTATCATACCTCTCAACTAATGGTTTACGATCACACACAAGTTGACCATTCGACTCTACACTAGTTGCAAACACATTGTAATCATAAAAATCATCAACTAGTGTTGAGTTAGCACAAACACTACCATGAGACAAGGAAGTAACATGTTCAAGGGAAGAACTATCACTTACCTTTGAGTGGCCATCTTGCTCACTCAATGCACTTGAAGTGTCATGAGTTGTTCCTTCACCTTGAAGCTCACAATGAAGATCTTCTTTTGTCTCTCAAATTCGGGTGAGTTGGGACGAGGCCAAAGAATACCCATAGCTGGAGTAGGTGGACTTTTAACATCAACCCGGAATCTAGGACTAAAAGACTCATCACTTGAGATCTCTTTCTTCTTTGTTGGTGAACCACTTAGCTTTGGAGCTTGTGGTTTGGGGTTCACCTTGTTGACAATTGTCAATTCTTTTCTTGCACTAGCCCCACCATTGCTTGTGATTGTAGGACTTCTTGTTTGCTTTCTTGCATCCTTGGATTGAGATACTTGCTCCTTTCTCCTTTTCATAGGCCGAGAGAATGTACTAGGATAGAACTTAAACTTTGCCCGGCAAGGTTCAATGTCATAAGTTCTTTGCCCCTTGCTCACTTTGTACACATCCTTCACGATATCATACCGCACCTTCTTACCTTGCAACCACGGTTGTCCTAGCCAAACACCATAATGCTCCATGGGACACACATCACACCAAATATATTCCTTGTAGCTCCCTTGAGATATGAGTAATACTCATAAGGATATTTCAATTTGTAGCATGGTATCATTAGTTTATTAACCCAAGAGACATTAACAAAATTAGCATAGGCTTCACTAACCTTGAGCAAGCATCCTCCTCTACCATTCACCTCAAAAATGAACCTACACTCACACATGTCTTGTATACGATCAAGTCCAAGAAAACCATCACCCCCAAGTTGAGTTCTCCTTATCCCTCCACTAGTGGCAACACCACTAGAACAACCTCCACTTCCCGTCACTCTTCCAACATTAGAAGTATTGTTGAAAGTCGGGGAAGAAATACCACTATGGAACCCATAATTGCCTCTCGCCTTGGTTCCATAGCCCATAGCACCACTCCTACCACCACTACTAGAGCAATGCACCCCCGTAACGGTAAGAGCAATACCATTCCTCCTTCCACCATTCACATGGGAACTAGAAGATGCAAACCTCCCATTTCCCATGGAACAACCACCACCACCTCCCATACTAATGGAAGGTCCTCTACTACTCTCTTGCTCACCACAAGCAGCACCAAGAGAAGATGCATATGCACAATCCGTATAAGCAACCTCATCATCAATTCTCTCTACGTCACTATCATCACGTTCAAATTCATCACAAGAAGAGTAAGTAGGATCATCATACCTTGAAGCGTCACCATCTTCAAATTCTTGACTTGGAGCATAAGATTCTTCACATTCATCTTCGCAAGCCCCATAGTCTTCTTCATCTTCATAATCAACATAGTGACCCGCTTCATCATCATATGAGCCTTGGTTCCCCGAATCGTCAAAGCAATACCCATCATCACCATCATAGGAACCATAGTCTCCATCATCTCCGCATGAGTCATACCCTCCACAATCGTCATCCGATGCCATAGTTGTAACAAAAGAGTCAAGGACCTCACAAATTCACTCCCTCACGTGTATTACTCTAAAGATGTCACTCAATTTTCTTTCCACTCGTGTATACACTCAAGGTCGTTGGCTTTTATGACCTCACTCTATTGTTCTCACCACTCAAGTCCTTCTTGTCTCTTAGTAATCACAAGGGCAAGATCAATCAACTAATGCACCCAAGTAATGGTTCGGAATGGAGTTGAAGTGACTCGACGTACGGAAGCTAATTTAATGCGCACTTGAAGCAAGCCAAATCTACGACTTTAAGTAAAGACTCCAAGACACACAACACCCTAAAGGATCAAAGATTAGTGTTAATAAAGTAGTACTAATACCCTAGAAACACTAACCAAGAGGTAAAGAAGCAAGGAACAAACGAAATCCTACAAGAAAACTACCCTAAAAAGGCTTCAGGAAGTAGGCGCTCCGCCTCAGCAGAGTAGGCGGCCGCCCAGACAAAGTATCAGTGGGGAGGCGCCCGCCTCTTTAGGGGAGGCGCTCCGCCTCAGAAAATTCCAGAGAGCTAAAAAAATGAGGCGCTCCGCCTTCTGCAACTTTCAGCACAGTTCAACAACGTGTTTTTCAACTTTAACACCTAAAAATCCAACAAATCTCACGTTGTTTTAGCAATCCAAAGGTACCCAAACGTTGTCCCAATCACCAAGATCAAACCCCAATGATTTTTAACAAACCCCAATCAATATCAATCAAATCACCATGTTCATCTTCTTCCAAGCTAGGGTTTCAAAATTTTCAAATTTTCAAGGGTTTCAAATTTTCAAATCATGGAATACATCTCCAAATCATGTGTTTAGGGTACCAAAATAATGGGTTTTCAACAAGGAACAAACCCCGATATCAATCACAACACGAATCATCAAATCCAAGAATCCACAATCAAATTTTTGGTGTTTTTTCAACTTTTCTATTTTTTTGTGTTTTTCTTCTTTTCAATAACAACAACAAGAAAACTAAGATAGGAATCGACCTAAGGCACGAAGAATCAAGGGTCGGGGGTTTGTAGGAACAAAACTCGAGCCTTGCTCTGATACCAAACTAATAAGACCCAAAAGGGCGGAAGCGATAAACTAAGATGCGGAAGCAATAATCATAAAGATAAAAAGAAATAAGGGATTGGGGAGAATAGAAATAGAAGAAAGAATTAATCAAACTAAACACATAGATTGATTCAAAAGAGAGAAGAGACATAAACCATTAAACGGGAGTCACACTAGCGGTGATCCACCATGGATTCAACGTAAGAGATACATGAAGTCAACGCTTCAACAAGAAAGGCCAAGCCTATTCTATCTTCTCAATTCTATCTTCAAAACTAGCTTCCATTTGATGAGGCTAAGTGAAGTATTTATAGGCTGCACTTAGTCATAATAAAAGGTCTAAAGTACCCCAAAGTGGGTTAAAACAAATAAGGCCACGCAGGGCTATAGTTGGAAGTTCATGCAAAAAGTAGTAAAAATCCCGCATGCTGTCACAGGGGGAGGCGCTCCGCCTCCATGCTGAGGCGCTCCGCCTCCATTTTGAGGCGCTCCGCCTTCTCCTGATCAACTCTCTGGATTTTGGTAGGCGCTCCGCCTCATCCTGGAGCTTGTGCAAGAGGCTCAAAATGAGCTTGGGGTGGATTCCCTTGGAGCCCAAGTGGTCCTCCATCCATCGTGCTCAAAAGCATGATCTTCAAGTTGCTTCCGGAAGCCTTGATGGTACTCCTTGTGCTCTCAAGCTTGGCTCTTGATGGTTGGCGCTTTGGCTCCAATTTGGGTCTTATCATTCATGACTCCAAATTACTCTTGGATCCTCCTCGGGAGCCCTTGATGTATACTCCTTGTGCTCTTGAGCTTCGCTCTTGATGGTTGGCGCTTTGGCTCCAATTTGCCCGACATCAATTACCAAGACCACTCTCCTCACTCGGATTTCCAAGTGTTGGATCATCCATAGAGCCTAACTTAACAAACCATCGAGGTTCGACTCTACTACCGACCCTAGTCCGATACAATTCACCACCACAAATGAGATTGCCTTCAAACAATAGAAATGTAAAGGCATGCACCTCAAATTCATGGTTGCACAAAAAATAGAATCAAGACTAGGTCCTTCACTCTCACTCGAGGAGTCATCGAACATAAATCGATCCATCTCACACACGAGAGACTCCTCAAGGTCACATCCATCCTCACTACGACACAATGAACCACCGCCATCAATTAAGCAATCAAAGGGAAGAATAAGATCATCATGCAATTCATCTTCTCCTTTATCAAATATAGGTGGGGTGTCACAAACAAGGTTCACAAACAAGGTCAACTACGACATCTACACTAAAGAGAGGTTCAATGAAAACCGAGCTCACATCATGATGTGGCTTTTCAACCCCCTCAACTAGTGGTTCATTTTCACACACAAGTTGACCAAATGGCTCTACACTAGTTGCAAACACATTATATTCATGCAACTCATCAACTAGCATAGAGTTTTCACAAACAATACCATAAGACAAGGAAGTATCATGCTTAAGGATAGAAGAACTAACACTTACACTTGAGTCGCATCCGGGCTCACACAATGTACATGAAGCATTATGGGTAGTTCCTTCACCTCGTAGCTCACATTTGGCATCGCCTTCACCTTGTCTTTCCATCTCGGAACATGGTTGAGGCTCCATCGGTTTGCCTCCAAGAATACCTACACAAGTACTCAAAGAAGTAGAAGAAAAAGCAAAAGGGTTAAGATTAGAATAAGGGGTGTCCTCACTCTCAATTTTTCTTTTTCCCTCTTTCTTTTCCCTCATTTTCTTTTCAAGGTCGGGTGTAGATTCGGGTGGTGACATCCCACTCACATCACTCAACACATCCTCTCATTTTTCCACTCTAGGAATGTCACCGGTCACTCCCTTACTCCTCTCCATCTTTTGTCTCTCAAATTCGGGTGAATTGGGATGAGGCCCAAGAATACCCATAGCCGGAGTAGGTGGACTTTTCACGTCAACCCGGAATCTAGGACTAGGAGACTCATCACTTGATGCCTCCCTTTTCTTTGTTGGTGAACAACTCGGCTTTGGAGGTGGCTTCGGGCTCACCTTGTTGACATTTGCGAACTCTTTTGCAGCACTAGTCCCACCATTGCTTGTGTTTGTAGGACTTCTTGTTTGCACATTGTTGCCCATGGAATGAAGTTCCCGATCCTTGCTCCTTTGCCTAGCCAAAGAAGGTGCACTAGTAGGCACTCGGCTCTTCGCCCGGTAAGGCACAAAGTCATAGACTCTTTGCCCTACGCCCACAAGATATGCATCCTTCACCACACTATATTGCACCCTCTTCCCCTCCAACCACGGCTCACCCATCCACACATCAACATGACGCATGGGATACACGTCACACCATACATAGCATTTATAACTCCCATGAGATATGAGTACCCGAGCCTCCTTAGAAACCCACAATCCATCATACTCATAAGGATGCTCTAGCTTATGGCATGGTATCCTAAGCCTATCAACCAAAGAGGTGCTAATACAATTGGCATCGGTATCACCAATCTTGAGCAAGTATCCTCCAATACCATTTACCCCAACAACAAACCTTCTCCTACCCGAGTTTCCTAGAGATGCATCCAAGAAAGAACTTGAATGCCCATGAGTGTCAACACCAACAACTTGGGTCTTCCTTATCCCTCCACTAGTAGCAAGACTACTAGAACAATCTCCACTTCCCGTCACTCTCCCAACATTAGAGATGTTGTTTGAAGTCGAGGAAGGAACCTTGCCATGGAACCCATATGTGCCTCTCGCCTTGTGATGCAATGCAAAATGCGGAAGCTAAAACATACGATACGCGGAAGCAAGTAAACGAGATAAACAAGAAATCAAGATTGGGAAGGCAAGAAAGTAGAAGAAAGAATCGAATTCAATTCATTAACGTTAATTGAATTCAAGAGGGAGAAGGGAAACTTGAACCTTACAATGGAATCTAACTAGGTGTCGATCTCCATAGGTTCCAAGTCGAGACATACACGAGCCTCGGGCTCAAACAAGAAGGGCTCGGCCTCTTCAATGTTCTCTCTCAAAATTCTATCTTCAACAATGGCTAACTAATGAAAATGAAGAGCTAATATGCTATATATACATTTACATTGATTATTGGACAAAAATGGCCCTGAAGCTGGTTCTGGTCCGCTGCTCAACTCTAACCCTTCGCGATCGCGCAAGGGAGATCGCGATCGCGCAGACACTAAACCAAAGCATCGCGATCGCGCCAAAGGGCTCGCGATCGCGCAAGTCTCCTTCAGCTTGGCCTTCGCCTTCGCGTGGAAATGGGCGCTGTCGCGTAGGCATAAGCAATACCCTTCGCGATCGCGTGAGGTATAGGCGCGATCGCGAAGAACAGATGCTCTTCCTCAGGCAGTGAGCTCGCAGTTTGCTCCCCTGTTTTGCCCTGTTTTGGGCTGCCTGTTTTCCTGCCCTGTTTCCTCCATCCGTTGGCGCTCCAATGCATGATCTTTCAAGATGTTTCCGGAGGCCTTGACTCGTATCCGTTGTGCTCTCGAGCTTGGCTTTTGATGGTTGTCGTTTAGGCCATTTTGGGCTGCATCATCCTCCCCTTCTTGAAAGGATTTCGTCCTCGAAATCGAACCATCAAAACCTACAATCAAAACAAAGCACAACCAAAATTTCCTACTTCACAAGTAGGTTAGCTCAACAATAATAAGTGCAAGTGGTGTGGAAAACACACTCTTGTGATAGAGCCAAGCATCAATACCAATTAAAAAGTGTATGTTCCCAAGGGAAACAATAAGGTCTTGGCTCGACAAGAACAAGCACTCATTTTTCAAACAAGCATAGAGATCAAGGATATGTATGAAGCAATTAGAATTCCCACGACCCCTAAGCCCATGACCAACACACCAAGCCTTCAAATCAATTTTATCACAATGTGACACATTGGCTTTGGTATGTCCAATACTCAAGGTGTGCTCAACATATGGGATGGAGTAAGTAAAGTAATTCAATTCACAACTAACATCGACTACTCCACTCCCCTTCTTAAGAGCATTCTTACACACACCGAGAGGTACCTCCTCACCCCCTAAATCAACCCCAAGACAATCCTCCTTATTGGACAAGCTCCAAAGGAAGGTCTCCAAAATAGGTCCTTCATCATTATAGTCCCCACAACGAAGGCTAGGACTACTAGAAGGTAGGTCAACACGACCAATACCAAGACCACTCTCCTCACTCGGAGTTCCAAACGTTGGATCATCCATAGAGCCTAACTTGACAAACCATGGAGGTTCGACTCTACTACCGACCCTAAACCGATATAATTCACCACCACAAATGAGATTGCCTTCAAACAATAGAAATGTAAAGGCATGTACCTCAAATTCGTGGTTACACAAAAGCATAGAATGAAGACTAGGTCCTTCACCCTCACTCAAGGAGTCATCGAAAATAAATCGATCCATCTCACACACGAGAGACTCCTCACGTTACATTCATCCTCACTACGACACAAGGAACCACCATCATCGATTAAGCAATCAAAGGGAAGAATAAGATTATCATGCATTTCATCTTCTCCTTTATCAAATATAGGTGGGGTGTCATAATAAGGTTCACAAACAAGGTCAATCACGACGTCTTCACTAAAGAGAGGTTCAATGAAAATCGAGCTCACATCATGATGTGGCTTTTCAACCCTCTCAACTAGTGGTTCAATTTCACACACAAGTTGACCCGAAGGCTCTACACTAGTTGCAAACACATTATAGTCATGCAAATCATCAACTAGCCTAGAGTTCTCACTAACAACATCACAAGACAAGGAAGTAGCATGCTCAAGGAAGGAAGGACTAACACATACCTTTGAGTCGCACTCGGGCTCGCTCAATGTACTTGAAGCATCATGGGTAGTTCCTTCACCTCGTAGCTCACATTTGGCTTCTCCTTCACCTTGTCTTTCCATCTCGGAACATGGTTGAGCCTCCATCGGTTTGCCTCCAAGAATACCTACACAAGTACTCACACAAGTAGAAGAAAAAGATAAAGGGTTAAGGTTAGAATAAGGGGTGTCCTCACTCTTTTTTCCCTCTTTCTTTTCTCTCACTTTTCTTTCAAGGCTAGGTGTAGATTCGGGTGGTGACATCCCGCTCACATCACTCAACACATCCTCTCCTTTTCCCACTCGAGGAATGTCACCGGTCACTCCCTTACTCCTCTCTATCTTTTGTCTCTCAAATTCGGGCGAATTGGGACGAGGCCCGAGAGTGCCCATAGCCGGAGTAGGTGGACTTTTTACATCAACCCGGAATCTAGGGCTTGGAGACTCATCACTTGATGTCTCCTTCTTCTTCATTGGTGAACCACTTGGTTTTGCAACTTGTGGTTGGTTCACCTTGTTGACAATTGCCAACTCTTTTCTTGCACTAGCCCCACCATTATGTGTGATTGTAGGACTTCTTGTTTGCACTCTTTTAACCCTAGGATGAGGTTCTTGCTCCTTTTCTCCTTGCATAGGCCGAGAAGATGTACTGGGGTGGAACTTAAACTTTGCCCGGCACGGTTCAAAGTCATAAGTTCTTTGCCTCTTGCTCACTTGGTACACATCCTTCACGAGATCATACCGCACCCTCGTGACTTGCAACCACGGTTTTCCTAGCCATACACCATAATACTCCATGGGGAACACATCACACCAAACATATTCCTTGTAACTCCCATGAGATATGAGTATCCGAGCCTCACTAGTGACCCAAACACCTTGATACTCATAAGGATGTTTCAATTTATAGCATGGTATCTTTAGTCTACCAACCCAAGAGTCGTTAACAAAATTAGTGTAGACTTCACTAATCTTGAGCAAGCATCCCCCACTACCATTCACCTCAAAAATGAACCTACATTCACTCATGTCTTGTATGGTATCAAACCCAAGGAAGCCATCACCCCCGAGTTGGGTTCTCCTTATTCCTCTACTAGTGGCAACGCCACTAGAATAACCTCCACTTCCCGTCACTCTCCCAACATTAGAAGTGTTGTTGGAAGTCGAGGAAGGACCACCACTACGGAACCCATAATTGCCTCTCGCCTTGGTTCCATAGCCCGTAGCACAACTCCTACCACCACTACTAGAGCAATGCACCCCCGTAACGGTAAGATCAACACTTCTTATTCCACCTTTCACATGGGAACTAGAAGATGCAAATCTCCCATTTCCCATGGAACAACCACCACCACCTCCCATGCTAATGGAAGGTCCTCTACTACTCCCTTGTACTCCACAAGCAACACCAAGAGAAGATGCATATGAACAATTTCTATAATCAACATCATCATCAACTCTATCTATGTCACTATCATGCTCAAGTTCATCACAAGTAGAGTAAGTAGGATCATCATACCTTGAAGCGTCACCATACTCGGGTTCTGGACTAGAAGCATAAGGATCAACAAATTCATCATGAGCCTCATAGTCATCATCAATCTCACGATCATCATAGTGAACCGCTTCATCAACATAGGAGCCATGGTTTCCATCATCATAGTAATGGCCATCATCACCCTCATAGGAACCATAGTCTCCATCATCACCATACGAGTCATAGTAACTCGCATTATCGCCACATGAGCCATAATCCCCACAATCATCATCCGACATTGTTGTAATCACAAAGAACAAAACCTCCCGAAAGTCACTCCCTCACGTGTATCACTCAATATATGTACACTCAAGAGCGAGGCCTTATCAACTTGGGAACCAAGGTAATCACAACTAGCATGTCCAAGTTAAGTTCGGAGTGGAATTAATGAGACTCGATGTACGGACGGCTATTTAAAGTGCGCACTTGAGGCCAAAAGGAGTTCTACGACTCTTCTTGGAATTCTAATCTCCTCTACGCACGAATACCCTATACGCTAAAGGATTAGTGTCTTTCAAGTAGGCCAATTACCTTCAAAACACTAACCAAGAGGTATGGTCGAAAACGGGACACAAAAGATTTGACTCGAATTGGGACCAAACGGATTCGGAATCGGTTGAAATTTTGTTTGTGATCTACAAACTCATCATATTTAATGGTCCAATTGGAGTTTAGGTGTTTGGAAACTGTTTGGAAGTCGTTGCGAACATTCTGTCCAAAACTGGAATTTTCTGGAAAAACTTGCTCTTCGCTATCGCGTGGGTAGGCGCGCGATCGCGATGACTTAACTTGGGGATTGTCGCGATCGCGTGAAGCTTTGCGCGATCGCGCAGGCTTGTGTTCCAGAACCAGAACCCCGACTGCAATTTCAGTTTTTGGCACACAAAATCACCCCGACTCGACTTTTACTCAGTTCCAACGATACCCAATGGTGTTTTCAACTATAATAACCAACCCCCAATAGGTTTAAACCTCTAACACAGCTTCGATTCAAGTTTGAAGCGTTTTCAAGAAATTTTCAACTTTTGGGTTTGATTTTCGAGTTTTTGAATCACAACACCAACATACGGAATATAGGTATCAAAACGACGGGAATACAACAAGGAACAATCCCCACTACTTTTTAACACTCGGGGAGTTGTATCCAACCCGCTCGACCAAATTTTGTTCAAATTTTCAAGTTTTCTATTTTTTTTTGTTTTCTTCAAATTTCAACAACAAACAACACAACAACAACAATACTAACATGATGAACAAGGAACGGGGGTTTGTAAGAACATAACCCGAGCCTTGCTCTGATACCAACTGATGCAATGCAAAATGCGGAAGCTAAAACATACGATACGCGGAAGCAAGTAAACGAGATAAACAAGAAATCAAGATTGGGAAGGCAAGAAAGTAGAAGAAAGAATCGAATTCAATTCATTAACGTTAATTGAATTCAAGAGGGAGAAGGGAAACTTGAACCTTACAATGGAATCTAACAAGGTGTCGATCTCCATAGGTTCCAAGTCGAGACATACACGAGCCTCGGGCTCAAACAAGAAGGGCTCGGCCTCTTCAATGTTCTCTCTCAAAATTCTATCTTCAACAATGGCTAACTAATGAAAATGAAGAGCTAATATGCTATATATACATTTACATTGATTATTGGACAAAAATGGCCCTGAAGCTGGTTCTGGTCCGCTGCTCAACTCTAACCCTTCGCGATCGCGCAAGGGAGATCGCGATCGCGCAGACACTAAACCAAAGCATCGGGATCGCGCCAAAGGGCTCGCGATCGCACAAGTCTCCTTCAGCTTGGCCTTCGCCTTCGCGTGGAAATGGGCGCTGTCGTGCAGGCATAAGCAATACCCTTCGCGATCGCATGAGGTATGGGCGTGATCGCGAAGAGCAGATGCTTTTCCTCAGGCAGTGAGCTCCCAGTTTGCTCCCCTGTTTTGCCCTGTTTTGGGCTGCATGTTTTTCTGCCCTGTTTCCTCCATCCGTTGGCGCTCCAATGCATGATCTTTCAAGATGTTTCCGGAGGCCTTGACTCGTATCCGTTGTGCTCTCGAGCTTGGCTTTTGATGGTTGTCGTTTAGGCCATTTTGGGCTGCATCACCTTGGTTCCATAGCACATAGTACTACTCCTACTACAACCATCCACGCCCTTCACGTCATATAAACCCCGTTGTAGCAAAAGCAACACCATCTCTCAAACCAACCTCCACATGGGAATTAGAAGCATTAGGTCGCTTAGCGAACCTAAAAGATGCAAGCTTCTTCTTTCCCACGGAACAACCACCACCACCTCTCATACTAATGGAAGGTCCTCTACTACTCCCTTGTACTCCACAAGCAACACCAAGAGAAGATGCATATGAACAATTTCTATAATTAACATCATCATCAACTCTATCTATGTCACTATCAACAATATCAAATTCTTCACAAAAAGTGTAAGTAGGATCATTGTACCTTGAAGCGTCACTATCTTCATTTTCTTGACTAGAAGCATAAGGATCATCACATTCATCTACATGAGCCTCATAGTCTTCATCAATCTCACGATCATCATAGTGAACTGCGTCATCAACATAGGAGCCATGGTTTCCATCATCATAGTAATGGCCATCATCACCCTCATAGGAACCATAGTCTCCATCGTCACCATACGAGTCATAGCAACTCGCATCATCGCCACATGAGCTATAATCTACTCCATCATCATTGTCCGACATTGTTGCAATCACCAAAGATCAAAACCTCCCAAAAGTCACTCCCTCACGTGTATCACTCAATATATGTACACTCAAGAGCGAGGCCTTATCAACTTGGGAACCAAGGTAATCACAACTAGCATGTCCAAGTTAAAGTTCGGAGTGGAATTAATGAGACTCGATGTACGGACGACTATTTAAAGTGCGTACTTGAGGCCAAAGGAGTTCTACGACTCTTCTTTGAATTCTAATCTCCTCTACGCACGAATACCTAATACGCTAAAGGATTAGTGTCTTTCAAGTAGGCCAATTACCTTCAAAATACTAACCAAGAGGTACGGTAGAAAACGGGACACAAAAGATTCGACTCGAATTCGGACCAAACGGATTTGGAATCGGATGAAATTTTGTTTGTGATCTACAAACTCATCATATTTAATGTTCCAATTGGAGTTTAGATGTTTGGAAACTGTTCGGAAGCCGTTGCGAACGTTCTGTCCCAAAACTGGAATTCTGAAATTTTTTTTGTTCTTCGCTATCGCGACCTGACGCGCGCGATCGCGAAGGGTTAAATTTTCAAAAAATAATTTTGCTCTTCGCGATTGATGCAACCCAAATTGCATCGAGACCATTCACTCGAAGTCAAGCCAAGGATATATACGACGCTCACCTACACTTGGTTTGGAGAGGCATGGATGATATGAGCTTGGGAGATGACTTAAAGACAATGCATTGGAGCTCAATCAATGTGCAAACTGGGCAGGAAACAGTGCAGGAAGCAGGGGAGCAAAACAGGGCAAAACAGGGGAACACCTGCTGAGCTTACTGCCTGAAGCTGAACTTTTGTTCTTCGCGATCGCGTGCACACCATCGCGATCGCGAAGGGGAATTATTTTGTCTTCGCCTTCGCACCTTGTCTCGCGCGATCGCGCGACTCAGCGTTTAAGTGTGCCTCGCGATCGCATATATCCCTGCGCGATCGCGATGAACACTTGAGCAGCTGCGGACCAGAATGTAGGAAAACATTGTAAAGGGGTGTTATAAATACACCCCTCCCTCATTTATTGCTTTTTAGCTTACTTTGAACACAAAAACATTAATGAACATTGCTCTTGAACCTTGTAACCATTTTGGCTTGAATCAATTGGATGAATCCAAGTTGCTCTTCAATCCGTCTCTGATCATTCTATTTGCTCGAGCCACGTGACTCTTGAGGATAGTTGCATAGCGTTAGGTGATTCTTGCCAATTGTTTGGGGTGTAACGGAACAAGTTCTTCGTTGCTACTTGAACTTTCGTGTGAGTCTCGTCTCGTTTTTATCTCTTTATCGCTTTCGTAATTTCGATTGCATCAGTTGGTATCAGAGCAAGGCTAGGGTTGCGTTCTTACGAACCCTCGTCCTACTCTTCGTGCTTGTCATCTTTGTTTCGTGCTTATTTCCTTGTTCTTGTTCTTGTTTTATTGAAAAAGAAGAAAAAAATTCAAAAACTTGAAAACCCAAAAATTTGGTAGAAATCGCTTGTTGTTACGATTTTGTTGGTATTGATTATCGGGGATTGTTTGTTTCAATAATCTCGACAATTGGGAACCAACAAAACACGTTTTGGAGTTGAAAATCGAAAGTTGGAAATTTAAACCCTAGGTGGAGAATTTGCCAAAAAATTGCTAGAACTCAATTGGTGTTATGAATTCTTGTATGTTTGGTATCGGGGTTTATTCCTTATAGTTTTCCCGTCGTTTTGATACAACCATAACATCATTTGGAGTATTGTAGTGAAAATCAAAAATTTGATTCTTGAAGGTTTTGATAATTTTTGAAGAACTTGTCAAAAATCATTGAAACAAGTTGTTTGTTGGTTGTTTGTTTGGGTGGAACCAGTAGGGATTGTTTTATACAGTTGGGGACACCATTTGAAAGCTTGAAAACTGAAAACAAGTTGAATTTGAGTTGTTGGTATGCCAAAACTGCAGTTTTCTGTCGAGTTTCTGGTTCTGCTGCACAGACCTGCGCGATCGCGCAGTGTCCCACGCGAAAGCGCCCAAAACAATTTTACTTCATCGCGATCGCGCCCCAGCTCACGCGATCACGAAGGGCACTGAATTTCAGAAAATCCTGAAGTGGTACAAAATGTTCGCAAAGCTATCGTAACAGTTTCCAACCACCAAAACTCCCATAGCATCATCAAATATGGTGAGTTCCTAGATCACAAACCAAAATTCATCAAATTCCGAATCCGTTTAGTGACGATTCGATCTTTGAACATTTGATCGCGTCACTTCCGGTTCGTACTTTGAGGGTAACACTTCTGCCTAATTAGTACTAATCCACTTTGCGAATAGGATCCTCGTGCCTAGAAGGAGAGTAGAATTCAAAGAAGATTCGTAGTTAATTGTTTGGTTCAAGTGCGCACCAAATAGCTTAGCGTTGATCGAGTCCCATTGAATCCACTCTTCCCGAAGAGCATTTGGTTCTTGTATTTTGGAGTGATCTTTGAGGAGGTTGCGCAACTACGAGGAGGCCATTGATCTCAAGCTTGTGTGAATCCAACCCCAACTTGAGTGAACCCGAGCGACAAACAAAAGTGAGGGAGTGAGTGAGGACTTTTACTCTAACCTCTTTTCTTGTTTTTGATTGTTGTAGGTACAATGTCCAACGAAGGAGATGATACCACGAAGAATGCCTTGGCTACTATCCTTGCCAAATTGGATAGTATGAGCCTAAGGATTGAGAACCTCGAGAAGGTGACTTCGAGTATCCAAACCGAGAAAGGGACCTCGAGCGTCCAAGTTGAAGCCGGTGAAGGTTCTTCAAGTTCCACATTTACCCCGGAACAAGTTGTTGAGTTGCTTAGACAACAACGGGTAAAGGAAGATCGTGAAAGAAATGAACAAGTGTTGGGCAATACCCAACGAGTGAGCAATCCTCACATAATGGGCAATCCCCAAAGAAATGTTCCACTCCCCGGACCTATTCGACATGTTCAACCTCTTGAGCAAGTTGATCAAGCTCAAGAAGGGGAGGAGGAAGAGTATGGTGGTAGTGAATATGGGGATCCTAATCCGAATGGGAGAGCCATGAATTGGGGTCGCAATGTGGATAGGGGTAGAGGCCGAGGTCGAGGGCCACCCATAGGGTATGTGGGATGGAATGCTAGGAGGGATTATGATGGTTATGGGGATAACTTTGGGGGCCAACCGGAGCCGTACCAAGGGGGTCGAGAAAATAACAACCTTAATAGTGTGAAGCTTACTATTCCTTCTTTCAAAGGGAGTAGTGACCTGGTGGAGTATATTGATTGGAAGTTGTCCATGGAGCGGATATTTGACACCAATGATATGCCCGAGGTGAAGAAGACCAAGTATGCAATATCTTCCTTTGAATCCTTTGCTTCTACTTGGTGGGAGTCGGTGAAGAGGAATAGAAGGAGGACGGGAATGGCTATCAATCTTACTTGGGAAGAGTTGATCCGTGTGATGGATGAAAAGTACTTGACTAGTCAATACCGTGTGGACCAACACAAACGTTTCTATGAGTTGAAACAAGGCCCCAAAACGGTTGGGGAATATTTTAATGACTTTGAGCAAATCCGCATGAATCTTGACTTGGATGAGGAAGACAATGAGATGGCCATGATCCGTTTCAAAGGGGGTTTGAACCGAGACATAGCTTCACAATTGAAGTTCCACAAATATGATGATCTTTACAAGCTATGTGATGATGCCATTGAAGCCAAGAAATGGCTCAAAGAGGAGAGAACCCTCCAATACAAGAGTAGCAATACTACTCCCATGAATAAGCCAAAGGAGTGGAAGACTCCTACACCAAATGCAAGGTTTCCAAACACAAGTGGTACAATTGCTAGCAAGGATGTGAAGAAGCCTTATGAGAAGTCCACACCGCATATGAGAGGTAACTCTAAAACTCACTTGAGCAATCCTATTTCTACTTCTACTCAATGCTATAGATGTAAGGGTTACGGACATCTTTCCAAAGATTGCCCAACCCGGAAAACTATGGTTGTAGTGGGTGAATTGGTGTATGAACAAGATAGTGAGCCCGAGGATGGGGGAGTAGAGGGTGATGAGGAGGTTGATGAAGGGGAGGTTGCAATGGAGGATGATGATGATGCCCATGCCTTTCTAGTTGTGAGGAGGAGTTTAGGAGCTATGTGTATAGAGGATAGTGAAACCTTGCAAAGAGAGAACCTCTTCCATTCTAAATGCCGAGTCATGGGTCTCCTTTGATCCATGATTATTGACTCGGGAAGTTGTGCCAATGTCATTAGCCAAACCCTAGTTTCCCAATTGAAAATACCCACCTTAAAACACCCAAGCCCTTACCGTTTGCAATGGCTTAGTGAGTGTGGTGAATTGAGGGTGGTCAAACAATGCATGATCAAGTTCAAGATAGGGAACTCTGTGGATGAACACATGTTTGATGTTGTGCCCATGCAAGCATGCCACCTTCTCTTTGAAAGGCCATGGCAATTTGATCGACATGTGGTTCATGATGGCCGTACCAACACCTACGCGGTGAAGCATGAAGGGAAAAAGTTTGTGCTCAAACCCTTGTCGCCCAAGCAAGTAAGTGATGATTACAAGCGCATGAGGGAATTGAGGGAAGCGGCAAAGGCTAAGTCAGTTGTTGGGACTAGCCCTTTGGCCGAGAGCTTGGTGGTGACTCCACCATCTTCTACCGGTGGCATTTGTGCCATGATGCAACCGGGTGAAATTTTGAGAGCAAATGATGGCGACAAACTACTCATTTGCCTTGTGTACAAAGGTATGATTCTTACTTCCGAATTTGATTATTCTTCTAACCCTTTGCCTAGTGCTTTTGAAAATGTTTTGAAGGATTATGGGGACATGTTCCCGGATGAGATGCCCGATGGATTACCTCCCTTGAGGGGTATTGAACATCAAATTGACTTTGTCCCGGGATCTCAAATCCCAAACAAGCCGGCATATAGAAGCAATCCTGAGGACACAAGGGAGTTGCAAAAGCAAGTGGATGAATTGCTCACCAAGGGCTTGGTGCGGGAGAGCTTGAGTCCATGTGCCGTACCCGTGATCCTTGTTCCAAAGAAGGACGGCACTTGGAGGATGTGTGTGGATTGTCGTGCGGTCAACAAGATCACGGTAAAGTATCGACATCCCATACCTCGTTTGGATGACATGTTAGATGAGCTTAGTGGTTCTAGCATCTTTTCGAAGATAGACCTTAGGTCCGGTTACCATCAAATCCGGATGAAACCCGGGGATGAATGGAAAACCGCATTCAAGACCAAGTTTGGTCTATATGAATGGTTGGTGATGCCCTTTGGCCTCTCCAACGCACCTAGCACTTTCATGAAGCTAATGAACCATGTGCTAAAGCCATTCATCAACAAGTTTGTGGTCGTCTACTTTGACGATATATTGATATATAGCAAATCAATAGACAACCATGTTGATCACTTAAGGCAAGTGCTTGAAGTGTTGAGAGCCTGATCCAGGGAAACACGAGCGGAAGCTAGAAACGATATGAAAATGCAGAAGCGATAAAGATAAAGATAAAAACGAGACGAGACTCGAAGGATTACCTAAGTAGCAACGAGGAACATGTCTCGCTACACCTCGGGTTAATGTCAAGGAATCACCTACGCTATGCAACTATCCTCAAGAGATACCCGACTCTTGCAAATAGAGTGATCAAAGATGGATGAAGTTCAAATTGGAATCCACCAATTGAATTCAAGTTCCCAACAAGGGTTCAAAGAGAGCATAGCTCAAGTTTCTTCAATATTCAAGATTGTCTAAATGAAATGAAAGACTAAGGGGGACTTTTATAGTCTTCTCCCATGCCCTATGTAATGTCTAAAATACCCCCAAAGTGGGTTAAAACAATAAAGGCCACTTAGGGCTAAAGTAGGAAATACACATCAAAATGAAAGAAAATCCTGTCATGCTAACACAGGGGTAGGCGGTCCGCCTCCCCCTCTAGGCGCTCCGCCTGTTTCCAATTTCCTGAGGCTGGCTGCATACTAGGCGGCCGCCTAGTGCCTTTAGGCGGTCCGCCTCCTTGGATCCTGAGGCTTGAATTTGTCTAGGAGGTCCGCCTCTTTGTGTAGGCGGTCCGCCTCATCCTGGGAGGTCTTGAAATGGCTCAAAATGGACTCTAGATGTTTCTCCTTGGTCCGTAGTTTGTCCTCCCTCAATGGTGATCAAGTTCACGACTTCAAATCACTCTCGGATCCTCCTCGGGAGCCCTTGATGTATACTCCTTGTGCTCTTGAGCTTGGCTCTTGATGGTTGGCGCTTTGGCTCCAATTTGCCCGGCATCATCCTCCCCTTCTTGAAAGGGTTTCGTCCTAGAAATCAAACCATCAAGTCCTACAATCAAGGCAAGCACGAAACAAAAACAAAACTCCTACTACAAGAGTAGGTTAGTGCCACAAGTGTGGGAAAACACACTCTTATGGTATAACCAAGTATCAATAGCCATTAAGAAGTTCATGTTCCCAAGGGAACTAATAATTACTTGGTTCATCAAAGAAGTGCACCCAACACAAGAACAAACAAAGAGATCAATAGTGCGTGAAATATGCAAAAGCAAGCTATCAAAATCCCTATGATCCCTAGGTTCAAGATTAGCACACCAAGACTTTCCACTACACGAGTAGCCAAGTCCAACAAGAGTGAGTGCAAGTGATGTGGAAAATTCACTCTTGTGATAGAGCCAAGTATCAATACAAATCAAAAAGCTTATGTCTCCAAAAGAGACAACAAGTTCTTGGCTCCATAGTGACAAGCACTCGCACCCATAACAAGCAAAGAGATCATTAGGATATAGAACATTCAAGATTAAGCAATCAAAGTTCCTATGACCCCTAAGCTCATGATCAACACACCAAACCTTCAATGCATTACTTTCACATTGCGGCACAATGGTTTTGGCATGCTCAATTCTCAAAGTGTGGTTAACATGTGGGATGGGATAGACAAAGTAAGTCAATTCATAATTAGGATCAATCACCCCACTCCCCTTCTTAAAAGCTCTCATACTCACACTAAGAGATACCTCCTCATCTCCAATTTCATCCTCGAGACAACCCTCCTCACATGATAAAATCTCAAGGAAGGCATTAATAATGGCCTCTTCATCATCATAACCCGAACCAACAAGAGTAGGGTTACTAGAAGAATCATCTACCTCACTTGAAGCTTCAAACAAAGAGTTGTCTGTGGGATCAAATCCCTCACACCACGGAGGTTCTAGCTCATTCTCAACTCTAGTCCGATACAAATCACCTTCACAATTAAAGATGCCCCCACAGAATGGGAATACAAAAGCATGCACCTCAATTTCATAGTCAAACAAAGGCATAGTATCAAGACTAGAATTTTCACTCTCGCTTGAGGAGTCATCATAGACAACCTTGTCCAATTCATGCAATTTGGACTCCTCAAGGTCACTCTCATCCTTACTACGACACACAAATCCACCAAAATCAATTATATCAACAAGGGTAGAGTCACATAACTCATCTTCCCCTTCATCAAATATGGGTGGGGTGTCATAACAAGGGTCACAAGCAAGGTCAACTACCACATTTTCACTAAAGAGGGTTTCATTGAATACCGGGCTCACATCATGATGTGGCTTATCAATCCCCTCAACTAGTGGTTCACAAGCACACACAAGTTGACCAACCGACTCTATGCTAGTTGTAAGCTCACCAAATACATCACAAGTATCATCTAGCATCGAGTTCTCACAAGATAAGGAGTTTTCATGCTCATATGAAGGTGAAGAAACACTTACTTTTGAGTCGTTCCCGTGAACACTCACATTGCTTGAAGCATTGCGTTCAATTTCTCCTTCATGAAGCTCATAATTAAGATCTCCGTTATCTTGTCTTCCTTCCAAGGCAAACGGTTGAGGCTCTACTAGCTCACCTCCAAGAGTACCTACACAAAAGCTATAGCAAGAAGAAGATAACACACGGTTAGGACAAAGGGTGCCCTCACTCTCAATTTGTTTTTCCTCTCCTCTTCTTTCTTTCAAATTGCTCTCATGTGCAAGTGTGTGGGAATGAGGTCCAATATTGTTATCACCTCGCTTACTTTCCCCAACTCTCTCATTTGCCATGGTTTGACTCATAGGAGTAGTAGCGTTACTCCTAGAGTGAGTATTTACATCTACTTGGGGAATGCCCAAGTTGTGGGGAATGCCCACTTGTTGGGGAGTGCCCAACAGTTGGGGATTGCCCAACTTCCTTTCACTAATGCCTTCCCCGGCATCCTTTTGGACACTCGAGGTCCATTTCTCTTTGAGTCGATCAAACCTCGAGCTTATGGATCTCACCTCGGCCAAGAGGTTGACCAAAGTGCTTACCGGTACCTTAATGGTATCGTATACGTATCCGGCCATGTACCTACAAAAATCAAGGATAAGATAAAGAGGTTAGAGTAAAAACCTCACCCGCTCCCTCACTTTTGAATGTCACTCGGTACACTCGTTTAGTGGGTGGGGGATTTGTCACTCAAACTTGATTCAAAGGCTTCCTCGTAGTTGAACAACTTCCTCGATAACCAATCAAATTCACAAGAACCAAATACTCTTCGGGAAGAGTGGAGTTAATGGGACTCGATGAACGCTAGGCTATTTAGGTGCGCACTTGAAGCAAAATTAAACTACGAGTCTTCTTTGAGACCTACTCTCCTCTAAGCACGAGAACCCTATATGCTCAATGAACTAGTACTAGTAAAGTAGGTGTGTTACTTGAAAAGTACTAGCGGGAAGGGATACAAGCCAACAAAAAGCGAAAACCTACGAAAAACAACTACCCGGACAGCTCCCAGAAAGAGGCGCTCCGCCTCCAACCAGAGGCGCTCCGCCTGGCAAGATGCAGAGAGCTGCACAGAGGGAGGCGGTCCGCCTCAAAATGTAGGCAGTCCGCCTACTTGCATTTCCTGCAGCTTTGCACTCCGCGTTTTTGATCTTTTAGCACCCAAATTTCCAACGAAAACACATTGTTTTTCCAATCTAATGGTACCCAAAGGTGTATAGGATGATTACAAACAAACCCCAATAGTTTTTAACCCCAATCAAACAACAAATAATCGATTTCGATTCTTGAAGCCAAGTTTCTAGGGTTTTTTTTGAAAATTTTTGAGTTTTGATTCTTCAAATTTCGAATCACAACACCAAATCACGATTTTGAGGTACCAAAAGAACGGGAATACGGAATAGAACAAACCCCAATGATTTTTAATGATTGGGTGTTCAAATCTAACAAGATTCACCAATTTTTTTGAAGTTTTCAAATTTTTAAATTTTTTTTTGTTTTTCTTCAATTTTTCAAGAACAAACAACACAAACACATCAAACACAAGAATAAGACCGAGGATTCGTAAGAACGAAGCCTAGCCGTGCTCTGATACCAACTGATGCAGGGAAACACGAGCGGAAGCTAGAAACGATATGAAAATGCGGAAGCGATAAAGATAAAGATAAAAACGAGACGAGACTCGAACGATTACCTAAGTAGCAACGAGGAACTTGTCTCGCTACACCTCGGGTGAATGTCGAGGAATCACCTACGCTATGCAACTATCCTCAAGAGATACCCGACTCTTGCAAATAGAGTGATCAAAGATGGATGAAGTTCAAATTGGAATCCACCAATTGAATTCAAGTTCCCAATAAGGGTTCAAAGAGAGCATAGCTCAAGTTTCTTCAATATTCAAGGTTGTCTAAATGAAATGAAAGACTAAGGGGGACTTTTATAGTCTTCTCCCATGCCCTATGTAATGTCTAAAACACCCCCAAAGTGGGTTAAAACAATAAAGGCCACTTAGGGCTAAAGTAGGAAATACACATCAAAATGAAAGAAAATCCCGTCATGCTAACACAGGGGTAGGCGGTCCGCCTCCCCCTCTAGGCGCTCCGCCTGTTTCCAACTTCCTGAGGCTGGCTGCACACTAGGCGGCCGCCTAGTGCCTTTAGGCGGTCCGCCTCCTTGGATCCTGAGGCTTGAATTTGTCTAGGCGGTCCGCCTCTTTGTGTAGGCGGTCCGCCTCATCCTAGGAGGTCTTGAAATGGCTCAAAAATGGACTCTAGATGTTTCTCCTTGGTCGTAGTTTGTCCTCCCTCAATGGTGATCAAGTTCACGACTTCAAATCACTCTCGGATCCTCCTCGGGAGCCCTTGATGTATACTCCTTGTGCTCTTGAGCTTGGCTCTTGATGGTTGGCGCTTTGGCTCCAATTTGCCCGGCATCAGAGCCGAAAAGCTCTATGCTAATTTTAAGAAGTGTGCCTTTGGTGTTGAAAAGGTAGTCTTTCTTGGGTTTGTTGTGAGTGCCCAATGAGTGGAGGTAGATGAGTCTAAGGTAGAGGCCATTCGTGATTGGCCTACTCCTACTACCGTGACTCAAGTAAGGAGCTTTCATGGTCTTGCTAGTTTTTATAGGCGATTTGTGAAAGACTTTAGCTCCATTGCCGCTCCACTCAGCCAATTGGTGAAGAAGGACAAGCCTTTTGTGAGGGGAGAGCCTCAAGAGAAGGCCTTCCACGAATTGAAAAGTAGGTTGAGTACCGCCCCTCTATTGCAATTGCCCGACTTTGGAAAGGCATTTGAGGTTGAATGTGATGCCTCGGGGGTGGGAGTTGCGGGTGTCTTAATGCAAGATGGAAAACCCATAGCCTACTTTAGTGAGAAATTGAAGGGTGCCTCCTTGAACTACTCTACGTATGACAAGGAGATGTATGCCCTAGTGAGAGCTCTTGCTCATTAGCAACATTACCTTTGGCCTAGAGAATTTGTGATAAAGAGTGATCATGAGTCACTCAAACATCTTAGGGGCCAAGAAAAATTGAACAAGCGTCATGCCAAGTGGGTAGAGTTCATTGAATCTTTTCCCTATGTCATTCAATACAAGAAGGGGAAAGACAATGTTGTGGCCGATGCGCTTTCAAGAAAGTTCGCTCTTGCTACCACTCTCGCTTCTAGACTTATGGGTTTTGAAAGCATCAAATCATTGTATGCTCATGACCCAAAGCTCAAGAGCATTCATGATGCTCTAGTGAGTGGAGAAAGAGTGGAAAAGTACCAATGGGTAGATGGCTACATTTTCAAGAATGGGAGAGTGTGTGTCCCCGAGTCCTCTTGGAGAGATGTGCTAGTTCAAGAAGCACATTGCGGAGGCTTGATGGGTCACTTTGGGGTGGACAAGACTATGGCCATACTTAAAGAACAATTCCATTGGCCAAAAATGAGGCCTCTTGTGGAAAGGTTTTGCAATGCTTGCTTAGATTGCAAGAAGGCCAAGTCTAGATCCAACAACCATGGTTTGTACACTCCTTTGCCCATTCCTACTAGTCCGTGGGTTGATCTTTCTATGGATTTTGTTATGGCTTTACCCCGGACTAGAGGAGGACACGATAGCATTTATGTTGTCGTTGGCCGTTTCTCCAAAATGGCTCACTTCATTCCGTGCAAAAAGACTAATGATGCACAACATGTAGCTTCCTTGTTTATTGATAATGTCTTGAAATTGCATGGGGTGCCTCGCACCATTGTTAGTGATAGGGACTCCAAGTTCCTTAGCCATTTTTGGAAGTGTTTGTGGGGTGCTCTTGGCACCAAGTTGCTCTTCTCCACGTCTCACCACCCTCAAACCGATGGTCAAACCGAGGTGGTGAACCGGACTTTGGGAGCTCTACTTAGAGCCATGACCAAAGGAAAGGCCGGGACTTGGATTGAGAAGCTACTGCTCATGGAGTTTGCATATAACCGCACTTTGCATCGTATGATTGGCATGACTCCATTTGAATGTGTTTATGGTTTTAACCCTTTGATTCCTCTTGATCTTACCCCTTTGCCGAGGGATGTGGTTGTTGATTTTGAAGGTAAAGCTCGGACCAAGGCATTGCTTGAACTTCATGCCAAGGTGCGGAAAACTTTGGAGGAGGCCTATGAGAAGATAGCAACCAAGAAAAACAAGGGAAGAAAGAAGGTGGACTTTAAGAAGGGGGATTGGGTTTGGGTGCATTTCCGCAAGGAAAGGTTCCCCAACAAACGGAAAGGGAAATTGGCACCAAGGGGCGATGGTCCATTCCAAGTGTTGTCGAAGATCAACAACAATGCCTATGTGATAGATTTGCCCGGTGAGTACAATGTATCGACCACTTTCAATGTTAGTGACTTGACTTCTTTTGATGTAGGTGATGATACCTTGGAGGAGGACGCCTTAATTTTGAGGACGAAATCTTCTCAAGAAGGGGAGGATGATGCAACCCAAATTGCATCGAGACCATTCACTCGAAGTCAAGCCAAGGATATACACGACGCTCACCTACACTTGGTTTGGAGAGGCATGGATGATATGAGCTCGGGAGAGGACTTAAAGACAATGCATTGGAGCTCAATCAGTGTGCAAAATGGGCAGGAAACAGTGCAGGAAGCAGGGAAGCAAAACAGGGCAAAACAGGGGAACACCTGCTGAGCTTACTGCCTGAAGCTAAACTTTTGTTCTTCGCGATCGCGTGCACACCATCGCGATCGCGAAGGGGAATTATTTTGTCTTTGCCTTTGCGCCTTGTCTCGCGCGATCGCGCGACTCAGCGTTTAAGTGTGCCTCGCGGTCGCATATATCCCTGCGCGATCGCGATGAACACTTGAGCAGCTGCGGACCAGAGTGTAGGAAAACATTATAAAGGGGTGTTATAAATACACCCCTCCCTCATTTATTGCTTTTTAGCTTACTTTGAACACAAAAATATTAATGAGCATTGCTCTTGAACCTTGTAACCATTTTGGCTTGAATCAATTGGATGAATCCAAGTTGCTCTTCAATCCGTCTCTGATCATTCTATTTGCTCGAGCCACGTTACTCTTGAGGATAGTTGCATAAGGTTAGGTGATTCTTGCCAATCGTTTGGGGTGTAACGGAACAAGTTCTTCGTTGCTACTTGAACTTTCGTGTGAGTCTCGTCTCGTTTTTATCTCTTTATCGCTTTCGTAATTTTGATTGCATCAGCGATCGCGAAGGGTTAATTTCTGCAACTTTCACAGCAGCTCATACACGGGTTTTTGCCGATTTTGGCCAAATTTTTGGCTCCATTTCAACCCGATACATAAAACCAACGATACCCAAAGGTGTATACAACTAATATTATCAATCACCAATAGTTTTTCAACCCCAAACAACAACAACAAGCTTCGATTCGAATTTGAAGCGTTTTCAAGAAATTTTCAAACTTTTGGATTTTGATTTTGGAAATTTTGATTCGTAACACCAAAACACGAGATGATGCAGTGGAAAATAGCGGAAGCAAACAATACGACACAAATACGATACGCGGAAGCAAGTAAACGAGATAACAAGAAATCGAGACTAGGAAGGCAAGAAATTAGAAGAAAGAAACGAATTCAATTCAATTACGTGGATTGAATTCAAGAGGGAGAAAGGGAAACTTGAACCTTACAATGGAATCCAACTAGGTGTCGATCCCCATAGGTTCCAAGTACATAGATAAACGAAGCCTCGGGCTTCGAACTCGAAGGGTTCGGCCTCTTCAACGTTCTATTTCAATTCTGTCTTCTATATTCAATGGCTAACTTGTGAAATGAAGATCAAATGTGCTATATATACATTTACACTGAAAATGGACAAAAATGGCCCTGAAGCTGATTCTGCCTCGCTGCTCAGTACTTCTTCTTCGCGATCGCGCAAGAAGATATGCGATCGCGCTGGGCATTATTCAAAGCATCGCGATCGCGCTTGTTTGGACGCTGTCGCGCAGAGATCGATCGGCCTGGCCTTCAACTCCTCGCGATCGCGCGAGCTCACACGCTGTCGCGCAGGGCAATGGATTCCTCTTCGCGATCGCGCAGGTATGGACGCGATCGCGAAGAACACTTGTTCTTCCTCAGGCAGTGAGCTCCCAGTTTGCTCCCCTGTTTTGCTCTGTTTTGAGCTGCCCTGTTTCCTGCCCTGTTTCTCCGTCCTCGGCGCTCCAATGCACGATCTTCAAGATGTTTTCGGAGGCCTTGACTCGTAACCCTTGTGCTCTCGAGCTTGGGTTTTGATGGGTGTCGTTTAGGCCATTTTTGGGCTGTATCATCCTCCCCTTCTTGAAAGGATTTCGTCCTCGAAATCGAACCATCAAAACCTACAATCAAAACAAGCACAACCAAAAACTTCCTACTTCACTAGTAGGTTAGCGCAACAATAATAAGTGCAAGTGGTGTGGAAAACACACTCTTGTGATAGAGCCAAGCATCAATGCCAATTAAAAAGTGTATGTTCCCAAGGGAAACAATAAGGTCTTGGCTCGGCAAGAACAAGCACTCATTTTTCAAACGAGCATAGAGATCAAGGATATGCATGAAGCAATTAAAATCCCCACGACCCCTAAGCCCATGACCAACACACCAAGCCTTCAAATCAATTTTATCACAATGTGACACATTGGCTTTGGTATGTCCAACACTCAAGGTGTGCTCAACATATGGGATGGAGTAAGTAAAGTAATTCAATTCACAACTAACATCGACTACTCCACTCCCCTTCTTAAAAGCATTCTTACACACACCAAGAGGTACCTCCTCACCTCCAAGTACTCCTCCAAGACGACCCTCGTCACTAGACAAACTCCAAAGGAAAGTCTCCAAAATAGGTTCTTCATCATTATAGTCCATACAGCGAAGGCTAGGACCACTAGAAGAAAGGTCAACACGACCACTATCAAGACTACTCTCCTTACTTGGAGTCCCAAACAATGGATCATCCGTAGAGCCTAACTTGACAAACCATGGAGGTTCGACTCGACTACCGACCCTAGTCCGATACATTTCTCCACCACAAATGAGATTACCTTCAAACAATAGAAATGTAAAGGCATGCACCTCAAATTCATGGTTACACAAAAGCATAGAATCAAGACTAGGTCCTTCACTCTCACTCAAGGAGTCATCGAAAATAAATCGATCCATCTCACATTCAAGAGACTCCTCAAGGTCAAATCCACCCTCACTATGACACAAGGGACCACCACCAACAACTAAACAATCAAAGGAAAGATTAGGATAATCATGCAAGTCATCTTCTCCTTTATCAAATATAGGTGGGGTGTCATAACAAGGTTCACAAACAAGGTCAACTTCACTATTTTCACTAAAGAGAGGTTCAATGAAAACCGAGCTCACATCATGATGTGGCTTTTCAACCCTCTCAACTAGTGGTTCATTTGCACACACAAGTTGACCAACCGGCTCTACACTAGTTGCAAACACATTATATTCATGCAAATCATCAACTAGCATGGAGTTTTCACAATCAATACCATAAGACAAGGAAGTATCATGCTCAAGGATAGAAGAACTAACACATACCTTTGAGTCGCATTCGGGCTCACTCAATGTGCTTGAAGCATCATGGGTAGTTCCTTCACCTTGTAGCTCACACTTGGCATCTCCTTCACCTTGTCTTTCCATCTTGGAACACGGTTGAGGCTCCATCGGTTTGCCTCCAAGAATACCTACACAAGTACTCAAAAAAGTAGAAGAAAAAGCAAAAGGGTTAAGGATGGAATAAGGGGTGTCCTCACTCTCAATTTTTCTTTTTCCCTCTTTCTTTTCCCTCATTTTATTTTCAAGGTCGGGTGTAGATTCGGGTGGTGACATCCCACTCACATCACTCAACACATCCTCTCCTTTTTCCACTCTAGGAATGTCACCGGTCACTCCCTTACTCCTCTCTATCTTTTGTCTCTCAAACTCGGGCGAATTGGGACGAGGCCCAAGAATACCCATAGCCGGAGTAGGTGGACTTTTCACGTCAACCCGAAATCTAGGACTAGGAGACTCATCACTTGATGTCTCCTTCTTCTTTGTTGGTGAACCACTCGGCTTTGGAAGTGGCTTCGGGCTCACCTTGTCGACATTTGCCAACCCTTTTGTAGCACTAGTCCCACCATTACTTGTGTTTGTAGGACTTCTTGTTTGCACATTGTTGCCCATGGAATGAAGTTCTCGCTCCCTTCTCCTTTGTATGATCCTAGCTTGCATTTCAACGGACATCTTTCCCCATCTACCGTAAGGTGCGAACTCATAAACCCCTTGACCCGTGGCCACTAGATATATATCCCGCTTAGCATCATAGTGAACCTCCTTGTTGTGCAACCATGGATCACCCAGCCAATGATAAGACCCAAATTGGCCTAAACGACAACCATCAAGAACCAAGCTTGAAGAGCACAAGGAATGCAAGTCAAGGGCTCCGGATGACGTCTTGAAGATCATGCATTGGAGCGCCAAGGAAGGAGGAGCCTTAAAGACACATTTCGAGGCGTTCCAAGGTGTCAGGGAAAGAGGCGGACCGCCCACTTACTAGGCGGACCGCCCCCTTCAGCCTCTGAAGTTTAACAGGCGGGGCGCCTACTCCAGTGAGGAGCAACCAGGCGGGGCGCCTGTTTTGGCTAGTTTTGGACGGGATGTTGACGTGTAATCCCTATTTTGACCCTATGAGGCTTGTAATGTTTTTATATCATTTGAGGGCTTTTTAGACATCACATTAGGAGTGTGGAACAACTATAAATACCACACTTAGTCATTTATTTCATTTAGCTAGTTTTGAAGATAAAATTGAGAAGATAGAATAGGCTTGGCCTTTCTTGTTGAAGCGTTGACTTCATGTATCTCTTACGTTGAATCCATGGTGGATCTCCGCTAGTGAGAGTCCCGTTTAATGGTTCAAGTCTCTTCTCCCTATCGAATCAATCTAATTGTTAGTTTGATTCGTTCTTTTCTTCTATTTCTATTCTCCCCAATCCCTTACTTTCTTGTTATCGTTTGATTGTTGCTTCCGCATCCTTGTTACTTGATTCCGCGTGTTTGTTCCCTATCATCTTGGTATCAGAGCACGGATCGGGTGTTGTTCTTACAAACCCTCGATTCTTGTTCATCCTATCTTTACTTTATTGTTATTGTCTTTATGTTCTTGGAAAAGAAGAAAAAACAAAAAAATGGAAAAAGTGAAAAAAAATACAAAAAAATTCTTGTTGTGGATTGGATTGGATGATTCCTTTGGTGTTTGATATCGGGAATCGATCTATGATGTTGACCCGTTGATTTGGTACCCTTGTTATATGATTTGGTGTTGAGAATCGAAAGTTGAAAAAATCAAAAACCCCAAAAATTGAAAAAAACCTTGAACTTGATTGAAATTGCTTGATTTGGATTCGTTATGGATTGGGTGTTGTTATAAATCATTGGGGATTGATTGTAGGAGTTGAAAACACCATTGGGTACCTTCGGATTGGAAAAACACCTTGAAAACAACCGAATTTGGGTGTCAAAAGTCCAAAAACGCATTTTCGGACTGTGCTGAAAACCCCAGTAGGCGGGGCGCCCAGAAAGTAGGCGGGGCGCCTAGTGAACTCTCTGAACATTAGTAGGCGGACCGCCCCTGAGTTCAGGCGGACCGCCCACTCCTGATTGGTCTCCGTTTGGCCTCGTTTCGTGTGTTTTTGTGATCCGTTTGCTTCCGTACCTCTTGGTTAGTGTTTCTAAGGTATTTGTCCTATCTTATTAACAACTAATCTTTGATCTCTTAGGTTGTTTGTGTGTCTTGAAGTCTATACTTAAAGTCGTAGAACTGCTTGCTTCAAGTGCGCATTAAACTAGCTTCCGTACATCGAGTCACATCAACTCCACTCCGGACCTTTACTTGGATCTACTAGTTGATTGATCTTACCATTTGGGTTCCTAAAAGAGATAAGGACATCTTTGGGTGGGGGTTTGGGAGTGTGCACCTCAAAAGAGTGTTGAGAGCCACCACCAAAGGTAAGGGAGAGCAAGTGAGGTTGTTTATACTAACCTTTGCACTTTCTTAACATGTCTTTTGCAGGTACAAGGAGCCATAAGGGAGGTTTGGAGGGAAGTAGAAGTGGGGAGAAAGGTATGAGCGAGAGGGAGTTAGTTGAGGCCTACCTTCCGAGCATCTTGGCTCAAATGGAGGCAATAGACACTCGACTCCAACACTTGGAGGATGAGATAGAAGAGAATGAGGCCGAGGGAAGAGATGGCATGAGTCGAACTATGGGTTATGGTATTGCTAGTAGTGGTGAAATTAGGAAGTACCTAATTAGTGGAGGTACTCTTGAGGGGTTTTGTAAGGGGCGTTACATGGATGAGTCCATGATCCAAAGAGCGTGGTATCAATTCATTGTGAGCCTTAATGGGAATCATGGGTATGTGCTTCAAGTGGATAGTGGTGAAGCAAGTTGGATTAGCCATCTTGTAGTGAGAAGGTTGGGAATACCTTGTGTTGATGGAGTGGCTAGGGTAGTTATCTCACAAAGGAACTTTGAAGAAGAAGTGGAGTGCAAAGTAGGTCCTTTAGTGGGATGTGATGTTATGTTGGGAAAGCCTTGGCTTTTCAATAGATACTTCACGATTGCCCGAGAAGCGTTGGAAGGCTACCGTGTTAAAGCACAAGGGAAGTTACAACTCCTCCTTCTTAGGAGAGAAGAAGTACAACCAAGCAAGCCCATGAACATGAGAAATGGAGGAACACCATTGAGGAGAAGCCCTATGACCCAAAGAGTGCAAACAAGAAGTCCTACGAACATGAGAACTAGTGGGACACCATTGAAGAGAAGTCCTACAATCACAAGCAATGGTGGGACTAGTGCAAGAAAAGAGTTGACACTTGTCAACAAGGTGAACCCCAAACCACAAGCTCCAAAGCAAAGTGGTTCACCAACAAAGAAGAAAGAGACATCAAGCGATGAGTCTCTTAGTCCTAGATTCCGGGTTGATGTTAAAACTCCACCTACTCCGGCTATGGGTATTCTTGGGCCTCGTCCCAACTCACCCGAATTTGAGAGACAAAAGATTGAGAGGAGTAAGGGAGTGACCGGTGACATTCCTCGAGTGGAAAAAGGAGAGGATGTGTTGAGTGATGTGAGTGGGATGTCACCACCCGAATCTACACCTAACCTTAAAAAGAAAATGAGAGAAAAGAAAGAGGGAAAAAAGAGTGAGGACACCCCTTATTCTAACCTTAACCCTTTATCTTTTTCTCCTACTTTTGTGAATGCTTGTGTAGGTACTCTTGGAGGCAAAACAATTGAGCCTCAATCATGCCCTAAGAAGGATAGACAAGGTGAAGAAACTCTTCAATGTGAGCTTCAAGGTGAAGAGACGATTCATGACACTTCAAATGCATTGAGTGAGCAAGATGGCCACTCAAAGGTAAGTGATAGCTCGTTCCTTGAACATGTTACTTCCTTGTCTCATGGTAGTGTTTGTGCTAACTCAACACTAGTTGATGATTTGTATGATTACAATGTGTTTGCAACTAGTGTAGAGTCGAATGGTCAACTTGTGTGTGATTGTGAACCACTAGTTGAGAGGGAGGATAAGCCACATCATGATGTGAGCTCGATTTTCATTGAATCTCTCACTAGTGAGGAATGTGTAGTTGACCTTGCTTGTGAACCTTGTTATGACACCCCACCCATATTTGACAAAGGGGACGATGAGTTGAATGAATACCCTATCCTTTCCCTTGATGAATTGCTTGATAATGGTGGACTTATGTGTCGTAGTGAGGATGATTGTGACCTTGAGGAGTCTCAAGAGTGTGAGATGGAACGATTTGTTTTCGATGACTCCTCGGGTATGGGTAAAGAACCTAGTCTTGATACCATGTTTCTATGTGACCATGAATTTGAAGTGCATGCTTTTACATTTCAATTATGTGAAGATAATCTCATTTGTGGAAGCGAATTGTATCGGACTAGAATTGATAGTAAGATAGAACCTCCATGGCATGTAAAGATAGACTCTAAGGATGATCCATTGTTTGGAACTCCAAGTGGGATGAGTGGTCTTGATATTGATTGTGTTGCACCATCTTCTAGTAGTCCTAACCTTCATTGTATGGACTATAATGATGAAGGGCCAATTTTGGAGACCTTCCTTTGGAGTTTGCCTAGTGAGGGAGATTGTCTTAGAGATGGATTTGGAGGTGAGGAAGCCACTCTTGGTGTGTGTAAGAGTGCTTCCAAGAAGGGGAGTGGAGTATTTGATGTTAGTTGCCAATTGGACTATTTTGTTTACTCCATCCCACTTGTTGATCACACCTTGGGTGTTGAGCATGCCAAAGCCGATAGGTCACATTGTGATAATATTAGTTTGAAGGCTTGGTGTGTTGATTATAAGCTTAGGGGTCACAGGGAATTTGATTGCTATACCATGCATGTTCCATATCCTATTGATCTCGTTGTTTGTTCTTGTGTTGGGTGCACTTTAATTTGGAGTCAAGTACTTGTTGTTTCCTTTGGAGACATAAGCTTTTTACTTGTTATTGATACTTGGCTCTATCACAAGAGTGTGTTTTCCCACACTTTTGCCACTAACCTACTCTTGTAGTGGGAAGCTTTGTTTGTGCTTGTTTTGAATGTAGGCTTGATGGTTTGATTTCGAGGACGAAATCCTTTCAAGAAGGGGAGGATGATAAGACCCAAATTGGCCTAAACGACAACCATCAAGAACCAAGCTTGAAGAGCACAAGGAATGCAAGTCAAGGGCTCCGGATGACGTCTTGAAGATCATGCATTGGAGCGCCAAGGAAGGAGGAGCCTTAAAGACACATTTCGAGGCGTTCCAAGGTGTCAGGGAAAGAGGCGGACCGCCCACTTACTAGGCGGACCGCCCCCTTCAGCCTCTGAAGTTTAACAGGCGGGGCGCCTACTCCAGTGAGGAGCAACCAGGCGGGGCGCCTGTTTTGGCTAGTTTTGGACGGGATGTTGACGTGTAATCCCTATTTTGACCCTATGAGGCTTGTAATGTTTTTATATCATTTGAGGGCTTTTTAGACATCACATTAGGAGTGTGGAACAACTATAAATACCACACTTAGTCATTTATTTCATTTAGCTAGTTTTGAAGATAAAATTGAGAAGATAGAATAGGCTTGGCCTTTCTTGTTGAAGCGTTGACTTCATGTATCTCTTACGTTGAATCCATGGTGGATCTCCGCTAGTGAGAGTCCCGTTTAATGGTTCAAGTCTCTTCTCCCTATCGAATCAATCTAATTGTTAGTTTGATTCGTTCTTTTCTTCTATTTCTATTCTCCCAAATCCCTTACTTTCTTGTTATCGTTTGATTGTTGCTTCCGCATCCTTGTTACTTGATTCCGCGTGTTTGTTCCCTATCAGCCAAACACCCATATTTGGTGCGGGATACACATCACACCAAACATACTCGTTGTAACCCTTATGAGATATGAGTACACGTGCCTCCTTGTAAACCCAAACTCCTTTGTACTCATAGGGATACTTTAAAGCATAGCCTGGGATCTTTAGTCTAGCAACTGAAGAAGGGTTAATGCAATTGGCATCGGATTCACCAATTTGGAGCAAAATTCCATCAACTCTATTTACCCCAACAACAAACCTACTTCTACCCAAGTTTCGTATAGGCACATCCAAAGAAGAGCTTGAATGTCCAAGACTAGTATTACCATCAACTCGGGTTTTCCTTATCCCTCCACTAGTGGCAACACCACTAGAATATCCTCCACTTCCCGTCACTCTCCCAACATTATGATGTAGGGAAAAACTAGCGGAAGCTAAACAACGATATAAACTATGCGGAAGCGATAAAGATAACAAGAAATCAAGATTGGGAAGGCAAGAAATTAGAAGAAAGAAACGAATTCAATTCATTCACGTTAATTGAATTCAAAAGGGAGAAGGGAAACTTGAACCTTACAATGGAATCTAACTAGATGTCGATCTCCATAGGTTCCAAGTCGAGTCATAAACGAAGCCTCGGGCTTCAACAAAGAAAGGCTCGGCCTTCTCTCTATTCTCTCTTCTTTCTATTCAATGTCAAGACTAACTAATGAACTAAATGGCCTAAGGAAGGTATTTATAGTCTTTCCTAACCCCTTGCGTAATGACTAAAATGCCCCCAAAGTAAAATAAGACATACAAGGTCACTTAAGGGCAAAATAGGAAAAACACACAAAATCCCGTGCAGGCCAACAGAGGGAGGCGCTCCGCCTAGGAAGGGGAGGCGCTCCGCCTCAGCACCCTTCAGTGAGGGGCGGTCCGCCTAAGGTCTTGGGGCGGCCGCCTCTTGCTGTGTTGCTCTCTGGACTTCTGCTAGGCGGTCCGCCTCTTTGGGGAGGCGCTCCGCCTCTTCCTGGGAGGTATGGATACGGCTCAAAATGGACTCTAAGTGTTCCTCCTTGGTCCGTAGTCGGTCCTCCCTCAAGCGTGCTCAAGTCCATGGCTTCAAATCACTCTCGAACCCTCATCCGAAGGCCTTGACTTGCAACCTTTGTGCTCTCCAAGCTTGGTTCTTGATGGTTGTCGTTTAGGCCAATTTGCCCGGCATCATCCTCCCCTTCTTGAAAGGATTTTGTCCTCGAAATCACACCATCAAAACCTACAATCAAAGCAAGCACAACAAAAACTTCCTACTTCACAAGTAGGTTAGCTTAACAAGAATAAGTGCAAGTAGTGTGGAAAACACACTCTTGTGATAGAGCCAAGCATCAATACCAATTAAAAAGTGTATGTTCCCAAAGGAAACAATAAGGTCTTGGCTCAACAAGAACAAGCACTTAATTTTCAAATAAGCATAGAGATCAAGGATATGCATGAAGCAATTAAATTCCCCACGACCCCTAAGCCCATGACCAACACACCAAGCCTTCAAATCAATTTTATCACAATGTGACACATTGGCTTTGGTATGTCCAACACTCAGGGTGTGCTCAACATATGGGATGGAGTAAGTAAAGTAGTTCAATTCGCAACTAACATAGACTACTCCACTCCCCTTCTTAAGAGCATTCATACACACACCGAGAGTTACCTCCTCACCTCCAAATACTCCTCCAAGACAACCCTCGCCACTAGACAAACTCCCAAGGGAGGTCTCAAACAATGGGTTATCCATAGAGTTAGGCATTCCAATCCATGGAGGTCCAAACTCACACTCTACCCTAATTTGATACAACTCACCATTGTCATCGATGTGGCCCTCATACAAAGGATTAGTATAGGCGCACTTCTCAAGCTCGCTAGCAAGCAAAGGTGAAGTTCTCAAACTAGAGACCAAATCTACACTTGAGGAGTCATCGAACACAAGTCGATCTATCTCATTCTCAAGAGACTCCTCAAGGTTACAAACTTCCTCGCTACAACACAAGATACCACCGCTAGCAAATAAGCAATCAAAGGGAAGAATCGGATAATCATGCAATTCATCTTCTCCTTTATCAAACACGGGCGGGGTGTCATAACAAGGGTCGCAAACAAGGTCAACTTCAATATTTTCACTAAAGAGAGGTTTAATGAAAACCGAGCTCACATCATGATGTGGCTTTTCAACCCTCTCAACTAGTGGTTCATTTTCACACACAAGTTGACCCAAAGGTTCTACACTAGTTGCAAACACATTATAGTCATGCAAATCATCAACTAGCATAGAATTTTCACAATCAATACCATTAGACAAGGAAGTATCATGCTCAAGGATAGAAGAACTAACACTTACACTTGAGTCGCATCCGGGCTCACTCAATGTACATGAAGCTTCATGGGTAGTTCCTTCACCTTGTAGCTCACTTTCGGCATCTCCTTTACCTTGTCTTTCCATCTTGGAACATGGTTGAGGCTCCATCGGTTTGCCTCCAAGAATACCTACGCAAGTACGCAAACAAGTAGAAGAAAAAGCAAAAGGGTTAAAGTTAGAATAAGGGGTGTCCTCACTCTCAATTTTTCTTTTTCCCTCTTTCTTTTCCCTCATTTTCTTTTCAAGGTCGGGTGTAGATTCGGGTGGCGACAACTCACTCACATCACTCAATACAATCTCTCCTTTTTCCACTCGAGAGTTGTCACCGGTCGCTCCCTTACTCCTCTCTATCTTTGTCTCTCAAATTCGGGCGAATTGGGACGAGGCCCGAGAATGCCCATAGCCGGAGTAGGTGGACTTTTTACATCAACCCGGAATCTAGGACTTGGAGACCCATCACTTGATGTCTCCTTCTTCTTTGTTGGTGAGCCACTCGGCTTTGGAAGTGGCTTCGGGCTCACCTTGTTGACATTTATCAACCCTTTTGTAGCACTAGCCCCACCATTGCTTGTGTTTGTAGGACTTCTTGTTTGCACATTATTGCCCATGGAATGAAGATCTCGCTCCTTGCTCCTTTGCATTGCCAAAGAAGGTGTACTAGTAGGCACTTGGCCCCTTGTCCGATAAGGCACAAAGTCATAGACCCTTTGCCCTATGCCCACAAGATACGCATCCTTCATCACACTATATTGCACCCTCTTACCTTGCAACCACGGCTCACCTAGCCAAATGTCAACATGTTGCATTGGATACACATCACACCATACATAGCATCTATAATTCCTATGAGATAGAAGTACCCGAGCTTCCTTGGAAACCCACACTCCCTCATACTCATAAGGATCCTC
Organism: Petunia x hybrida; assembly: GCA_037355625.1. Classification (NCBI taxonomy): domain Eukaryota; kingdom Viridiplantae; phylum Streptophyta; class Magnoliopsida; order Solanales; family Solanaceae; genus Petunia; species Petunia x hybrida. The sequence continues at coordinate 481,254 of JBBBVM010000640.1, read as the reverse complement.
TAGCTTACGGCATGGTATCCTCAATTTTTCAACCAAAGAGGTGCTAATACAATTGGCATCGGTCTCATCAATTTTGAGCAAGTATCCTCCAATACCATCTACCTCAACAACAAACCTTCTTCTACCCAAGCGTTGTAATGTGGCATCCAAGTGAGAACTTGAACGCCCATGAGTGTCAACAACGACAACTTGGGTCTTCCTTATCCCTCCACTAGTGGCAACACCACTACTATAGTCCCCACACGAGCCATAATCTCCACAATCAACATCCGACATTGTTGCAACACCAATAGACAAAACCTCCCGAAAGTCACTCCCTCACGTGTTTCACTCAATTTATGAACACTCAAGAGCGAGGCCTTTACAGCTTGGGAACCAAGGTGATCACAACTAGCATGTCCAAGTTAAAGTTCGAAATGGAGTTAATGAGACTCGATGGACGGACGGTTATTTTAAGTGCGCACTTGAGGCCAAAGAAAGTTCTACGAATCTTCTTTGATTTCTAATCTCCTCTACGCACGAATACCCTAATACGCTAGGTAGTTAGTGTCTTTTGAGTAGGCCAATTACCCTAGAAACACTAACCAAGAAGCCCGTGGGCGATTAACATTGGAAACCTAGGCAAAAAACTACCCGGGAACACCCTTCAGCAAGAGGCGCTCCGCCTCTGGAAGGAGGCGCTCCGCCTAGAAAAGTCCAGAGAGCTGCCCAGGAGGAGGCGGTCCGCCTCAATAAGTAGGCGGTCCGCCTAGGACCATTTCCTGCAACATTGCGAAACGCGATTTGGCTCGTTTCGCACCCAAAAATCCAACGTTTTCGACTTGTTTTCAATTCTAATGATACCCAAAGGTGTGTATGATGTTTCTAAACATTCCCCAATAGGTTTTAACCCCAAACAAACAACAATCAATCGATTTTGATTCTTGAGCAAAATTCTAGGGTTCTTGAAAATTTTGGAGATTTGATTTCTTCAAACTTTGAAATACACCACCAAATCTTGTAATTTTGGTACCAAAAGAACGGGAATTCAATAAGGAACAAACCCCAATGATTTTTAATGAATGGGTGTTCCAATCCAACAAGTTCCACCAAATTTTGTGAAATTTTCAAGTTTTTTCAATTTTTTTGTTTTTCTTCAATTTTTTCAAGAACAAACACAACAACAACAAAGATAAGGATACTACGAACAAGGAACGAGGGTTTGTAAGAACAACACCCGAGCCTTGCTCTGATACCAACTGATGTAGGGCAAAACTAGCGGAAGCTAAACAACGATATAAACTATGCGGAAGCGATAAAGATAACAAGAAATCAAGATTGGGAAGGCAAGAAATTAGAAGAAAGAAACGAATTCAATTCATTCACGTTAATTGAATTCAAAAGGGAGAAGGGAAACTTGAACCTTACAATGGAATCTAACTAGATGTCGATCTCCATAGGTTCCAAGTCGAGTCATAAACGAAGCCTCGGGCTTCAACAAAGAAAGGCTCGACCTTCTCTCTATTCTCTCTTCTTTCTATTCAATGTCAAGACTAACTAATGAACTAAATGGCCTAAGGAAGGTATTTATAGTCTTTCCTAACCCCTTGCGTAATGACTAAAATGCCCCCAAAGTGAAATAAGACATACAAGGTCACTTAAGGGCAAAATAGGAAAAACACACAAAATCCCGTGCAGGCCAACAGAGGGAGGCGCTCCGCCTAGGAAGGGGAGGCGCTCCGCCTCAGCACCCTTCAGTGAGGGGCGGTCCGCCTAAGGTCTTGGGGCGGCCGCCTCTTGCTGTGTTGCTCTCTGGACTTCTGCTAGGCGGTCCGCCTCTTTGGGGAGGCGCTCCGCCTCTTCCTGGGAGGTATGGATACGGCTCAAAATGGACTCTAAGTGTTCCTCCTTGGTCCGTAGTCGGTCCTCCCTCAAGCGTGCTCAAGTCCATGGCTTCAAATCACTCTCGAACCCTCATCCGAAGGCCTTGACTTGCAACCTTTGTGCTCTCCAAGCTTGGTTCTTGATGGTTGTCGTTTAGGCCAATTTGCCCGGCATCACATTAGAAGTGTTGTTGGAAGTCGAGGAAGGAATACCACTATGGAACCCATAATTGCCTCTTGCCTTAGTCCCATAGCCCGTAGCACCACTCCTACCACCACTACTAGAGCAATGTACCCCCGTAACGGTAAGAGCAATACCATTTCTCCTTCCACCCTTCTCACGGAAACTAGAAGATGAAAACCTCCCATTTCCCATGGAACAACCACCACCACCTCCCATACTAATGGAAGGTCCTCTACTACTCCCTTGTACTCCACAAGCAACACCAAGAGAAGATGCATATGAACAATTTCTATAATCAACATCATCATCAACTCTACCTATGTCACCTTCATCAATATCAAATTCTTCACAAGAAGAGTAAGTAGGAGCATCATACCTTGAAGTGTCACCATCTTCGATTTCTTGACTAGAAGCATAGGCATCATCACAATCTTCATCACAAGCCTCATAGTCTTCATCAATCTCTCGATCATCATAGTGAACCGCTTCATCATCATAGGAGCCATGGTTTCCATCATCATAGTAATGGCCATCTTCACCCTCATAGGAACCATAGTCTCCATCATCACCATACGAGTCATAGTAACTCGCATCATCGCCACATGAGCCGCAATCTACTCCATCATCATTGTCCGACATTGTTGCAATCACCAAAGAACAAACCTCCCAAAAGTCACTCCCTCACGTGTATCACTCAATATATGTACACTCAAGAGCGAGGCCTTATCAACTTGGGAACCAAGGTAATCTCAACTAGCATGTCCAAGTTAAAGTTCGGAGTGGAATTAATGAGACTCGATGTACGGACGGCTATTTAAAGTGCGCACTTGAGGCCAAAAGGAGTTCTACGACTCTTCTTTGAATTCCAATCTCCTCTACGCACGAATACCCTATACGATAAAGGATTAGTGTCTTTCAAGCAGGCCAATTACCTTCAAAACACTAACCAAGAGGTATGGTAGAAAACGGGACACAAAAGATTCGACTCGAATTGGGACCAAACGGATTTGGAATCGGATGAAATTTTGTTTGTGATCTACAAACTCATCATATTTAATGGTCCAATTGGAGTTTAGATGTTTGGAAACTGTTCGGAAGTCGTTGCGAAAATTCTGTCCAAAACTGGAATTTTCTGTAAAATGGAACCCTTCGCGATCGCGTGAGGTAAGGCGCGATCGCGATGAACAAAAATGTCAAGGTGTCGCGAACGCGTGAGGCTGGGCGCGATCGCGCAGGCCTGCATTCCAGAACCAGAACCTCGACTGAAAACTCAGTTTTTGGCAAACAAATCAACCCGACTCGACTTTTACGCAGTTCCAACGATACCCAATGGTGTTTTTAACTATAACAACCAATTCCTAATTGTTTCAAACCTCTAACAAACAACAACAAAGCTTCGATTCAAGTTTGGAGCGTTTTCAAGAAATTTTCAACTTTTGGATTTGATTTTCGAGTTTTTGAATCGCAACACCAAAACACGAGATATGGGTATCAAAACGACGGGAATACAACAAGGAACAATCCCCACTACTTTTTGACACTCGGGGACTTGTATCCAACCCGCTCGACCAAATTTTGTTCAAGTTTTCTAGTTTTTCAATTTTTTTTTTGTTTTTCTTCAATTTTCAAGAACAAACAACAACACAATAACGATACTAACACGTTGAACAAGGAACGAGGGTTTGTAAGAACATAACCCAAGCCTTCTCTGATACCAACTGATGCAGTGGAAAATAGCGGAAGCAAACAATACGACACAAATACGATATGCGGAAGCAAGTAAACGAGATAACAAGAAATCGAGACTAGGAAGGCAAGAAATTAGAAGAAAGAAACGAATTCAATTCAATTACGTGGATTGAATTCAAGAGGGAGAAAGAGAAACTTGAACCTTACAATGGAATCTAACTAGGTGTCGATCCCCATAGGTTCCAAGTACATAGATAAACGAAGCCTCGGGCTTCGAACTCGAAGGGCTCGGCCTCTTCAACGTTCTCTCTCAATTCTATCTTCTATATTCAATGGCTAACATATGAAATGAAGATCAAATGTGCTATATATACATTTACACTGAAAATGGACAAAAATGGCCCTGAAGCTGATTCTGCCTCGCTGCTCAGTACTTCTTCTTCGCGATCGCGCAAGAAGATATGCGATCGCGCTGGGCATTATTCAAAGCATCGCGACCGCGCTTGTTTGGACGCTGTCGCGCAGCGATCGATCGGCCTGGCCTTCAACTCCTCGCGATCGCGCGAGCTCACACGCTGTCGCGTAGGGCAATGGATTCCTCTTCGCGATCGCGCAGGTATGGACGTGATCGCGAAGAACACTTGTTCTTCCTCAGGCAGTGAGCTCCCAGTTTGCTCCCCTGTTTTGCTCTGTTTTGAGCTGCCCTGTTTCTCCGTCCTCGGCGCTCCAATGCACGATCTTCAAGATGTTTCCGGAGGCCTTGACTCGTAACCCTTGTGCTCTCGAGCTTGGGTTTTGATGGGTGTCGTTTAGGCCATTTTTGGGCTGCATCACGAGATATGGGTATCAAAACGACGGGAATAGAATAAGGAACAAATCCCACTACTTTTTAACACTTGGGGATTCGTATCCAACCCGCTCGACCAAATCTTGTCAAGTTTTCTAGTTTTTCAATTTTTTTGTTTTTCTTCAAATTTCAAGAACAACACAACAACAACAATAATACTAACACGATGAACAAGGAACGGGGGTTTGTAAGAACATAAGCCGAGCCTTGCTCTGATACCAACTGATGCAGGGCAAAACGAGCGGAAGCTAAACACGACACAAACTATGCGGAAGCGATAAATAACAAGATAGGTGATATCATAGATATCGGGGAAACAAGAATTGGGCAGTCAAGAAATGAGAAGAAAGAACGACTGAATAAATTCAAGACATGAATTAATCATCCAAAAGGGAGAAAGTGAAACTCGAACCTAACAATGGAATCTAAGTAGGTGTCGATCGCCATAGGTTCCAAGTTAACGAGATACATGAAGCCTCGGGCTTCGGACTAGAAAGGCTCGGCCTTCTCTAATTCTCTCTTCTCTCTATTCAATTCAAGCTAAAACTAAAACTGATGAAATGAAGATCAAATGTGCTATATATACATTTACACTGAAAATGGACAAAAATGGCCCTGCAGCTGATTCTGGTTCGCTGATCAACCTCTCTTCATCGCGATCGCGCTAGGGAGGCTCGCGATCGCGCAGGCAACAACTCTAGGCATCACGATCGCGCAGGTCTCCATCATCTTCACGACCTTCAGCATCCTCAGCTTCGCCTTCGCGCTCAAAGGCACGCTGTCGCGCAGGCCAATTCAATACTCTTCGCGATCGCGTGAGAAGTTGTCGCGATCGCGAAGAACAAAAGTTCTTACTTAGGCAGTGAGCTCCCAGTGTGCTCCCCTGTTTTTCCCTGTTTTGGGCTGCCTGTTTTCCTGCCATGTTTTCCTCCGTCCTCGGCGCTCCAATGCATGATCTTCCAAGACGTTCCTGGAGGCCTTGACTCATATCCGTTGTGCTCTCGAGCTTGGCTTTTGATTGTGGCCATTTTATATTGCATCAGCTATGTTTCTCCGGGGCCTTAGGAATGGAACATCTCCTTGGGGATTGCCCAAGGGTTAGGGATTGCCCAACAATCTTTCCCTAGCAAGAGCCTCATCCCTCAACCGTTGTTGACGAACTAGCTCCGCATATTGATCCGGTTTCATGATTGAATCATCACTAGTGCCTTCACTGGTATCTTTTGGGACACTCGGGGTCCTCTCCTTTTCAAGAGCTTCCATTTTAAGGTTTAGGGCCTTCACCTCGGCTAACAAACTAGCCAAGACGTTGGTTGGAACCTCAATGGTACTCTTCGCTTTCTCCTCTGATAAGGATCAAAACCAAACGCGGAAATAAAGATAAAAGAGCGAGACACTACTCGAACTCCCTACGAAGTAACTATGGAGAACTCGTTCCATAATACCCTCGTATCGGCGTCAAGGAGGACCTACACTATGCAACTACCCTCGAGACGACAAAGGACTCGCAAGTAGAATGATCGGGGGGGGGGGTTTGGGGTTCAACTAGAATCCACTAGTAAACTCAAACCAACTCAAACGGTTTTCATTCAAAGAGAATCCACTCTTGAACATTGACATTCAATCATTCATCATAATGGCTAACTAAGGAAAATGTAAAGCTAATGGAGTATTTATAGACCTTTCCTAGACATTAATGAAAGACCTAAAGTACCCTTAAGTAGGTTCTAAAGTCATAAGCCACGTAGGGGCATAATAGGAATTACATAGCAACTTAAGTCAAATTCCCGTCAAACAATAGCAGGGGGAGGCGCTCCACCTCTTTGGAGTAGGCGCTCCGCCTCAGCAACCTTAGGTGCTCCGCCTCCTGGTCCGCCTCCAACAATCCAGAGAGCATGCATTCACGTCTATGGAATCATCTCTTCGGGGTGCCCAATGCTCTCCTCCCTTGTAACCCTTGATCGTCACTTTGACATAGGTCTCTTCCAAGATCTCCCTTGCCTTAACATGGAGCTTAGAACCTACAAGCAACGACAAGCAACCACAAACAAACTTCCTACCTTGAAAGTAGGTTAGTGCAAGAAGTGTGGAAAAACACACTCTTGTGATATATCCAAGCATCAATAATAAGCACAAATATCAAGTCTCCAAAGAGAACAATAAACACTTGGTTAAAGATCAACATGCACTCAACAAGATAATGAGCAAATAGGTCATGGGAAGATGGGAAATGCAAGATCAAGCTACCAAAATCCCCTTGAACCTTAAGTTCAAGATCAACACACCAATCTATCCTCGAGGTGTGATCAACATGTGGAGTGGAGTGAATCAAATAGCCCAACCTACAAGTAGGATCAAGCACTCCACTCCCCTTCTTTAGAGCATTCCTACTCACACCAAGGGATTCCTCTTTTCCTCCAATTTCATCACTTAAGCAATCCTTCTCAAAAGACAAGCTTTCAAGGAAGGTATTGATGATGGACTCTTCTTCATCATAATCCCAACAAGCAATAGTAGGGTCACTCAAAAGCATGGCATCAAGACTAGGTTCTTTACCCACACTCGAGGAGTCATCGAAAACAAATCGGTCCATGTCACATGCAAAAGACTCCTCAAGGTCATAATTATCCTCACTACAACACATTGGTCCACCAAATAGAAGCACATCAATAAGGGAATGATCAACTATCTCATCGTCCCATTTGTCAAAGGTTGGTGGTGTGTCATAGCAACGGTCACAATCATGGTCAACTATCAAATCTACACTAGGGAGGGGTTCAATGAACAATGAGCTCACATCATGATGTGGCATAGCATCCCTTCCAACTAGTGTTTCACAAGCACATACAAGTCGACAACTAGACTCTTCACTAGTGGTATGCTCACTAGATGCATCAAAACCTCCAACTAGTGTTGAGTCATCACAAGACAAGTAGCTAGTAGGTTCATAAAAAGGTGAAGCAACACTTACATTTGTAGTACTTCCTTGATCACTAACAAGGCTTGAAGTGTCATATGCAACTCCTCCTTCATGAAGCTCACATTAAAGCTCCAACGGCTTGTCTTCAAATGTACCTACACAAGAACTTTCACAAGAAAAGGAAGAAGATAAAGAAGGGTTAGAACAATGGGTGCTCTCACTCTCAATTTTTCCTTCCTCACCTCTCATCTCTCTCAATTTTACCTCATGGTCAAGTGTAGTTTGTGGTGACAATCCACTCACACCACTCCTCAAATCCTCTCCTTTTTCCTCTCTTGGATTGTCACCGGTCACTCCCTCACTTCTCTCTATCTTTTCTCTCTCATTTGAAGTGGAGTGACTCTCATTTTCATCATGCAATGGCAAAACAATAAGATTGTTTGCCTCGGGTTCAAGTACCATGGGTGACTTTGCTTTAGCCGCTTCCCTCAACTCCTTCATTCGTTTGTAGTCATCACTCACTTGTTTGGGAGTTAGGGGCTTCAAAACAAATTTCCTTCCTTCATGTTGGAGCGTGTAAGTGTTGACACGTCCATCGTGAACCGCTTGTCGATCAAATTGCCAAGGCCTTCCAAAGAGAAGGTGGCAAGCTTGCATTGGCACAACGTCGAACAAGTGATCATCCACATAACTACCCATTTTAAACTTGATCATTGCTTGTTTCACTACCTTGAACTCTCAACATTCACTAAGCCATTGTAATCGATATGGCTTGGGGTGCTTTACGGTAGGCAATTTCAATTGAGCTATAAGAGATTGACTCACAACATTAGTGCAACTCCCGGAGTCAATGATCATAGAGCATACAACACCCTTAACACGACACCTAGCATGGAAAAGGTTTTCTCTTTGCAAGGTTTCGCCATCCTCCACAATCATAGCTCCTAAGCTCTTTCTCACAACTAAGAAAATATGAGGTTCCTCATCCTCCACCGTGTCATCTTGATCATCCTCCTCTACATCATCCATAGATAGACCATTTCGCGGGGGTTTTGGAGGTGGAGTAGTCCTTTGGGGATTGCCCAAAAGGTGGGGATTGCCCACTTGTTGGGGATTGCCCAACACCTGCTCATTTCCTTCATGGTCTTCCTTTACCCGTTGTTGACTAAGCAATTCAACAACTTGTTCCGGGGCAAAGGTTGAACCACTTGTGCCTCCTCCGGCTTTGCCTTGGACGCTCGGGGTCCCTTCCTTTACTCGGACACTCGGGGTCCCTTGCTTTACTTGGACACTCGGGGTCCCTTTCTCAACTTGGACATTGGAAGTCCCTTGCTCAACTAGAGCACTAGAGTTCACCCTCTCAAGGCTTTCAATCCTCAAGGTCATACTATCCAATTTGGCAAGGATAGTAGCAAGGGTACTCTTAACAAAATCTTTGCCTTCGGTAGACATTGTACCTACAAAGAAAGAACAACAGTTACTAAAATGATAAGACCCAAACCCCCACAAGGCCCTTCACTCGGGGCCAAGCCAAGTTGATCCAAGACACCCATCTTCATTTGGTATGGAAGGGTATGGAAGAAGGCCCCAAGAGCGACTTGAAGACTGTGCTTTGGTGTGCCATGGATGGAGGACCTTCTAGTACACGTGACGAGGCATCCGGAGCATGTTTGGAAGCAATTCAAGAGGCCACAAAACCAGGCGGACCGCCTACCCAACTAGGCCGGCCGCCTAGTTTTTGCTAGCTCTCTGGATCTCAACCAGGCGGACCGCCTCTGCAAACCAGGCGGACCGCCTAGTCCCTCAGCAAACATGGAACAGGCGGGGCGCCTAGTATTTGTAGGCTGGGCGCCTACTTTGTGAAGGGGATGCGGGAATTGCTAGTTTTATGCTATGTTTCTGACAAGTATAGCCCTACGAGGCCTTTATTGCTTAAACCCACTTTAGGGGTATTTTTGAGCTTTTATTACATGTAAGTGAAGTCTATAAATACTTCACAAGCATCTTTCAAACCTTTTTTACCTTACACTTTGATTATTGATGAATGAAAATAGAGTTGAACTCTTTGGAAGAAACCTTTGTCTTTTGGTTGCTAGAATTCACTAGTGGAACCTAGTTGAGTCTTGAACCGCTAACCCGACCATTCGACTTGCGAGTCCGTTGTTATCTCGAGGGTCGTTGCATAGTGTAGGTCCTTCTAGACGCCGATTCGAGGGTATCTCGGGACAAGTTCCCCGTGGTTACTTCGAAGGGAGTTCGTGAAGTGTCTCGCTCTTCTATCTTTTTGTTTATCGTATTTGATTCCTATCATCTTGGTATCAGAGCAAGGCTCGGGTCTCGTTTCTACGAACCCCCGACCCTTGATTCTTAGTGCCTAGGTTAGTTTCGTTTTTAGGTTCTTGTTTATTGCTTTTGAAAAGAAGAAAAACGACAAAAAAAATAGAAAAAGAAGAAAAACACCAAAAAATTTTTGATCATAGATTCTTGGATTGTTGGATTCGTTGTGTGATTGTTATTGGAGTTTGTTCCTTATTGAAAACCCGTTCTTTTGGTACCCTATACGTTCGATTTGGAGTTGAAACACAAGAATTGGAATTTTGAATCCCTTGAAAAATTGAAAAAGTTGAAACCCTTGCTATGAACATGGTAGATTGTTGAATTTTGATTGGGGTTTGATAAAAATTGATTGGGGGTCGTTCTTTGTGGTTGAAACAACATTGGGGTACCTTTGAATTGCTAAAACAACGTTGGAATCATTGAATTTTGGGGTGCAAAACCAAGAACATCGTGTTTGAATCTGTGCTGGAACTGCTTTAGCCGGGGCGCCTACTGAGACAGGCGGACCGCCCCTTTTGGTTGAGCTCTCTGGATTTTCCAGAGGTGGACTGCCTCCTAGAGAAGGCTGACCGCCTACTCCTCTGAGCAGTGAACCAGGCGGACCACCTAGTCCAAACAGGTGGGGCGCCTACTTCTGTTGGGTGTGGTTTCGGATAGATTCTTCTAGGATCTCTTGTTTGTTTGATTGCATCGCATCTAGTTAGCACTTCTTTGAGTAATCTTACCTACTTGAATTGTGCTAACCCTTCTAAGCTATTAGGAAACTCAAGCCTAGACCGGAGATTAGAACTCAAAGAAGACTCGTAGTCTCTTTTGGCTCAAGTCCGCACTTAAAGAGCTACCGTTCCGATAGAGTCCTATTAACTCCACTCACCCCGGAGCTCATTGGGCTTTTGAGTTGAGTGATCAAGTTGAGGTTTACTATTCAACTTAGTGAAGCTTTTGGTTCAAGCAAGAGTGAAAAATCCACCACCCACTATACGAGTGATCCGAGTGAAAACTTGTGAGGGAGTGTGTGAGGTTGTTCTTGCTAACGTTTGTTACTTGTGCAGGTACGATGTCTACCGAAGGACAAGATTTCATAAAGGAGGCCTTGGCTAACCTTCTTGCCAAGATGGACCTCATGAACCAAAGGATCGAGTCTCTTGAAAAGGGCGCCTCAAGTGCCCTAGTTGAGCAAGGGACTTCCAATGCCCAATCGGAGAAAGGGACCCCGAGTGTCCAAGTTGAGAAAGGGACCCCGAGTGTCCAAGTTGAAGTCTCGAGTACTCCAAACTTTACCCCGGAGCAAGTTAGCCATGTCATTGAGTTGTTCAGTCAACAACGGGTAAAGGAGGACCGAGAGAGAGTTGATCCAATGTTGGGCAATCCCCAACGAACGGGCATTCCTCGTATCTTAGACAACCCTCCAAGAGACAATCCACTACCAAGACCCATCCGCAACGTGCAACCTCTTGAGCAAGTAGATGAAGCTCAAGAAGGGGAGGAAGCCAATTATGGAGATGACATGTATGGGTTTGATGATCACTTTCAACCGAGGCGAGGTATGAATTGGGGTCGGAATGTGGATAGAGGTAGGGGCCGAGGTCGAGGGCAACCTATGGGGTATGTTGGAGGGAATGTTAGGAGAGATTATGGAGGTTATGGAGGTTATGGAGATCACTATGGAGGCCAACCGGAGCCTTTCCAAGGGGGTCGTGATAACAACAACAACCTCAATAGTGTGAAGCTCACTATTCCTTCTTTCAAAGGAAGTAGTGACCCGGTGGAGTACATGGATTGGAAATTGACCATGGAGCGAATATTTGAAACTAATGACATGCCCGAGGTGAAGAAAACCAAGTATGCAATATCTTCCTTCGAATCTTTTGCTTCTACTTGGTGGGAGTCGGTGAAGAGGAATAGAAGGAGGATGGGGATGGCTATTAATCTTACTTGGGAAGAGTTGATCCGGGTAATGGATGAGAAGTACTTGACTAACCAATACCGGGTTGAACAACAAAAGCGTCTTTATGAGTTGAAACAAGGTTCCAATTCGGTTGGGGAATATTTCAATGAATTTGAGCAAGTCCGAATGAACCTTAACATAGATGATGAAGACCATGAGATGGCCATAATCCGTTTCAAAGGGGGCTTGAACCGAGACATAGCTTCACAATTGAAGTTCCACAAATATGATGATCTCTACAAGCTATGTGAGGATGCAGCTGAAGCCGAGAAATGGCTCAAAGAGGAGAAATCCCTTCGCTACAAGGGAAGCACTACTACTCTTACAAGCAATACAAAGGGTTGGAAGCCTCCTACCACAAATGCAAGGTTCCCGAGTGCAAGTGGAACGAGTGGTGCCAATGCAAGCAAGGATGTGAAGAAGCCATTTGAGAAGTACACACCTAATGTGGGAGGTAATTCTAAAACCCAATTAAATACTCCTACTTCTTCTTCCATTTAATGTCACAAATGCAAGGGGTATGGGCACTTTGCTAAGGAGTGTCCTACGAAAAGAACCATGGTTGTTGTTGGTGAGCATGCTTATGAGCAAGAGAGTGAACCGGAGGAAGATGAGGGAGTAGAGGGAGATGAGGGAGTAGAGGAGGATGGTGAAGATGACACGGTGGAGGATGAGGAACCTCATACTTTTCTAGTAGTGAGGAGGAGCTTAGGAGCTATGATTGCGGAGGATGGTGAAACCTTGCAAAGGGAAAACCTCTTCCATGCTAGGTGTCGTGTTAAGGGTGCTGTGTGCTCTATGATCATTGATTCCGAGAGTTGTACTAATGTGGTGAGTCAATCTCTCATAACCCAATTGAAGTTGCCTACCATGAAGCATCCCAAGCCCTACCGGTTACAATGGCTTAGTGAATGTGGGGAGCTCAAGGTAGTGAAACAAGCAATGATCAAGTTTAAAATGGGAAGTTATGTTGATGAACACTTGTTCGACGTTGTGCCCATGCAAGCTTGCCACCTTCTCTTTGGAAGGCCTTGGCAATTTGACCGGCAAGTGGTTCACAATAGACGTGTTAACACTTACACGCTCCAACATGAAGGAAGGAAGTTTGTGTTGAAGCCCCTAACTCCTAAACAAGTGAGTGATGACCACAACCGAATGAAGGAGTTGAGGGAAGCGGCAAAGGCAAAGTCAATCATTGAGACTAGCCCTTTGTCCAAACGCATGGTGGCCCTTTCTCCTATGCTTAGTGCACAAAGGTATGATCCTTAACTCTAATTGTGATTTTTCTTCTAGTCCTTTGCCTAGTGCTTTGAAAAATGTTTTGGAGAACTTTGGGGACATGTTCCCGGATGAGATGCCCGATGGCTTACCTCCCTTGAGGGGTATTGAATATCAAATCGATTTTATTCCGGGCTCTCAAATCCCAAATAAGCCGGTCTATAGAAGCAATCCCGAGGATACGAGGGAGTTGCAAAAACAAGTTGATGACTTGCTTTCAAAGGGCTTGGTGAGGGAGAGTTTGAGTCCTTGTGCCGTACCGGTCATTCTTGTTCCAAAGAAGGACGGCACTTGGAGAATGTGCGTAGATTGTCGAGCCGTGAATAAGATAACGATCAAGTATCGTCACCCTATTCCACGACTCGATGATATGTTGGATGAATTGAGTGGGTCGCGTGTCTTTTCTAAAATCGACCTTAGGTCCGGCTACCATCGAATCCGGATGAAACCCGGGGATGAATGGAAAACCGCATTCAAGACCAAATTCGGTCTCTATGAATGGTTGGTATTGCCCTTCGGACTTTCCAACGCACCTAGCACTTTCATGCGACTCATGAATCATGTTTTGAAGTCTTTCATCAACAAGTTTGTCGTTGTCTATTTTGATGATATCTTGATCTATAGTAGGACAATTGATGAACATGTTGACCACCTTAGGCAAGTGCTTGAAGCTTTGAGAGCCGAAAAGCTCTATGCTAATTTCAAAAAGTGTGCCTTTGGTGTGGATAAGGTTGTCTTTCTTGGGTTTGTAGTGAGTGCCCAAGGAGTGGAGGTGGATGAGTCTAAGGTAGAGGCCATACGTGATTGGCCTACTCCTACTACCGTGACTCAAGTGAGGAGCTTTCATGGTCTTGCTAGCTTTTATAGACGATTCGTGAAAGACTTTAGCTCCATAGCCGCTCCACTCACCGAATTGGTCAAGAAGGACCAACCCTTTGTTTGGGGAGAGCCTCAAGAGAAGGCTTTCCAAGAGTTGAAAGGTAGGTTGAGTACCGCCCCCCTATTGCAATTGCCCGACTTTGGGAAAGCATTTGAGGTTGAGTGTGATGCCTCGGGGGTGGGAATCGGTGGTGTTTTAATGCAAGATAGCAAACCCATCGCCTACTTTAGTGAAAAGTTGAAAGGGGCCTCCTTGAACTATTCTCCATATGACAAGGAGTTGTATGCCCTTGTGAGAGCCCTTGCCCATTGGCAACATTACCTTTGGCCTCGTGAGTTTGTAATCAAGAGTGACCATGAGTCACTCAAGCATTTGAGAGGCCAAGAGAAGCTCAATAAACGGCATGCCAAGTGGGTTGAATTTATTGAGTCCTTTCCCTATGTGATCCAATACAAGAAAGGGAAGGACAATGTTGTGGCGGACGCGCTTTCAAGAAAGTTCGCTCTTGCCACCACTCTCACCTCTAAGCTCATGGGATTCGAGAGCATCAAATTGATGTATGCTCATGATCCAAAGTTAAAGAGTGTCTATGATGCTCTAGAGAAAGGGGAGAGAGTTGAAAAATACCAATGGTCTAATGGTTTCATCTTTAAAAATGGTAGAGTGTGCATACCCGAGTCCTCATGGAGGGAATTGCTTGTGCAAGAGGCACATTGTGGAGGACTCATGGGTCATTTTGGGGTAAGAAAGACTTTGGCCGTTCTTCAAGAACAATTCTATTGGCCGAAGATGAGGGTGCATGTGGAGAAGTTTTGCACTAATTGCCTTGAGTGCAAGCGTGCCAAATCTAAATCCCACCCTCATGGGTTATACACCCCGCTCCCCGTATCTACTAGTCCGTGGTTGGATATATCAATGGACTTTGTCATGGGATTACCAAGGACTAGGGGGGCTACGATAGCATCTTTGTTGTCGTTGATAGGTTCTCAAAGATGGCTCATTTCATTCCGTGCAAGAAATGTGATGATGCCCAACATGTAGCTTCCTTGTTTGTTGAAAATGTTTTGAAGCTACATGGTGTGCCTCAAACTATAGTGAGTGATAGGGACACTAAGTTCTTAAGCCATTTTTGGCGAAGTTTATGGGGTGCCTTGGGCACCAAGCTCTTGTTTTCTACGTCCCACCACCCACAAACCGATGGCCAAACCGAAGTGGTCAACCGAACCTTGGGTGCTCTTCTTAGGGCCATGACCCGAGGTAAGGCCGGGACGTGGATTGATCGATTGCCTATGATGGAGTTTGCCTACAATCGTACATTGCATAGCATGATTGGCATGACTCCTTTTGAATGTGTTTATGGTTTTAACCCCTTGACTCCCCTTGATCTAACCCCTTTGCCAAGGGAAATGGTTGTTAATTTTGAAGGTAAAGCTAGAGCCAAGGCTTTGGTTGAACTCCATGCAAAGGCGAAGAAGAACTTGGAGGAATCTTATGCTAAGGTTGCCGCCAAGAAGAACAAGGACGCAAGAAGGTGGAACTCAAGAAGGGTGATTATGTGTGGGTGCACTTCCGGAAAGAAAGGTTTCCAAACCTTAGGAAGGGTAGTTGGCACCCCGGGTGATAAGACCCAAATGGCCTCAAGACCTTTCACTCGGAGTCAAGCCCAGTTAATCCAAGATACTCATCTTCACTTGACTTGGAGGAGCATAGAAGAAAGCCCCAAGAGCAACTTGAAGACCATGCTTTGGTGTGCCATGGATGGAGGACCCTCGGGGACACTTGGAGAGGCTCAAGAGGCTCAAAATGAGACACCCCAAGGGGCTTCAGGAAGAGGCGGAGCGCCTCCCAGCTGAGGCGGGGCGCCTCCCAAAATCCAGAGAGTTGAAGATCAGGAGGCGGAGCGCCTCAGACAAGAGGCGGAGCGCCTCAGGGAAATCCAGAGAGCAAGCAGCAGCTAGGCGGCCGCCTCCCCACCCTAGGCGGACCGCCTCCCCCTGTTACCCACATGCGGGATTTTTAAGACTTTTGGTTGAACTTCCTATTTTAGCCCTGCGCGTCCTTTATTTGTTTTAGCCCACTTTGGGGGTATTTTAGACCTTTTATTAGTTCTAAGTGAAGCCTATAAATACTTCACTTAGCCTCTTTCAAACCTTACCTTACACTTTGATTATTATTGAATGAGAATTGAGTTGAACTCTTTGGAAGAATCCTTTGTCTTTGGTTGCTTGAATTCACTGGTGTAACCTAGTTGAGTCTTGAACCGCTAACCCGACCATTCGACTTGCGAGTCCGGTGTTGTCTCGAGGGTCGTTGCATAGTGTAGGTCCTCCTTGACGCCGATATGAGGGTATCTCGGGACAAGTTCCCCGTGGTTACTTCGAAGGGAGTTCGAGAAGTGTCTCGCTCTTCTATCTTTTTGTTCCGCGTATTTGATTCCTATCATCTTGGTATCAGAGCAAGGCTCGGGTATCGTTTCTACGAACCCCCGACCCTTGATTCTTCGTGCCTAGGTTAGTTTCGTTTTTAGGTTCTTGTTTATTGTTTTTGAGAAGAAGAAAACTACAAAAAAATAGAAAAGAAGAAAAAACACCAAAAAAATTTTGACCATAGATTCTTGGATTGTTGCATTCGTTGTGTGATTGTTATTGGGGTTTATTACTTATTGGAAACCCGTTCTTTTGGTACCCTATATTCCCGTTTTGGAGTTGAAACCCAAGAATTGGAAATTTTGAATCCCTTGAAAAATTGAACCCTAGCTATGATCATGGTGAATTGCTAGTTATTGATTGGGGTTTGGTAAAAAGTATCGGGGTTTGTTCTTTGTGACCAATACAACATTGGGGTACCTTTGAATCGATAAAACAACGCGTGGATAGTTGGATTTTTGGGTGCAAAGCCAAGAAATCGCGAAGAAAAACTGTGCTGGAAAGTTGCAGAGGCGGAGCGCCTAACATTGAGGCGGACCGCCTGAATTTTGTCCACTCTCTGGACTTTCTGAGGCGGAGCGCCTCCACCAAAGAGGCGGAGCGCCTCCACCTGCACCCTGCACTGGGCGGACCGCCTGGGTTCTGAGGCGGGGCGCCTGATTCTGGAAGGGTTTGTTCCGGGTAGTTTTTCGTAGAACCTCTTGTTTCTTTGATTGCAATTGCATCTAGCTAGCATCCCTTTGAGTAATCTTCCTACTTGAATTGTGCTAGTCCTTCTAAGCTATTAGGAAACTCAAGCCTAGTCCGGAGAATAGCATTCAAAGAAGCCTCGTAGTCTCTTTTGGCTCAAGTCCGCACTTAAAGAGCTAACCGTTCCGATAGAGTCCTATCAACTCCACTCACCCCGGAGCTCATTGGACTTTTGGATTGAGTGGTTAGGTTGAGGTTTACTATTCAACTTAGTGAAACTTTTGGTTCAAGCAAGAGTGAAAAATCCACCACCCACTATACGAGTGATCCGAGTGAAAACTTGTGAAGGAGTGTGTGAGGTTGTTTTTGGCTAACGTTTGTTACTTGTGCAGGTACAATGTCTACCGAAGGACAAGATTTCATAAAGGAGGCCTTGGCTAACCTTCTTGCCAAGGTGGACCTCATTAGCCAAAGAGTTGAGTCTCTTGAAAAGGGTGCCTCAAGTGCCCTAGTTGAGCAAGAGACTTCCAATGCTCAGTCGGAGAAAGGGACCCCGAGTGTCCAAGCTGAGAAAGGGACCCCGAGTGTCCAAGTTGAAGTCTCGAGTAATCCAAACTTTACCCCGGAGCAGATGAGCCTTGTCATTGATATGTTCAGTCAACAACGGGTAAAAGAGGAACGAGAGAGAGTTGATCCAATGTTGGGCAATCCCCAACGAACGGGCATTCCCCGTATCTTAGACAACCCTCCAAGAAAAATTCCACTACCACAACCCATCCGAAATGTGCAACCTCTTGGGCAAGTTGATGAAGCTCAAGAAGGGGAGGAAACTAATGATGGAGATGACATGTATGGGTTTGATGATCACTTTCAACCAAGGAGAGGTATGAATTGGGGTCGGAATGTAGATAGAGGTAGGGGCCGAGGTCGAGGGCACCCTATGGGGTATGTTGGGGGGGATGCTAGGAGAGATTATGGAGGTTATGGTGGTTATGGGGATCACTATGGGGGCCAACCGGAGCCTTTCCAAGGGGGTCGTGATAACAACAACAACCTCAATAGTGTGAAGCTCACTATTCCTTCTTTCAAAGGAAGTAGTGACCCGGTGGAGTACAAAAATTGGAAATTGGCTATGGAACAAATATTTGAAACTAATGACATGCCCGAGTTGAAGAAAACCAAGTATGCAATATCTTCCTTCGAGTCTTTTGCTTCTACTTGGTGGGAGTCGGTAAAGAGGAATAGAAGGAGGACGGGAATGGCTATTAATCTTACTTGGGAAGAGTTGATCCGAGTGATGGATGAGAAATACTTGACTAATCAATACCGGGTTGAACAACAAAAGCGTCTCTATGAGTTGAAGCAAGGTTCCAATTCGGTTGGGGAGTACTTCAATGAATTCGAGCAAATCCGAATGAACCTTGACATAGATGATGAAGACCATGAGTTGGCCATGATCCGTTTCAAAGGGGGCTTGAACCGAGACATAGCCTCACAATTGAAGTTCCACAAATATGATGATCTCTACAAGCTATGTGAGGATGCGGTTGAAGCCGAGAAGTGGGTCAAAGAGGAGAGATCCTTCCGCTACAAGAGTAGCACTACTACTCCAACAAGCACTACAAAGGGTTGGAAGACTCCTACCACAAATGCAAGGTTCCCGAGTGCAAGTGGAACGAGTGGTGCCAATGCAAGCAAGGATGTGAAGAAGCCATTTGAGAAGTACACACCTAATGTGGGAGGTAATTCTAAAACCCAATTAAATACTCCTACTTCTTCTTCCATTCAATGTCACAAATGCAAGGGGTATGGGCACTTTGCCAAAGAGTGCCCTACGAAAAGAACCATGGTTGTTGTTGGTAATGATGCATATGAAAAGGAGAGTGAGTCGGAAGATGAGGGAGTAGAGGGGGTAGAGAGAGATGAGGGAGTAGTGGAGGAAGGTGAAGATGACACGGTGGAGGATGAGGAACCTCATACTTTTCTAGTAGTGAGGAGGAGCTTAGGAGCTATGATTGCGGAGGATGGTGAGACCTTGCAACGGGAGAACCTCTTCCATGCTAGGTGTCGTGTTAAAGGTGTAGTGTGCTCTATGATCATTGATTCCGGGAGTTGTACTAATGTGGTGAGTCAATCTCTCATAACTCAATTGAAGTTGCCTACCATGAAGCATCCCAAGCCATATCGGTTACAATGGCTTAGTGAATGTGGGGAGCTCAAGGTAGTGAAACAAGCAGTGATCAAGTTTAAGATGGGAAGTTATGTTGATGAACACTTGTTCGACGTTGTGCCCATGCAAGCTTGCCACCTTCTCTTTGGAAGGCCTTGGCAATTTGACCGGCAAGTGGTTCACAATGGACGTGTTAACACTTACACGCTCCAACATGAAGGAAGAAAGTTTGTGTTGAAACCCCTAACTCCTAAACAAGTGAGTGATGACTACAATCGAATGAAGGAGTTGAGGGAAGCGGCAAAGGCCAAGTCAATCATTGAGACTAGCCCGTTGCCCAAAAACATGGTGGCAATCCCACCTACTTCATCCACCGGTGGCATATGTGCCATGATGCAACCGGGCGAGCTCCTAAGAGGTAATGATGGCAACAAGTTTCTCCTATGCTTAGTGCACAAAGGTATGGCTCTTAACTCTAATCATGATGTTTCTTCTAGTCCTTTACCTAGTGCCTTGAAAAATGTTTTGGAGAACTTTGGGGACATGTTCCCGGATGAGATGCCCGATGGCTTACCTCCCTTGAGGGGTATTGAACATCAAATTGATTTTATTCCGGGCTCTCAAATCCCAAATAAGCCGGCCTATAGAAGCAATCCCGAGGATACGAGGGAACTGCAAAAACAAGTTGATGACTTGCTTTCAAAGGGCTTGGTGAGGGAAAGTTTGAGTCCTTGTGCTGTACCGGTCATTCTTGTCCCAAAGAAAGACGGCACTTGGAGGATGTGTGTAGATTGCCGAGCCGTGAATAAGATAACGATCAAGTATCGTCACCCTATCCACGGCTTGATGATATGTTGGATGAATTGAGTGGGTCGCGTGTCTTTTCTAAAATCGACCTTAGGTCCGGCTACCATCAAATCCGGATGAAACCCGGGGATGAATGGAAAACCGCATTCAAGACCAAATTCGGTCTCTATGAATGGTTGGTAATGCCCTTCGGGCTTTCCAACGCACCTAGCACCTTCATGCGACTCATGAATCATGTTTTGAAGCCTTTTATCAACAAGTTTGTCGTTGTCTATTTTGATGATATTTTGATCTATAGTAGGACAATTGATGAGCATGTTGACCACCTTAGGCAAGTGCTTGAAACTTTGAGAGCCGAAAAGCTCTATGCTAATTTCAAAAAGTGTGCCTTTGGTGTAGAGAAGGTTGTCTTTCTTGGGTTTGTTGTGAGTGCCCAAGGAGTGGAGGTGGATGAGTCTAAGGTAGAGGCCATACGTGATTGGCCTACTCCTACTACCGTGACTCAAGTAAGGAGCTTTCATGGTCTTGCTAGCTTTTATAGACGATTTGTGAAAGACTTTAGCTCCATAGCCGCTCCACTCACCGAATTGGTCAAGAAAGACCAACCCTTTGTTTGGGGAGAGCCGCAAGAGAAGGCTTTCCAAGAGTTGAAAGGTAGGTTGAGTACCGCCCCTTTATTACAATTGCCCGACTTTGGGAAAGCATTTGAGGTTGAGTGTGATGCCTCGGGGGTGGGAATCGGTGGCGTGTTAATGCAAGATAGTAAACCCATCGCCTACTTTAGTGAAAAGTTGAAAGGGGCCTCCTTGAATTATTCCACATATGAGAAGGAGTTGTATGCCCTTGTGAGAGCCCTTGCCCATTGGCAACATTACCTTTGGCCTCGTGAGTTTGTAATCAAGAGTGACCATGAGTCACTCAAGCATTTGAGAGGCCAAGAGAAGCTCAATAAGAGACATGCCAAGTGGGTTGAGTTTATTGAGTCCTTTCCCTATGTGATCCAATACAAGAAAGGGAAGGACAATGTTGTGGCGGACGCGCTTTCAAGAAAGTTCGCTCTTGCCACCACTCTCACCTCTAAGCTCATGGGATTCGAAAGCATCAAATTGATGTATGCTCAAGATCCTAAGCTAAAGAGTGTCTATGATGCTCTAGAGAAAGGGGAGAGAGTTGCAAAATACCAATGGTCTAATGGATTCATCTTTAAAAATGGTAGAGTGTGCATACCCGAGTCCTCATGGAGGGAATTACTTGTGCAAGAGGCACATTGTGGGGGACTCATGGGTCATTTTGGGGTAAGAAAGACTTTGGCCGTTCTTCAAGAACAATTCTATTGGCTGAAGATGAGGGTGCATGTGGAGAAGTTTTGCACTAATTGCCTTGAGTGCAAGCGTGCCAAATCTAAATCCCACCCTCATGGGTTATACACCCCACTCCCCATACCTACTAGTCCGTGGTTGGATATATCAATGGACTTTGTCATGGGATTACCAAGGACTAGAGGGGGGCACGATAGCATCTTTGTTGTCGTGGATAGGTTTTCAAAGATGGCTCATTTCATTCCGTGCAAAAAATGTGATGACGCCCAACATGTAGCTTCCTTGTTTGCTGAAAATGTTTTGAAGCTACATGGTGTGCCTCAAACTATAGTGAGTGATAGGGACACTAAGTTCCTAAGCCATTTTTGGCGAAGTTTATGGGGTGCTTTAGGCACCAAGCTCTTGTTTTCTACGTCCCACCACCCGCAAACCGATGGTCAAACCGAAGTGGTAAACCGGACCTTGGGTGCTCTTCTTAGGGCCATGACCCGAGGTAAGGCCGGGACGTGGATTGATAGATTGCCTATGATGGAGTTTGCCTACAATCGTACATTGCATAGCGCTATAGGTATGACTCCTTTTGAATGTGTTTATGGTTTTAACCCCTTGATTCCCCTTGATCTAACCCCTTTGCCAAGGGAAATGGTTGTTAATTTTGAAGGTAAAGCTCGAGCCAAGGCTTTGATGGAGCTACATGCTAAGGCGAAGAAGAATTTGGAGGAATCTTATGCTAAGGTTGCCTCTAAGAAGAACAAGGGACGAAAGAAGGTGGAACTCAAGAAGGGTGACTATGTGTGGGTGCACTTCCGGAAAGAGAGGTTTCCAAACCTTAGGAAAGGGAAGTTGGCACCCCGGGGAGATGGTCCTTTCCAAGTGATCTCGAAGATAAACAACAATGCCTATGTGGTCGACTTGCCAAGTGAGTATCAAGTTTCTAATACTTTCAATGTTAGTGACTTGGTTCCTTTGAATGTAGGTAATGAAGAGGTCGTGAATGATGATGAAGAGGTCGTGAATGATGATGAAGAGGTCGTGAATGATGCTTCGATTTCGAGGACGAAATCCTCTCAAGAAGGGGAGGATGATAAGACCCAAATGGCCTCAAGACCTTTCACTCGGAGTCAAGCCCAGTTAATCCAAGATACTCATCTTCACTTGACTTGGAGGAGCATAGAAGAAAGCCCCAAGAGCAACTTAAAGACCATGCTTTGGTGTGCCATGGATGGAGGACCCTCGGGACACTTGGAGAGGCTCAAGAGGCTCAAAATGAGACACCCCAAGGGGCTTCAGGAAGAGGCGGAGCGCCTCCCAGCTGAGGCGGGGCGCCTCCCAAAATCCAGAGAGCTGAAGATCAGGAGGCGGAGCGCCTCAGACAAGAGGCGGAGCGCCTCAGGGAAATCCAGAGAGCAAGCAGCAGCTAGGCGGCCGCCTCCCCACCCTAGGCGGACCGCCTCCCCCTGTTACCCACATGCGGGATTTTTAAGACTTTTGGTTGAACTTCCTATTTTAGCCCTGCGCGGCCTTTATTTGTTTTAGCCCACTTTGGGGGTATTTTAGACCTTTTATTAGTTCTAAGTGAAGCCTATAAATACTTCACTTAGCCTCTTTCAAACCTTACCTTACACTTTGATTATTATTGAATGAGAATTGAGTTGAACTCTTTGGAAGAATCCTTTGTCTTTGGTTGCTTGAATTCACTAGTGTAACCTAGTTGAGTCTTGAACCGCTAACCCGACCATTCGACTTGCGAGTCCGGTGTTGTCTCGAGGGTCGTTGCATAGTGTAGGTCCTCCTTGACGCCGATTCGAGGGTATCTCGGGACAAGTTCCCCGTGGTTACTTCGAAGGGAGTTCGAGAAGTGTCTCGCTCTTCTATCTTTTGTTCCGCGTATTTGATTCCTATCACCGGGGAGATGGCCCATTCCAAGTGCTCTCGAAAATAAACAACAATGCCTATGTGGTCGACTTGCAAGGGGAGTATCAAGTTTCTAATACTTTCAATGTTAGTGACTTGGTTCCTTTGAATGTAGGTAATGAAGAGGTCGTGAATGATGATGAAGAGGTCGTGAATGATGATGAAGAGGTCGTGAATGATGCTTCGATTTCGAGGACGAAATCCTCTCAAGAAGGGGAGGATGATAAGACCCAAACCCCCACAAGGCCCTTCACTCGAAATTGAAGCATCATTCACGACCTCTTCATCATCATTCACGACCTCTTCATTACCTACATCCAAAGGAACCAAGTCACAAATATTGAAAGTATTAGAAACTTGATACTCACTTGGCAAGTCGACCACATAGGCATTATTGTTTATCTTCGAGAGCACTTGGAATGGGCCATCTCCCCGGGGTGCCAACTTCCCTTTCCTAAGGTTTGGAACCTTTCTTTTCGGAAGTGCACCCACACATAGTCACCCTTCTTGAGTTCCACCTTCTTGCGTCCTTTGTTTTTCTTGGAGGCAACCTTAGCATATGATGCAATCTAAAATACGCGGAAGCTAAACACGATACAAACAAGGCGGAAGCGATAAATAACACGATAGGTGATATCAATGATATCAGGGAAACAAGGATTGGGGGGTCAAGAAACGAGAAGAAAGAACGGATTAATAAATTCAAGAAATGAATTAATAATCCAAAAGGGAGAAAGTGAAACTCGAACCTTACAAGGAATTCACACTAGCGATGAATCTCCATAGGTTCCAAGTCGTACAAGATTCACGAAGCGATCCGCTTCGGACTAGAAGGCTCGGCCTTGCTAATTCTCTCTCAATTTCTATCTTCAAAGTCTAGCTAATGGAAGAAATGACTAAGTGTTCCTATTTATAGTTTTTCATAAGGCTAGGTGAAATGTCTAAAATGCCCCCAAAGCTAATTAATACATACAAGCCACTTAAGGGCAAAATAGGAACTTCACTCCAAAAGTCAAGAAAGCTTCAGCGTTGGGCGCTCCGCCTGGAATCTGGGCGCTCCGCCTGGATTGCCTTGGAGCTGGGCGCTCCACCTGGAGCTTGGGCGCTCCACCCTGATTGCCCTTCAGCTGGGCGCTCCGCCTAGAAGTCAGGCGCTCCGCCTGGACCATGAAGAGTCTGGGCGCTCCTCCTAGGAGCTGGGCGCTCCTCCTCAGCCTGGGAAGGGTCTTGGGCGTTTCTCCTCGCTTCTTTGGTCCCTCGACTCATCTCCGAAGCACTCGCCCTTGTGTCCTCGCACCCTTCTTGCTTGGCTCTTGATGGTTAGGTCCTAATCCCATTTTGGATTGCATCATCCTCCCCTTCTTGAAAGGATTTCGTCCTCGAAATCAAACCATCAAACCTACAATCAAGACAAGCACAACCAAAACGTCCTACTTCACAAGTAGGTTAGCTTAACAAGAATAAGTGCAAGTCGTGTGGAAAACACACTCTTGTGATAGAGCCAAGCATCAATACCAATTAAAAAGCGTGTGTCCCCAAAGGACACAATAAGTTCTTGGCTCAACAAGAACAAGCACTCAAAATCGTAACAAACAAAGAGATTAAGGTCATGCAATATGTCGCAATTCAATTCCCTATAACCCCTAAGCTTATGACCAACACACCAAGCCTTCAAATCAATTTTATCACAATGTGTCACATTGGCTTTGGCATGTCCAACACTCAAGGTGTGCTCCACATATGGGATGGAGTAAGTAAAGTAGTTCAATTCACAACTAACATCGACTACTCCACTCCCCTTCTTAAGAGCATTCATACACACACCGAGAGGTACCTCCTCACCTCCCAAATCAACCCCAAGACAATCCTCTTTATTGGACAAACTCCAAAGGAAGGTCTCCAAAATAGGTCCTTCATCATTATAGTCCACACAACGAAGGCTAGGACTACTAGAAGATAGGTCAACACGACCAATACCAAGGCCACTCTCCTCACTCGGAGTTCCAAACGTTGGATCATCCATAGAGCCTAACTTGACAAACCATGGAGGTTCGACTCTACTACCGACCCTAGTCCGATACAATTCACCACCACAAATGAGATTACCTTCAAACAATAGAAATGTAAAGGCATGCACCTCAAATTCA
Source organism: Petunia x hybrida (assembly GCA_037355625.1). NCBI lineage: Eukaryota > Viridiplantae > Streptophyta > Magnoliopsida > Solanales > Solanaceae > Petunia > Petunia x hybrida. The sequence goes on along the minus strand of JBBBVM010000640.1, from coordinate 455,836 downwards.
TGGTTACACAAAAGCATATCATCAAGACTAGGTCTTTCACTCTCACTCGAGGAGTCATCGAAAATAAATCGATCCATCTCACATTCAAGAGACTCCTCAAGGTCAAATCCACCCTCACTATGACACAAGGGACCACCTCTAACAACTAAGCAATCAAAGGGAAGATTAGGATAATCATGCAAGTCATCTTCTCCTTTATCAAATATAGGTGGGGTGTCATAACAAGGTTCACAAACAAGGTCAACTACGACATCTTCACTAAAGAGAGGTTCAATGAAAATCGAGCTCACATCATGATGTGGCTTTTCAACCCTCTCAACTAGTGGTTCATTTTCACACACAAGTTGACCCAAAGGTTCTACACTAGTTGCAAACACATTATAGTCATGCAAATCATCAACTAGCATAGAATTTTCACAATCAATACCATAAGACAAGGAAGTATCATGCTCAAGGATAGAAGAACTAACACTTACACTTGAGTCGCATCCGGGCTCACTCAATGTACATGAAGCTTCATGGGTAGTTCCTTCACCTTGTAGCTCACTTTTGGCATCTCCTTCACCTTGTCTTTCCATCTTGGAACATGGTTGAGGCTCCATCGGGTTGCCTCCAGGAATACCTACACAAGTACGCAAACAAGTAGAAGAAAAAGCAAAAGGGTTAAGGTTAGAATAAGGGGTGTCCTCACTCTCAATTTTTCTTTTTCCCTCTTTTTTTTCCCTCATTTTCTTTTCAAGGTCGGGTGTAGATTCGGGTGGTGACATCCCACTCACATCACTCATCACATCCTCTCCTTTTCCACTCTAGGAATGTCACCGGTCACTCCCTTACTCCTCTCTATCTTTTGTCTCTCAAATTCGGGCGAATTGGGACGAGGCCCGAGAATGCCCATAGCCGGAGTAGGTGGACTTTTTACATCAACCCAGAATCTAGGACTCGGAGACTCATCTCTTGATGTCTCCTTTTTCTTTGTTGGTGAACCACTCGGCTTTGGAAGTGGCTTCGGGCTCACCTTGTTGACATTTGCCAGCTCTTTTGTAGCACTAGTCCCACCATTGCTTGTGTTTGTAGGACTTCTTGTTTGCACATTGTTGCCCATGGAGTGAAGTTCTTGCTCCTTGCTCCTTTGTATAGCCAAAGAAGGGGCACTAGTAGGCACTCGGCTCTTCGCCTGGTAAGGCACAAAGTCATAGACTCTTTGCCCTACGCCCACAAGATACGCACCCTTCACCATACTATATTGCACCCTCTTCCCCTCCAACCACGGCTCACCCATCCACACATCAACATGATGCATGGGATACACGTCACACCACACATAGCATCTATAACTCCCATGAGATATGAGTACCCGAGCCTCCTTAGAAACCCACACTCCATCATACTCATAAGGATGCGCTAGCTTATGGCATGGTATCCTAAGCCTATCAACCAAAGAGGTGCTAATACAATTGGCATCGGTATTACCAATCTTGAGCAAGTATCCGTCAGTACCATTTACCCCAACAACGAACCTACATCTACCTAAGTTTTGTAGATTGGCATCCAAGTGAGAACTTGAATGCCTACAAGTGTCAACTCCGACAACTTGGGTCTTCCTTATTCCTCCACTAGTGGCAACACCACTAGAACAATCTCCACTTCCCGTCACTCTCCCAACATTAGCAACGTTGTTGGAAGTCAAGGAAGGAACCGCGCCATGGAACCCATAAGTGCCTCTCGCCTTAGTTCCATAGCCCATAGCACTACTCCTACTACAACCATCCACGCCCCTCACGGCATATAACCCCTTTGTAGCAAAAGCAACACCATCTATCATACCAACCTCCTCATGGGAATTAGAAGCATTAGGTCGCTTAGCGTACCTAGAAGGTGCAAGCTTCTTTTTTCCCACAGAACAACCACCACCACCTCCCATACTAATGGAAGGTCCACTACTACTCCCTTGCACACAATTAGCAACACTAAGAGAAGATGCATAAGAATAACCCATATGCTCAACATCATCATCAACTCTATCTATGTCACTATCAACAATATCAAATTCTTCACAAGAAGAGTAAGTAGGATCAATGTACCTTGAAGCGTCACCATCTTCGGTTTCTTGACTAGAAGCATAGGCATCATCACATTCTTCATCACAAGCCTCATAGTCTTCATCAACCTCACGATCATCATAGTGAACCGCTTCATCCTCATACGAGCTATAGTTCCCCGAATCATCATAGCAATGCCCATCATCACCATCGTAGGAACCATAGTCTCCATCATCACCATACGAGTCATAACAACTCGCATCATCCCCACAAGAGCCATAATCTACTCCATCATCATTATCCGACATTGTTGCAACACCACAAAATTAACCTCCCAAAAGTCACTCCCTCACGTGTTTCACTCGATATATGAACACTCAAAGGCGAGGCCTTACAACTTGGGAACCAAGGTGATCACAACTAGTATGTCCAAGTTAAAGTTCGGAATGGAGTTAATGAGACTCGATGTACGGACGGCTATTTAAAGTGCGCACTTGAGGCCAAAAGGAGTTCTACGACTCTTCTTTGAATTCTAATCTCCTCTACGCACGAGTGTCCTAATACGCTCAAGGATTAGTGTCAATGGAGTAGGCCAATTACCCTAGAAACACTAACCAAGAAGTTAGGAAACCAACGGAACACAAAAAGAAGCGAAACGAAACAAAACCGGGCCGTTTCAGGGCTAGGCGCTCCGCCCAGTGGGGGAGGCGCTCCGCCCAGTTGTGGGAGGCGCCCCGCCTGGGTGTGAGGCGCTCCGCCTGGCTGCCCCTACTGCCAAGAAGGCTGGGCGGTCCGCCCAAGGTCAGGCACTCCGCCCGGACGCGATTTTAAGCATTTTTCCCACGGGTTTTTTGGTGATTTTGGCCAACTTTTTGGTTCGATTTCAACCCGATACAAAAAATCAATGATACCCAAAGGTGTATACAACTAATATAAACAATCCCCAATAGTTTTTCAACCCCAAACAACAACAACAAGCTTCGATTAAGGATTGAAGCGTTTTCAAGAATTTTCAAACCTTTTGGATTTTGATTTGGAAATTTTGAATCGTAACACCAAAATGCGATATATGGGTATCAAAACGACGGGAATACAATAAGGAACAAACCCCAATACTTTTTAACACTTGGGGATACGATTCCAACCCGATCTACCAAATTTTCTTGAGTTTTCTACTTTTTCAATTTTTTTGTTTTTTCTTCAAATTTCCAAGAACAATCACAACAACAACAATGATACTAACATATGGAACAAGGAACGGGGGTTTGTAGGAACATAACCCGAGCCTTGCTCTGATACCAACTGATGCAATCTAAAATACGCAGAAGCTAAACACGATACAAACAAGGCGGAAGCGATAAATAACACGATAGGTGATATCAATGATATCGGGGAAATAAGGATTGGGGGGTCAAAAACGAGAAGAAAGAACGGATTAATAAATTCAAGACATGAATTAATAATCCAAAAGGGAGAAAGTGAAACTCGAACCTTACAAGGAATTCACACTAGCGATGAATCTCCATAGGTTCCAAGTCGTACAAGATTCACGAAGCGATCCGCTTCGGACTAGAAGGCTCGGCCTTGCTAATTCTCTCTCAATTTCTATCTTCAAAGTCTAGCTAATGGAAAGAAATGACTAAGTGTTCCTATTTATAGTTTTTCATAAGGCTAGGTGAAATGTCTAAAATGCCCCCAAAGCTAATTAATACATACAAGCCACTTAAGGGCAAAATAGGAACTTCACTCCAAAAGTCAAGAAAGCTTCAGCGTTGGGCGCTCCGCCTGGAATCTGGGCGCTCCGCCTGGATTGCCTTGGAGCTGGGCGCTCCACCTGGAGCTTGGGCGCTCCACCCTGATTGCCCTTCAGCTGGGCGCTCCGCCTAGAAGTCAGGCGCTCCGCCTGGACCATGAAGAGTCTGGGCGCTCCTCCTCAGCCTGGGAAGGGTCTTGGGTGTTTCTCCTCGCTTCTTTGGTCCCTCGACTCATCTCCGAAGCACTCGCCCTTGTGTCCTCGCACCCTTCTTGCTTGGCTCTTGATGGTTAGGTCCTAATCCCATTTTGGATTGCATCAGCATAAGGTTCCTCCAAATTCTTCTTCGCCTTTGCATGGAGTTCAACCAAAGCCTTGGCTCTAGCTTTACCTTCAAAATTAACAACCATTTCCCTTGGCAAAGGGGTTAGATCAAGGGGAATCAAGGGGTTAAAACCATAAACACAATCAAAAGGAGTCATGCCAATCATGCTATGCAATGTACGATTGTAGGCAAACTCCATTATAGGCAATCTATCAATCCACGTCCCGGCCTTACCTCGGGTCATGGCCCTAAGAAGAGCACCCAAGGTTCGGTTTACCACTTCGGTTTGGCCATCGGTTTGTGGGTGGTGGGACGTAGAAAACAAAAGCTTGGTGCCAAGGACACCCCACAAGCATCTCCAAAAGTGACTTAGGAACTTGGCGTCCCTATCACTCACAATGGTTCGAGGCACACCATGTAACTTTAGAACATTGTCAATGAATAACGTAGCTACATGTTGTGCATCGTCACACTTCTTGCATGGGATGAAGTGTGCCATCTTAGAGAACCTATCAACGACAACATAAATGTTATCGTGGCCGCCCCTAGTCCTTGGTAATCCCATGACAAAGTCCATTGATATATCCAACCACGGACTAGTAGGTACGGGGAGAGGGGTGTATAACCCATGAGGGTGGGCTTTAGATTTGGCACGTTTGCACTCAAGGCAATTAGTGCAAAACTTCTCCACATGCACCCTCATCTTCGGCCAATGAAATTGTTCTTGAAGAACGACCAAAGTCTTTATTACTCCAAAGTGCCCCATGAGTCCGCCACAATGTGCCTCTTGCACAAGCAATTCCCTCCATGAGGACTCGGGTATGCACACTCTACCATTTTTAAAGATGTATCCATTTACCCATTGGTATTTTTCAACTCTCTCCCCTTTCTCTAGAGCATCATGGACACTCTTTAGCTTTGGATCATGAGCATACATCAATTTGATGCTTTCGAATCCCATGAGCTTAGAGGTGAGAGTGGTGGCAAGAGCGAACTTTCTAGAAAGCGCGTCCGGCATGACATTGTCCTTCCCTTTCTTGTATTGGATAACATAGGGAAAGGACTCAATGAATTTAACCCACTTGGCATATCTCTTATTGAGCTTCTCTTGGCCTCTTAAATGCTTGAGTGACTCATGGTCACTCTTGATTACAAACTCTCGAGGCCAAAGGTAGTGTTGCCAATGGGCAAGGGCTCTCACAAGGGCATACAACTCCTTGTCATATGTAGAATAGTTCAAGGAGGCCCCTTTCAACTTCTCACTAAAGTAGGCGATGGGTTTGTTATCTTGCATTAATACACCACCAATTCCCACCCCCGAGGCATCACATTCAACCTCAAATGCCTTTCCGAAGTCGGGCAATTGCAATAGGGGGGCGGTACTCAACCTACCTTTCAACTCTTGGAAGGCCTTCTCTTGAGGCTCTCCCCAAACAAAGGGTTGGTCCTTCTTCACCAATTCGGTGAGTGGAGCGGCGATGGAGCTAAAGTCTTTCACAAATCGTCTATAAAAATTAGCAAGACCATGAAAGCTCCTCACTTGAGTCACGGTAGTAGGAGTAGGCCAATCACGTATGGCCTCTACCTTAGACTCATCCACCTCCACTCCTTGGGCACTCACAACAAACCCAAGGAAGACAACCTTCTCCACACAAAAGGCACACTTTTTCAAATTGGCATAGTGCTTTTCGGCTCGTAGCGCTTCAAGAACTTGACTCAAGTGGCCTACATGCTCATCTATTGTCTTACTATAGATCAAGATATCATCAAAATAGACAACGACAAACTTGTTGATAAAAGGCTTCAAAACATGGTTCATGAGTCACATGAAAGTGCTAGGTGCGTTGGAAAGCCCGAAGGGCATTACCAACCATTCATAGAGACCGAATTTGGTCTTGAATGCGGTTTTCCATTCATCTCCGGGTTTCATCCGGATTTGATGGTAACCGGACCTAAGGTCGATTTTGGAAAAGACACACGACCCACTCAATTCATCTAACATATCATCAAGTCGTGAAATAGGGTGACGGTACTTTACCGTTATCTTATTCACGGCTCGGCAATCTACGCACATTCTCCACGATCCATCCTTCTTGGGCACAAGAATAACCGGCACGGCACATGGACTTAAACTATCCCGGACCAAGCCTTTAGATAGCAAGTCATCTACTTGCTTTTGCAATTCTCTTGTGTCCTCCGGATTACTCCTATAAGCCGGTTTGTTCGGGATTTGAGACCCCGGGATGAAATCAATTTGATGTTTAATCCCTCTCAAGGGAGGGAGTCCACTTGGCATTTCATCAGGGAACATGTCTTTGTGCACTAGGCATAGAAGAAGCTTGTTGCCATTATTTCCCTTTAAGAGCTTCCCCGGTTGCATCGTGGCACAAATGCCACCGGTGGAAGATGGTGGGATTGCCACCACACTTTCGGCCAAAGGACTAGTCTTCACCACCGACTTAGCCTTTGCCACTTCCCTCAACTCCTTCATCTTCTTGTAGTCCTCACTCACTTGCTTAGGAGTGAGAGGTTTAAGCACAAATCTCTTCCCTTCATGTTTGACCGTGTAAGTATTGACACGACCGTCATGCACCACTTGCCTATCGAATTGCCAAGGCCTCCCTAAGAGTAGGTGGCACGCTTGCATGGGCACAACGTCAAACAAATGCTCATCTACATAACTCTCCATTTTGAATCGAATCATCACTTGCTTTACTACTTTAAGCTCCCCACATTCGCTAAGCCATTGTAGCCGGTAAGGTTTGGGATGCTTCATGGTAGTCAACTTCAATTGGGTCACAAGTGAATGACTCACCACATTCGCACAACTCCCCGAATCAATTATCATAGAGCAAACAACATCTTTGACCCGGCACCTAGCATGGAATAGATTTTCCCGTTGCAAGGTTTCACTATCTTCTACAATCATAGCCCCTAAGCTCCTTCTCACAACCAAGAAAGTATGAGGATCTTCCTCCTCCACCGTGTCATCAAACAAATCATCCTCTACTCCCTCATCTCCCTCTACTCCCTCATCTTCTGATTCACTCTCTTTCTCATATGCATCATTACCAACAACAACCATGGTCCTCTTCGTAGGACATTCCCTAGCAAAGTGCCCATAGCCCTTGCACTTGTGGCATTGTATGGAAGTAGAAGTAGGAGCATGCAATTGAGTTTTAGTATTACCTCCCACATTAGATGTGCTCTTCTCATATGGCTTCTTCACATCCTTGCTTGCACTTGCTCCACTAGGGCCACTTGTATTTGTGAATCTTGCATTAGGAGTTGGATTTTTCCAATCCCTTGGCTTGTTCATGGAAATAGAAGTGTTGCTCTTGTAACGGTTGGACTTCTCTTTATCAAGCCATTGCTCGGCTTGAATAGCGGCATCAAGGACTTCTTGAAGTGAGAGATAAGAATGCAATCTCAATTGTGAGGCTATACCATAGCTCAAGCCATTCATGAAACGGATCACGGCTTGCTCCTCATCTTCGGTGTCCATGTCCAAGGCCATTCGAGTTCTTTCAAACTCATCAAAGTATTCATGCACCGTCTTGACACCTTATTTCAACTCATAAAGTTTCTTGAGTTGTTCTTGACGATATCTAGGAGTGATGTACTTGATACTCATGATACCCTTCAAGTCATTCCAACCCACATTCACGGGGACTCCCGCTCTTCTCCTTGACCTCTTGACGGACTCCCACCAAGTAGATGCATAGGACTCAAAGGAGGAAATAGCATAAGTACCCTTCTTCTCATCGGTCATATCATTGGCGTCAAACAATCTTTCAATTTGTAGCACCCAATCAATGTAAGCCGCTGGATCACAATTCCCCTTAAAACTTGGAAGATTGAGCTTCACACTATTGAGGTTGTTGTTGTTGTCACGACCTCCTTGGAAAGGCTCCGGTTGGCCTCCATAGTGGTCCCCATAACCTCCATAATCTCTCCTCACATTCCCTCCAACATACCCCATAGATTGCCCTCGACCTCGGCCCCTACCTCTATCCACATTTCGACCCCAATTCATACCTTGCCTTGGTTGAAAGTGATCATCAAACCCATACATGTCATCTCCATAATCGGCTTCCTCCCCTTCTTGAGCTTCATCGACTTGCTCAAGAGGTTGCACATTTCGGATGGGTCTTGGTAGTGGAATGTTTCTTGGAGGGTTGTCTAAGATACGGGGAATGCCCGTTCGTTGGGTATTGCCCAACATTGGATCAATTCTCTCTCGATCCTCCTTTACCCGTTGTTGATTGAGCAATTCAATGACTTGTGCCCTCTCCGGATTCAATTTGGACACTCGGGGTCCTCCTCTCACCGGTCTCAACTTGATTCCTCTCAACGGTCTCAAGTCTCAATGATATGTCCTCCAACTTAGCCATAATGGTGGCCATGAAGTTTTTCATGGGATCATCTCCATCGCTTGCCATTGTACCTACAAAAAGCAACAAACGTTAGTAAAATACCTCACCCACTCCCTCACAAGTGTTTCACTCGGCTCACTCGTGTTTAGTAGAGGTGGATATTTCACACAAGTTTGAGTTTAAAAGCTTCAAGTAGTTGATCAACGAACGACAACTCAATCACTCAACTTCTCAAGTCCAATGCACTCCGGGGTAAGTGGAGTTAATGGGACTCGATTGGAACGATAAGCACTTTAAGTGAGGACTTGAGTCAAAAGATACTACGGATCTTCTTTGAATTCTAGTCTCCTTTCTAAGGCACGATGATCCTAATAGCTCAAAGTAATTAGCATTAATCGAGTAGGATTATACTCTAATAGCACTAACCGGAAGCAATGCAATCAACAAAACAAGAGATCCTAGAAGAAACTACCCAATTCCCAACCTTCAGGAAGTAGGCGCTCCGCCTCAGCAGAGTAGGCGGCCGCCCTGGGCAAAGCTACAGGGGGAGGCGCTCCGCCTCTTTGGGGGAGGCGCTCCGCCTCATAAAATCCCGAGAGCTCACCAGTTGGAGGCGCTCCGCCTCCTGCAGTTTTCAGCACAGTTCAACAACGTGTTTTTCGACTTTAACACCCAAAAATCCAACAAATCACACGTTGTTTTAGTAATCCAAAGGTACCCAAATGTTGTTTCACCCACAAAGATCAAACCCCAATCAGTTTACAACCAAACAATCAATCAAATCAAGATTCAAGTTAAGAACTTCAAGAACACAAGGGTTTATCAAAAGGGTTTCAACAAGGAATTTGATTCATCAAATTTGGTGTTATACATGTTCAAATCCCACAAAATTGGTACCGAATCGTTTGTTTTTCAATGAAGATCAATCCACAATATCAAGTTTTCAATCCAACAACCTTCCAACCCAAGAATCAAGCCCAAATCATCAAGAACAAGGTTTAGCAAGGGTTTAAGGGAATTTTGGGGTTTCAAATTTTCAACTCCACCAATCCAAGTGTTTTTGGTATCCAAACAACGGGATTTCAACCACGATCAAGAATCTGTAACACCCATATCATAAATCATCCAAACCAACAAGATACACCAAATTTTTGGATTTTTTAATTATTTTTTTTCAATTTTTTTGTAATTTTCTTCTTTCAATAACTTCAACAACAAGAAAACTAAAAGAAAAGATACTAGGCACGAAGAACCAAGGGTCGGGGGTTTGTAGAAACAAAACCCGAGCCTTGCTCTGATACCAAGATGATAAGGATCAAAACCAAATGCGGAAATAAAGATAAAAGAGCGAGACACTACTCGAACTCCCTACGAAGTAACTATGGAGAACTCGTTCCATAATACCCTCGTATCGGCGTCAAGGAGGACCTACACTATGCAACTACCCTCGAGACGACAAAGGACTCGCAAGTAGAATGATCGGGGGGTTTGGGGTTCAACTAGAATCCACTAGTAAACTCAAACCAACTCAAAAGGTTTTCATTCAAAGAGAATCCACTCTTGAACATTGACATTCAATCATTCATCATAATGGCTAACTAAGGAAAATGTAAAGCTAATGGAGTATTTATAGGCCTTTCCTAGACATTAATGAAAGACCTAAAGTACCCTTAAGTAGGTTCTAAAGTCATAAGCCACGTAGGGGCATAATAGGAATTACATAGCAACTTAAGTCAAATTCCCGTCAAACAATAGCAGGGGGAGGCGCTCTGCCTCTTTGGAGTAGGCGCTCCGCCTCAGCAACCTTAGGCGCTCCGCCTCCTGGTCCGCCTCCAACAATCCAGAGAGCATGCATTCACTAGGCGGTCCGCCTCCATTCCTAGGCGGTCCGCCTCTTGCTGAAGCTTCTCGAAACACCTCGAAATGTGTCTCCGATGCTCTTCTTTCCATGGCGTCCCAATGCATGACCTTGAAGTACTCTTCCATGGCCTTGGATGGTGCTTTTGGATGGTTGCTCGAATTGTGCCGCATCATCCTCCGCCATGTACCTACAACAATCAAAAATAAGAAACAAGGTTAGAGTAAAAGTCCTCACTCACTCCCTCACTTTTGTTTGTCACTCGAATTCACTCAAGTTTGGGGTTGGTTTCACACAAACTTGAAATCAATGGCCTCCTCTAGTTGCGCAACCTCCTCAATGATCAACCCCAAAATACAAGAACCAAATGCTCTTCGGGAAGAGTGGATTCAATGGGACTCGATAAACGCTAAGCTATTTGGTACGCACTTGAACCAAACAATTAACTACGAATCTTCTTTGAATTCTACTCTGCTTCTAGGCACGAGTATCCTATTCGCACAATGGATTACTACTAATTAGGTAGAAGTGTTACCCTCAAAGTACTAACCGGAAGTGACGCGACCAAATGTTCAAAGATCGAATCGTCACTAAACGGATTCGAAATTGGATGAATTTTGGTTTGTGATCTAGAAACTCACCATATTTGATGATGCTATGGGAGTTTTGGTGGTTGGAAACTGTTACGATGCCTTTGTGAACATTCTGTCCCACTTCAGGATTTTCTGGAATTTGGTACTCTTCGCGATCGCGTGCAGAGGGGCGCGATCGCGATGGGTTAAAATGCAGAAGTGGCGCGTTCGCGTGAGACACTGCGCGATCGCGCAGGTCTGTGCAGCAGAACCAGAACTCGACTGAAAACTGCAGTTTTGGCACACCAACAACCCAAATTCAACTTGTTTTCAGTTTTCAAGCTTTCAAATGGTGTTTTCAACTGTAGTAAACAATCCCCAATGGTTTAGCCAAACAAACAACCAACAAACAACTTGTTTCAATGATTTTGGACAAGTTCTTCAAAAAATTTCACAACCTTCAAGATTCAAAATTTTGATTTTCACTACAATACTCCAAATGATGTTATAGTGGTATCAAAACGACGGGAAAACTATAAGGAGTAAACCCCGATACCAAACAACCAAGAATTTATAACATCAATCGAGTTCTAGCAATTTTGCAAAATAACCAACCTAGGGTTTAAATTTTCCAACTTTTGATTCTCAACTCCAAAACGTGTTTTGTTGGTTCCCAATTGTCAAGATTACGTAAACAAACATTCCCCGATAATCAACACCAACAAAATCGTAACAACAAACGATTTCTAGCAATTTTTTTGAATTTTTTTCTTCTTTTTCAAATAACAAGAACAAGAACAAGAAAACAAACAAGAAACAAAGATGACAAGCACGAAGAGTAGGACGAGGGTTCGTAAGAACGTAACCCTAACCTTGCTCTGATACCAACTGATGCAATCGAAACTACGAAAGCGATAAAAAGATAAAAGCGAGACGAGACGAGACGAGACTCACACGAAAGTTCAAGTAGCAACGAAGAACTTGTTCCGTTACACCCCGAACGATTGGAAAGAATCACCTAACACTATGCAACTATCCTCAAGAGACACGTGGCTCGAGCAAATAGAATGATCGAAGACGGATTGAAGAGCAACTTGGATTCATCCAATTGATTTCAAGCCAAAAGTGTTACAAGGTTCAAGAGCATTGCTCATTTAATGTTTTTTGTTCAATGTAAGCTAAAAAGCAATAAATGAAAGGAGGGGTGTATTTATGGCACCCCTTTACAATGTTTTCCTAGAATCTGGTCCGCTGTGCCACAAGTTCTCTGTGCGATCGCGCAAGAAGTAATGCGATCGTGTGGGGAACTTGGCTCTGAGGCGCGCGATCGCACGTTGTTTGGCGCGACAGCGAAGACAAAATGTTTCCTCTTCGCGATCGCGAAGGTGATTCACGCGATCGCGAAGAACAAAAGTTCAGCGTCAGGCAGTAAGCTCAGCAGGTGTTCCCCTGTTTTGCCCTGTTTTGCTCCCCTGCTTCCTTCACTGTTTCCTGCCCTGTTTCCACATGGATTGAGCTCCAATGCATTGTCTTTATGTCCTCTCCCGAGCTTGTATCATCCACGCCTCTCCAAACCAAGTGTAGGTGAGCGTCTTGTATATCCTTGGCTTGACTTCGAGTGAATGGTCTCGATGCAATTTGGGTTGCATCAGCTTCTTCCAAGATCTCCCCCGCCTTAGCATGGAGCTTAGAACCTACAAGAAACGACAAGCAAACACACGTAAACTTCCTACTTTGAAAGTAGGTTAGTGCAAGAAGTGTGGAAAACACACTCTTGTTGTATAACCAAGCATCAATAAGAAGCACAAATAGCAAATCTCCAAAGAGAACAATAAGTACTTGGTTCACTAAAAGCATGCACTCAACACGATAACGAGCAAATAGGTCATGGGGACATGAAAATTGCAAGATCAAGCTATCAAAACCCTCTTGAACCTTAAGCTCAAAATCAACATACCAATCAATCCTCAAGGTGTGATCAACATGTGGAGTGGAGTAAACAAAATAGTTCAATTTACAACTAACATCAAATGCTCCACTCCCCTCCTTTGAAGCACTCTTACACACACCAAGAGTGACTTCCTCACCTCCAAATCCAACTCCAAGACGATCTCCCTCTCTTGACAAACTCCAAAGGAAGGTCTCCAAAATTGGCCCTTCATCATTATAGTCCGCACAATGAAGGTTAGGACTACTAGAAGATGGTTCAACACTACTAATGTCAAGACCACTCATCCTACTTGGAGCTCCAAACAACGGATCGTCCATAGAGTCTATCCTTTCAATCCAAGGAGGTTCTATTCTATTACCAATCCTAGTCCGATACAATTCGCTACCACAAATGAGATTATCTTCACACAAGGGAAATGTAAAAGCATGCACCTCAAATTCATAGTCACACAAAAGCATGGCATCAAGACTAGGTTCTTTACCCACACTCGAGGAGTCATTGAAAACAAATCGATCCATCTCACACTCTAGAGACTCCTCAAGGTCACAACCATCCTCACTACAACACATTGGTCCACCAAATAGAAGCATATCAATAAGGGAATGATCAACTATCTCATCTTCCCATTTGTCAAAGGTTGGTGGTGTGTCATAGCAACGGTCACAATCATGGTCAACTATCAAATCTACACTAGGGAGGGGTTCAATGAACAATGAGCTCACATCATGATGTGGCATAGTACTTCTCCCAACTAGTGTTTCACAAGCAAACTCAAGTTGACAACTAGACTCTTCACTAGTGGTATACTCACTAGATGCATTAAAAACACCAACTAGTGTTGAGTCATTAAAAGACAAGTAGCTAGTAGGCTCATGAAAAGGTGAAGTAAAACTTACATTTGTAGTACTTCCTTGATCACTCACAAGGCTTGAAGTGTCATATGCAACTCCTCCTTCATGAAGCTCACATTGAGAACTTTCCTCCTCTTGTCTTTCCTTCCAAGCACATGGTTGAGGCTCCAATGGCTTGTCTTTAATTGTACCTACACAAGAACTTTCAGAAGAAAAAGCAGAAGATGAAGAATTGTTAGCATAATGGGTGCGCTCACTCTCAATTTTTCTTTCCTCACCTCTCTTCTCTCTCAATTTTACCTCATGGTCAAGTGTAGTTTGTGGTGACAATCTACTCACATCACTCCTCAAATCCTCTCCTTTTTCCTCTCTTGGATTGTCACCGGTCACTCCCTCACTTCTCCCTATCTTTTCTCTCTCACTTGAAGTGGAGTGACTCTCATTTTCATCATACAAGGGCAAAACAATGAGATTGCTTGCCTCGGGTTCAAGTACAATGGATGACTTTGCTTTAGCCACTTCCCTCAACTCCCTCATACGTTGTAGTCTTTTCTTACTTGCCTTGGAGTCAAAGGTCTAAGCACATACTTCTTCCTATCTTGCTTGACCGTATAAGAATTGGTCCGACCATCATGCTCTACTGATGTAGTGGAAATTAGGCGGAAGCGACAAACGATACAAAAGTGCGGAAGCTAAAACAAGATAGGCGATATCGAGATAAAAAGCAAGACGAGGCTTGAACATTTACCTAAGTAGCACCGAGGAACTCGTCTCGATACACCCCGAGTGAAGTCAAGGATCACCTATACTACGCAACTACCCTCAAGAGACACTCGGCTCTCGCAAATAGAATGATCAAAGAGGTTACGATGTTCAACTTGGAATCCACCAAGTGAAATCATGCCCGTTCACGGGTTCATCATTGAGATTCACTCAAGAAATTCATCATTCTACATTCAAGGTTTGTTAAAATGCAATAAATGACTAAGGGGTCTATTTATAGTTTCCCATTACAAGATTTGCCAAGTTTCTGGTCGCTGCTACTCCACTGGTCTTCGCGATCTCGCGAATGGAATAGCGATCGCGTGGGCACTTGGTTGCTGAGGCGCACGATCGCGCGAAGGGTGGCGCGAAGGCGAAGAGCAAACAAAGTCTCTTCGCGATTGCGAAGGTGTGCACGCGATCGCGAAGAGTAAATCCTCTTCGTCAGGCAGTAAGCTCAGAAAGTGCTACCCTGTCTTGCCCTGTTTTGCTCCTCTGCTTCCTGCACTGTTTCCTGCCCTGTTTCCTCTTTGATTGAGCTCCAATGCATGGTCTTCAAGTCGTCTCCCGAGCTCATATCATCCGTGCCTTGACTCCCAGACCAAGTGTAGGTGTCGATGCAATTTGGGCTACATCATCCTCCCCTTCTTGAGAAGATTTCGTCCTCGAAATTAAGGCGTCCTCCTCCAAGGTAGCACCACCTACATCAAAAAAGGCAAACAAAAACAAAGCTCCTACTACAAAAGTAGGTTAGTGCACCAAGTGTGGGAAAACACACTCTTATGGTACAACCAAGTATCAATGGCAACAAAGAAGCTCATGTTCCCAAAGGAACTAACAAGTACTTGGTTCAACAAGGAAGCGCACCCAACACAAGAACAAACAAAGAGATTAATAGGGCATGGCATATGCAAGATTAAGCTATCAAAATCCCTACGATCCCTAAGTTCAAGATTAGTGCACCAAGACTTCCCACTATGCGAGTAGACAAGTCCAACAAGAGTGAAGGTAAGTGATGTGGAAAATTCACTCTTGTGATAGAGCCAAGTATCAATACAAATCAAAAAGCCTATGTCTCCAAAGGAGACAACAAGTCCTTGGCTCCATAGTGACAAGCACTCACGATCACAACAAGCAAAGAGAAACCTTCAAGGCAATATTGTCAAAATGCGGCACAATGGTTTTGGCATGCTCAATCCTCAAAGTGTGGTGAATATGTGGGATGGAATAGGTAAGGTAGTGCGAATCACAATTAGAAGCAATTACCCCACTCCCCTTCTTAAGAGCTCTCATACTCACACTAAGAGGTACCTTCTCACCTCCAATTTCATCCTCGAGACAACCCTCCTCACAAGGTAAGCTCTCAAGGAAGGCATTATTAATGGTCTCTTCATCATCATAACCCGCACCAACAAGAGTAGGGTCACTAGAAGAATCATATACCGCACTCGAAGCTTCAAACAAAGAGTTGTCTATGGGATCAAATCCCTCACACCACGGAGGTCCTATTTCATCCTCAATTCTAGCCCGATACAAATCGCCTTCACAATTAAATATGCCCCCACACAATGGGAATATAAAGGCATGCACCTCAATTTCATAGTCAAACAAAGGCATAGTATCAAGACTAGGATTCACACTCTCACTTGATATACAAGACGCTCACCTACACTTGGTTTGGAGAGGCTTGGATGATACGAGCTCGGGAGAGGACTTACAGACAATGCATTGAAGCTCAATCCATGTGGAAACAGGGCAGGAAACAATGCAGGAAGCAGGGGAGCAAAACAGGGCAAAACAGGGGAACACCTGCTGAGCTTACTGCCTGACGCTGGAATTTTGTTCTTCGCGATCGCGTGCATCACCTTCGCGATCGCGAAGAGTCTTCTTTTGTTCTTCGCCTTCGCGCCTTGTCTCGCGCGATCGCGCGACTCAGCATTAAGTTCTCCACGCGATCGCATATAATCTGACGCGATCGCGAAGGGAACTTGAAGAGCAGCGGACCAGAATCTTGTAAACATTGTATTGGGGTGTTATAAATACACCCCTACTTCATTTATTGCCTTTTTACCTTACTTTTGAACAAAGAACATTAATGAGCATTTCTCTTGAACACTTGTAACCATTTTGGCTTGAATCAATTGGATGAATCCAAGTTGCTCTTCAATCCGTCTTCGATCATTTTATTTGCTCGAGCCTCGTGACTCTTGAGGATAGTTGCATAGTGTTAGGTGATTCTTTTCAATCGTTTGGGGTGTAACGGAACAAGTTCTTCGTTGCTACTCGAACTTTAGTGTAAGCCTCGTCTCGCTTTTATCTCTTTATCGCTTTCGTAGGTTTACCCTGCATCAGTTGGTATCAGAGCAAGGCTCGGGTTATGTTCTTACAAACCCCCGTTCCTTGTTCCATGTGTTAGTATTGTTGTTGTGTTGTTCTTGTTGTTCTTGAAAAGGAAGAAAAACAAAAAAATAGAAAAACTAGAAAGTTGAAAAAAATTGGTTGATTGGGTTGGATACGAATCCCCGGGTGTTAAAAAGTATTTGGGTTTGTTCCTTATTGTATTCCCGTCGTTTTGATACCCATATCTCGTGTTTTGGTGTTACGATTCAAAAATTTCGAAAATCAAAATCTAAAACTTTGTAAATTCTTAAAAACGCTTTAATCTTGAATCGAAGCTTGTTTTTGTTGTTTGAGGTTGAAAAACTATTGGGGATTGATGATATTAGTTGTATACACCTTTGGGTATCGTTGGTTTTGTGTATCGGGTTGAAATCGAGCCAAAAATTTGGTCAAAATCGCCAAAAACCCGTTTTTTTGAGCTGCTGTGAAAGTTGCAGAAATTAACCCTTCGCGATCGCGAAGAGCAATTCGCGCGATAGCGAAGAGCAAAATTATTTTTTGAAAATTTAACCCTTCGCGATCGCGCGCGTCTGGTCGCGATAGCGAAGAACAAAAAAAATTTCAGAATTCCAGTTTTGGGACAGAACCTTCGCAACGGCTTCCGAACAGTTTCCAAACATCATGTGATGCAGGGAAAAACACGCGGAAGCTAATAACGATATGGAAATGCGGAAGCGATAAAGATAAAGATAAAAACGAGACGAGACTCACACGAAAGTTTAAGTAGCAACGAAGAACTTGTTCCGTTACACCCCGAACGATTGGAAAGAATCACCTACGCTATGCAACTATCCTCGAGAGACACCTGGCTCTCAAAAACAGAATGATCGGAAAGGATTGAAGTTCAACTTGGAATCCACGAAGTGAAATCGAGCCCGCACAAGGGGTTTTCATTGAAATGCTCTCAAGCTTTCAAGTTTAATGTTCATCATTCAAAGGAGTCTAAAATGAAATGAATGACTAAGGAAGACATTTATAGTCTTCTCCTATGCCCTATGTAATGTCTAAAATACCCCTCAAAGTTGCTTAAAACAATAAAGGCCACTTAGGGCTAAAGTAGGAAACACACATCAAAATGTAGGAAAATCCCGTAATGCACACACAGGGGTAGGCGGTCCGCCTCCCCCTCTAGGCGCTCCACCTGTTTCCAATTTCGAGAGAGTGGCAGCCAACTAGGCGGCCGCCTAGTGACTTTAGACGGTCCGCCTCCTCAGGGTCCTGAGGCTTGAATCTGTCTAGGCGGTCCGCCTCTTTGTGTAGGCGGTCCGCCTCATCCTGGGAGGTCTTGAAATAGCTCAAAATGGACTCTAGGTGTTCCCCCTTGGTCCGTAGTTGGTCCTCCCTCGATGGTGATCAAGTTCATGACTCCAAATCACTCTCGGATCCTCCTCGGGAGCCCTTGATGTATACTCCTTGTGCTCTTGAGCTTGGCTCCTGATGGTTGGCGCTTTGGCTCCAATTTGCCCGGCATCATCCTCCCCTTCTTGAAAGGATTTCGTCCTCGAAATCAAACCATCAAGTCCTACAATCAAAGACAAGCACAAAACAAAAACAAACTCCTACTACAAGAGTGGGTTAGTGCCACAAGTGTGGGAAAACACACTCTTATGGTATAACCAAGTATCAATAGCAATAAAGAAGTTCATGTTCCCAAGGGAACTAGCAATTACTTGGTTCAACAAAGAAGTGCACCCAACACAAGAACAAAGAAAGAGATCAATAGTGCGTGAGATATGCAAAAGCAAGTTATCAAAACCCCAACGATCCCTAAGTTCAAGATTAGCACACCAAGACTTTTCACTACACGAGTAGCCAAGTCCAACAAGAGTGAGTGTTGTGGAAAATTCACTCTTGTGATAGAGCCAAGTATCAATACAAATCAAAAAGCTTATGACTCCAAAAGAGACAACAAGTTCTTGGCTCCATAGTGACAAGCACTCGCACCCATAACAAGCAATGAGATCATTAGGATATAGAACATTCAAGATTAAGCAATCAAAGTTCCTATGACCCCTAAGCTCGTGAGCAACATACCAAACCTTCAATGCAGGACATTCACATCTTGGCACAATAGTTTTGGCATGTGCAATTCTCAAAGTGTGGTTAACATGTGGGATGGGATAGACAAAGTAAGTCAATTCACAATTAGGATCAATCACCCCACTCCCCTTCTTAAAAGCTCTTATACTCACACTAAGAGATACCTCCTCACCTCCAATTTCTTCCTCGAGACAACCCCCTTCACAAGGAAAACTCTCAAGGGAGGCGTTAATAATGGCCTCTTCATCATCATAACCCAAACCAACAAGAGTAGGGTCACTAGAAGAATTATCTACCTCACTCGAAGCTTCCAACAAAGAGTTGTCTATGGGATCAAATCCCTCACACCACGGAGGTTCTAGCTCATTCTCAACTCTAGTCCGATACAAATCACCTTCACAATTAAAGATGCCCCCACACAATGGGAATACAAAAGAATGCACCTCAATTTCATAGTCAAACAAAGGCATAGTACCAAGACTAGAATTTCACTCACGCTTGAGGAGTCATCATAGACAACCTTGTCCAATTCATGCAATTTGGACTCCTCAAGGTCACTCTCATACTTACTACGACACACAATTCCACCAAAATCAATTGTATCAACAAGGGTAGAGTCACATAACTCTTCTTCCCCTTTATCAAATATGGGTGGAGTGTCATAACAAGGGACACAAGCAAGGTCAACTAACACACTTTCACTAGAGAGAGGTTCTTTTAATACCGGGCTCACATCATGATGTGGCTTCTCATTCCTCTCTACTAGGTCACATGCAAACACAAGTTGACCATTGGACTCTTCACTAGTTGCAAGGTCAATATAGGCATCACAAGCAACAACTAGCCTTGAGTCTCTACAAGACAAGGGATTAACATGTTCATGAGAAGGGAAGGTAACACTTACATTTGAGTCGCTCCCGTGAGTACTCGCGTCGCTTGAAGTGTCATGTTCAAGTCCTCCTTCATGAAACTCACAATGAAGATCTCCATCCTCTTGTCTTCCTTCCAAGGCAAATGGTTGAGGCTCCAATAGCTCGCCTCCAAGAGTACCTACACAAAAGCTATGGCAAGAGGAAGAAGATAACATATGGTTAGGACAAAGGGTGCCCTCACTCTCAATTTGTTTTTACTCTCCTCTTCTTTCTTTCAATTCGCTCTCATGTGCAAGTGTGTGGGGATGAGGTCCAATAATGTTATCACCTCGCTCACTTTCCCCAATTCCCTCATTTGCCATTGGTGGGCTCATAGGAGTAGTAGAATTACTCCTAGAGTGAATATTTACATCTACTTGGGGATTGCCCAAGTTGTGGGGAATGCCCACTTGTTGGGGAATGCCCAACGGTTGGGGAATGCCCAACATTTCATCACTAGTACCTTCTTTGGTACCCTTTTGGACACTCGGGGTCCATTCTCTTTCAAGGTTCTCAAGCCTTTGGTCTAAAGATCTCACCTTGGCCAATATGTAGGCCAAAGTGCTTACCGGGACCTTATTGGTCTCGTCAACGTCTCCAGCCATGTACCTACATAAATCAAAGACAAGAAAGAGGTTAGAGTAAAAACCTCACCTGCTCCCTCACTTTTGGAATGTCACTCGGGTACACTCGTTAGTGGTGGGGGATTTTTCACTCAAGCTTGATTTCAAAGGTTTCCTCGTAGTTGAACAACCTCCTCAATAACCATTCAAGTTCACAAGGACCAACTACTCTCCGGGAAGAGTGGAATTGATGGGACTCGATGAACGCTAGGCTATTTAAGTGAGCACTTGAAGCAAAAATATACTACGAGTCTTCTTTGATTTCTACTCTTCTCTAAGCACGAAGGTCCTAATCGCTCAATGAACTAGTACTAGTAAAGTAGGAGTGTTACTTGAAAAGTACTAGCCGGAAGGGATACAAGCCAACAAAAAGCGAAAACCTACGAAAAACTACAATCCGGACAGCTTCCAGAAAGAGGCGCTCCGCCTCAAACCTGAGGCGCTCCGCCTCCAAGAGTCCAGAGAGCAGCCCAGAGGGAGGCGGTCCGCCTCAAAATGTAGGCGGTCCGCCTACTTGGTTTTCCTGCAGCTTTGCACTCCTCGTTTTTGATTCGTTAGCACCCAAATTTCCAACGAAAACACATTGTTTTTCCAATCTAATGGTACCCAAAGGTGTTATATGCTATAAAAAACAAACCCCAATTGTTTAATCCAACAAACAATCAACAATCAACTTGTTTCAAGAATTTGGAGCAAGTTCTTCAAGAAATTTCAAAAACTTCAAGATTTCAAAACTTCGATTTTCATTCCGCTACTCCAAATGATGTTATGGGGGTATCAAAATGACGGGGTAACTATAAGGAACAATCCCCGATACCAAACAACCAAGAATTCACAACATCAAACAAGTTCTAGCAAATTTTTTGTGAATTTTCAGCTTTGAGATTTGATTTTTGAGACTTTCGATTCACAACTTCAAATCATGTTTCGATGGTACCCAATCGAAGAGAATGCGTATAAAAACATTCCCCGATAACACACACCAACAAATTCGATACAACCAACAAGATGTAGCAAATTTTTGAATTTTTTCAACTTTTGAATTTTTTTTCTTCTTTTTCAATTTTTCAAGAACAAGAACAACAAACACAAAGATAAAGAGTCACGATCGAGGGTTTGTAAGAACAAAACCTATCCGTGCTCTGATACCAACTGATGCAGGGAAAAACACGCAGAAGCTAATAACGATATGGAAATGCGGAAGCGATAAAGATAAAGATAAAAACGAGACGAGACTCACACGAAAGTTCAAGTAGCAACAAAGAACTTGTTCCATTACGCCCCGAACGATTGGAAAGAATCACCTACGCTATGCAACTATCCTCGAGAGACACCTGGCTCTCGCAAACAGAATGATCGGAAAGGATTGAAGTTCAACTTGGAATCCACCAAGTGAAATCGAGCCCGCATAAGGGGTTTTCATTGAAATGCTCTCAAGCTTTCAAGTTTAATGTTCATCATTCAAAGGAGTCTAAAATGAAATGAAAGACTAAGGAAGACATTTATAGTCTTCTCCTATGCCCTATGTAATGTCTAAAATACCCCCAAAGTGGGTTAAAACAATAATGGCCACTTAGGGCTAAAGTAGGAAATACACATCAAAATGTAGGAAAATCCCGTAATGCACACACAGGGGTAGGCGGTCCGCATCCCCCTCTAGGCGGTCCGCCTGTTTCCAATTTCCAGAGAGTGGCAGCCAACTAGGCGGCTACCTAGTGACTTTAGGCGGTCCGCCTCCTCAGGGTCCTGAGGCTTGAATCTATCTAGGCGGTCCACCTCTTTGTGTAGGCGGTCCGCCTCATCCTGGGAGGTCTTGAAATAGCTCAAAATGGACTCTAGGTGTTCCCCCTTGGTCCGTAATTAGTCCTCCCTCGATGGTGATCAAGTTCATGACTCCAAATCACTCTCGGATCCTCCTCGGGAGCCCTTGATGTATACTCCTTGTGCTCTTGAGCTTGGCTCCTGATGGTTGGCGCTTTGGCTCCAATTTGCCCGGCATCATCATGACTCCAATTGGTTCATTAAATATGATGAGTTTGTAGATCACAAACAAAAATTCATCCGATTCCAAATCCATTTGGTGCCAATTCGAGTCGAATCTTTTGTGTCCCGTTTTCTTCCATACCTCTTGGTTAGTGTTTTGAAGGTAATTGGCCTACTTGAAAGACACTAATCCTTTAGAGTATAGGGTATTCGTGCGTAGGGGAGATTAGAATTCAAAGAAGAGTCGTAGAACTCCTTTTGGCCTCAAGTGCGCACTTTAAATAGCCGTCCGTACATCGAGTCTCATTAATTCCACTCCGAACTTTAACTTGGACATGCTAGTTGTGATTACCTTGGTTTCCAAGTTGATAAGGCCTCGCTCTTGAGTGTACATATATTGAGTGATACACGTGAGGGAGTGACTTTTGGGAGGTTTTGTTCTTGGTGATTACAACAATGTCGGATAATGATGATGGGGTAGATTGTGACTCATGTGGCGATGATGCGAGTTGCCATGACTCGTATGGTGATGATGGAGACTATGGTTCCTACGAGGGTGATGATGGCCATTACTATGATGATGGAAGCCATGGCTCCTATGATGATGAAGCGGTTCACTATGATGATCGTGAGAGTGGTGAAGACTATGAAGCTTGTGATGAAGAATGTGATGATACTTATGCTTCTAGTCAAGAAATCGAAGATAATGACGCTTCAAGGTATGATGATCCTACTTACTCTTCTTGGAAAGAATTTGAGCATGATAGTGACATAGATAGAGTTGATGATGATGTTGAATATATGAATTGTTCTTACGCATCTTCTCTTGGTGTTGCTAATGGAGTACAAGGGAGTAGTAGAGGACCTTCCATTAGTATGGGAGGTGGTGGTAGTTGTTCCGTGGGAAGGAAGAAGCTTGCACCTTCTAGGTACGCTAACCGACCTAATGATTCTAATTCCTATGTGGAGGGTGGTATGATAGATGGTGTTGCTTTTGCTACAAAGGGGTTATGTGCCGTGAGGGGCGTGGATGGTTGTAGTAGGAGTAATACTATGGGCTATGGATCCAAGGCGAGAGGCACTTATGGATTCCATGGCGAGGTTCCTTCCTTGACATCCAACAACATTGCTAATGTTGGGAGAGTGACGGGAAGTGGAGTTTGTCCTAGTGGTGTTGCCACTAGTGGAGGGATAAGGAAGACCCAAGTTGTCGGAGTTGACACTTGTAGGCATTCAAGTTCTCACTTGGATGCCAATCTACAAAACTTGGGTAGATGTAGGTTCGTTGTTGGGGTAAATGGTATTGACGGATACTTGCTCAAGATTGGTGATACCGATGCCAATTGTATTAGCACCTCTTTGGTTGATAGGCTTAGGATACCAAGCCATAAGCTAGAGCATCCTTATGAATATAAGGGGGTGTGGGTTTCTAAGGAGGCTCGGGTACTCATATCTCATGGGAGTTATAGATCCTATGTGTGGTGTGACGTGTATCCCATGCGTCATGTTGATGTGTGGATAGGTGAGCCGTGGTTGGAGGGGAAGAGGGTGCAATATAGTATGGTGAAGGGTGCGTATCTTGTCGGCGAAGGGCAAAGAGTCTATGACTTTGTGCCTTACCGGGCGAAGAGCCGAGTGCCTACTAGTGCACCTTCTTTGGCAATGCAAAGGAGCAAGGAGCGAGATCTTCATTCCATGGGTAATGTTGAGCAATCAAGGAGTCCTACAATTACAAGAAGTGGTGGGACAAGTGCTACAAAGGAGTTGATGAATGTCAACAAGGTGGACCAACTACAAGTTGCAAAACCAAGTGGTAAACCAACAAAGAAGAAGGAGACCTCAAGGATGAGTCTCCAAGTCCTAGATTCCAGGTTGATGTAAAAAGTCCACCTACTCCGGCTATGGGTATTCTTGGGCCTCGTCCCAATTCACCCGAATTTGAGAGACAAAAGATAGAGAGGAGTAAGGGAGCGACCGGTGACAACTCTCGAGTGGAAAAAGGAGAGGTTGTGTTGAGTGATGTGAGTGGGTTGTCACCACCCGAATCTACACCCGACCTTGGAAAAAAATGAGGGAAAGGAAAGAGGGAAAAAGAAAAATTGAGAGTGAGGGCACCCCTTATTCTAACCTTAACCCTTTATCTTTTTCTTCTATGTGTTTGAATTCTTGTGTAGGTATTCTTGGAGGCAAACCGATGGAGCCTCAACCATGTTCCGAGATGGAAAGACAAGGTGAAGGAGATGCCGAATGTGAGCTACAAGGTGGAGACATTCATGACACCTCAAAGGTATATGTTAGTTCTTCCTCCCTTGAGCATGCCACTTCCTTGTCTTGTGATATTGTTAGTGAGAACTCTAGACTAGTTGATGATTTGCATGACTATAATGTGTTTGCAACTAGTGTAGAGTCTTTGGGTCAACTTGTGTGTGAATGACAAGAACACCTACACTAGGCAACTACCCTCGAGCTAACGTGAGCACGCAAGTAGAATGGTCCGGGGGGGGGGGGGAATTGGAATTCATCTAGATCCGCTAGAGGAAGAACAAGTCCCATCAAGGTTTTCATTCAATAAAAGAGTTCAACTCTTCAACACAAGTATTTGTTTAATCATCAAGGTAAGCTAATGAAATAAACTAGCTATCTAGCTATTTATAGGTGTTTCAAGGCATAAAGAAAAAGGTCTAGAATGCCCACACTTAGGCTTTAAGCTTAAAAGACCGCGTAGGGTCAAAATAGACATAACACACTTAAAATCCCGCATCACAGCAATTGGGGCGGAGCGCCCAGAGGTTGGGTGGAGCGCCCGCCAAGTTGGGCAGTGGAGGGGCTTGGGCGGAGCGCCCCAAGCTTGGGCGGAGCGCCCGGGCCAAGTGCATCTCAGGCGGGGCGCCTGCTTTGCCTTGGCAGAGCGCCTGGCTGCCTGTGGAGTGGAGCACCGATGCTCCATCACCTAAACATGCTCGACTCATCTCCGAAGCTCTTGCCCTTGCATCTTTTGCATCCTCCAAGCTTGGTACATGTTAGAAAGCGTCGATTTGCCCGCCCGGCATCATCCTCCCCTTCTTGAGAAGATTTCATCCTCGAAATCATTGCATTCACGTCCATGGAATCATCTCTTCGGGGTGCCCAATGCTCTCCTCCCTTGTAACCCTTGATCGCCACTTTGACATAGGTTTCTTCCAAGGTCTCCTTTCCCTCAACATGGAGCTTAGAACCTACAAGCAACGACAAGCAAACACAAGATTTCCTACTTTGGAAGTAGGTTAGTGCAAGAAGTGTGGAAAACACACTCTTGTGATATAACCAAGCATCAATAACAATCATGAAGAGCAAGTCTCCAAAGAGAACCATAAGCACTTGGTTAAAGATCAACATGCACTCAACAAAATAATGAGCAAATAGGTCATGGGAAGATGGGAAATGCAAGATCAAGCTACCAAAATCCCCTTGAACCTTAAGCTCAAGATCAACACACCAATCTATCCTCGAGGTGTGATCAACATGTGGAGTGGAGTGAGTCAAATAACCCATCATGCAAGTAACATCAAGCACTCCACTCCCCTTCTTTAGAGCACACTTACTCACACCAAGGGGTTCACCTCCCATTTCATCACCCAAGCAACCCTTTTTAAAAGACAAACTATCAAGAAAGGTATTGATAATGGTCTCTTCTTCATCATAACCCAAACAAGCAATAGTAGGGTCACTCAAAGAGTCATTTACCTCATTCAAATTCTCACACAATGGGTTGCCTAAGGGGTCAAATCCCTCATACCATGGGAGTTCCAATCGACTAACCACCCTAGCCCGATACAAGTCTTTACCACTAATGAGATTATCTTCAAACAATGGAAATGTAAAAAACTGCATCTCAACATCATGATCAAGCATAGACAAGTTATCAAGACTAGGTTCACTTGAGGAGTCATCATAGAAAACGTTGTCCAATTCATGCAATTTGGACTCCTCAATGCCACTAACATCCTCACCACAACACATAGACTCACCAAATAGAAACATATCAACAAGGGTATGATCAACTATCTCATCTACCCCTTCATCAAAGATTGGCGGTGTGTCATAGCAAAGGTCAAATTCATTGTCAACCATCAAGTCTACACTAGTGAGAGATTCATTGAACAATGAGCTCACATCATGATGTGGCTTAGCAAGGCTCTCAACTAATGTCACACAAGCACACACAAGTTGACTTTGAGACTCTTCACTAGTGGCATATTCACTAGATGCAACACAAGCACCAACTAGTGTTGAGTCACCACAAGACAAATAGCTAGTAGATTCATGAAAAGGTGGAGCAACACTTACATTGAGGCTCACAAGGCTTGAGGTGCCATGTGTAACTCCTTCTTCATGAAGCTCACATTGGGAACTTTCCTCCTCTTGTCTTCCCTTCCAAGCACATGGTTGAGGCTCCAATGACTTGTCTTCATTTGTATCTACAGAATAACTAACACAAGAAAGAGTAGAAGATGAAGAATTGTTAGAACAATGGGTGCTCTCACTCTCAATTTTATTTTCCTCACCTCTCTTCTCTCTCAATTTTACCTCATGGTCAAGTGTAGTTGGTGGTGACAACCCACTCACATCACTCCTCAATTCCTCTCCTTTTTCCTCTCTTAGATTGTCACCGATCACTTCCTCACTTCTCTCTATCTTTTCCCTCTCATTTGAAGTGAAGTGACTCTCATTTTCATCAAGCTTTGGCAAGACAACAAGATTGCTTGCCTCGGATACAAGTACAATGGGCGACTTGGCCTTAGCCGCTTCCCTTAACTCCCTCATCCGATTGTAGTCATCACTCACTTGTTTGGGAGTTAGGGGCTTCAACACAAATTTCCTTCCTTCATGTTGGAGCGTGTAAGTGTTGACACGTCCATCGTGAACCGCTTGTCGATCAAATTGCCAAGGCCTTCCAAAGAGAAGGTGGCAAGCTTGCATTGGCACAACGTCGAACAAGTGTTCATCCACATAACTACCCATTTTGAACTTGATCATTGCTTGCTTCACTACTTTTAACTCCCCACATTCACTAAGCCATTGCAATCGATATGGCTTGGGGTGTTTCACGGTAGGTAATTTCAATTGGGTTATAAGAGATCTACTCACAACATTAGCACAACTCCCGGAGTCAATGATCATAGAGCACACAACACCTTTGACACGACACCTAGCATGGAAAAGGTTTTCCCTTTGCAAGGTTTCACTATCTTCCACAATCATAGCCCCTAGGCTCCTTCTCACAACCAAGAAAGTATGAGGATCCTCCTCCTCCACCGTGTTATCAAACAAATCATCCTCTACTCCCTCATCTCCCTCTACTCTGATAAGACCCAAATAGGCGGAAGCGATAAAATAAGATGCGGAAGAACTGATAAGACCCAAATAGGCGGAAGCGATAAACTAAGATGCGGAAGCAATAATCACAAGATAATAAGAAAGTAAGGGATGGGGAAGAACAGAAATAGAAGAAAAAAATGGATAAACGATTCAAACCATGAATTGAATATCCGAGAGAGGAAGGGAAACTTGAACCATACAAGGATTCCGTACTAGTGACGGATCTCCATAGGCTCCAAGCAAAGAGATAATCCGAAGCTTCAAGCTTCTACAAGAAGAAGGCCTTGCCTCTCTTTCTAAGTCTATTTTTCAAATCTAAACAAGCTAATGAAATAAATGACTAAGTGTGGTATTTATAGGTTTACCACACTTCTAAATGAAATGTCTAAATAGCCCCTAAGTCTAGTCAAAACAATACAAGTAACTTAGGGCTATAGTTGGAATTACACCAAAAAGAAGTGAAATATCCCGCAGGCCTTCACAGGGAGAGGCGCTCCGCCTCCAGGTTGAGGCGCTCCGCCTCCTGTGCTGAGGCGCTCCGCCTCCAGTTGAGGCGCTCTGCCTCCTTCTGTTCAGCTCTCTGCTTTTTTGGTAGGCGCTCCGCCTCAGTTTTGAGGCGCTCCGCCTCCTTATGGAACTTGTGCAAGAGGCTCAAAATAAGATTGGGGTGGATCCCCTTGGAGCCCAAGTGGTCCTCCATCCATGGTGCTCAAAAGCATGATCTTCAAGTTGCTTCCCGGAGCCCGTGACTTGCCTTCCTTGTGCTCTCAAGCTTGGCTCTTGATGGTTGGCGCTTTGGCTCCAATTTGTGGCTTATCATCCTCCCCTTCTTGGAAGGATTTCGTCCTCGAAATCAAACCATCAAGCCTACATTCAAAACAAGCACAACAAAGCTTCCCACTACAAGAGTAGGTTAGTGGCAAAAGTGTGGGAAAACACACTCTTATGGTTTAGCCAAGCATCAATAACAATGATAAAGCACATGTTTCCAAAGAAAACAACAAGCACTTGGCTTCCCCAATGGGTACACTTAACGCGTGATTCATCAAGGAGATCAATAGGATAGAGAATATGCAAGATCAAGCCATTAAAATTCCTATGATCCCTAAGCCCAATAAGAACACACCAAAACTTCCCACTACAAGAGTAGGAAAGTCCAACAAGAGTGAGTACAAGTGATGTGAAAACAACACTTTTGTGGTAGAGCCAAGTATCAATGCTAATGAAAAGGCTTATGTCTCCAAAGGAAACAACAAGTTCTTGGCTCAACAACGACAAGTACTCACTACCATAACAAGAAAAGAGATCAATAAGATAAGGAACACGCAAGATTAAGCAACTAAGTTCCTTATGACCTCCAAGCTTATGGTCATCACATCGAGCTTTGGCATGCTCAACACCCAAGGTGTGATTGACGTGTGGGGTGGAGTAAACAAAATAGTTCAATCGGCAACTAATATCAAATACTCCACTCCCCTTCTTGGAAGCACTCTTACACACACCAAGAGTGACTTCCTCATCCTCAAACCCACCTCTAAGACAATCTCTCTCACTAGACAAACTATCAAGGAAGGCTTCTATAGTGGCTTCTTCATCATTGTAATCCACACAATCAAGATTAGGACTACTAGAAGACGGACCAACACAATCAATTCCAAGGCCATTCGTCTCACTTGAAGTTTCAAACAATGGATTGTCTATAGAGTTAAACCTATCAAACCATGGAGGGTCAATTTCACACTCTTCATACACACTTGAGGAGTCATCAAATATAAGCCTATCCATCCCATCCACTAGGGACTCCTCAAAGTCATTACCATTCTCACCACAACACATAGGTCCACCAAAGATAAGCATATCAATAAGGGCATGATCACTCAACTCATCGTCCCCTTTATCAAAAATTGGTGGTGTGTCATAACAAGGTCCACAATCATGGTCAACTACAATATCTTCACTAAAGAGAGGTTCTTTGAATATCGGGCCCACATCATGATGTGGCTTATCATCCCTCTCAACTAGTGGTTCACATTCACACACAAGTTGACCCAAAGATTCTACACTAGTTGCATTCACATTATAATCACATATATCATCAACTAGTATAGAGGTTTCACAAACACTCTCACATGACAAGGAAGTATCATGCTCAAGGGGAGAACTATCACTTACCTTTGAGTGGCCATCTTGCTCACTCAATGCACTTGAAGTATCATGGCTAGTTCCTCCACTTTGAAGCTCACATTGAAGATCTTCTTCACCTTGTCCTTCCATCTTGGAAGAGGATTGAGGCTTCATTTGATGGCCTCCAAGAATACCTACACAAGAATTCACACAAGTAGAAGAAAAAGATAAAGGGTTAGGGTTAGAACAAGGGGTGTCCTCACTTTTTACAATTCTTTTTCCCTCTTTCTTTTCCCTCATTTTCTTTTCAAGGTCGGGTGTAGATTCGGGTGGTGACATCCCACTCACATCACTCAACATATCCTCTCCTTTTTCCGCTCGAGGAATGTCACCGGTCACTCCCTTACTCCTCTCAATCTTTTGTCTCTCAAATTCGGGTGAGTTGGGACGAGGCCCAAGAATACCCATGGCCGGAGTAGGTGGACTTTTAACATCAACCCGGAATCTAGGACTAAGAGACTCATCACTTGATGTCTCTTTCTTCTTTGTTGGTGAACCACTTGGTTTTGAAGCTTGTGGTTTGGGGTTCACCTTGTTGACAATTGTCAACTTTTTTCTTGCACTAGTCCCACCATTGCTTGTGATTGTAGGACTTCTCTTCAATGGTGTCCCACTAGTTCTCATGTTCGTAGGACTTCTTGTTTGCACTCTTTGGGTCATAAGGCTTCTCCTCAATGGTGTTCCTCCATTTCTCATGTTCATGGGCTTGGTTGGTTGTACTTCTTCTTTCCTAAGAAAAAGGAGTTGTAGCTTCCCTTGTGCTTGAACACGGTAGCCATCCAACACTTCTTGGGCAATCTTGAAGTATCTATTGAAAAGCCAAGGCTTTCCCAACATAACATCACATCCCACTAAAGGACCTACTTTGCACTCCACTTCTTCTTCAAAGTTCCTTTGTGAAATAACTACCCTAGCCATTCCATCAACACAAGGTATTCCCAACCTTCTCACTACAAGATGGCTAATCAAACTTGCTTCACCACTATCCACTTGAAGCACATACCCATGATTCCCATTAAGGCTCACAATGAATTGATACCACGCTCTTTGGCTCATGAGCTCATCTATGTAACGCCCTTTACATAACCCCTCAATAGTACCTTCACTAATTGGGTACTTCCTAATTTCACCACTACTAGCAATACCATAACCCATAGTGCGACTCATTCCATCTCTTCCCTCGGCCTTATTCTCTTCCATCTCATCCTCCAAGTGTTGGACCCTAGTGTCCATTGCCTCTATTTGAGCCAAGATGCTCGGAAGGTAGGCTTCAACTAACTCCCTCTCACTTACACCTTTCTCACCACTCCCACTTCCCTCCAAACCTCCCTTATGGCTCATTGTACCTGCAAAAGACATGTTAAGAAAGTGCAAAGGTTAGTATAAACAACCTCACTTGCTCTCCCTTACCTTTGGTGGTGGCTCTCAACACTCTTTTTAGGGTGCACACTCCCAAACCCCCAACCAAAGATGCCCTTATCTCTTTTAGGAACCACAATGGTAAGATCAATCAACTAGTATATCCAAGTAATGGTCCGGAGTGGAGTTGATATGACTCGATGTACGAAAGCTATTTGTAGTGCGCACTTGAGGCCAAAGAAGTTCTACGACTTTAAGTAAAGCTTCAAGACACACAACACCCTATAAGCTCAAAGATTAGTGTTAATAAAGTAGGACTAATACCCTAGAAACACTAACCAAGAAGTTAGGAAGCAAAGAACAAGCGAAAACCTACAAGAAAACTACCCGAAAAAGGCTTCAGGAAGTAGGCGCTCCGCCTCAGGATAGTAGGCGGCCGCCCTGGGCAAACCTACAGGGGGAGGCGCCCGCCTCTTCAGGGGAGGCGCTCCGCCTCAGGAAATCCAGAGAGCTGACAAAGTTTAGGCGCTCCGCCTCCTGCAACTTTCAGCACAATTCAACAACGGGTTTTTCAACTTTAACACCCAAAAATCCAACAAATCACACGATGTTTTAGCAATCCGAAGGTACCCAAATGTTGTTTCAACCAAGATAAGCAAACCCCAATGATTTTTAACAAACCCCAATCAAAAACAACGAATTCACCATGTTCATCTTCTTCAAACCTAGGGTTATCAAAAGGGTTTCAACAAGGATTGTGATTCATCAAAGTTGGTGTTATACTTGTTCAAATCCCACAAAATTGGTACCAAATCGTTTGTTTTTCAATGAAGATCATTCCCCAATATCAAGTTTCCCATCAAACATCAATCCAACCCAAGAATCAAGCCAAAAATCATCAATAACAAGTTCTTCAAGGGTTTAAGGAGATTTGGGGCTTCAATTTTTCAAACTTCACCAATCCAAGTAATTTGGTACCCAAGCAACGGGAATTCAATCACGATCAAGAATCCATAACACCCATATCATAAATCATCCAAATCAACAAGATAGAACAAATTTTTGGTATTTTCAATTTTTCAATTTTTTTTTTTTGTGTTTTTCTTCTTTTCTTCAAGAGCAAGAACAACAATAACAATAAACTAAACTAAAGATAGGATGAACAAGGATCGAGGGTTTGTAAGAAAAAATCCCGAGCCTTGCTCTGATACCAAACTGATAAGACCCAAATAGACGGAAGCGATAAACTAAGATGCGGAAGCAATAATCACAAGATAACAAGAAAGTAAGGGATGGGGAAGAACAGAAATAGAAGAAAAGAATGGATAAACGATTCAAACCATGAATTGAATATCCGAGAGAGGAATGGAAACTTGAACCATACAAGGATTCCGTACTAGTGACGGATCTCCATAGGCTCCAAGCAAAGAGATAATCCGAAGCTTCAAGCTTCTACAAGAAGAAGGCCTTGCCTCTCTTTCTAAGTCTATTCTTCAAATCTAAACAAGCTAATGAAATAAATGACTAAGTGTGGTATTTATAGGTTCACCACACTTCTAAATGAAATGTCTAAATAGCCCCTAAGTCTAGTCAAAACAATACAAGTCACTTAGGGCTATAGTTGGAATTACACCAAAAGAAGTGAAATATCCCGCAGGCCTTCACAGGGAGAGGCGCTCCGCCTCCAGATTGAGGCGCTCCGCCTCCTGTGCTGAGGCGCTCCGCCTCCAGTTGAGGCGCTCCGCCTCCTTCTGTTCAGCTCTCTGCTTTTTGGTAGGCGCTCCGCCTCAGTTTTGAGGCGCTCCGCCTCCTTCTGGAACTTGTGCAAGAGGCTCAAAATAAGCTTGGGGTGGATCCCCTTGGAGCCCAAGTGGTCCTCCATCCATGGTGCTCAAAAGCATGATCTTCAAGTTGCTTCCCGGAGCCCGTGACTTGCCTTCCTTGTGCTCTCAAGCTTGGCTCTTGATGGTTGGCGCTTTGGGTCAAATTTGCGGCTTATCATACTCCCTCATCTTCCGGGTCACTCTCTTGCTCATATGCATTTTCACCAACAACAATCATGGTCCTCTTCGTAGGACATTCCTTAGCAAAGTGACCATAGCCCTTGCACTTGTGGCATTGTATGGAAGAAGAAGTAGGAGCATGTAATTGAGTTTTAGAGTTACCTCCCACATTATTTGTGTTCCTTTCATATGGCTTCTTCACATCCTTGCTAGCATTTGGAACACTTGTACCACTTGCATTTGGGAATTTGGCATTTGGAGTAGAAGTCTTCCAATCCTTTGGTTTGCTCATGGAAGTGGAAGTATTGCTCTTGTATCGGTTGGTCTTTTCATTTGCAAGCCTTTGCTCGGCTTGAATAGCGGCATCAAGGACTTCTTGAAGTGAAAGATAAGCATGCAATCTCAATTGTGAAGCTATACCATAGCTCAAGCCATTCTTGAAACGGATCACGGCTTGTTCCTCATCTTCGGTGTCCATATCCAAAGTCATGCGAATCGTCTCAAACTCATCATAGTACTCATGAACCGTCTTGGCACCTTGCTTTAGCTCATAGAGCTTCTTGAGTTGCTCTTGACGATATCTAGGAGTAATATACTTGATACTCATGAGACCCTTCAAATCATTCCAACCCACATTCACGGGAATTCCCGCTCTCCTCCTTGATCTCTTGACGGACTCCCAACAAGTCGATGCATAGGACTCAAAGGATGAAATAGCATAAGTACCTTTCTTTTCATCGGTCATCTCATTTGTGTTAAACATCCTCTCCATGAGGAGCACCCATTGAATGTAGGCTTCCGGATCACAATTCCCCTTAAAACTTGGAAGATTGAGCTTCACACTATTGAGGTTGGTGTTGTCACGACCTCCACGGTAAGGCTCCGGTTGGCCTCCATAGTGATCTTCATAACCACCATACTCCCTTCTAGCATTCCATCCAACATACCCCATGGGTGGCCCTCGACCTCGGCCTCTACCCCTATCCACATTTCGACCCCAATTCATACCTCGCCTTGGTTGAAAGTGATCATCATACCCATAAGCCTCATCAACATACTCGGCTTCCTCCCCTTCTTGAGCCTCAATAGGTTGCTCAAGAACTTGGACATTTCGGATGGGTCTTGGAAGTGGGATGTTTCTTTGGGGGTTGTCCATAATACGGGGAATGGCCATTCGTTGGGTATTGCCCAATACTTGATCAATCCTCTCACGATCTTCCTTTACCCGTTGTTGATTAAGCAACTCAACAACTTGTTCCGGGGTAAAGGTAGGACTACTTGAGCCCTCTCCGGTCTCAATTTGGACACTCGGGGTCCCCTTTTCAACTTGGACACTCGGGGTCCCTTGTTCACCTTGGGTACTTGAGGCTCCCTTTTCAAGAGACTCAATCCTTTGGTTCATGATATCCATCTTGGCAAGAAGATTAGCCAAGGCCTCCTTTATGAAATCTTGACCTTCGTTGGCCATTGTACCTACACAAGAAACAAACGTTAGCAAAAAACAACCTCACTCACTCCCTCTGATGCAATGCAAATCGAGCTAAGATGTCAATCAACGAGCGCCAAGCTTGAAGGATGCAAAGGACGGGAAAAGCCGAGGGCTTTAGGAGCGATCCGGAGAAGCAACAAGCGGAGAAGCTCTCAGGCGCACCTCCCAGGGAATCAGGCGCTCCGCCCAAACCCCTAGGCGGTCCGCCCAGGCAGGTGCTCCTCCCACCAGTTGGGCGCCCCGCCTCCACCACTTGAAGGCCAGGCGCTCCGCCTCCAATTGGGGCGCTCCGCCTCCCCCATTGGGCTGCCCAAGACGCGCCAAAGCTGAGGCGCTCCGCCCCCTTTTGGGCACTCCGCCCACCCACGCTGAAGACTAGATTTTTGGTTGTGAACTTCCTATTTTGCCCTTAAGTGGCTTGTATGTTTTAACTAGGCCTAGGGGTTTTCTAGTCATTTCACCTTAGCCTTAGGAAATTCTATAAATAGAACACTTAGCCATTTCATTCATT
The DNA here is from genome assembly GCA_037355625.1 of Petunia x hybrida. Taxonomy (NCBI): domain Eukaryota; kingdom Viridiplantae; phylum Streptophyta; class Magnoliopsida; order Solanales; family Solanaceae; genus Petunia; species Petunia x hybrida. Next base: position 420,488 of record JBBBVM010000640.1, on the reverse strand, counting down.
ACACAATCTTGAATATTGATGAAACATGAGCTATGCTCTCATTTGAACCCTTGTTGGGAACTTGAATTCAATTGGTGGAATCCAATTTGAACTTCGTCCATCTTTGATCACTCTATTTGCAAGAGTCGGGTACCTCTTGAGGATAGTTGCATAGCGTAGGTGATTCCTTGACATTCACCCGAGGTGTAGCGAGGCAAGTTCCTCGTTGCTACTTATCGTTTTTATCTTTATCTTTATCGTTTCCGCATTTTCGTATTGTTTGTTGCTTCCGCCTATTTTCCGCTACATCACCCTCATAAGTGTTTCACTCGGATCACTCTTTTGGGGTGGTGGTGGATATTTCACTAGACTTGTGGTTCCAAAGCTTCACGTAGATGACTAGCAATTCCCCAACTCAACTAGACTATTCACGAGTCAAGCACACTCCGGGGTGAGTGGAATTAATGGGACTCAATGAACGCCAGGCACTTTGAAGTGAGGACTTGAACCAAAAGAAACTACGAGTCTTCTTTGGATTTCTATTCTCCAACTATGGCACGAATCACCTAAAGCAATGAAGGATTAGTGTTAATTAAGTAGAAATATTACTTAGATCAACACTAATTAGAGGTTAGGCAACAAAGAAACAAGCAAACCTAGAAGAAACTACCCAAATCCCAAGTTTCAGGCCTCAGGCGGAGCGCCCAGTGAGGTGGGGCGGAGCGCCTGGCAAATTGTCCAGTGGGGTGGGTCAGGCGGGGCGCCCAGGGATGGGGCGGAGCGCCTGGACTAGGAACACGTCAGGCGGAGCGCCCAAACTTGGGGCGGAGCGCCTGGTCGAAGAACACCTGGGTTTTTCAACAACGTGTTCTTCGATTTCAATCCAACTTTTGGGTCGATTCCAACGTGTTTTTCCCAAATTCGAAGTACCCGAAGTTGCATTTTGATATAACCACCAAACCCCAATGATTTTCACACCCAACCAAGCAACAAACAAGGCACAATCATGATTCAAGTTTCAAGTTGGGTTTTCTCAACTTTTCAAAAGGGTCAAAAAGGTGGGTTTCGATTCTTCAAAATCAATGTTATACAACTCCGATTCACACCAAATTTGTTGCAAATGGTTCGTTTTCAAAAGTAGATCAATCCCCGGTAATCAAATCCAAAACCCCACAATCACACAACCCAAAATCAATCAAATTCCTCAAGAACAAGGGTTTGGTAGGGTTTAAGGAAAATTGGGGTTTCAATTTTTCAAACTTCACCAATCCAAGTAAATTTGGTACCCAAGCAACGGGAATTCAATCACGATCACAAATCTGTAACACCCACTTCAAGAATCGATCATACCAAAAAGTTACACCAATTTTTGTATTTTTCAATTTTTTCAATTTTTTTTTTGTGTTTTTCTTCTACCAACAACTTCAACAACAAGAAACCTAAAGAAACTAACGTAGGCACAAAGACTCAAGGGTCGGGGGTTCGTAGAAACGAGACCCGAGCCTTGCTCTGATACCAAATGATGTAGGAAATCAAAACGCGGAAAGTAAAGATAATGAGCGAGACATAACTCGTTCAATAATCTCAAGTAGCAACGGAGAACTTGTTCCGTTACACCCCGAGAGAATGACAAAAACACCTACACTAGGCAACTACCCTCGAGCTAACGTGAGCACGCAAGTAGAATGGTCGGGGGGGGGGGGGGAATTGGAATTCATCTAGATCCGCTAGAGGAAGAACAAGTCCCATCAAGGTTTTCATTCAATAAAAGAGTTCAACTCTTCAACACAAGTGTTTGTTTAATCATCAAGGTAAGCTAATGAAATAAACTAGCTATCTAGCTATTTATAGGTGTTTCTAGGCATAAAGAAAAAGGTCTAGAATGCCCACACTTAGGCTTTAAGCTTAAAAGACCACGTAGGGTAAAAATAGACATAACACACTTAAAATCCCGCATCACAGCAATTGGGGCGGAGCGCCCGCCAAGTTGGGCAGTGGAGGGACTTGGGCGGAGCGCCCGGGCCAAGTGCATCTCAGGCGGGGCGCCTGCTTTGCCTAGGCGGAGCGCCTGGCTGCCTGTGGAGTGGAGCACCGATGCTCCATCACCTAAACATGCTTGACTCATCTCCGAAGCTCTTGCCCTTGCATCCTTTGCATCCTCCAAGCTTGGTACATGTTAGAAAGCGTCGATTTGCCCGCCCGGCATCACTTGAAGGAGTATTTGAAGGTGAGGAGGTACCTCTTGGTGTGTATAAGAATGCTCTTAAGAAGGGGAGTGGAGTATTTGATGTTAGTTGTCGCTTGAACTATATTACTTATTACTCCATTCCGTATGTTGAGCACACCTTGAGTGTTGAGCATGCCAAAGCCAATGTGTCACATTGTGATAAAGTTGATTTGAAGGCTTGGTGTGTTGATGGTAAGCTTAGGGGTCATAGGACATTTGATTGCTACATGTTGCATGACTTTGATCTCTTTGCTTGTTTTGAAAATGGGTGCTTGTTCTTGTCGAGCCAAGACCTTGTTGTCTCCTTTGGGGACATACGCTTTTATTTAGGTATTGATGCTTGGCTCTATCACAAGAGTGTGTTCTCCACACACCTTGTACCTTTTCTTGTTAAGCTAACCTACTTGTGAAGTAGGAAATTTTGGTTGTGCTTGCTTTGATTGTAGGTTTTGATGGTTCGATTTCGAGGACGAAATCCTTTCAAGAAGGGGAGGATGATGCAGCCCAAAATGGCCTAAACGACAACCATCAAAAGCCAAGCTCGAGAGCACAAGGGATACTAGTCAAGGCCTCCGGAAACATCTTGAAGATCATGCATTGGAGCGCCAAGGACGGAGGAAAACAGGGCAGGAAACTGGGCAGCCCAAAACAGGGCAAAACAGGGGAGCAAACTGGGAGCTCACTGCCTAACGAAGAACATTTGTTCTTCGCGATCGCGTCACTATCCTGCGCGATCGCGAAGAGTTCCTGAATACCCTGCGCGATGGCGCCCAACTGAACGCGAAGGCGAGCTGAGGATGAGCTGAGGATGCTGAAGACTTGCACGATCGCGATGACTGGGAGTATTGCCTGCGCGATCGCGTGACTCCTTGCGCGATCGCGATGACTTGGAGTTGAGCAGCGGACCAGAATCAGCTTCAGGGGCCATTTTTGTCCATTTAGCATTGTAAATGTATAAGTAGCACATTTTGCTCTTCATTTCATTAGTTAGCGAATATTGAAGATAGAATTTGAGAGATAACATTGAAGAGGCCGAGCCCTTCTTGTTGAAGCCCGAGGCTTCGTGTATGTCTCGACTTGGAACCTATGGAGATCGACATCTAGTTAGATTCCATTGTAAGGTTCAAGTTTCCCTTCTCCCATTTGAATTCAATTAATGTTAATGAATTGAATTATTTCTTGCCTTCCTAGTCTTGAATTTCTCGATATCTTTAGATATCTCGTATCTTGTTTATCACTTCCGCATAATTTATATCATTATTAGCTTCCGCGTATTTTGCCCTGCATCAGTTGGTATCAAGACGCTCACCAAACCAACTGATGCAGGGTAAAAAACGAGCGGAAGCTAAACACGACACAAACTATGCGGAAGCGATAAATAACAAGATAGGTGATATCATAGATATCGGGGAAACAAGGATTGGGGAGTCAAGAAATGAGAAGAAAGAACGGATTAATAAATTCAAGACATGAATCAATAATCCAAAAGGGAGAAAGTGAAACTCGAACCTTAAAATGGAATCAAACTAGGTGTCGATCGCCATAGGTTCCAAGTTAACGAGATACATGAAGCCTCGGGCTTCGGACTAGAAAGGCTCGGCCTTCTCTAATTCTCTCTTCTCTCTATTCAATTCAAGCTAAACTAATGAAATGAAGATCAAATGTGCTATATATACATTTACACTAAAAATGGACAAAAATGGCCCTGCAGCTGATTTTGGTTCGCTGATGAATCTCTCTTCATCGCGATCGCGCAGGCAACAACTCTAGGCATCGCGATCGCGCAAATGGCTCGCGATCACGCAGGTCTCCACCATCTTCACGATCTTCAGCATCCTCAGCTTCGCCTTCGCGCTCAAGGGCATGCTGTCGCACAGGCCAATTCAATACTCTTCGCGATCGCGTGAGAAGTGGTCGCGATCGTGAAGAACAAAAGTTCTTCCTTAGGCAGTGAGCTCCCAGCGTGCTCCCATGTTTTGCCCTGTTTTGGGCTGCCTGTTTTCCTGCCTTGTTTCCTCCGTCCTCGGCGCTCCAATGCATGATCTTCCAAGACGTTCCCGGAGGCCTTGACTCGTATCCGTTGTGCTCTCGAGCTTGGCTTTTGATGGTTGTCGTTTAGGCCATTTTATACTGCATCAGCTACGAACGCTTTGCGAACAATCTGTCCCAGTTCAGGATTTTCTGGAAATGAGGACCCTTCGCGATCGCGTGAGGTAAGGCGCGATCGCGATGAACAAATTGGAAAGGTGGCGCGTTCGCGTGCAGCAGGGCGCGATCGCGCAGGCCTGCGTTCCAGAACCAGAACCCCGACTGAAAACTCAGTTTTTGGCACACAAATCACCCCAATTCAACTTGTTGTTCAGTTCTAAAGCTTCCAAAGGGTGTTTTGAACTGAAGTAAACAATTCCCAATGGTTTTATCAATCAAACAACTTGTTTTCAAGAATTGGAGCAAGTTCTTCAAAATTTTCAAAAACTTCAAAGTTTCAGAACTTCGATTTTCATTCTGCTACTCCGAATGACGATATGGGGATATCAAAATGTCGGGAAAACTATAAAGAACAATCCCCGATACCAAACAACCAAGAATTCACAACACAAAACAAGTTCTATCAAATTTTTGTGAATTCTCAACTTTGAGATTTGGTTTTCAAGATTTTGATTCACGACTTCAAATCATGTTTCATAGGTACCAAATCAATGGGAATATGACAACAAACGATTTCTAGCAATTTTTGTGATAACAAGCAACAACAAAATCGCAACAAGCAATAACAAAATCCCCAATAACAAGCAACAACAAAATCGCAACAAGCAACGATTTCTAGCAATTTTTGTGATTTTCAAGTTTTTGGATTTTTTTGTTTTTCTTCTAAATAAGAACAACAAACAACACAATGATAACAATAACGAGAACAAGACCGAGGATTTATAAGAATGAAGCCTAGCCGTGCTCTGATACCAACTGATGCAGTGGAAAATAGGCGGAAGCGACAAACGATACAAATAAGCGAAAGCTAAAACAAGATAGGCGATATCGATGAAGATATCGAGATAAAAGCAAGACGAGGCTTGAACGTTTACCTAAGTAGCACCGAGGAACTTGTGTCGATACACCCCGGGTGAAGTCAAGGATCACCTATACTACGCAACTACCCTCAAGAGACACTCGGCTCTCGCAAATAGAATGATCAAAGAGGTTACGATGTTCAACTTGGAATCCACCAAGTGAAATCATGCCCGTTCACGGGTTCTTCATTGAGATTCACTCAAGAAATATATCATTCTACATTCAAGGTTTGTTAAAATTGCAATAAATGAACAAAGGGGGTATTTATAGTTTCCCATTACAAGATTTGGCAAGTTTCTGGTCCGGACTGCCAAAGTCCTCTTCGCGATCGCGCACAAGGATATGCGATCGCGAGGAACACTCAGGCATCAAGCCATCGCGATCGCGTGAAGGCCAGCGCTGTCGCGCAGAGCAAAAGGGGACCCTTCGCGATCGCGTGAGTATGGGCGCGATCGCGAAGAACAAGAGTTCTTCGTCAGGCAGTAAGCTCAGCAGGTGCTGCCCTGTTTTGCTCTATTTTGGTTCCCCTGTTTCCTGCACTGGTTCCAGCCCCGCTTCAACTTTGATTGAGCTTCAATGCATGGTCTTCAAGTCGTCTCCCGAGCTCATATCATCCATGCTTTGACTTCCAAACCAAGTGCAGGTGTCGATGCAATTTGGGCTGCATCACCGAGGAGATGGCCCGTTCCAAGTGATCTCCAAGATCAACAACAATGCCTATGTGATTGATCTACCCGGTGAGTACAATGTTTCAAATACTTTCAATGTTAGTGACTTGGCTCCTTGTGATGCAGGTGATACCGTGGAGGATGACGCCTTAATTTCGAGGACGAAATCTTCTCAAGAAGGGGAGGATGATGCCGGGCAAACTAGCTCGAGACCATTCAGTCGAAGTCAAGCCAAGGATATACAAGACGCTCACCTACACTTGGTTTGGAGAGGCGTGGATGATACGAGCTCGGGAGAGGACTTAAAGACAATGCATTGGAGCTCAATCCATGTGGAAACAGGGCAGGAAACAGTGCAGGAAGCAGGGGAGCAAAACAGGGCAAAACAGGGGAACACCTGCTGAGCTTACTGCCTGATGCTGAACATTTGTTCTTCGCGATCGCGTGCATCACCTTCGCGATCGCGAAGAGTCTCTTTTTGTTCTTCGCCTTCGCGTCTTGTATCGCACGATCGCGCGACTCAGCATTAAGTTCTCCACGCGATCGCATATAATATGGTGCGATCGCGAAGGGAACTTGACCAGCAGCGAACCAGAATCTTGTAAACATTGTATTGGGGTGTTATAAATACACCCCTACTTCATTTATTGCCTTTTTACCTTACTTTGAACAAAGAACATTAATGAGCATTGCTCTTGAACACTTGTAACCATTTTGGCTTGAATCAATTGGATGAATCCAAGTTGCTCTTCTGATAAGAATCAAAACCAAAACGCGGAAATAAAGATAAAGAGCGAGACACTACTCGAACTCCCTTCGAAGTAACTATGGAGAACTCGTTCCATAATACCCTCGAATCGGTGCCAAGGAGAACCTACACTATGCAACTACCCTCGAGTTAACAAAGAACTCGCAAGTACAATGATCGGGGGGGTTTGGGGTTCAACTAGAATCCACTAGTAAACTCAAACCAACTCAAAGGGTTTTCATTCAAAGAGAATCCACTCTTGAACATTGTTTATCAATCATTCATCATCAAAGCTAACTAAGGAAAATGTAAAGCTAATGGAGTATTTATAGGCCTTTCCTAGACATTAATGAAAGACCTAAAGTACCCTTAAGTAAGTTCTAAAGTCATAAGCCACGTAGGGGCATAATAGGAATTACATAGCAACTTAAAGTCAAATTCCCGTCAAACTTACACAGGGGGAGGTGCCCGCCTCCATGCCTTAGGCTCTCCACCTCAGCTCCCCTAGGCCCTCCGCCTCCTAGAATCCAGAGAGCAAGCAATTTTTAGGCGGTCCGCCTCAATCCGTAGGCGGTCCGCCTCTTCCTGGAACTTCTTGAAACACTTCGAAATGTGTCTCGGATGCTCTTCTTTCCATGGCGTCCCAATGCATGACCTTGAAGTGCTCTTCCTTGGCCTTGGATGGTGCTTTTGGATGGTTGCTCGGATTGGGTCTTATCATCCTCCCCTTCTTGAGAAGATTTCGTCCTCGAAATCAAGGCTGGGTCTCTCATGGCTCTAACAACTCCTCGGGGTGGCCAAGAATCTCCTCCTTTGTCCTTCTTGATCGTCACTTTAACATAGACTTCTTCCAAGATCTCCCCCGCCTTAGCATGGAGCTTAGAAACTACAAGCAACGACAAGCAAAAACAAGCAAACGTCCTACTTTGAAAGTAGGTTAGTGCAAGAAGTGTGGAAAACACACTCTTGTGATATAACCAAGCATCAATAACAATCATGAATATCAAGTCTCCAAAGAGAACCATAAGCACTTGGTTAAAGATCAACATGCACTCAACAAGATAATGAGCAAATAGGTCATGTGGGCATGAAAAATGCAAGATCAAGCTATCAAAACCCTCTTGAACCTTAAGCTCAAAATCAACATACCAATCAATCCTCAAGGTGTAATCAATATGTGGAGTGGAGTGAGTCAAATAACTCAACCTACAAGTAGGATAAAGTACTCCACTCCCCTTCTTTAGAGCATACATACTCACACCAAGAGATTCCTCATCCCCTCCAATGTCATCACCTAAGCAACCCTTCCCAATAGACAAACTCTCAAGGAAGGTATTGATGATGGATTCTTCTTCATCATAACCCCAACAAGCAATAGGAGGATCACTCAAAGAACCATCTACCTCACCCAAATTCTCAAGCAATGGGTTGCCTAAGGGGTCAAACCCTTCACACCATGGGGGTTCCATTTGACCACCCACCCTAGCCCGATACAAGTCATGTCCACTAATGAGAATGCCTTCAAACAATGGATTGGTGAAAACATGCATCTCAATATCATGATTAAGCATAGACAAGTTATCAAGACTAGGTTCACTTGAGGAGTCATCATAGACAACCTTGTCCAATTCATGCAATTTGGACTCCTCAAGAACAAGACCATCCTCACCACAACACATTGGTCCACCAAATAGAAGCATATCAATTAGGGAATGGTCAACTACCTCATCTCCCTCTTTGTCAAAGGTTAGTGGTGTGTCATAGCAAAGGTCACAATCATGGTCAACTTTTAAATCTACACTAGGGAGGGGTTCAATGAACAATGAGCTCACATCATGATGTGGCATAGTGCTCCTCCCAACTAGTGTTTCATAAACAAATCCAAGTTGACAACTAGACTCTTCACTAGTGGCATATTCACTAGATGCATCACAAGCGCCAACTAGTGTTAAGTCATCACAAGACAGGTAGCTAGTAGGTTCATGAAAAGGTGAAGCAACACTTACATTTGTAGTACTTCCTTGGTCACTCACAAGGTTTGAAGTGTCATATGCAACTTCCCCTTCATGAAGCTCACATTGAGGCTCCAATTGCTTGTCTTCAAATGTACCTACACAAGAACTTTCACAAGAAAAAGTAGAAGATAAAGAAGGGTTAGGACAATGGGTGCTCTCACTCTCAATTTTTCCTTCCTCACCTCTCATCTCTCTCAATTTTACCTCATGGTCAAGTGTAGTTTGTGGTGACAATCCCCTCACATCACTCCTCAAATCCTCTCCTTTTTCCTCTCTTGGATTGTCACCGGTCACTCCCTCACTTCTCTCTATCTTTTCTCTCTCATTTGAAGTGGAGTGACTCCCATTTTCATCATGCAATGGCAAAACAATAAGATTGTTTGCCTCGGGCTCAAGTACAATGGGTGACTTTGCTTTAGCCGCTTCCCTCAACTCCTTCATTCGTTGGTAGTCTTCCCTCACTTGCCTTGGAGTCAAAGGTCTAAGCACATACTTCCTCCCATCTCGCTTGACCGTGTAGGAGTTGGTCCGGCCATCATGCACTACACACCTATCATGTTGCCATGGCCTCCCAAACAACAAGTGGCATGCTTGCATCGGGACCACATCAAACATGATCTTGTCCTTATAGCTCCCAATGCTAAACTCAATCAACGCTTGTTTCACCACTTTAAGTTCACCACACTCGCTAAGCCATTGTAATCTATATGGTTTTGGATGCTTTAGAGTAGGTAACTTCAATTGGGAAATCAAGGTTTGGCTCACTATGTTGGTACAACTCCCCGAATCAACAACCATTGAACATACTTGGCCCATCACCCGGCACCTAGCATGAAAGAGGTTTTCCCTTTGTTCATTTTCCACCTCCTCTTCCATACAAATGGTACTCAAGCTCCTCCTAACCACCAAGAACATTTGAGGACCATCTTCCTCTTCTACGGCCTCCTCACAATCAACTTCCTCATCCTCCTCTACTCCCTCATGTTCGGACTCACTTTCTTGTTCATATACCAAATTGCCAACCACAACCATGGTTCGTTTTGTGGAGCAATCTTTAGCAATATGCCCAAAGCCATTGCACTTATAACATTGAGTAGAAGTAGAAATAGGATTACTCAAGCGAGTTTTAGAAGTACCTTCCAAGTGTGGTGTAGTCTTCTCATAAGGTTTCTTCACTTCTTTGCTAGCACTTGCACTTGGAAAGTTTGCACTTGGAGTCTTCCACTCTTTTGGCATGCTTGTAGTAGTAGGAGTGTTGTTTTTGGACCTCTCTCCCTTAAGCCAATGGCGGCTTCAAGTAGATCTTGAAGTGAATGATAAGTATGCAATCTCAATTGAGAAGCTATACCATAGCTCAAACCATTCTTGAAGCGGATCATTGCTTGTTCCACACATTCGGTATCCATATCCAATGCCATTCGGATCTTCTCAAATTCATCATGGTACTCATGCACCGTTTTGACACCTTGTTTTAGATCATAGAGCTTCTTGAGTTGCTCTTGCCGATACCTTGGAGTTATGTACTTGGCATTCATATGTCCTTTCAATTCATCCCAAGTCACATTCAAATGCAAATTCATCCTTCTCCTAGACCTCTTCATAGACTCCCACCAAGTAGAAGCATAGGCCTCAAAGGTAGAAATAGCATAGGTTCCCTTTCTCTCCTCGGTCATCTCATTGGTATCAAACACCCTCTCCATTTGTAGTACCCATTCCATGTATGCCTCCGTATCACAAGTTCCTTTGAAGGATGGAAGATTGAGCTTGACACTATTGAGGTTGTTGTTGTTGTCACGTACCCCATAGTTAGGCTCCGGTTGGCCTCCATAATGGTCATCATGTGCAACATACTCCCTCCTAGCATTCCTCCCTCCATTTCCCATGGGTGGCCCTCGACCTCGGCCTCTACCCCTATCCACATTTCATCCCCAATTCATTGGCCTCCTAGGTTGATAAGGAGCATCATACCCATAGGCCTCATCACCATACCCGGCCTCCTCCTCTTCTTGAACTTCATCAATTTGTTCAAGAGGTAGGACATTCCGCACGGGTCTTCGAAGTGGAGCATTTCCTTGGGGATTGCCCAAGTTGAGGGGATTGCCCTCTTGTTGGGGATTGCCCAACCCACGCTCTCGTAGAGCTTCAACTTTGCTTTGTTCATACTTTTTGGTTAGTTCCACAAAGTGTCCCGGGGTCATAGGAGTGCTATGACTCGTACCCTCTCCGGATTCGACTTGGACACTCGGGGTCCTCCTCTCACCGGTCTCAACTTGATTCCTCTCCACGGTCTCAAGTCTTAAAGATATGTCCTCCAATTTAGCCATAATGGTGGCCATGAAGTTTTTCATAGGGTCATCCCCATCATTTGCCATGGTACCTACAAAAAGCAACAAACGTTAGTAAAACACCTCACTCACTCCCTCACAAGTGTTTCACTCGGCTCACTCGTGTTTTGGGGAGGTGGATATTTCACACAAGTTTGAGTTTAAAAGCTTCAAGTGAGGACTTGAATCAAAAGATACTACAGGTGAGTGGAGTTAATGGGACTCGATTGGAACGATAAGCACTTTAAGTGAGGACTTGAATCAAAAGATACTACAGGTCTTCTTTGAATTCTAGTCTCCTTTCTAAGGCACGATGATCCTAATAGCTCGAAGTAATTAGTACTAATCAAGTAGGATTATACTCTAATAGTACTAATTAGAAGCAATGCAAGCAACAAAACAAGAGATCCTAGAAGAATCTACCCAATTCCCAACTTTCAGGAAGTAGGCGCTCCGCCTCAGGAGAGTAGGCGGCCGCCCAGGCAAAGTACCAGGGGGAGGCGCTCCGCCTCAACAATTTCCCGAGAGCTAACAAAGATGAGGCGCTCCGCCTCCAAATTGAGGCGCTCCGCCTCCTGCAACTTTCAGCACAATTCAACAACGGGTTTTTCAACTTTAACACCCAAAATTCCAACAAATCACACTATGTTTTAGCAATCCGAAGGTACCCAAATGTTGTTTCAACCAAGATAAGCAAACCCCAATGATTTTTAACAAACCCCAATCAAAAACAACGAATTCACCATGTTCACCTTCTTCAAAACTAGGGTTTCAACTTTTTCAATTTTTCAAAGGGTTTCAAATCTCAAATCATGGAATATAACTCCAAACCGTGTGTGTTGGGTACCAAAATAACGGGTTTCCAATAAGGAACAAACCCCAATATCAATCACAACACGAATCAAACAAACGATCAAGATAGACCAAATTTTTGGTATTTTCAATTTTTCAATTTTTTTTTGTGTTTTTCTTCCTTCAATAACAAGAACAAGGAAACTAAAGATCGAATCAACCTAAGGCACGAAGAATCAAGGGTCGGGGGTTTGTAGAAACAAAACTCGAGCCTTGCTCTGATACCAAGATGATAAGAATCAAAACCAAAACGCGGAAATAAAGATAAAGAGCGAGACACTACTCGAACTCCCTACGAAGTAACTATGGAGAACTCGTTCCATAATACCCTCGTATCGGTGTCAAGGAGGACCTACACTATGCAACTACCCTCGAGACGACAAAGGACTCGCAAGTAGAATGATCGGGGGGGTTTGTAGAAACAAAACCCGAGCCTTGCTCTGATACCAAGATGATAAGAATCAAAACCAAAACGCGGAAATAAAGATAAAGAGAGAGACACTAGTCGAACTCCTTTCGAAGTAACTATGGAGAACTCGTTCCATAATACCCTCGAATCGGTGCCAAGGAGGACCTACACTATGCAACTACCCTCGAGTTAACAAAGAACTCGCAAGTAGAATGATCGGGCGGTTTTGGGGTTCAACTAGAATCCACTAGTAAACTCAAACCAACTCAAAGGGTTTTCATTCAAAGAGAATCCACTCTTGAACATTGTTTATCAATCATTCATCATCAAAGCTAACTAAGGAAAATGTAAAGCTAATGGAGTATTTATAGGCCTTTCCTAGACATTAATGAAAGACCTAAAGTACCCTTAAGTAAGTTCTAATGTCATAAGCCACGTAGGGGCATAATAGGAATTACATAGCAACTTAAAGTCAAATTCCCGTCAAACTTGCACAGGGGGAGGCGCCCGCCTCCATGCCTTAGGCGCTCCGCCTCAGCTCCCCTAGGCCCTCCGCCTCCTTGGTCCGCCTCCTAGAATCCAGAGAGCAAGCAATTTTTAGGCGGTCCGCCTCAATCCGTAGGCGGTCCGCCTCTTCCTGGAACTTCTTGAAACACTTCGAAATGTGTCTCGGATGCTCTTCTTTCCATGCCGTCCCAATGCATGACCTTGAAGTGCTCTTCCTTGGCCTTGGATGGTGCTTTTGGATGGTTGCTCGGATTGGGTCTTATCATCTTCAATCCGTCTTCGATCATTCTATTTGCTCGAGCCTCGTGACTCTTGAGGATAGTTGCATAGTGTTAGGTGATTCTTTCCAATCGTTTGGGGTGTAACGGAACAAGTTCTTCGTTGCTACTCGAACTTTAGTGTAAGTCTCGTCTCGCTTTTATCTCTTTATCGCTTTCGTATGTTTACCCTGCATCAGATGAATTGAGTGGGTCATGTGTCTTTTCCAAAATCGACCTTAGGTCCGGTTACCATCAAATCCGGATGAAACCTGGAGATAAATGGAAAACCGCATTCAAGACCAAATTCGGTCTCTATGAATGGTTGGTAATGCCCTTCGGGCTTTCCAACGCACCTAGTACTTTTATGAGGCTCATGAACCATGTTTTGAAGCTTTTTATCAATAAGTTTGTAGTTGTCTATTTTGATGATATGTTGATCTATAGTAAGACAATTGATGAACATGTTGGCCACTTGAGTCAAGTCCTTGAAGCGCTACGAGCCGAAAAACTCTATGCCAATTTGAAAAAGTGTGCCTTTTGTGTGGAGAAGGTTGTCTTCCTTGGGTTTGTTGTGAGTGCCCAAGGAGTGGAGGTGGATGAGTCCAAGGTGGAGGCCATTCGTGATTGGCCCACTCCTACCACCGTGACTCAAGTGAGGAGCTTTCATGGTCTTGCTAGTTTTTATAGACGTTTTGTGAAAGACTTTAGCTCCATTGCCGCTCCACTCACCGAATTGGTGAAGGAGGACCAACCATTTGTGTGGGGAGAGCCTCAAGACAAAGGCCTTCCAAGAATTGAAAAGTAGGTTGAGTACCGCCCCTCTATTGCAATTGCCCGACTTTGGAAAGGCATTTGAGATTGAATGTGATGCCTCGGGGGTGGGAATTGGTGGTGTTTTAATGCAAGATGGCAAACCCATAGCCTACTTTAGTGAGAAGTTGAAAGGGGCTTCCTTGAATTACTCTACGTATGACAAGGAGTTGTATGCCCTATTGAGAGCTCTTGCCCATTGGCAACACTACCTTTGGCCTAGAAAATTTGTAATCAAGAGTGACCATGCGTCACTCAAGCACCATAGAGGCCAAGAGAAGCTAAACAAGAGGCATGCCAAGTAGGTTGAATTCATTGAGTCTTTTCCCTATGTGATCCAATACAAGAAAGGGAAAGACAATGTTGTGGCGGATGCACTTTCTAGAAAGTTTGCTCTAGCCACCACTCTCACCTCTAAGCTCATGGGTTTTGAGAGTATCAAATTGATGTATGCTCATGACCCTAAGCTAAAGAGCATCCATGAAGCTCTAGAGAAGGGGGAGAGAGTTGAGAAATACCAATGGGTTAATGGATACATCTTTAAAAATGGTAAAGTGTGCATACCCGAGTCCTCATGGAGGGAATTGCTTGTGCAAGAGGTACATTGTGGAGGACCCATGGGTCACTTTGGTAGGGATAAAACCTTAGCCATCCTTAGGGAGCAATTCCATTGGCCTAAAATGGGGACACATGTTGAGAGACTTTGCAACTCTTGTCTTGAGTGCAAGTTTGCTAAGTCCAAATCGAATCCCCATGGCTTGTATACCCCACTCCCCATACCTACGAGTCCGTGGTTGGATATATCAATGGACTTTGTCATGGGTTTTGATAACAATCACGATACCTCTCGATAACGCTCACGTTATGGATCCAAGAACTTGATAAAGAAATTTAAAGAAACGCGCGGAAGCTAATTAAATATACTTAAAAACGAACAAGAATTGAAAATAAGGATAGAATGAATTCAAGAACAAGTTTCTTAAATTCAAGAATGGATCAAGAACTTCAAGAATGAATCTAGAAATTCAAGACAAGTCTAAGTCTTGAAAAGAAATTCCTAACAACAACAATTAGACTAGCTAATCGCCTTTGGTAGAGAATAACCTAAGAAGTAGATTATGGAATCCCGACCCCCGTTAGAGTAACAAAGAACAACAGTAAAATAGAATTTACCGCCTTTCTTGAATACCTAAAAGTAATCTAAAGATTTAAGAAGAAATACCTCATCACCTAAAAGTGTAGACTTGAAGGTTGAAAGATAAATCCAAGAGTAGCCACACACAAAAGTGCAAGAGAAAACCTCTCAATTTTTATTCATCATAAATCTATATTGTTTTGTCGTATCTAAAAATAAAGAAAATAACCTCCTTTATATAGGAGTAGGGGCTGGCCATAGGCCTTACAAAATCCTACTCAAATATAGTTTCTAAGTAATAATGAAATAGGAAAAAAAACCAGCTAGGAAAGAAAATCCTAATAGAATAAGAAAAGGAAGTAAATCCTTACTAAACTAGTAAAAATAAATTAAATCCTAAATAATATTGGTAAACTTATTCTAATTAATATTGGAATCAAAACCTAATTAATATAGGAAAATATATCCCAATTAATTTAGGAAAAAAATCCCACTTGAACTAGGAAACCTTGATAGCAACTTGCAAGCAACTTGGAGTACACTTCATGGAAATCCTTTGACCATCCTTTGCACGTTTTTGGGCTGAAACTAAGCACATTATATGGGCCAAAAACGTGACCCTATATGGCTCTTCTTGGGCTTCAAGTTTGGCACACTTTAGGCTCCTTAATTAGTCCAAAAATAGACTGATTTGGAATCCAATTCTTCAACTTCAAATTTTAGTAATTTTGACTTGAATATTCATCACTTGTACCTTAATTTGGACCATATAACATTTATATCACTTAGACAAAAGGTCATCCTTGGCTTGAGCTCTTCCTCTTCACAATTCAAGTGCAATCAGCTTGTTTTGAACTTTCTTTGTGTGAGATCTTGTCATATGCCTTCCAACAGCTTCCAAAGCTTTATCAAAGTATTTCAATGGAGTTTTCCTTCCATGGATGCTATCAGGTTTACCAAGGACTAGGGGGGCCATGATAGCATTTATGTTGTTGTGGATAGGTTCTCCAAAATGGCTCACTTTATTCCATGTAGAAAATGTGATGATGCACAACATGTGGCTACTTTGTTTATTGATAATGTTTTGAAATTGCATGGTGGGCCTCAAACCATAGTGAGTGATAGGGACACCAAGTTCCTAAGTCATGTTTGGAGGAGTTTATGGGGTGCCCTTGGCACCAAGCTCTTGTTTTCTACGTCCCACCACCCCCAAACCGATGGTCAAACCGAGGTGGTGAACAGAACTTTGGGTGCTCTTCTTAGAGCCATGACCCGAGGTAAGGGTAGGACTTGGATTGACAAGTTACCTCTTATGGAGTTTGCCTACAATCAAACCGTGCATAGAATGATTGGCATGACTCCATTCGAGTGTGTTTATGGTTTTAACCCCTTGATTCCCCTTGATCTAACCCCTTTGCCAAGGGAAATGGTTGCTAATTTTGAAGGAAAAGCTAGAGCCAAGGCTTTGATGGAGCTACATGCTAAGGCAAAGAAGAATTTGGAGGAAGCTTATGCTAAGGTTGCCTCCAAGAAAAACAAAGGACGCAAGAAGGTGGAACTCAAGAAGGCTGACTATGTGTGGGTGCACTTCCGGAAAGAAAGGTTTCCAAACCTTAGGAAAGGGAAGTAGGCACCCCGTGGAGATGGCCCATTCCAAGTGCTCTCGAAGATAAACAACAACACCTATGTGGTCGACTTGCCAAGTGAGTATCAAGTTTCTAATACTTTTAATGTTTGTGACTTGGTTTCTTTGGATGTAGGTAATGAAGAGGTCGTGTGATGCCGGGCAATCCACCACGAGGAGACCATTCACTCGGAGCCATATCAAGGATGTCCAAGAGGTGCATTTATACTTGGAGAGGAGAGGACTTGAAGAAGGAAGCGAGTGGAAGCCATTCCGGGTGATCAAACTAGGCCTCACGCCTAAGGAAGAAAGTGGCACAGCAGAGCCAGGCGCCCCGCCTAGCCCGGGCGCCCCGCCTGGCAAGCTCACTGCCTAAGGAGCTGAAAGTGCACATGCGGGCCGCCCAGCCAGGCGCCCCACCCAGGCGCCCGCCTAGCCAGGCGCCCCTCCCAGACAAATCCGCCCCAGCTGAAGGCAATCCAGGCGCCCCTCCCAGATCCCAGGCGCCCCTCCCAGCTGTGAAGCCTATGTTTATTTTACCGTTTTGCCGTACGTGGCCTATGTTTGTGAACCTTATTAGTAAGGGTATTTTAGTCATTGTGCAAGCTTGGGACCACTATAAATATCCATGCTTAGCCTATTTTGAGCTTGTTTTGAATGATGAATTAACATTGTAAAGAGGGATCTCTTTGGGTTTATGAAAACCAACCTTGAGTTTGGGACTTGTTTACTTCTAGTGGATTCTAGTTACCTAACAACCCCGCCCCGATCATTCTACTTGCGAGTTCTAGTTGAGTCGAGGGTAGTTGCCTAGCGTAGGTGTTCTTGACATTCTCTCGGGGTGTAACGGAACGAGTTCTCCATTGCTACTTGGGATTATTGATCGAGTTACGTCTCGTTCTCTATCTTTTACTTTCCGCGTTTGATTTCCTACATCATTTGGTATCAGAGCAAGGTTCGGGTATCGTTTCTACGAAACCCCGACCCTTGATTCTTCGTGCCTAGGTTAGTTTGTTTAGATTTCTTGTTGTTAAAGTCATTGAAAGAAGAAAATTACAAAAAAATTGAAAAAATTGAAAAATACAAAAATTTGGTGAAACTTGTTGGTTTGTTGGATTTATGATATGGGTTTTATGGATTCTTGATCGTGATTGAATTCCCGTTGCTTGGGTACCAAAATTGCTTGAATTGGTGAAGTTTGAAAAATTGAAACCCCAATTTTCCTTAAACCCTTGATAAACCTTGTTCTTGATGATTTTGGCTTGATTCTTGTGTTGAATGGGTGTTTGATTGGAAACTTGGTATTGGGGATTGATCTTCATTGAAAAACAAACGAATTGGTACCAATTTTGTGGAATTTGAACATGTATAACACCAACTTTGATGAATCACAATCCTTGTTGAAACCCTTTTGATAAACCCTAGTGTTCTTGAGTTTCTTGGCATTGAATCTTGAAATTGATTGATTGTTTGGATGTTAATTTGATTGGGTTTTGTTAAGGAAGAACAAAAACAACTTTGGGTATCATTGGATTGTGAAAACAAGCTGAAAACATCGGATTTGGGGCTTGAAAATCGACTTGGAACGAGTTTGGAACGAGTTGGGAAAAGCATCAGGCCAGGCGCCCCGCCTAAGCCAGGCGCCCGCCTGAGTTGCTCACTGCCTAAGACCTCAGGCGCCCCGCCTGTTTGACTGCAGACCTTGGGCGCCCCTTCTGAGTTTCAGGCGCCGCTCCTGAGTGCTGAACGTGTTGTTTTGGGTAGATTTTCGTAAGTGTTCCCATTTGTTTGATTGCATTACATCTAGTTAGTACTAATTTAAGTAACCGTTCTACTTGAATAGTACTAGCCCTTTGATTGCTTTTAGGTGAGTCGTGCCTAGAAAGGAGAGTAGAATTCTAAGAAAAACGTAGAACCTTTTACTCAAGTCCTCACTTCAAAGTGCCTAGCGTTCATTGAGTACCATTAACTCCACTCACCCCGGAGTGTACGTGACTCGTGAATAGTTTGGTTGGGTTGAGGGATTGATATTCATCTACGTGAAGTTGTTGAACTACAAGTCGAGTGAAATATCCACCGCCCACTTAAACGAGTGATCCGAGTGAACACAAGTGAGGGAGTGTGTGAGATTGTTTTGCTAACGTTTGTTACTTGTGTAGGTACAATGTCCACCGAAGGCGAAGACTTTGCTAATAGTGCCCTTGCTACTATCGTTGCCAAATTGGATAGTATGAACTTGAGGATTGAAAGCCTTGACAGGGTGAACTCTAGTGCTCTAGTTGAGCAAGGGACTTCCAATGTCCAATCGGAGAAAGGGACCCCGAGTGTCCAAGTTGAGAAAGGGACCACGAGTGTCCAAGTTGAAGTCTCAAGTACTCCTACCTTTACCCCGGAACAAGTTATTGAGTTGCTTAATCAACAACGGGTAAAGGAAGATCGTGAGAGGATTGATCAAGTGTTGGGCAATACCCAACGAACGGGCATTCCCCGTATTTTGGACAACCCCCCAAGAAACATCCCACTACCAAGACCCATCCGAAATGTGCAACCTCTTGAGCAAGTTGATGAAGCTCAAGAAGGGGAGGAAGCCGATTATGGTGATGATATGTATGGGTTTGATGATCACTTTCAACCGAGACGAGGTATGAATAGGGGTCGAAATGTGGATAGAGGTAGGGGCCGAGGTCGAGGGCTACCTATGGGGTATGTTGGTGGGAATGCTAGAAGGGAGTATGGTGCTAATGAATATCATTATGGGGGCCAGCCGGAGCCTTACCGTGGAGGTCGTGACAATACCAACCTCAATAGTGTGAAGCTCAATCTTCCGAGCTTTAAGGGGAATTGTGATTCGGCGGCTTACATTGAATGGGTGCTACAAATTGAAAGATTGTTTGACACCAATGATATGGCCGATGAAAAGAAAGGCACTTATGCTATCTCTTCCTTTGAATCCTATGCATCTACTTGGTGGGAATCCGTCAAGAGGTCAAGGAGGAGAGCGGGAGTTCCCGTGAATGTGGGTTGGAATGACTTGAAGGGTATCATGAGTATCAAGTACGTCACTCCTAGATATCGTCAAGAGCAACTCAAGAAACTTTATGAGTTGAAGCAAGGTGTCAAGACGGTGCATGAATACTTTGAAAGAACTCGAATGGCCTTGGATATGGACACCGAAGATGAGGAGCAAGCCGTGATCCGTTTCATGAGTGGTTTGAGCTATGGCATAGCTTCACAATTGAGATTGCATTCTTATCTCTCACTTCAAGAAGTCCTTGATGGCGCTATTCAAGCCGAGCAATGGCTTGATAAAGAAAAGACCAACCGTTACAAGAGCAACACTTCTACTTCCATGAGCAAGCCAAAAGATTGGAAAAATCGTACTCCGAATGCAAGATTCACAAATGCAAGTGGCCCTAGTGGAGCAAGTGCAAGCAAGGATGTGAAGAAGCCATTTGAGAAGCATACGCCCAATGTAGGAGGTAATTCTAAAGCTCAATTGAACACTCCTACTTCTTCTTCCATTCAATGTCACAAATGTAAGGGGTATGGGCACTTTGCCAAGGAGTGTCCTACGAAAAGGACCATGGTTGTTGTTGGTGAAGTTACTTATGAACAAGAGAGTGAGCCGGAGGAAGATGAGGGAGTAGAGGGAGATGTGGGAGTAGAGGAGGATGGTGAAGATGACACGGTGGAGGATGAGGAACCTCATACTTTTCTAGTAGTGAGGAGGAGTTTAGGAGCTATGATTGTGGAGGACGGCGAAGCCTTGCAAAGGGAAAACCTTTTCCATGCTAGGTGTCGCGTCAAAGGTGTTGTGTGCTCTATGATCATTGATTTGGGGAGTTGCACTAATGTTGTGAGCCAATCTCTTATATCCCAATTGAAGTTGCCTACCGTGAAACACCCCAAGCCATATCGATTGCAATGGCTTAGTGAATGTGGGGAGCTCAAGGTAGTGAAACAAGCATTGATCAAGTTTAAGATGGGTAGTTATGTGGATGAACACTTGTTCGACGTTGTGCCCATGCAAGCTTGCCACCTTCTCTTTGGAAGGCCTTGGCAATTTGATAGACAAGCGGTTCACGATGGACGTGTCAACACTTATACACTCCAACATGAAGGAAGGAAATTTGTTTTGAAGCCCCTAACTCCCAAACAAGTGAGTGATGACTACAATCGGATGAAGGAGTTGAGGGAAGCGGCAAAGGCCAAGTCAATCATTGAGACTAGCCCTTTGATGCAGGGAAAACGAGCGGAAGCTAATAACGATATGGAAATGCGGAAGCGATAAAGATAAAGATAAAAACGAGACGAGACTCACACGAAAGTTCAAGTAGCAACGAAGAACTTGTTCTGTTGCACCCCGAACGATTGGAAAGAATCACCTACGCTATGCAACTATCCTCGAGAGACACCTGGCTCTCGCAAACAGAATGATCGGAAAGGATTGAAGTTCAACTTGGAATCCACCAAGTGAAATCGAGCCCGCACAAGGGGTTTTCATTGAAATGCTCTCAAGCTTTCAAGTTTAATGTTCATCATTCAAAGGAGTCTAAAATGAAATGAAAGACTAAGGAAGACATTTATAGTCTTCTCCTATGCCCTATGTAATGTCTAAAATACCCCCAAAGTGGGTTAAAACAATAAAGGCCACTTAGGGCTAAAGTAGGAAATACACATCAAAATGTAGGAAAGTCCCGTAATGCACACACAGGGGTAGGCGGTCCGCCTCCCCCTCTAGGCGCTCCGCCTGTTTCCAATTTCCAGAGAGCGGCAGCCAACTAGGCGGCCGCCTAGTGACTTTAGGGGGTCCGCCTCCTCAGGGTCCTGAGGCTTGCATCAGTCTAGGCGGTCCGCCTCTTTGTGTAGGCGGTCCGCCTCATCCTGGGAGGTCTTGAAATAGCTCAAAATGGACTCTAGGTGTTCCCCCTTGGTCCGTAGTTGGTCCTCCCTCGATGGTGATCAAGTTCATGACTCCAAATCACTCTCGAATCCTCCTCGGGAGCCCTTGATGTATACTCCTTGTGCTCTTGAGCTTGGCTCCTGATGGTTGGCGCTTTGGCTCCAATTTTCCCAGCATCATCCTCCCCTTCTTGAAAGGATTTCGTCCTCGAAATCAAACCATCAAGTCCTACAATCAAAGACAAGCACAAAACAAAAACAAACTCCTACTACAAGAGTAGGTTAGTGCCACAAGTGTGGGAAAATACACTCTTATGGTATAACCAAGTATCAATAGCAATAAAGAAGTTCATGTTCCCAAGGGAACTAGCAATTACTTGGTTCAACAAAGAAGTGCACCCAACACAAGAACAAAGAAAGAGATCAATAGTGCGTGAGATATGCAAAAGCAAGTTATCAAAACCCCAACGATCCCTAAGTTCAAGATTAGCACACCAAGACTTTTCACTACACGAGTAGCCAAGTCCAACAAGAGTGAGTGCAAGTGATGTGGAAAATTCACTCTTGTGATAGAGCCAAGTATCAATACAAATCAAAAAGCTTATGTCTCCAAAAGAGACAACAAGTTCTTGGCTCCATAGTGACAAGAACTCGCACCCATAACAAGCAATGAGATCATTAGGATATAGAACATTCAAGATTAAGAAATCAAAGTTCCTATGACCCCTAAGCTGGTGAGCAACATACCAAACCTTCAATGCAGCACATTCACATCTTGGCACAATGGTTACCTTGTTTTCGCATGCGCAATTCTCAAAGTGTGGTTAACACGTGGGATGGGATAGACAAAGTAAGTCAATTCACAATTAGGATCAATTACCCCACTCCCCTTCTTAAAAGCTCTCATACTCACACTAAGAGATACCTCCTCACCTCCAATTTCATCCTCGAGACAACCCCCTTCACAAGGTAAACTCTCAAGGGAGGCGTTAATAATGGCCTCTTCATCATCATAACCCAAACCAACAAGAGTAGGGTCACTAGAAGAATTATCTACCTCACTCGAAGCTTCCAACAAAGAGTTGTCTATGGGATCAAATCCCTCACACCACGGAGGTTCTAGCTCATTCTCAACTCTAGTCCGATACAAATCACCTTCACAATTAAAGATGCCCCCACACAATGGGAATACAAAAGAATGCACCTCAATTTCATAGTCAAACAAAGGCATAGTACCAAGGCTAGAATTTTCACTCACACTTGAGGAGTCATCATAGACAACCTTGTCCAATTCATGCAATTTGGACTCCTCAAGGTCACTCTCATACTTACTGCGACACACAATTCCACCAAAATCAATTGTATCAACAAGGGTAGAGTCACATAACTCTTCTTCCCCTTTATCAAATATGGGTGGAGTGTCATAACAAGGGACACAAGCAAGGTCAACTAACACACTTTCACTAGAGAGAGGTTCTTTTAATACCGGGCTCACATCATGATGTGGCTTCTCATTCCTCTAGGTCACATGCAAACACAAGTTGACCATTGGACTCTTCACTAGTTGCAAGGTCAATATAGGCATCACAAGCAACAACTAACCTTGAGTCTCTACAAGACAAGGGATTAACATGTTCATGAGAAGGGAAGGTAACACTTACATTTGAGTCGCTCCCGTGAGTACTCGCGTCACTTGAAGTGTCATGTTCAAGTCCTCCTTCATGAAACTCACAATGAAGATCTCCATCCTCTTGTCTTCCTTCCAAGGCAAATGGTTGAGGCTCCAATAGCTCGCCTCCAAGAGTACCTACACAAAAGCTATGGCAAGAGGAAGAAGATAACATATGGTTAGGACAAAGGGTGCCCTCACTCTCAATTTGTTTTTCCTCTCCTCTTCTTTCTTTCAATTCGCTCTTATGTGCAAGTGTGTGGGGATGAGGTCCAATAATGTTATCACCTCGCTCACTTTCCCCAATTCCCTCATTTGCCGTTGGTGGGCTCATAGGAGTAGTAGAATTACTCCTAGAGTGAGTATTTACATCTACTAGGGGATTGCCCAAGTTGTGGGGAATGCCCACTTGTTGGGGAATGCCCAACGGTTGGGGAATGCCCAACATTTCATCACTAGTACCTTCTTTGGTACCCTTTTGGACACTCGGGGTCCATTCTCTTTCAAGGCTCTCAAGCCTTTGATCTAAAGATCTCACCTTGGCCAATATGTAGGCCAAAGTGCTTACCGGGACCTTATTGGTCTCGTCAACGTCTCCAGCCATGTACCTACATAAATCAAAGACAAGAAAGAGGTTAGAGTAAAAACCTCACCTGCTCCCTCACTTTTGGAATGTCACTCGGGTACACTCGTTAGTGGTGGGGGATTTTTCACTCAAGCTTGATTTCAAAGGTTTCCTCGTAGTTGAACAACCTCCTCAATAACCATTCAAGTTGGCAAGGACCAACTACTCTCCGGGAAGAGTGGAATTGATGGGACTCGATGAACGCTAGGCTATTTAAGTGAGCACTTGAAGCAAAAATATACTACGAGTCTTCTTTGATTTCTACTCTCCTCTAAGCACGAAGGTCCTAATCGCTCAATGAACTAGTACTAGTAAAGTAGGAGTGTTACTTGAAAAGTACTAGCCGGAAGGGATACAAGCCAACAAAAAGCGAAAACCTACGAAAAACTACAATCCGGACAGCTTCCAGAAAGAGGCGCTCCGCCTCAAACCTGAGGCGCTCCGCCTCCAAGAGTCCAGAGAGCAGCCCAGAGGGAGGCGGTCCGCCTCAAAATGTAGGCGGTCCGCCTACTTGGTTTTCCTGCAGCTTTGCACTCCGCGTTTTTGATTCTTTAGCACCCAAATTTCCAACGAAAACACATTGTTTTTCCAATCTAATGGTACCCAAAGGTGTTATATGCTATAACAAACAAACCCCAATGGTTTAATCCAACAAACAACCAACAATCAACTTGTTTCAAGAATTTGGAGCAAGTTCTTCAAGAAATTTCAAAAACATCAAGATTTCAAAACTTCGATTTTCATTCCGCTACTCCAAATGATGTTATGGGGGTACCAAAATGACGGGGTAACTATAAGGAACAATCCCCAATACCAAACAACCAAGAATTCACAACATCAAACAAGTTCTAGCAATTTTTTTGTGAATTTTCAACTTTGAGATTTGATTTTGGAGACTTTCGATTCACAACTTCAAATCGTGTTTCGATGGTACCCAATCGAAGAGAATGCGTATACAAACATTCCCCGATAACACACAGCAACAAATTCGATACAACCAACAAGATGTAGCAAATTTTTGAATTTTTTCAACTTTTGAATTTTTTTTCTTCTTTTTAAATTTTTCAAGAACAAGAACAACAAACACAAAGATAAAGAGTCAAGATCGAGGGTTTGTAAGAACAAAACCTATCCGTGCTCTGATACCAACTGATGCAGGGAAAACGAGCGGAAGCTAATAACGATATGGAAATGCGGAAGCGATAAAGATAAAGATAAAAACGAGACGAGACTCACACGAAAGTTCAAGTAGCAACGAAGAACTTGTTCCGTTACACCCCGAACGATTGGAAAGAATCACCTACGCTATGCAACTATCCTCGAGAGACACCTGGCTCTCGCAAACAGAATGATCGGAAAGGATTGAAGTTCAACATGGAATCGACCAAGTGAAATCGAGCCCGCACAAGGGGTTTTCATTGAAATGCTCTCAAGCTTTCAAGTTTAATGTTCATCATTCAAAGGAGTCTAAAATGAAATGAAAGACTAAGGAAGACATTTATAGTCTTCTCCTATGCCCTATGTAATGTCTAAAATACCCCCAAAGTGGGTTAAAACAATAAAGGCCACTTAGGGCTAAAGTAGAAAATACACATCAAAATGTAGGAAAATCCCGTAATGCACACACAGGGGTAGGCGGTCCGCTTCCCCCTCTAGGCGCTCCGCCGGTTTCCAATTTCCAGAGAGTGGCAGTCAACTAGGCGGCCGCCTAGTGACTTTAGGCGGTCCGCCTCCTCAGGGTCCTGAGGCTTGAATCTGTCTATGCGGTCCGCCTCTTTGTGTAGGCGGTCCGCCTCATCCTGGGAGGTCTTGAAATAGCTCAAAATGGACTCTAGGTGTTCCCCCTTGGTCCGTAGTTGGTCCTCCCTCGATGGTGATCAAGTTCATGACTCCAAATCACTCTCGGATCCTCCTCGGGAGCCCTTGATGTATACTCCTTGTGCTCTTGAGCCTGGCTCCTGATGGTTGGCGCTTTGGCTCCAATTTGCCCGGCATCACCCTTTGCCCAAGAGCATGGTGGCAATCCCACCTCCTTTACCTACCGGTGGCATATGAGCCATGATGCAACCGGGCGAGGTCCTAAAAGGAAATGATGGCACCAAGTTTCTCCTATGCCTAGTGCACAAAGGTATGATCCTTAACTCTAATTGTGATTTTTCTTCTAACCCTTTGCCTAGTGCTTTTGAAAATGTCTTGAAGGACTTTGGGGACATGTTCCCGGATGAGATGCCCGATGGCTTACCTCCCTTGAGGGGTATTGAACATCAAATCGACTTTATCCCGGGCTCTCAAATCCCAAACAAGCCGGCCTATAGAAGCAATCCCGAGGACACAAGGGAGTTGCAAAAACAAGTAGATGACTTGCTTTCCAAAGGCTTGGTGAGGGAGAGTTTGAGTCCTTGTGCCGTACCCGTCATTCTTGTACCAAAGAAGGACGGCACTTGGAGAAAGTGCGTGGATTGTCGAGCCGTGAATAAGATAACGGTAAAGTACCGTCACCCTATTCCATGACTTGATGATATGTTGGATGAATTGAGTGGGTCATGTGTCTTTTCCAAAATCGACCTTAGGTCCGGTTACCATCAAATCCGGATGAAACCCGGGGATGAATGGAAAACCGCATTCAAGACCAAATATGGTCTCTATGAATGGTTGGTAATGCCCTTCGGGCTTTCCAACGCACCTAGCACCTTTATGCGACTCATGAACCATGTTTTGAAGCCTTTTATCAATAAGTTTGTTGTTGTCTATTTTGATGATATCTTGATCTATAGTAAGACAATTGATGAACATGTTGGCCACCTTAGGCAAGTGCTTGAAGTTTTGAGAGCCGAAAAGCTCTATGCTAACTTTAAAAAGTGTGCCTTTGGTGTGGAGAAGGTTGTCTTCCTTGGGTTTGTTGTGAGTGCCCAAGGAGTGGAGGTGGATGAGTCTAAGGTAGAGGCCATACGTGATTGGCCTACTCCTACTACCGTGACTCAAGTGAGGAGCTTTCATGGTCTTGCTAGCTTTTATAGACGATTTGTGAAAGACTTTAGCTCCATTGCCGCTCCACTCACCGAATTGGTGAAGAAGGACCAACCATTTGTGTGGGGAGAGCCTCAAGAGAAGGCCTTCCAAGAGTTGAAAGGTAGGTTGAGTACCGCCCCCCTATTGCAATTGCCCGACTTCGGAAAGGCATTCGAGGTTGAATGTGATGCCTCGGGGGTGGGAATTGGTGGTGTATTAATGCAAGATAGCAAACCCATCGCCTACTTTAGTGAGAAGTTGAAAGGGGCCTCCTTGAACTATTCTACATATGACAAGGAGTTGTATGCCCTTGTAAGGGCCCTTGCCCATTGGCAACACTACCTTTGGCCTCGAGAATTTGTAATCAAGAGTGACCATGAGTCACTCAAGCATTTGAGAGGCCAAGAGAAGCTCAATAAGAGGCATGCCAAGTGGGTTGAATTTATTGAGTCCTTTCCCTATGTTATCCAATACAAGAAAGGGAAGGATAATGTTGTGGCGGATGCGCTTTCTAGAAAGTTCGCACTAGCCACCACTCTCACCTCTAAGCTCATGGGATTCGAGAGCATTAAATTGATGTATGCTCATGATCCAAAGCTAAAGAGTGTCTATGATGCTCTAGAGAAAGGGGAGAGAGTTGAGAAATACCAATGGGTTAATGGATACATCTTTAAAAATGGTAAAGTGTGCATACCCGAGTCCTCATGGAGGGAATTGCTTGTGCAAGAGGCACATTGTGGAGGACTCATGGGTCACTTTGGTAGGGATAAAACCTTAGCCATCCTTAGGGAGCAATTCCATTGGCCTAAAATGGGGACACATGTTGAGAGACTTTGCAACTCTTGTCTTGAGTGTAAGTTTGCTAAGTCCAAGTCGAATCCCCATGGCCTATATACCCCACTCCCCGTACCTACTAGTCCGTGGTTGGATATATCAATGGACTTTGTCATGGGATTACCAAGGACTAGGGGGGGGGCCACGATAGCATCTTTGTTGTCGTGGATAGGTTCTCAAAGATGGCTCATTTCATTCCATGCAAGAAATGTGATGATGCCCAACATGTAGCTTCCTTGTTTATTGAAAATGTTTTGAAGCTACATGGTGTGCCTCAAACTATAGTGAGTGATAGGGACACTAAGTTCCTAAGTCATTTTTGGAGAAGTTTATGGGGTGCCCTTGGCACCAAACTCTTGTTTTCTACGTCCCACCACCCCCAAACCGATGGTCAAATGGAGGTGGTTAACCGTACTTTGGGTGCTCTTCTTCGAGCCATGACCCGAGGTAAAGGTGGGACTTGGATTGACAAGCTACCTCTTATGGAGTTTGCCTACAATCGCACCGTGCATAGAATGATTGGCATGACTCCATTAGAATGTGTTTATGGCTTTAACCCCTTGATTCCCCTTGATCTAACCCCTTTGCCAAGGGAAATGGTTGTTAATTTTGAAGGAAAAGCTAGAGCCAAGGCTTTGATGGAGCTACATGCTAAGGCAAAGAAGAATTTGGAGGAAGCTTATGCTAAGGTTGCCTCCAAGAAAAACAAAGGACGCAAGAAGGTGGAACTCAAGAAGGGTGACTATGTGTGGGTGCACTTCCGGAAAGAAAGGTTTCCAAACCTTAGGAAATGGAAGTTGGCACCCCATGGAGATGGCCCATTCCAAGTGCTCTCAAAGATAAACAACAACGCCTATGTGGTCGACTTGCCAAGTGAGTATCAAGTTTCTAATACTTTCAATGTTTGTGACTTGGTTCCTTTGGATGTAAGTAATGAAGAGGTCGTGGATGATGATGCGTCAATTTCGAGGACGAAATCTTCTCAAGAAGGGGAGGATGATGCCGGGCAATCCACCACGAGGAGACCATTCACTCGGAGCCAAGTCAAGGATGTCCAAGAGGTGCATTTGTACTTGGAGAGGAGAGGACTTGAAGAAGGAAGCGAGTGGAAGCCATTCCGGGTGATCAAACTTGGCCTCACGCCTAAGGAAGAAAGTGGCACAGCAGAGCCAGGCGCCCCGCCTAGCCCGGGCGCCCCGCCTGGCAAGCTTACTGCCTAAGAAGCTGAAAGTGCACAGGCGGGCCGCCCAGCCAGGCACCCCACCCAGGCGCCCGCCTAGCCAGGCGCCCCTCCAAGACAAATCCGCCCCAGCTGAAGGCAATCCAGGCGCCCCTCCCAGATCCCAGGCGCCCCTCCCAGCTGTGAAGCCTATGTTTATTTTACCGTTTTGCCGTACGTGGCCTATGTTTGTGAACCTTATTAGTAAGGGTATTTTAGTCATTGTGCAAGCTTGGGAACAATATAAATATCCATGCTTAGCCTATTTTGAGCTTGTTTTGAATGATGAATTAACATTGTAAAGAGGGATCTCTTTGGGTTTATGAAAACCAACCTTGAGTTTGGGACTTGTTTACTTCTAGTGGATTCTAGTTGCCTAACAACCCCGCCCCGATCATTCTACTTGCGAGTTCTAGTTGACTCGAGGGTAGTTGCCTAGCGTAGGTGTTCTTGACATTCTCTCGGGGTGTAACGGAACGAGTTCTCCGTTGCTACTTGGGATTATTGATCGAGTTACGTCTCGTTCTCTATCTTTTACTTTCCGCGTTTGATTTCGTACATCATCGTGGATGATGATGCTTCAATTTCGAGGACGAAATCTTCTCAAGAAAGGGAGGATGATGCCGGGCAAACCACGAGACCCTTCACTCGGAGCCAAGCTAGGGAGATCCAAGGAGTACACTTACACTTGGTGAGGAAGGACCTAGAAGAAGGAAGCGTTTGGAAGCCATTCCGGGTGCTCAAAGCGCAAGGGGAGCAGCCCAGTGAACCAGGCGCTCCGCCTGCATCTTAGGCGCCCCGCCCAGGGAACAAGGGGGCCAGGCGCACCGCCCCACATTCAGGCGCACCGCCCAGCCACCCCTACTGGCCAAAATGGCACAAATTGCGAGCGCTCCGCCCCAAACTTGGGCGCCCCGCCCGAAACGCTGAAGCACGGGATTTTGCTTAGTGTTTTGTCTATTTTGACCCTACGTGGTCTTTTATTCCTAAGCCTAAGTGTGGGCATTCTAGACCTTTCAATTGGTGCCTAAACACATCTATAAATAGCTAGTAGCTTGTCTTATTTCATTAGCTAACTTTGATGATTAAACAAACCTTTGTGTTGAGAGTTGAACTCTTTTGTTGAATGAAAACCTTGATGGGACTTGTTCTTCCTCTAGCGGATCTAGATGAATTCCAATCCCCCCGATCATTCTACTTGCGTGCTCACGTTAGCTCGAGGGTAGTTGCCTAGTGTAGGTGTTCTTGTCATTCTCTCGGGGTGTAACAGAACAAGTTCTCCGTTGCTACTTGAGATTATTGAACGAGTTACGTCTCGCTCATTATCTTTTACTTTCCGCGTTTGATTTCCTACATCAATGAGAAAACTATATAAGCTTCCCTTAGGCTTTCATTTCATTACATCACCTTGAATATTGTAAGAACATGAGCTATGCTCTCTTTGAACCCTTGTTGGGAACTTGAATTCAATTGGCGGAATCCAATTTGAACTTCATCCATCTTTGATCACTCTATTTGCAAGAGTCGGGTACCTCTTGATGATAGTTGCATAGCGTAGGTGATTCCTTGACATTCACCCGAGGTGTAGCGAGACAAGTTCCTCGTTGCTACTTAGGTAATCGTTCGAGTCTCGTCTCGTTTTTTATCTTTATCTTTATCGCTTCCACATTTTCATATCGATCGTTGCTTCCGCCTATTTTCCGCTACATCACAAGAGTGAATTTTCCACATCCCTTGCATTCACTCTTGTTGGACTTGCCTACTCGCGTAGTAGAACGTCTTGGTGTGCTAATCTTGAACATAGGGATCATAGGGATTTTGATAGCTTGCTTTTGCATATCTCACGCACTATTGATCTCTTTGTTTGTTCTTGTGTTGGGTGCACTTCTTTGATGAACCAAGTAATTTCTAGTTCCCTTGGGAACATGAACTTCTTTATGGCTATTGATACTTGGTTATACCATAAGAGTGTGTTTTCCCACACTTATGGCACTAACCTACTCTTGTAGTAGGAGTTTTGTTTTTGTTTGTGCTTGTCTTTGATTGTAGGATTTGATGGTTTGATTTCGATGACGAAATCCTTTCAAGAAGGGGAGGATGATACAATATAAATTGGGCCTAAACGACAACCATCAAGAGCCAACCTCGAGAGCACGAAGGATGCATGATACGAGGCAAATCGAGCCAAGGCTCCAATCAACGAGTGCCGAGTTAAGGAGATCCAAGGAGTACACCTACACTTGGTGAGGAAGGGCCTAGAAGAAGGAAACGATTGGAAGCCGTTCCGGGTGATTAAAATGCAAGAGGAGTAACCCAGCACCTTGGGCGCCCCGCCTAGCCCAGGCGCCCCGCCTGGAGGGCTCACTGCCTAAGGAGCCAGGCGCCCCGCCCAGCAACCCAGGCGCCCAGCAACTCAGGCACCCCGCCCGGCCACCCAGGTGCCCCGCCCGGCCACTGGTGCAAGCAAACCCGAGGGAATTGCTAAACACAAATGCGGAAGAAAACAACAAAAAAAGTAAAGATAGAAGCAAGACAAATCTTGCTTCGATTCGAAAGAACAGTGAGGAACCTGTCTCAAAGCTCGATCGAAGGGAAATGATAAGGCCAAAAACCCCCACAAGACCCTTCACTCGGAGCCAAGCTAAGGAGATCCAAGGAGTACACCTACACTTGGTGAGGAAGGGACTAGAAGAAAGAAGCGATTGGAAGCCGTTCCGAGTGCTCAAAGTGCAAGGGGAGCAGCCCAGTCATCCAGGCGCTCCGCCTGAAGAACCAGGCGCTCCTCCTGAAGGTGCCTAGGCCTGGGCGCTCCGCCCCAATTCTGGGCGCCCCGCCTAGGCCACCCCACTGCCTAAATGGGCGGGCGCTCCGCCCGGAATGCTGAAGAACGTGAATCCTAGCTATGTTATGACTATTTTGACCCTACGTGGTCCTTTATTCCTAAGCCTAAGTGTGGGCATTTAAGACCTTTCATATGGTGTCTAAAAACACCTATAAATAGCTAGATGTCTTGTTATTTTCATTAGCTTACCTTGATGATTAAACAAACACTTGTGTTGAAGAGTTGAACTCTATTGTTGAATGAAAACCTTGATGGGACTTGTTCTTCCTCTAGCGGATCTAGATGAATTCCAATCCCCCCCGACCATTCTACTTACGTGCTCACGTTAGCTCGAGGGTAGTTGCCTAGTGTAGGTGTTCTTGTCATTCTCTCGGGGTGTAACGGAACAAGTTCTCCGTTGCTACTTGAGATTATTGAACGAGTTACGTCTCGCTCTTTACCTTTTACTTTCCGCGTTTTGATTCTTATCAGTTTGGTATCAGAGCAAGGCTCGGGTCTCGTTTCTACGAACCCCCGACCCTTGATTCTTCGTGCCTACGTTAGTTTCTTTAGATTTCTTGTTGTTGAAGTCATTGGTAGAAGAAAAATACAAAAAAATAGAAAAATTAAAAAATACAAAAATTGGTGTAACTTTTTGGTATGATCGATTCTTGAAGTGGGTGTTATAGATTTGCGATCCTAGTTGAAATCCCGTTGTTTGGGTACCAAAATTGTTTGGATTGGATTGAATTGAAAAATTGAAACCCCAATTATTGTTAAACCCTCCCAAACCCTTGTTCTTGAGGAATTTGATTGATTTTGGGTTGTGTGATTGTGGGGTTTTGGATTTGATTACCGGGGATTGATCTACTTTGGAAAACGAACCATTTGAAACAAATTTGGTGCGAATCGGAGTTGTATAACATTGATTTTGAAAGATTGAAACCCACCTTTTGACCCCTTTTGAAAAAAATTGTGAAACCCCAACTTGAAACTTGAATCATGATTGTGCCTTGTTTGTTGCTTGGTTGGGTGTGAAAATCATTGGGGTTTGGAGGATATATCAATATACAACTTCAGGTACTTCGAATTTGGGAAAAACACATTGGAATCGACCCAAAAAGTGGATTGAAAACGAAGAACACGTTGTTGAAAAACCCAGGTGTTCTTCGTCCAGGCGCTCCGCCCCAAGTTTGGGCGCCCCGCCTGACCAGTGCCTAGTCCAGGCACTCCGCCCCTTCCCTGGGCGCCCCGCCTGACCCACCCCACTGGATAAATTGCCAGGCGCTCCGCCCCATTGCACTGGGCGCTCCGCCTGAGGCCTGAAACTTGGGATTTGGGTAGTTTCTTCTAGGTTTGCTTGTTTCTTTGTTGCCTAACCTCTAATTAGTGTTGATCTAAGTACTCTTTCTACTTAATTAACACTAATCCTTCATTGCTTTAGGTGATTCGTGCCATAGTTGGAGAATAGAAATCCAAAGAAGACTCGTAGTTTCTTTTGGTTCAAGTCCTCACTTCAAAGTGCCTAGCGTTCATTGAGTCCCATTAATTCCACTCACCCCGGAGTGTACTTGACTCGTGAATAGTCTAGTTGAGTTGGGGAATTGCTAGTCATCTACGTGAAGCTTTGGAACTACAAGTCAAGTGAAATATCCACCACCACCCCCAAAAGAGTGATCCGAGTGAAACACTTGTGAGGGAGTGAGTGAGGTTGTTTTGCTAACGTTTGTTTCTTGTGTAGGTACAATGGCCAACGAAGGTCAAGATTTCATAAAGGAGGCCTTGGCTAATCTTCTTGCCAAGATGGATATCATGAACCAAAGGATTGAGTCTCTTGAAAAGGGAGCCTCAAGTACCCAAGGTGAACAAGGGACCCCGAGTGTCCAAGTTGAGAAAGGGACCCCGAGTGTCCAAATTGAGACCGGAGACGGCTCAAGTAGTCCTACCTTTACCCCGGAACAAGTTGTTGAGTTGCTTAATCAACAACGGGTAAAGGAAGATCGTGAGAGGATTGATCAAGTGTTGGGCAATACCCAACGAACGGGCATTCCCCGTATTATGGACAACCCCCAAAGAAACATCTCACTTCCAAGACCCATCCGAAATGTCCAAGCTCTTGAGCAACCTATTGAAGCTCAAGAAGGGGAGGAAGCCGAGTATGTTGATGAGGCTTATGGGTATGATGATCACTTTCAACCAAGGCGAGGTACGAATTGGGGTCGAAATGTGGATAGGGGTAGAGGCCGAGGTCGAGGGCCACCTGATAAGACCCAAACCGAGCAACCATCCAAAAACACCATCCAAGGCCAAGGAAGAGCTTATACAATGGAACGCCATGGAACGAGGGGCCTTAGAGACACATTTCGAGGCGTTTCAAGTGCTCAGGGAAGCAGGCGGACCGCCCACTAGACTAGGCGGACCGCCCACTTATTGCTCACTCTCTGGATATTGGGGCGCCTACTGCAGAGGCGGAGGGCCTACTTGGGGCGCCTACTGGAGACTAGGCGCCTACTACACTAGGCGGGGCGCCTAGTTGCTGAACAAGTTGCGGGATTGCTAGTTTTTATCCTATGTAATTCCTATTATGCCCCTACGTGGCTTATGATTTTAGAATCTACTTAAGTGTACTTTAGGCCTTTCATTATGTCTTAAAAGAGGCCTATAAATACTCCATAGCTTAGCATTTTTCCTTAGTTAGCTTTGATGATGAATGATTGATAAACAATGTTCAAGAGTGGATTCTCTTTGAATGAAAACCCTTTGAGTTGGTTTGAGTTTACTAGTGGATTCTAGTTGAACCCCAAACCCCCCCGATCATTCTACTTGCGAGTTCTTTGTTAACTCGAGGGTAGTTGCATAGTCAAGGTCCTCCTTGACACCGAGACGAGGGTATTATGGAACGAGTTCTCCATAGTTACTTCGTAGGGAGTTCGAGTAATGTCTCGCTCTTTTATCTTTATTTCCGCGTTTAGTTTCGGTTCTTATCAGCTTGGTATCAGAGCAAGGCTCGGGTTTTGTTTCTACAAACCCCCGACCCTTGGTTCTTCGTGCCTTAGGTTGATTCTATCTTTAGTTTCCTTGTTCTTGTTATTGGAAAGGAGAAAACCACAAAAAAATTGAAAAATTGAAAATACCAAAAATTTGTTCTATCTTGTGTTTTGGATTGATTCTTGTTGTGATTGATATTGGGGTTTGTTCCTTATTGGAAACCCGTTATTTTGGTACCCAATACACATGATTTGGAGTTGTATTCCATGACTTGAGATTTGAAACCCTTTGAAAAATTTAAAATTTGAAACCCTAGCTATGAACATGATGAACATGGTAGATTGTTGGATTTTGATTGGGGTTTGATAAAAGTGATTGGAGTTTGATCTCTGTGGTTGAAACAACATTTGGGTACCTCCGGATTGATAAAACAACGTGTGATTTGTTGGATTTTTGGGTGCAAAAGCCAAGAAAAACGAAGTTGAACTGTGCTGGAAATTGCAGTAGGCGGGGCGCCTAGTAGAGGAGGCGGACCGCCCATTTTTTGTCTACTCTCTGGAAATTGGAGTAGGCGGACCGCCCACTGCAGAGGTGGACCGCCCACTCTCCACTGCAGGGCACCAGGCGGACCACCTACTAAAAATAGGTGGGGCGCCTACTTCCTAAAAGTTGGGAATTAGGTAGATTCTTCTAGGATTTCTTGTTTTGTTGATTGCATTGCTTCCGGTTAGTGCTATTAGAGTAAAATCCTACTCGATTAGTGCTAATCACTTTGAGCTATTAGGATCATCGTGCCTAGAAAGGAGACTAGAATTCAAAGAAGATCCGTAGTATCATTTGATTCAAGTCCTCACTTAAAGTGCTTAACGTTCCAATCGAGTCCCATTAACTCCACTCACCCCGGAGTGCATTGGACTTGAGAAGTTGAGTGATTGAGTTGTGGTTCGTTGATCAACTACTTGAAGCTTTTAGACTCAAACTTGTGTGAAATATCCATCTCCACTAAACACGAGTGAGCCGAGTGAAACACTTGTGAGGGAGTGGGTGAGGTGTTTTACTAACGTTTGTTGCTTTTTGTAGGTACAATGGCAAATGATGGAGATGATCCTATGAAGAACTTCATGGCCACCATTATGGCTAAGTTGGAGGACATATCTTTAAGACTTGAGACCGTCGAGAGGAATCAAGTTGAGACCGGTGAGAGGAGGACCCCGAGTGTCCAAATTGAATCCGGAGAGGGCACAAGTCATAGCACTCCTATGACCCCCGGATACTTTGTTGAGCTAACCAAGAAGTATGAACAAAGCAATGTTGAAGCTCTACAAGAGCGTGGGTTGGGCAATCCCCAACAAGAGGGCAATCCCCTCAACTTGGGCAATCCCCAAGGAAATGCACCACTTCGGAGACCCGTTAGGTTTGTCCCACCTCTTGAGAAAGTTGTTGAGGCTCAAGAAGAGGAGGAAGCCGAGCATGGTGATGAGGCCTATGGGTATGATGCTCATTATCAACCTAGGAGGCAAATGAATTGGGGACGAAATGTGGATAGGGGTAGAGGCCGAGGTCGAGGGCCACCCATGGGTTATGGTGGAAGGAATGCTAGGAGGGACTATGTTGCTTATGATGATCATTATGGAGGCCAACCGGAGCCTAACCATGGGTTACGTGACAACAACAACCTCAATAGTGTTAAGCTCAACCTTCCATCCTTCAAAGGAACTTGTGATCCGGAGGCATACATGGAATGGGTACTACAAATGGAGAGGGTGTTTGATACCAATGAGATGACCGAGGAGAGAAAGGGGACCTATGCTATTTCTACCTTTGAGGCCTATGCTTCTACTTGGTGGGAGTCTATGAAGAGGTCTAGGAGAAGGATGAATTTGCATTTGAATGTGACTTGGGATGATTTGAAAGGGCTTATGAATGCCAAGTACATAACTCCAAGGTATCGGCAAGAGCAACTCAAGAAGCTCTATGATCTAAAGCAAGGTGTCAAAACGGTGCATGAGTACCATGATGAATTTGAGAAGATCCGGATGGCATTGGATATGGACACCGAGTGTGTAGAACAAGCAATGATCCGCTTCAAGAATGGTTTGAGCTATGGCATAGCTTCTCAATTGAGATTGCATACTTACCTTTCACTTCAAGATCTACTTGAAGCCGCCATTGAAGCCGAGAGTTGGCTTAAGGGAGAGAGGTCCAAAAACAACACTCCTACTACTACAAGCACGCCAAAAAAGTGGAAGACTCCAAATGCAAACTTTCCAAGTGCAAATGCTAGCAAAGAAGTGAAGAAGCCTTATGAGAAGACTACACCACACTTAGAAGGTACTTCTAAAACTCGCTTGAGTAATCCTATTTCTACTTCTACTCAATGTTATAAGTGCAAGGGCTTTGGGCATATTGCTAAGGAATGCTCTACAAAAAGAACCATGGTTGTGGTTGGAGATTTGGTGTATGAGCAAGAAAGTGAGCCCGAAAATGAGGGAGTAGAGAAGGATGAGGAAGTTGATTGTGAGGAGGCCGTAGAAGAGGATGATGGTCCTCAAATGTTCTTGGTGGTTAGGAGAAGCTTGAGTACCATTTCTATGGAAGAGGAGGAGGAAAATGAACAAAGGGAAAACCTCTTTCATGCTAGGTGCTGAGTGATGGGCCAAGTATGTTCAATGGTTGTTGATTCGAGAAGTTGTACCAACATAGTGAGCGATCTCCCAATTGAAGTTACCTACTCTAAAGCATCCAAAACCATATCGTTTACAATGGCTTAGCGAGTGTGGTGAACTTAAGGTGGTGAAACAAGCGTTGATTGAGTTTAGCATTGGGAGCTATAAGGATAAGATCATGTTTGATGTGGTCCCAATGCAAGCATGCCATTTATTGTTTGGGAGGACATGGCAACATGATAGGTGTGTAGTGCATGATGGCCGGACCAACTCCTACACGGTTAAGCAAGATGGGAAGAAGTATGTGCTTAGACCTTTGACTCCAAGGAAAGCGAGGGAAGACTACAAGCGAATGAAGGAGTTGAAGGAAGCGGCTAAAGCAAAGTCACCCATTGTACTTGAGCCCGAGGCAAACAATCTTATTTTTTGCCATTGCATGATGAAAATGAGAGTCACTCCACTTCAAAGAGAGAAAAGATAGAGAGAAGTGAGGGAGTGACCGGTGACAATCCAAGAGAGGAAAAAGGAGAGGATTTGAGGAGTGATGTGAGGGGATTGTCACCACAAACTACACTTGACCATGAGGTAAAATTGAGAGAGATGAGTGGTGAGGAAGGAAAAATTGAGAGTGAGAGCACCCATTGTTCTAACCCTTCTTTATCTTCTACTTTTTCTTGTGAAAGTTCTTGTGTAGGTACATTTGAAGATAAGCCATTGGAGCCTCAAAGTGAGCTTCATGAAGGAGGAGTTGCATATGACACTTCAAGCCTTGTGAGTGACCAAGGAAGTACTACAAATGTAAGTGTTGCTTCACCTTTTCATGAACCTACTAGCTACTTGTCTTGTGATGGCTCAACACTAGTTGGTGGTTTTGATGCATCTAGTGAGTATTCCACTAGTGGAGAGTCTAATTGTCAACTTGTATGTCCTTGTGAAGCACTAGTTGGAAGGGATACTATGCCACATCATGATGTGAGCTCCTTGTTCATTGAACCCCTCCCTAGTGTAGATTTAAAAGTTGACCATGATTGTGACCTTTGCTATGACACACCACCAACCTTTGACATAGGGGAAGATGAGGTAGTTGAC
Source organism: Petunia x hybrida (assembly GCA_037355625.1). Classification (NCBI taxonomy): domain Eukaryota; kingdom Viridiplantae; phylum Streptophyta; class Magnoliopsida; order Solanales; family Solanaceae; genus Petunia; species Petunia x hybrida. Next base: position 382,039 of record JBBBVM010000640.1, on the reverse strand, counting down.
CATTCCCTAATTGATATGCTTCTATTTGGTGGACCAATGTTTTGTGGTGAGGATGGTCTTGTCCTTGAGGAGTCCAAATTGCATGAATTGGACAAGGTTGTCTATGATGACTCCTCAAGTGAACCTAGTCTTGATAACTTGTCTATGCTTAATCATGATATTGAGATGCATGCTTATACTAATCCATTGTTTGAAGGCATCCTCATTAGTGGTAATGACTTGTATCGAACTAGGGTGAGAAGTCAAATGGAACCTCCATGGTGTGAAGGGTTTGATTCCTTAGGCAATCCATTGTTTGAGAATTTGGGTGAGGTAGATGGTTCTTTGAGTGACCCGCCTATTACTTGTTGGGGTTATGATGAAGAAGAATCCATCATCAATACCTTCCTTGAGAGCTTGTATTTTAAGAAGGGTTTCTTAGGTAATGAAATTGGAGGGGAAGATGAATCTCTTGGTATGAGTATGTATGCTCTAAAGAAGGGGAGTGGAGTACTTGATCCTACTTGTAGGTTGAGTTATTTGACTCACTCCACTCCACTTGTTGTTCACACCTTGAGGATTGATTGGTATGTTGATTTTGAGCTTAAGGTTCAAGAGGGTTTTGATAGCTTGATCTTGCATTTTTTATGCCCCCATGACCTATTTGCTCATTATCTTGTTGAGTGCATGTTAATCTTTAACCAAATGCTTATGGTTCTCTTTGGAGACTTGATATCCATGATTGTTATTGATGCTTGGTTATATCACAAGAGTGTGTTTTCCACACTTCTTGCACTAACCTACTTCCAAAGTAGGACGTTTGCTTGTTTTTGCTTGTCGTTGCTTGTAGGTTCTAAGCGCCATGCTAAGGCGGAGGAGATCTTGGAAGAAGCCTATGTCAAAGTGACGATCAAGAAGGACAAAGGAGGAGATTCTTGGCCACCCCGAGGAGTTGATAGAGCCATGAGAGACCAAGCCTTGATTTCGAGGACGAAATCTTCTCAAGAAGGGGAGGATGATAAGACCCAAACCGACCAACCATCCAAAAACACCATCCAAGGCCAAGGAAGAGCTTATGCAATGGAACGCCATGGAACGAGGGGCCTTGGAGACACATTTCGAGGCGTTTCAAGTGCTCAGGGAAGCAGGCGGACCGCCCACTAGACTAGGCGGACCGCCCACTTATTGCTCACTCTCTGGATATTGGGGTGCCTACTGCAGAGGCGGAGGGCCTACTTGGTGCGCCTACTGGAGACTAGGCGGGGCGCCTACTACACTAGGCGGGGTGCCTAGTTGCTGAACAAGTTGCGGGATTGCTAGTTTTTATCCTATGTAATTCCTATTATGCCCCTACGTGGCTTATGACTTGATGCGGGGCAAACCACCACCACAAGGCCCTTTACGAGAAGCCAAGCTAAAGCACTTCATGATGCTCACTTACACTTGATCCGGAAGGGCATGGACGATATGTGCTCGGGAGAAGACTTGAAGACGATGCATCGGAGCTCAATCAACGTTGGAACAGGGCAGGAAACAGTGCAGGAAGCAGGGGAGCAAAACAGGGCAAAACATGGGAACACCTGCTGAGCTTACTGCCTGAAGCTGGACTTTTGTTCTTCGTGATCGCGTGCATCACCTTCGCGATCGCGAAGAGTCTTCTTTTGTTCTTCGCTGTCGCGCCTTGTCTCGCGCGATCGCGCGACTTGTTTTTAAGTGTGCCTCGCGATCGCATATAATCATGCGCGATCGCGATGAACACTTTGGCAGTCTCGGACCCGAAACTTGGAAAACCTTGTAAAGGGGTGTTATAAATACACCCCTCTTTCATTTATTGCTCTTCACCTTACTTTGAACAAAGAACATTAATGAGCATTGCTCTTGAACACTTGTAACTCTTTTTGGCTTGAAATCAATTGGATGAATCCAAGTTGCTCTTCAATCCATCTTCGATCATTCTATTTGCTTGAGCCTCGTGTCTCTTGAGGATAGTTGCATAGTGTTAGGTGATTCTTTCCAATCGTTTGGGGTGTAACGGAACAAGTTCTTCGTTGCTACTCGAACTTTACTGTAAGTCTCGTCTCGCTTTTATCTCTTTATCGCTTTCGTAGGTTTGCCCCTTATCAGTTGGTATCAGAGCAAGGCTAGGGTTACGTTCTTACGAACCCTCGTCCTACTCTTCGTGCTTGTCATCTTTGTTCCGTGTTTATTTTCATGTTCTTGTTCTTGTTTTATTGAAAAAGAAGAAAAAAACTCAAAAACTAGAAAACCCAAAAATTTGCTAGAAATTGTTGTTTGTTACGATTTTGTTGGTGTTGATTATCGGGGATTATTTGTTTATGTAATCTCGACAATTGGGGACCAACAAAACACGTTTTGGAGTTGAAATCAAAAGTTGGAAAAATTTGAACCCTAGGTTGGGTATTTGCAAAATTTGCTAAAACTTGTTTGGTGTTATGATTTTGTGGTTGTTTGGTATCGGGGATTGTTCACTATAGTTTTCCCGTTGTTTTGATACCATCATAACATCATTTGGAGTGTTGGAGTGAAAATCGAAAATTTGAACTTTGAAGGTTTTGAACAATTGAAGAACTTGACCCAAAATCATTGAAAAACAAGTTGTTTGATGGCTGTTTTTGTGTTTAAACCATTGGGGAATGTTTACTGCAGTTGAACAGACCATTTGAAAGCTTGAAAACAGAAACAAATTGAATTTGGGTTGTTGGTGTGCCAAAATCTGCAGTTTTCTGTCTTTCTGGTTCTGCTGAACAAACCTGCGCGATCGCGCAAGGTCTCGCGCTGTCGCGCCAATTCTGATTTTTTGTTCATCGCGATCGCGCCCCTCTGCACGCGATCGCGAAGTGTACCAATTTCCAAAATTTCCTGAAGTTGGACAGAATGTTCGCAAAGGCATCGTAACAGTTTCCAACCACCAAAACTCCCATAGCATCATCAAATATGGTGAGTTTCTAGATCACAAACCAAAATTCATCCAATTCCGAATCCGTTTAGTGACGATTCGATCTTTGAACATTTGATCGCGTCACTTCCGGTTAGTACTTTGAGGGTAACACTTCTACCCAATTAGTACTAGTCCTTTGTTCGAATAGGATACTCGTGCCTAGAAGGAGAGTAGAATTCAAAGAAGATTCGTAGTTAATTGTTTGGTTCAAGTGCGCACCAAATAGCTTAGCATTAATCGATTCCCATTGAATCCACTCTTCCCGAAGAGCATTTGGTTCTTGTATTTTGGATTGATCTTTGAGGAGGTTGCGCAACTACGAGGAGGCCATTGATTCCAAGTTTGTGTGAAACCAACCCCAAGCTTGAGTGAACCCGAGCGACAAACAAAAGTGAGGGAGTGAGTGAGGACTTTTACTCTAATCTTCCTTTCTTGTTTTAATTGTTGTAGGTACATGGCGGAGGAGAAAGCAAAGAGTACTATTGAGGTTCCAACCGACGTCTTGGCTAATTTGTTAGCCGAGGTGAAGGCCCTAAACCTTAAAATGGAAGCTCTTGAAAAGGAGAGGACCCCGAGTGTCCAAAAAGATCCCAATGAAGGCACTAGTGATGATTCCATCATGAAGCCGGATCAATATGCGGAGCTAGTTCGTCGACAACGGTTGAGGGATGAGGCTCTTGGGCAATCCCCAAGGAGATGTTCCATTCCTAAGGCCACGGAGAAACATTGCACCTCTTGAGCAAGTTGATGAAGCTCAAGAAGGGGAGGGACTCGAACTTGATGAAGATTACTTTGATGCTCCCTATCAAAATAGGAGGGCGATGAATAGAGGCCGAGGTGTAGATAGAGGTCGTGGTCGAGGTCGAGGACCACCAAGAGCTTATGTTGGGAGGAACTTGGGAAGGGAATATGAAGATGTTGATGACAACTATGGGGTTCAACCGGAACAACACCGTGGGGGTCGAGACACTAATCTCAATAGTGTCAAGATCACTATCCCGCCTTTCAAGGGGACTTGTGATCCGGAAGCATTTCTTGAATGGAAGATCCAATTGGAGCGGGTCTTTGACACAAATGATATGACCGAGGAGAAGAAGGCCACTTATGCTATATCATCATTTGAGTCCTATGCCTCTACTTGGTGGGAATCCATCAAGCGATCAAGGAGAAGACTTGGGTTGCGGGTGAACAACACTTGGGAAGAGTTGAAAGAAGTTATGAACAACAAGTATGTGACTCCCAAGTATCGACAAGAGCAACTCAAAAAGCTCTATGAATTGAAACAAGGCTACAAATCCGTTGATGAATATTTCAACGACTTTGAGAAAAATCGGATGGCTCTTGACATGGAAACGGAGGATGAGGAACAAGCTATCATCCGTTTCAAAAGTGGCTTGAGTAGGGAGATTGCCTCCCAATTGAGACTTCACATCTTCCACTCCTTACAAGATGTTTGTGATGCCGCGGTTGAAGCCGAGAAATGGCTCAAGGAAGAAAAGGCTCCTCGCTATAGGAGTACTACCACTACCACTCCTTCAACGCGCCCCAAAGAATGGAAGAGCCCATATGCTAGTGGAGCAAGTAGGAGTCAAGATGTAAAGAAGCCTTTTGAGAAGGCTACCCCGAAGAGCGACCACAAAGAAGTTGGAGGTAATTCTAAAACTACTTTAAATACTCCTTCTCCTTCTTCTTTCCAATGTCATAAATGCAAGGGTTATGGCCACTTTGCCAAAGAGTGCCCTACCCGGAAAACAATGATTGTGATGGATGATGGGTTGGTCTATGAGGGGGAAAGTGAGTCCGAGGGAGATGTTGAGGAGGAGAGTGAGGAAGTTGAGGGAGAGGGTGAAGAGAGAGCGACGGAGGGGGATGATCCTAACATGTTCCTTGTGGTGCGTCGCATTTTGGGAACCATGGTGAGTAAGGAGAGGGAGGATGAGCAAAGGGAAAACTTGTTCCATGCCCGGTGTAGAGTGAAGGGACAAGTTTGTTCCATGATAATTGACTCGGGTAGTTGTGCAAATGTGGTGAGCCAAACCTTGGTCTCACAATTAAAGTTGACTACCATCAAACACCCGAGCCCCTACCGTTTGCAATGGCTAAGTGAGTGTGGGGAACTGAGGGTAGTGAAGCAAGTCTTGATTAGATTCAAGATTGGGAACTATCAAGATGAACACATGTTTGACGTGGTGCCAATGCAAGCTTGCCACCTTTTGTTTGGGAGGCCGAGGCAATACGACAAACAAGTGGTTCATGATGGCCGGGCCAACACTTACACGGTGAAACATGAGGGAAAAAGGTTTGTGCTTACACCTTTGACCCCGAAACAAGTAAGTGAAGACTATCGGCGCATGAAAGAGTTGAGGGAAGCGGCTAAGGCCAAGTCCCCGATTGTGGCCAAATCTTTGGCCGTGACTCCACCATCTTCCACCGGTCGCATGTGTGCCATGATGCAACCGGGTGAGTATTTGAAAGGTAATGATGGCACCAAGATGCTCATATGCCTAGTGCACAAAGGTATGGTTTTAAATTCCGAAAGTGATTATTTATCCAACCCTAACCCTTTGCCTAGTGCTATTGACAATGTTTTGAAGGTCTATGAGGACATATTCCCGGAGGAGATGCCGGATGGATTACCTCCCTTGAGGGGTATTGAGCATCAAATTGACTTTGTCCCGGGATCTCAAATTCCCAACAAGCCGGCATATAGAAGTAATCCCGAGGACACAAGGGAGTTACAAAAGCAAATTGATGAATTGCTTACCAAAGGCTTGGTGAGGGAGAGCTTGAGTCCTTGTGCCGTGCTCGTGATCCATGTTCCAAAGAAGGATGGCACTTGGAGGATGTGTGTGGATTGTCGAGCGGTCAACAAGATCACGGTAAAGTATCGACATCCCATACCACGTTTGGATGATATGTTGGATGAGCTTAGTGGTTCTAGTGTCTTTTCAAAAATCGACCTTAGGTCCGGCAACCACCAAATCCGGATGAAACCGGGTGATGAGTGGAAAACCGCATTCAAGACCAAATTTGGTCTTTATGAATGGTTGGTGATGCCTTTCGGCCTCTCCAACGCACCTAGTACCTTCATGAGACTAATGAACCATGTGCTAAAGCCATTCATCAACAAATTCGTGGTTGTCTACTTTGACGACATATTGATTTATAGCAAGTCAATAGATGACCACGTTGGCCACTTGAGTCAAGTGCTTGAAGTGCTACTAGCCGAAAAGCTCTATGCCAACTTTAAGAAGTGTGCTTTTTGTGTTGAAAAGGTTGTCTTTTTGGGCTTTGTTGTTAGTGCCAATGGTGTAGAAGTTGATGAGTCCAAAGTTGAAGCCATTAGAGATTGGCCTACTCCTACCACCGTTTCTCATGTGAGGAGTTTCCATGGCCTAGCTAGTTTCTATAGGCGCTTTGTTAGGGACTTTAGCACCATTGCCGCACCACTCACCGAGTTGGTGAAAAAGGACAAGCCCTTTGTTTGGGGAGAGCCGCAAGAAAAGGATTTTGAAGAATTGAAAAGTAGGCTAAGTACCGCCCCCTTGTTACAATTGCCTGACTTCGGGAAGGCTTTTGAGGTAGAATCTGATGCCTCGGGGGTGGGTATTGAGGGTGTTCTCATGCAAGAAGGGAAACCCGTTGCCTACTTTAGCGAGAAGTTGAAGGGCGCAACCTTGAATTACTCCACGTATGACAAGGAGTTGTATGCCCTCGTGAGAGCTCTAGCCCATTGGCAACACTATCTATGGCCTCGGGAATTTGTGATCAAGAGTGACCATGAGTCACTCAAGCATCTAAGAGGTCAAGAAAAGTTGAACAAGAGACATGCCAAGTGGGTGGAGTTTATTGAGTCCTTTCCTTATGTAATTCATTACAAGAAGGGTAAGGACAATGTTGTAGCCGATGCGCTTTATAGAAAGTTCGCCCTTGCTACCACACTTGCCTCTAGACTTATGGGTTTTGAGAGTATAAAATCTTTATATGAACATGACCCAAAGTTCAAGAGCATTCATGATGCTCTAGTGAGTGGAAAGCGGGTGGAGAAATACCAATGGGTTGATGGCTACATTTTTAAAAATGGAAGAGTTTGTGTACCCGAGTCCTCATGGAGGGAGTTGCTTGTTCGTGAAGCACATTGTGGGGGCTTGATGGGTCACTTTGGGAGGAACAAAACCTTGGCCATTCTCATGGAGCAATTCCATTGGCCAAAGATGGGTGTGCAAGTTGAGAGACTTTGCAATACTTGCTTGGATTGCAAGTATGCTAAGTCCAAATCTAATTCCCATGGTTTATATACTCCCCTCCCTATTCCTACTAGCCCGTGGATGGACATTTCGATGGATTTTGTTATGGGTTTGCCACTGTCTAAAGGGGGGCACAATAGCATTTATGTTGTCGTAGATAGGTTCTCCAAAATGGCGCACTTTATTCCTTGTAAAAAAAGTCATGATGCACAACATGTAGCTTCTTGTTTATTGATAATGTGTTAAAGTTGCATGGTGTGCCTCAAACAATTGTGAGTGATAGGGACTCTAAGTTCCTTAGCCATTTTTGGAGGTGTCTTTGGGGTGCTCTTGGCACCAAGTTGTTGTTTTCTACGTCCCACCACCCCCAAACGGATGGTCAAACCGAAGTGGTGAACCGAACTTTGGGTGCTCTTCTTAGAGCCATGACCCGAGGTAAGCCCGGGACATGGGTTGATAAGTTGCCTCTTATGGAGTTTGCTTATAACCGCACATTGCATAGCATGATTGGTTTGACTCCGTTTGAGTGCGTCTATGGTTTTAATCCTTTGATTCCACTTGATCTAACCCCTTTGCCAAAGGAAATGGTTGTTAATTTTGAAGGTGAAAACCGAGCTAAAGCCATGCTTGAAATCCATGCCAAAGCGAGGAAGCGATTGGAGGAAGCCTATGACAAGGTTGCCCTCAAGAAGAACAAGGGGAGGAAGAAGTTGGAACTCAAGAAAGGAGATTGGGTGTGGGTGCACTTCCGCAAAGAGAGGTTTCCAAACCTTAGAAAAGGGAAGTTGGCACCCCGAGGGGATGGACCCTTTCAAGTGCTCTCCAAGATCAACAACAACGCATATGTGATCGATTTTCCCGGTGAGTACAATGTATCAAACACTTTTAATGTTAGTGACTTGGCTCCTCTTGATGTAGGTCATGATGCCGTAGAGGATGATGCCGTGGAGGTGGATACTTCAATTTAGAGGATGAAATCTTCTCAAGAAGGGGAGAATGATGCGGGGCAAACCACCACCACAAGGCCCTTTACGAGAAGCCAAGCCAAAGCACTTCATGATGCTCACTTACACTTGATCCGGAAGGGCATGGACGATATGAGCTCGGGAGAAGACTTGAAGACGATGCATCGGAGCTCAATCAACGTTGGAACAGGGCAGGAAACAGTGCAGGAAGCAGGGGAGCAAAACAGGGCAAAACAGGGGAACACCTGCTGAGCTTACTGCCTGAAGCTGGACTTTTGTTCTTCGCGATCGCGAAGAGTCTTCTTTTGTTCTTCGCTGTCGCGCCTTGTCTCGCGCGATCGCGCGACTTGTTTTTAAGTGTGCCTTGCGATCGCATATAATCATGCGCGATCGCGATGAACACTTTGGCAGTCTCGGACCAGAAACTAGGAAAACCTTGTAAAGGGGTGTATTTATAACACCCCTCTTTCATTTATTGCTCTTCACCTTACTTTGAACAAAGAACATTAATGAGCATTGCTCTTGAACACTTGTAACTCTTTTTGGCTTGAAATCAATTGGATGAATCCAAGTTGCTCTTCAATCCATCTTCGATCATTCTATTTGCTTGAGCCTCGTGTCTCTTGAGGATAGTTGCATAGTGTTAGGTGATTCTTTCCAATCGTTTGGGGTGTAACGGAACAAGTTCTTCGTTGCTACTCGAACTTTAGTGTAAGTCTCGTCTCGCTTTTATCTCTTTATCGCTTTCGTAGGTTTGCCCCTTATCATGACTTTAGAATCTACTTAAGGGTACTTTAGGCCTTTCATTATGTCTTAAAAGAGGCCTATAAATACTCCATAGCTTAGCATTTTTCCTTAGTTAGCTTTGATGATGAATGATTGATAAACAATGTTCAAGAGTGGATTCTCTTTGAATGAAAACCCTTTGAGTTGGTTTGAGTTTACTAGTGGATTCTAGTTGAACCCCAAACCCCCCCGATCATTCTACTTGCGAGTTCTTTGTTAACTCGAGGGTAGTTGTATAGTGAAGGTCCTCCTTGACACCGATACGAGGGTATTATGGAACGAGTTCTCCATAGTTACTTTGTAGGGAGTTCGAGTAGTGTCTCGCTCTCTTATCTTTATTTCCGCGTTTAGTTTCGGTTCTTATCACCACCCATGGGATATGTTGGAGGGAATGCTAGAAGGGAGTATGGTGGTTATGAAGATCACTATGGAGGCGAACCGGAGCCTTACCGTGGAGGTCGTGACAATACCAACCTCAATAGTGTGAAGCTCAATCTTCCAAGTTTTAAGGGGAATTGTGATCCGGAAGCCTACATTCAATGGGTGCTACTCATGGAGAGGATGTTTGACACCAATGAGATGACCGATGAAAAGAAAGGTACTTATGCTATTTCATCCTTTGAGTCCTATGCATCGACTTGGTGGGAATCCGTCAAGAGATCAAGGAGGAGAGCGGGAATTCCCGTGAATGTGGGTTGGAATGATTTGAAAGGTCTCATGAGTATCAAGTATGTTACTCCTAGATATCGTCAAGAGCAACTCAAGAAGCTCTATGAGCTAAAGCAAGGTGCCAAGACGGTTCATGAGTACTATGATGAGTTTGAGACGATTCGCATGACTTTGGATATGGACACCGAAGATGAGGAACAAGCCGTGATCCGCTTCAAGAATGGCTTGAGCTATGGTATAGCTTCACAATTGAGATTGCATGCTTATCTTTCACTTCAAGAAGTCCTTGATGCCGCTATTCAAGCCGAGCAATGGCTTACAAGTGAAAAGACCAACCGATACAAGAGCAACACTTCCTCTTCCATGAGCAAACCAAAGGATTGGAAGACTTCTACTCCAAATGCCAAATTCCCAAATGCAAGTGGTACAAGTGTTCCAAATGCTAGCAAGGATGTGAAGAAGCCATATGAGAAGAGCACACCCAATGTGGGAGGTAACTCTAAAACTCAATTACATGCTCCTACTTCTTCTTCCAAGCAATGCCACAAGTGCAAGGGATATGGTCACTTTGCTAGGGAATGTCCTACGAAAAGGACCATGATTGTTGTTGGTGAAAATGCATATGAGCAAGAGAGTGACCCGGAAGATGAGGGAGTAGAGGGAGTAGAGGGAGATGAGGGAGTAGAGGATGATTTGTTTGATGACACGGTGGAGGAGGAGGATCCTCATACTTTCTTGGTTGTGAGAAGGAGCCTAGGGGCTATGATTGTGGAAGATAGTGAAACCTTGCAAAGGGAAAATCTATTCCATGCTAGGTGCCGGGTCAAAGATGTTGTTTGCTCTATGATAATTGATTCGGGGAGTTGTGCAAATGTAGTGAGTCAATCACTTGTGTCCCAATTGAAGTTGACTACCATGAAGCATCCCAAACATTACCGGCTACAATGGCTTAGCGAATGTGGGGAGCTTAAAGTAGTTAAGCAAGTGATGATTCGATTCAAAATGGGGAGTTATGTAGATGAGCATTTGTTTGACGTTGTGCCTATGCAAGCATGCCACCTACTCTTAGGGAGGCCTTGGCAATTCGATAGGCAAGTGGTGCATGATGGTCGTGTCAACACTTACACGGTCAAACATGAAGGGAGGAGATTTGTGCTTAAACCTCTAACTCCTAAGCAAGTAAGTGTAGACTACAAGAAAATGAAGGAGTTAAGAGAGGTGGCAAAGGCTAAGTCGGTGGTGAAGACTAGTCCTTTGGCCGAAAGTGTGGTGGCATTCCCACCATCTTCTACCGGTGGCATATGTGCCATGATGCAACCGGGCGAGCTCTTGAAGGGAAATGATGGCGACAAGCTACTTCTTTGCCTAGTGCACAAAGGTATGGTTCTCACTTCCGAATTTGATTATTCTTCTAACCCAATACCTAGTGCCATTGAAAGTGTTTTGAAGGTGTTTGAAGACATGTTTCCGGATGAAATGCCAAGTGGACTCCCTCCCTTGAGAGGGATTGAACATCAAATTGATTTCATCCCGGGTGATGTAGGAAATCAAAACGCGGAAAGTAAAGATAATGAGCGAGACGTAACTCGTTCAATAATCTCAAGTAGCAACGGAGAACTTGTTCCGTTACACCCCGAGAGAATGACAAGAACACCTACACTAGGCAACTACCCTCGAGCTAACGTGAGCACGCAAGTAGAATAGTCGGGGGGGATTGAAATTCATCTAGATCCGCTAGAGGAAGAACAAGTCCCATCAAGGTTTTCATTCAATAAAAGAGTTCAACTCTTCAACACAAGTGTTTGTTTAATCATCAAGGTAAGCTAATGAAATAAACTAGCTATCTAGCTATTTATAGGTGTTTCTAGGCATAAAGTAAAAGGTCTAGAATGCCCACACATAGGCTTTAAGCTTAAAAGACCACGTAGGGTCAAAATAGACATAACACACTTAAAATCCCGCATCACAGCAATTAGGGCGGAGCGTCCAGAGGTTGGGCGGAGCGCCCGCCAAGTTGGGCAGTGGATGATGCCGGGCAAATTGGCCTAAACAACAACCATCAAGAACCAAGCTTGAAGAGCACAAAGGTTGCAAGTCAAGGCCTTCGAATGAGGGTTCGGGAGTGATTTGAAGCCATGGACTTGAGCACGCTTGAGGGAGGACCGACTACGGACCAAGGAGGAACACTTAAAGTCCGTTTTGAGCCGTATCCATACCTCCCAGGAAGAGGCGGAGCGCCTCCCCAAAGAGGCGGACCGCCTACAAAAGTCCAGAGGCTTGAGCAGGAGAAGGCGGAGCGCCTCCCCACTGAGGCGGAGCGCCTCCCACTGAAGAACCCTGAGGCGGAGCGCCTCCCCCTGTTGTCTTGACGGGATTTTGTGTAAAGTTTCTGTTTTGCCCTTAAGTGGCCTTTTATGTCTTAGCCCACTTTGGGGGCATTTTAGTCATTTCACTAGGAGTGTGGGAAAACTATAAAAGCGACACTTAGTCTTTTATTTCATTAGTTAGCTTTGAACATAGAATTGTGAAGAAAGAAACATTGAAGAGGCCGAGCCCTTCTTGTTGGAGCCCGAGGCTCGTGTATGACTCGACTTGGAACCTATGGAGATCGACATCTAGTTAGATTCCATTGGAAGGTTCAAGTTTCCCTTCTCCCTTTTGAATTCAATTAACGTGAATGAATTGAATTCGTTTCTTTCTTCTAATTTCTTGCCTTCCCAATCTTGATTACTTGTTTATCTCGTTTATTTGCTTCCGCGTATCGTATGTTTTAGCTTCCGCTACTTTGCCCTGCATCAGTTGGTATCAGAGCACGGATCGGGTGTTGTTCTTACAAACCCTCGTTCCTTGTTCGTAGTATCCTTATCTTTGTTGTTGTTGTGTTTGTTCTTGTAAAATTGAAGAAAAAAAAAAATTGAAAAACTTGAAAATTTCACAAATTTTGGTGGAGCTTGTTGGATTGGAACACCCATGCGTTAAAAATCATTGGGGTTTGTTCCTTATTGTATTCCCATTCTTTTGGTACCAAAATTATAAGATTTGGTGGTGTATTTCAAAGTTTGAAGAAATTAAATCTCAAAAATTTTCAAGAACCCTAGAATTTTGCTCAAGAATCAAAATCAATTGATTGTTGTTTGTTTGGGGTTAAAACCTATTGGGGAATGTTTAGAATCATCATATACATCTTTGGGTATCATTCGAATCGAAAACAAGTCGAAAACGTTGGATTTTGGGTGGAAAACGAGCCAAAAACGCGTTGTGCAAAGTTGCAGGAAATGGCCCTAGGCGGACCGCCTACCTGTTGAGGCAGAGCGCCTCCTCCTGGGCAGCTCTCTGGAATTTCCTAGGCGGAGCGCCTCTGTTTTGAGGCGGAGCGCCTCTTCCTGGAGCGCAACCGGGTAGTTGTTTTTCGTAGGTTTTCACTTGTTATTCGCCCACGGGCTTCTTGGTTAGTGTTTCTAGGGTAATTGGCCTACTCGAAAGACACTAACTACCTAGCGTATTAGGATATTCGTGCTTAGAGGAGATTAGAAATCAAAGAAGATTCGTAGAACTTTCTTTGGCCTCAAGTGCGCACTTAAAATAACCGTCCGTCCATTGAGTCTCATTAACTCCATTCCGAAGTTTAACTTGGACATGCTAGTTGTGATCACCTTGATTCCCAAGTTGTAAAGGCCTCGCTCTTGAGTGTTCATATATTGAGTGATACACGTGAGGGAGTGACTTTTGGGAGGTTTTGTTCTTTGGTGTTGCAACAATGTCGAATGTTGATTGTGGAGATTATGGCTCATATGGGGACTATAGTAGTGGTGTTGCCACTAGTGAAGGGATAAGGAAGACCCAAGTTGTCGGTGTTGACACTCATGGGCGTTTAAGTTCTCACTTGGATGCCACGCTACAACACTTGTGTAGAAGAAGGTTTGTTGTTGAGGTAAATGGTATTGGAGGTTACTTGCTCAAAATTGATGAGACCGATGCCAATTGTATTAGCGCCTCTTTGGTTGAAAAATTGAGGATACCATGCCGTAAGCTAGAGGATCCTTATGAGTATGAGGGAGTGACGTGGGTTTCCAAGGAAGCTCGGGTACTCATATCTCATAGGAATTATAAATGCTATGTGTGGTGTGATGTGTATCCCATGCGTCATGTTGATGTGTGGATAGGTGAGCCGTGGTTGGAGGGGAAGAAGGTGCAATATAGTGTGGCGAAGGATGCGTATCTTGTGGGCGTAGGGCAAAGAGTCTATGACTTTGTGCCTTACCGGGCGAAGAGCCAAGTGCCTACTAGTAGACCTTCCTTAGCTATGCAAAGGAGTAAGGAGCAAGAACTTCATTCCATGGTTGAAAGGGTGCAAACAAGAAGTCCTACAAACACAAGCAATGGTGGGACTAGTGCTACAAAAGAGTTGACAAATGTCAACAAGGTGAGCCCGAAGCCACTTTCAAAGCCGAGTGGTTCACCAACAAAGAAGAAGGAGACATCAAGTGATGAGTCTCCAAGTCCTAGATTCCGGGTTGATGTAAAATGACCACCTACTCCGGCTATAGGCATTCTCGGGCCTCGTCCCAATTCGCCCGAATTTGAGAGACAAAAGATAAAGAGGAGTAAGGGAGTGACCGGTGACATTCCTAGAGTGGAAAAAGGAGAGGATGTGTTGAGTGATGTTAGTGGGATGTCACCACCCGAATCTACAGCCGACCTTGAAAAGAAAATGAGGGAAAAGAAAGAGGGAAAAAGAAAAATTGAGAGTGAGGACACCCCTTATTCTAACCTTAACCCTTTTGCTTTTTCTTCTACTTGTTTGAGTACTTGTGTAGGTATTCTTGGAGGCAAACCGATGGGGCCTCAATCATGTTCCGAGGTGGAAAGACAAGGTAAAGGCGATGCCAAATGTGAGCTACGAGGTGAAGGAACTACCCATTATGCTTCATGTACATTGAATGAGCCCGGATGCGACTCAAGTGTAAGTGTTAGTTCTTCTATCCTTAAGCATGATACTTCCTTGTCTTATGGTATTGTTTGTGAAAACTCTATGCTAGTTGATGAGTTGCATGAATATAATGCGTTTGCAACTAGTGTAGAGCCATTTGGTCAACTTGTGTGTGAAAATGAACCACTAGTTGAGGGGGTTGAAAAGCCACATCATGATGTGAGCTCGGTTTTCATTGAACCTCTCTTTAGTGAAAATATTGAAGTTGACCTTGTTTGTGAACCTTGTTATGACACCCCACCCATTTTTGATAAAGGAGAAGATGAATTGCATGATAATCTTATTCTTCCCTTTGATTGCTTCATTGATAGTGGTGGTCATTTGTGTCGTAGTGAGGATGGGATTGATCTTGAGGAGTCTCTTGAGTGTGAGATGGATCGATTTATTTTCGATGACTCCTCGAGTGAGAGTGAAAGACTTAGTCTTGATACTATGCTCTTGCGTGACCATGAATTTGAGGTGCATGCTTTTACATTTCTAATGTTTGAAGGCAATCTCATTTGTGGTGGTGAATTGTATCGGACTAGGGTCGGTAGTAGAGTCGAACCTCCATGGTTTGTCAAGTTAGGCTCTATGGATGATCCAACATTTAGAACTCCGAGTGAGGAGAGTGGTCTTGGTATTGGTCGTGTTGACCTATTTTCTAGTAGTCCTAGCCTTCGTTGTGTGGACTATAATGATGAAGGACCTATTTTGGAGACCTTCCTTTGGAGTTTGTCCAATAAGGAGGATTGTCTTGGGTTGATTTGGAAGGTGAGGAGGTACCTCTCGGTGTGTGTAAGAATGCTCTTAAGAAGGGGAGTGGAGTAGTCGATGTTAGTTGTGAATTGAACACTTTACTTACTCCATCCCATATGTTGAGCACACCTTGAGTGTTGGACATGCCCAAGCCAATGTGTCACATTGTGATAAATTTGATTTGAAGGCTTGGTGTGATGATAGTAAGCTTAGGGGTCATAGGACATTTGTTTGCTATATGTTGCATGACTTTGATCTCTTTGCTTGTTTTGAAAATGAGTGCTTGTTCTTATCGAGCCAAGACTTTGTTGTCTCCTTTGGGGACATAAGCTTTTTAATAGGTATTGATGCTTGGCTCTATCACAAGAGTGTGTTTTCCACACAATTTGCACTTTTCTTGTTAATGCTAACCTACTTGTGAAGTAGGAAATTTTGGTTGTGCTTGTTTTGATTGTAGGTTTTGATGGTGTGATTTCGAGGACGAAATCCTTTCAAGAAGGGGAGGATGATGCCGGGCAAATTGGCCTAAACAACAACCATCAAGAACCAAGCTTGAAGAGCACAAAGGTTGCAAGTCAAAGCCTTCGGATGAGGGTTCGGGAGTGATTTGAAGCCATGGACTTGAGCACGCTTGAGGGAGGACCGACTACGGACCAAGGAGGAACACTTAAAGTCCATTTTGAGCCGTATCCATACCTCCCAGGAAGAGGCGGAGCGCCTCCCCAAAGAGGCGGACCGCCTACAAAAGTCCAGAGGCTTGAGCAGGAGAAGGCGGAGCGCCTCTCCACTGAGGCGGAGCGCCTCCCACTGAAGAACCCTGAGGCGGAGCGCCTCCCTTTCTGAGGCGGAGCGCCTCCCCCTGTTGTCTTGACGGGATTTTGTGTAAAGTTCCTGTTTTGCCCTTAAGTGGCCTTTTATGTCTTAGCCCACTTTGGGGGCATTTTAGTCATTTCACTAGGAGTGTGGGAAAACTATAAAAGCCACACTTAGTCTTTTATTTCATTAGTTAGCTTTGAACATAGAATTGTGAAGAAAGAAACATTGAAGAGGCCGAGCCCTTCTTGTTGGAGCCTGAGGCTCGTGTATGACTCGACTTGGAACCTATGGAGATCGACATCTAGTTAGATTCCATTGTAAGGTTCAAGTTTCCCTTCTCCCTTTTGAATTCAATTAACGTGAATGAATTGAATTCGTTTCTTTCTTCTAATTTCTTGCCTTCCCAATCTTGATTTCTTGTTTATCTCGTTTATTTGCTTCCGCGTATCGTATGTTTTAGCTTCCGCTACTTTGCCCTGCATCAGTGGAGGGGCTTGGGTGGAGCGCCCGGACCTAGGCGGAGCGCCTGGCTGCCTGTGGAGTTGATAAGACCCAACTCGAGCAACCATCCAAAAGCACCATCCAAGGCCAAGGAAGAGCACTTCAAGGTCATGCATTGGGACGCCAAGGAAAGAAGAGCATCCGAGACACATTTCGAGGTGTTTCAAGAAGCTTCAGGAAGAGGCGGACCGCCTACGGGTTGAGGCGGACTGCCTAAAGATTGCATGCTCTCGGGACTTTTGGAGGCGGACCAAAGAGGCGGCCGCCTATGGGTGCTGTGGCGGGTGCCTACTCTGCTAAGGCGGGCGCCTCCCGCTGCTGTGGCCTTGACGGGATTCCTACTACTTTGTGGTGTAATTCCAACTTTAGCCCTAAGTGACTTGTATTATTTTGACTAGACCTAGGGGCTATTTTGACATTTCATTTAGAAGTGTGGTGAACCTATAAATACCACACTTACTCATTTATTTCATAAGCTTGTTTAGATTTGAAGAATAGACTTAGAAAGAGAGGCAACGCCTTCTTCTTTGTAGAAGCTTGAAGCTTCGGATTATCTATTCGCTTGGAGCCTATGGAGATCCGTCACTAGTACGGAATCCTTGTATGGTTCAAGTTTCCTTTCCTCTCTCGGATATTCAATTCATGGTTTGAATCGTTTATCCATTCTTTCTTCTATTTCTGTTATTCCCCGTCCCTTACTTTCTTGTTATCTTGTGATTACTGCTTCCGCATCTTAGTTTATCGCTTCCGCCTATTTGGGTCTTATCAGT
The DNA here is from genome assembly GCA_037355625.1 of Petunia x hybrida. Lineage (NCBI taxonomy): Eukaryota > Viridiplantae > Streptophyta > Magnoliopsida > Solanales > Solanaceae > Petunia > Petunia x hybrida. The sequence goes on along the minus strand of JBBBVM010000640.1, from coordinate 364,619 downwards.
TTGGTATCAGAGCAAGGCTCGGGATTTGTTCTTACAAACCCTCGATCCTTGTTCATCCTATCTTTAGTTTAGTTTATTGTTATTGTTGTTCTTGCTCTTGAAGAAACGAAGAAAAACACAAAAAAAAAAAGATTGAAAAATTGAAAATACCAAAAATTTGTTCTATCTTGTTGATTTGGATGATTTATGATATGGGTGTTATGGATTCTTGATCGTGATTGAATTCCCGTTGCTTGGGTACCAAAATTACTTGGATTGGTGAAGTTTGAAAAATTGAAACCCCAAATCTCCTTAAACCCTTGAAGAACTTGTTCTTGATGATTTTTGGCTTGATTCTTGGGTTGTATTGATGTTTGATGGGAAACTTGATATTGGGGAATGATCTTCATTGAAAAACAAACGATTTGGTACCAATTTTGTGGGATTTGAACAAGTATAACACCAACTTTGATGAATCACAATCCTTGTTGAAACCCTTTCGATAAACCCTAGGTTTGAAGAAGATGAACATAGTGAATTCATTGTTTTTGATTGGGGTTTGTTAAAAATCATTGGGGCTTGCTTATCTTGGTTGAAACAACATTTGGGTACCTTCGGATTGCTAAAACATCGTGTGATTTGTTGGATTTTTGGGTGTTAAAATTGAAAAACCCGTTGTTGAATTGTGCTGAAAGTTGCAGGAGGCGGAGCGCCTCAATTTGGAGGCGGAGTGCCTCAACTTTGTCAGCTCTCTGGATTTCCTGAGGCGCAGTGCCTCCCCTGAAGAGGCGGGTGCCTCCCCCTGTAGGTTTGCCCAGGGCGGCCGCCTACTATCCTGAGGCGGAGCGCCTACTTCCTGAAGCCTTTTTCGGGTAGTTTTCTTGTAGGTTTTCGCTTGTTCTTTGCTTCCTAACTTCTTGGTTAGTGTTTCTAGGGTATTAGTCCTACTTTATTAACACTAATCTTTGAGCTTATAGGGTGTTGTGTCTCTTGAAGCTTTACTTAAAGTCGTAGAACTTCTTTGGCCTCAAGTGCGCACTGCAAATAGCTTTCGTACATCGAGTCATATCAACTCCACTCCGGACCATTACTTGGATATACTAGTTGATTGATCTTACCATTGTGGTTCCTAAAAGAGATAAGGGCATCTTTGGTTGGGGGTTTGGGAGTGTGCACCCTAAAAAGAGTGTTGAGAGCCACCACCAAAGGTAAGGGAGAGCAAGTGAGGTTGTTTATACTAACCTTTGCACTTTCTTAACATGTCTTTTGCAGGTACAAGGAGCCATAAGGGAGGTTTGGAGGGAAGTGGGAGTGGTGAGAAAGGTGTAAGTGAGAGGGAGTTAGTTGAAGCCTACCTTCCGAGCATCTTGGCTCAAATAGAGGCAATGGACACTAGGGTCCAACACTTGGAGGATGAGATGGAAGAGAATGAGGCCGAGGGAAGAGATGGAATGAGTCGCACTATGGGTTATGGTATTGCTAGTAGTGGTGAAATTAGGAAGTACCCAATTAGTGAAGGTACTATTGAGGGGTTATGTAAAGGGCGTTACATAGATGAGCTCATGAGCCAAAGAGCGTGGTATCAATTCATTGTGAGCCTTAATGGGAATCATGGGTATGTGCTTCAAGTGGATAGTGGTGAAGCAAGTTGGATTAGCCATCTTGTAGTGAGAAGGTTGGGAATACCTTGTGTTGATGGAATGGCTAGGGTAGTTATTTCACAAAGGAACTTTGAAGAAGAAGTGGAGTGCAAAGTAGGTCCTTTAGTGGGATGTGATGTTATGTTGGGAAAGCCTTGGCTTTTCAATAGATACTTCAAGATTTCCCAAGAAGTGTTGGATGGCTACCGTGTTCAAGCACAAGGGAAGCTACAACTCCTCTTTCTTAGGAAAGAAGAAGTACAACCAAGCAAGCCCATGAACATAAGAAATGGAGGAACACCATTGAGGAGAAGCCCTATGACCCAAAGAGTGCAAACAAGAAGTCCTACGAACATGAGAACTAGTGGGACACCATTGAAGAGAAGTCCTACAATCACAAGCAATGGAGGGACTAGTGCAAGAAAAGAGTTGACAATTGTCAACAAGGTGAACCCCAAACCACAAGCTTCAAAACCAAGTGGTTCACCAACAAAGAAGAAAGAGACATCAAGTGATGAGTCTCTTTGTCCTAGATTCCAAGTTGATGTTAAAAGTCCACCTACTCCGGCCATGGGTATTCTTGGGCCTCGTCCCAACTCACCCGAATTTGAGAGACAAAAGATTGAGAGGAGTAAGGGAGTGACCGGTGACATTCCTCGAGTGGAAAAAGGAGAGGATGTGTTGAGTGATGTGAGTGGGATGTCACCACCCGAATCTACACCCGACCTTGAAAAGAAAATGAGGGAAAAGAAAGAGGGAAAAAGAATTGTAAAAAGTGAGGACACCCCTTGTTCTAACCCTAACCCTTTATCTTTTTCTTCTACTTGTGTGAATTCTTGTGTAGGTATTCTTGGAGGCCATCAAATGAAGCCTCAATCCTCTTCCAAGATGGAAGGACAAGGTGAAGAAGATATTCAATGTGAGCTTCAAAGTGGAGGAACTAGCCATGATACTTCAAGTGCATTGAGTGAGCAAGATGGCCACTCAAAGGTAAGTGATAGTTCTCCCCTTGAGCATGATACTTCCTTGTCATGTGAGAGTGTTTGTGAAACCTCTATACTAGTTGATGATATATGTGATTATAATGTGAATGCAACTAGTGTAGAATCTTTGGGTCAACTTGTGTGTGAATGTGAACCACTAGTTGAGAGGGATGATAAGCCACATCATGATGTGGGCCCGATATTCAAAGAACCTCTCTTTAGTGAAGATATTGTAGTTGACCATGATTGTGGACCTTGTTATGACACACAACCAATTTTTGATAAAGGGGACGATGAGTTGAGTGATCATGCCCTTATTGATATGCTTATCTTTGGTGGACCTATGTGTTGTGGTGAGGATGGTAATGACCTTGAGGAGTCCCTAGTGGATGGGATGGATAGGCTTATTTTTGATGACTCCTCAAGTGTGTATGAAGAGTGTGAAATTGACCCTCCATGGTTTGAAAGGTTTAACTCTATAGACAATCCATTATTTGAAATGTTAAGTGAGACGAATGGTCTTGGAATTGATTATGTTGGTCCGTCTTCTAGTAGTCCTAAACTTGATTGTGTGGGCTATAATGATGAAGAAGCCATTATGGAAGCTTTCCTTGATAGTTTGTCTAGTGAGGGAGATTCTCTTAGAGGTGGGATTGAGGGTGAGGAAGTCACTCTTGGTGTGTGTAAGAGTGCTTCCAAGAAGGGGAGTGGAGTATTCGATGTTAGTTGTCGCTTGAATTATGTTGCTTACTCCATCCCATGTGTTGATCACACCTTGAGTGTTGGGAATGCCAAAGCCAATATGTCACATTGTGATAACATTGATTTGAAGGCTTGGTGTGTTGATCATAAGCTTAGGGGTCATAGGGATTTCTATATCATGCATGTTCTATGTCCTATTGATCTCTTTGCTTGTCCTTGTGTTGGATGCACTTTCTTTGTGAGTCAAGTACTTGTTGTTTCCTTGGGAGACATGAGCTTTTTAATTGGTATTGATGCTTGGCTCTATCATAAGAGTGTGTTTTCCCACACTTTTGGCACTAACCTACTCTTGTAGTGGGAAGCTTTGTTTGTGCTTGTTTTGAATGTAGGCTTGATGGTTTGATTTCGAGGACGAAATCTTCTCAAGAAGGGGAGGATGATAAGACCCAACTCGAGCAACCATCCAAAAGCACCATCCAAGGCCAAGGAAGAGCACTTCAAGGTCATGCATTGGGACGCCAAGGAAAGAAGAGCATCCGAGACACATTTCGAGGTGTTTCAAGAAGCTTCAGGATGAGGCGGACCGCCTACGGATTGAGGCGGACCGCCTAAAGATTGCATGCTCTCGGGACTTTTGGAGGCGGACCAAAGAGGCGGCCGCCTATGGGTGCTGAGGCGGGCGCCTACTCTGCTGAGGCGGGCGCCTCCCACTGCTGTGGCCTTGACGGGATTCCTACTACTTTGTGGTGTAATTCCAACTTTAGCCCTAAGTGACTTGTATTATTTTGACTAGACCTAGGGGCTATTTTGACATTTCATTTAGAAGTGTGGTAAACCTATAAATACCACACTTACTCATTTATTTCATAAGCTTGTTTAGATTTGAAGAATAGACTTAGAAAGAGAGGCAAGGCCTTCTTCTTTGTAGAAGCTTGAAGCTTCGGATTATCTCTTTGCTTGGAGCCTATGGAGATCCGTCACTAGTACGGAATCCTTGTATGGTTCAAGTTTCCCTTCCTCTCTCGGATATTCAATTCATGGTTTGAATCGTTTATCCATTCTTTCTTCTATTTCTGTTCTTCCCCGTCCCTTACTTTCTTGTTATCTTGTGATTATTGCTTCCGCATCTTAGTTTATCGCTTCCGCCTATTTGGGTCTTATCAGGAGTGGAGCACCGATGCTCCATCACCTAAACACGCTTGACTCATCTCTGAAGCTCTTGCCCTTGCATCGTTTACATCCTCCAAGCTTGGTACATGTTAGAAAGCGTCTATTTGCCCGGCATCATCCTCCCCTTCTTGAGAAGATTTCGTCCTCGAAATCATTGCATTCACGTCCATCTCTTCGGGTTGCCCAATGCTCATAATTTCTTTCAACTCTTCCCAAGTGATGTTCATTCGCAACCCAAGTCTCCTCCTTGATCGCTTGATGGATTCCCACCATGTAGAAGCATAGGACTCAAATGATGCTATGGCATAAGTGGCTTTCTTCTCCTCGGACATATCATTTGTGTCAAAGACCCGCTCCAATTGGACCTTCCATTCAAGGAATGCTTCCGGATCACTAGTCCCCTTGAAAGGCGGGATAGTGATCTTGACACTATTGAGATTAGTGTCTCGACCCCCACAGTGTTGTTCCGGTTGAACCCCATAGTTGTCATCAACATCTTCATATTCCCTTCCCAAGTTCCTCCCAACATAAGCTCTTGGTGGTCCTCGACCTCGACCACGACCTCTATCTACACCTCGGCCTCCATTCATCGCCCTCCTATTCGGATAGGGAGCATCAAAGTAATCATCATCAAGCCCGAGACCCTCCCCTTCTTGAGCTTCATCAACTTGCTCAAGAGGTGCAACATGCCTCCGAGGCCTTGGGAGTGGAGCATCTCCTTGGGGATTGCCCAAGGGTTGGGGATTTCCCAACAACCTTTCTCTAGCAAGAGCCTCATCCCACAACTGTTGTCGACGAACTAGCTCCGCATATTGATCCGGTTTCTTGATTGAATCATCACTTGTGCCTTCATTGGCATCCCTTTAGACACTCGGGGTCCTCTCCTTTTCAAGAGCTTCCATTTTAAGGTTTAGGGCCTTCACCTCGGCTAACAAATTAGCCAAGACGTCGGTTGGAACCTCAATTGTACTCTTTGCTTTCTCCTCCGCCATGTACCTACAACAATCAAAAACAAGAAAAGAGATTAGAGTAAAAGTCCTCACTCACTCCCTTACTTTTGTTTGTTGCTCGGGTTCACTCAAGCTTGGGGTTGGTTTCACACAAACTTGAAATCAATGGCCTCCTCGTAGTTGCGCAACCTCCTCAAAGATCAATCCATAGTACAAGAACCAAATGCTCTTCGGGAAGAGTGGATTCAATGGGACTCGATCAACGCTAAGCTATTTGGTGCGCACTTGAACCAAACAATTAACTACGAATCTTCTTTGAATTCTACTCTCCTTCTAGGCACGAGTATCCTATTCGAACTAGGGATTAGTACTAATTGGGTAGAAGTGTTACCCTCAAAGTACTAACCGGAAGTGACGCGATCAAATGTTCAAAGATCGAATCATCACTAAACGGATTCGGAATTGGATGAATTTTTGTTTGTGATTTAGAAACTCACCATATTTGATGATGCTATGGGAGTTTTGGTGGTTGGAAACTGTTACGACGCCTTTGCGAACATTCTGTCCCACTTCAGGAAATTCTTGAAATTGGTACACTTCGCGATCGCGTGCAGAGGGGCGCGATCGCGATGAACAAAAATTCAGAAATGGCGCGACAGCGCGAGACCTTGCGCGATCGCGCAGGTTTGTTCGGCTGAACCAGAAACTCGACAGAAAACTGCAGATTTTGGCACACAAACAACCCAAATTCAATTTGTTTCAGTTTTCAAGCTTTCAAATGGGTTTTCAACTGTAGTTAACATTCCCCAATGGTTTAAACAAACAAACGACCATCAAACAACTTGTTTTCAATGAATTTTGGTCAAGTTCTTCAAATGTTCAAACCTTCAAGAACCCAAAATTTTGATTTTCACTCCAAGACTCCAAATGACGTTATAGTGGTATCAAAACGACGGGGAAACTATAAGGAATAAACCCCGATACCAAACAACCAGGAATTTACAACATCAAGTGAGTTCTAGCAAATTTTGCAAAATTTTCAACCTAGGGTTCAAATTTTCCAACTTTTGATTTTCAACTCCAAAACGTGTTTTGTTGGTTCCCAATTGTCGAGATTACGTAAACAAACAATCCCCGATAATCAACACCAACAAAATCATAACAACCAACGAGTTCTAGCAAATTTTTGGGTTTTCAAGTTTTTAAATTTTTTTTCTTCTTTTTCAATATAACAAGAACAAGAACATGAAAATAAACAAGAAACAAAGATGACAAGCACGAAGAGTAGGACGAGGGTTCGTAAGAACGCAACCCTAGCTTTGCTCTGATACCAAATGATGCAATCGAAAATACGAAAGCGATAAAAGATAAGGAACGAGACGAGACTCACACTAAAGTTCGAGTAGCAACGAAGAACTTGTTCCGTTACACCCCAAACGATTGGAAAGAATCACCTACGCTAAGCAACTATCCTCAAGAGACACGAGGCTCAAGCAAATAGAATGATCGAAGATGGATTGAAGAGCAACTTGGATTCATCCAATTGATTTCAAGCGAAAAGAGTTACAAGGTTCAAGAGCTATGCTCATTCAATGTGTTTTGTGTTCAAAGTAATGTAAAAAGCAATAAATGATGAAAGAGGGCATTTATAGCACCCCATTACAATATTTCCTAGATTCTGGTCCGCTGCTACTCAAGTGTTCTTCGCGATCGCGCAGGGATATATGCGATCGCGTGGAACACTAAAATGCTGAAGCTCGCGATAGCGCGAGGCTTGGCGCGGTCGCGTAGGCAAAAGAATCACTCTACGCGATCGCGAAGGTTGATGACGCGATCGCGAAGAACAAGTGTCCGTTCTTAGGCAGTAAGCTCACCAGATTTCCCCTGTTTTGCCCTGTTTTGCTCCCCTACTTCTTGCACTGTTTCCTGCCCTGTTTCCACATGGATTGAGCTCCAATGCATTGTCTTTAAGTCCTCTCCCGAGCTCGTATCATCCACGCCTCTCCAAAACAAGTGTAGGTGAGCGTCTTGTATATCCTTGGCTTGACTTCGAGTGAATGGTCTCGATGCAATTTGGGTTGCATCACTTCATACCATAGGAGTTCCAATCGACTAACCACCCTAGCCCGATACAAGTCTTTACCACTAATGAGATTATCTTCAAACAATGGAAATGTAAAAACATGCATCTCAACATCATGATCAAGCATAGACAAGTTATCAAGACTAGGTTCACTTGAGGAGTCATCATAGAAAACTTTGTCCAATTCATGCAATTTGGACTCCTCAATGCCACTAACATCCTCACCACAACACATAGACCCACCAAATAGAAACATATCAATAAGGGTATGATCAACTATCTCATCTACCCCTTCATCAAAGATTTGGCGGTGTATCATAGCAAAGGTCAAATTCATTGTCATCCATCAAATCTACACTAGTGAGAGATTCATTGAACAATGAGCTCACATCATGATGTGGTTTAGCAAGGCTCTCAGCTAATGTCACACAAGCACACACAAGTTGACTTTGAGACTCTTCACTAGTGGCAAATTCACTAGATGCAACACAAGCACCAACTAGTGTTGAGTCACCACAAGACAAATAGCTAGTAGATTCATGAAAAGGTGGAGCAACACTTACATTGAGGCTCACAAGGCTTGAAGTGCCCTGTGTAACTCCTTCTTCATGAAGCTCACATTGGGAACTTTCCTCCTCTTGTCTTCCCTTCCAAGCACATGGTTGAGGCTCCAATGGCTTGTCTTCATTTGTATCTACACAATAACTAACACAAGAAAGAGTAGAAGATGAAGAATTGTTAGAACAAGGGGTGCTCTCACTCTCAATTTTTCTTTCCTCACCTCTCTTCTCTCTCAATTTTACCTCATGGTCAAGTGTAGTTGGTGGTGACAATCCACTCACATCACTCCTCAATTCCTCTCCTTTTTCCTCTCTTAGATTGTCACCGGTCACTTCCTCACTTCTCTCTATCTTTTCCCTCTCATTTGAAGTGAAGTGACTCTCATTTTCATCATGCTTTGGCAAGACAACAAGATTGCTTGCCTCGGATTCAAGTACAATGGGCGACTTGGCTTTAGCCGCTTCCCTCAACTCCCTCATCCGATTGTAGTCATCACTCACTTGTTTGGGAGTTAGGGGCTTCAACACAAATTTCTTTCCTTCATGCTGGAGCGTGTAAGTGTTGACACGTCCATCGTGAACCGCTTGTCGATCAAATTGCCAAGGCCTTCCAAAGAGAAGGTGGCAAGCTTGCATTGGCACAACGTCGAACAAGTGTTCATCCACATAACTACCCATTTTGAACTTGATCATTGCTTGCTTCACTACTTTTAGCTCCCCACATTCACTAAGCCATTGCAATCGATATGGCTTGGGGTGTTTCACGGTAGGCAATTTCAATTGGGTTATAAGAGATTGACTCACAACATTAGCACAACTCCCGGAGTCAATGATCATAGAGCACACAACACCTTTGACACGACACCTAGCATGGAAAAGGTTTTCCCTTTGCAAGATTTCACTATCTTCCACAATCATAGCCCCTAGGCTCCTCCTTACAACCAAGAAAGTATGAGGATCCTCCTCCTCCACCGTGTCATCAAACAAATCATCCTCTACTCCCTCATCTCCCTCTACTCCCTCTATTCCCTCATCTTCTGGGTCACTCTCTTGCTCATATGCATTCTCACCAACAACAATCATGGTCCTTTTAGTGGGACATTCCCTAGCAAAGTGACCATATCCCTTGCACTTGCGGCATTGCATGGAAGAAGAAGTAGGAGCATGTAATTGAGTTTTAGAGTTACCTCCCACATTGGGTGTGCTCTTCTCATATGGCTTCTTCACATCCTTGCTAGCATTTGGAACACTTGTACCACTTGCATTTGGGAATTTGGCATTTGGAGTAGAAGTCTTCCAATCCTTTGGTTTGCTCATGGAAGTAGAAGTGTTGCTCTTGTATCGGTTGGTCTTTTCATTTGCAAGCCATTGTTCGGCTTGAATAGCGGCATCAAGGACTTCTTGAAGTTAAAGATAAGCATGCAAACTCAATTGTGAAGCTATACCATAGCTCAAGCCATTCTTGAAGCGGATCACGGCTTGTTCCTCATCTTCGGTGTCCGTATCCAAAGTCATGCGAATCGTCTCAAACTCATCATAGTACTCATGAACCGTCTTGGAATCTTGCTTTAGCTCATAGAGCTTCTTGAGTTGCTCTTGACGATATCTAGGAGTAACATACTTGATACTCATGAGACCTTTCAAATCATTCCAACCCACATTCACGGGAATTCCCGCTCTCCTCCTTGATCTCTTGACGGATTCCCACCAAGTCGATGCATAGGACTCAAAGGATGAAATAGCATAAGTACCTTTCTTTTCATCGGTCATCTCATTTGTGTCAAACATCGTCTCCATGAGTAGCACCCATTGAATGTAGGCTTCCGGATCACAATTCCCCTTAAAACTTGGAAGATTGAGCTTCACACTATAGAGGTTGGTGTTGTCACGACCTCCACGGTAAGGCTCCGGTTGGCCTCCATAGTGATCTACATAACCACCATACTCCCTTCTAGCATTCCCTCCAACATACCCCATGGGTGGCCCTCGACCTCGGCCTCTACCCCTATCCACATTTCGACCCCAATTCATACCTCGCCTTGGTTGAAAGTGATCATCATACCCATAAGCCTCATCAACATACTCGGCTTCCTCCCCTTCTTGAGCCTCAATAGGTTGCTCAAGAGCTTGGACATTTCGGATGGGTCTTGGAAGCGGAATGTTTCTTTGGGGGTTGTCCATAATACGGGGAATGCCCGTTCGTTGGGTATTGCCCAACACTTGATCAATCCTCTCACGATCTTCCTTTACCCGTTGTTGATTAAGTAACTCAACAACTTGTCCCGGGGTAAAGGTAGGACTACTTGAGCCCTCTCCGGTCTCAATTTGGACACACGGGGTCCCTTTCTCAACTTGGACACTCGGGGTCCCTTGTTCACCTTGGGTACTTGAGGCTCCCTTTTCAAGAGACTCAATCCTTTGGCTCATGATATCCATCTTGGCAAGAAGATTAGCCAAGGCCTCCTTTATGAAATCTTGACCTTCGTTGGCCATCGTACCTACACAAGAAACAAACGTTAGCAAAACAACCTCACTCACTCCCTCACAAGTGTTTCACTCGGATCACTCTTTTGGGGTGGCGGTGGATATTTCACTCGACTTGTGGTTCCAAAGCTTCACGTAGATGACTAGCTATTCCCCAACTCAACTAGACTATTCACGAGTCAAGCACACTCCGGGGTGAGTGGAATTAATAGGACTCAATGAACGCTAGGCACTTTGAAGTGAGGACTTGAACCAAAAGAAACTACGAGTCTTCATTGGATTTCTATTCTCCAACTATGGCACGAATCACCTAAAGCAATGAAGGATTAGTGTTAATTAAGTAGAAAGATTACTTAGATCAACACTAATTAGAGGTTAGCCAACAATGAAACAAGCAATCCTAGAAGAAACTACCCGATTCCCAAGTTTCAGGGCTCAGGCGGAGCGCCTAGTGAGGTGGGGCGGAGCGCCTGGCAAATTGTCCAGTGGGGTGGGTCAGACGGGGCGCCCAGGGATGGGGCGGAGCGCCTGGACTAGGCACAGGTCAGGCGGAGCGCCCAAACTTGGGGCGGAGCGCCTGGTCGAAGAACACCTGGGTTTTTCAACAACGTGTTCTTCGATTTCAATCCAACTTTTTGGTCGATTCCAACGTATTCTTCCCAAATTCGAAGTACCCGAAGTTGTATATTGATATAACCACCAAACCCCAATGATTTTCACACCCAACCAAGCAACAAACAAGGCACAATCATGATTAGAGTTTCAAGTTGGGTTTTCTCAATTTTTCAAAAGGGTCAAAAAGGTGGGTTTCGATTCTTCAAAATCAATGTTATACAACTCCGATTCACACCAAATTTGTTGCAAATGGTTCGTTTTCAAAAGTAGATCAATCCCCGGTAATCAAATCCAAAACCCCACAATCACACAACCCAAAATCAATCAATTTCCTCAAGAACAAGGGTTTGGTAGGGTTTAAGTAAAATTGGGGTTTCAATTTTTCAAACTTCACCAATCCAAGTAAATTTGGTACCCAAGCAACGGAAATTCAATCACGATCACAAATCTATAACACCCACTTCAAGAATCGATCATACCAAAAAGTTACACCAATTTTTGTATTTTTCAATTTTTCTATTTTTTTTGGTTTTTCTTCTACCAACAACTTCAACAACAAGAAATCTAAAGAAACTAACGTAGGCACGAAGAATCAAGGGTCAGGGGTTTGTAGGAACAAAATCCGAGCCTTTCTCTGATACCAAATGATGTAGGAAATCAAAACGCGGAAAGTAAAGATAATGAGCGAGACGTAACTCGTTCAATAATCTCAAGTAGCAACGGAGAACTTGTTCCGTTACATCCCGAGAGAATGACAAGAACACCTACACTAGGCAACTACCCTCAAGCTAACGTGAGCACGCAAGTAGAATGGTCGGGGGGGATTGGAATTCATCTAGATCCGCTAGAGGAAGAACAAGTCCCATCAAGGTTTTCATTCAATAAAAGAGTTCAACTCTTCAACACAAGTGTTTGTTTAATCATCAAGGTAAGCTAATGAAATAAACTAGCTATCTAGCTATTTATAGGTGTTTCTAGGCATAAAGTAAAAGGTCTAGAATGCCCACACTTAGGCTTTAAGCTTAAAAGACCACGTAGGGTCAAAATAGACATAACACACTTAAAATCCCGCATCACAGCAATTGGGGCGGAGCGCCCAGAGGTTGGGCGGAGCGCCCGCCAAGTTGGGCAGTGGAGGGGCTTGGGCGGAGCGCCCGGACCAAGTGCATCTCAGGCGGGGCGCCTGCTTTGCCTAGGCGGAGCGCCTGGCTGCCTGTGGAGTGGAGCACCGATGCTCCATCACCTAAACACCCTTGACTCATCTCCGAAGCTCTTGCACTTGCATCCTTTGCATCCTCCAAGCTTGGTACATATTAGAAAGCGTCTATTTGCCCGGCATCACCGGGGTCTCAAATCCCAAGCAAACCGGCTTATAGAAGTAATCCGGAGGACACAAGAGAATTGCAAAAGCAAGTAGATGACTTGCTCTCTAAAGGCTTGGTCCGGGAGAGTTTAAGTCCATGCGCCGTACCGGTTATTCTCTTGCCCAAGAAGGATGGGTCGTGGAGAATGTGCGTGGATTGCCGAGCCGTGAATAAGATAACGGTAAAGTACCGTCACCCTATTCCACGACTTGATGATATGTTGGATGAATTGAGTGGGTCGTGTGTCTTTTCCTAAATCGACCTTAGGTCCGGTTACCATCAAATCCGGATGAAACCCGGGGATGAATGGAAAACCGCATTCAAGACCAAATTTGGTCTCTGTGAATGGTTGGTAATGCCCTTCGGGCATTCCAATGCACCTAGCACTTTCATGCGACTCATGAACCATGTTTTGAAGCCTTTTATCAATAAGTTTGTAGTTGTCTATTTTGATGATATCTTGATCTATAGTAAGACAATTGATGAACATGTTGGCCACTTGAGTCAAGTCCTTGAAGCGCTACGAGCCGAAAAGCTCTATGCCAACTTGAAAAAGTGTGCCTTTTGTGTGGAGAAGGTTGTCTTCCTTGGGTTTGTTGTGAGTGCCCAAGGAGTGGAGGTGGATAAGTCCAAGGTGGAGGCCATTCGTGATTGGCCCACTCCTACCACCGTGACTCAAGTGAGGAGCTTTCATGGTCTTGCTAGTTTTTATAGACGATTTTTGAAAGACTTTAGCTCCATTGCCGCTCCACTCACCGAATTGGTGAAGAAGGACAAACCATTTGTGTGGGGAGAGCCTCAAGAGAAGGCCTTCCAAGAATTGAAAAGTAGGTTGAGTACCGCCCCTCTATTGCAATTGCCCGACTTTGGAAAGGCATTTGAGGTTGAATGTGATGCCTCGGGGGTAGGAATTGGTGGCGTTTTAATGCAAGATGGCAAACCCATAGCCTACTTTAGTGAGAAGTTGAAAGGGGCTTCCTTGAATTACTCTACGTATGACAAGGAGTTGTATGCCCTAGTGAGAGCCCTTGCCCATTGGCAACATTACTTATGGCCTAGAGAGTTTGTGATCAAGAGTGTCCATGAGTCACTCAAGTATCTTAGAGGCCAAGAGAAGTTGAACAAGCGTCATGCCAAGTGGGTAGAGTTTATTGAGTCTTTTCCCTATGTTATCCAATACAAGAAAGGGAAAGACAATGTGGTGGCGGATGCCCTATCTAGGAAGTTCGCTCTTGCCACTACTCTCACCTCCAAGCTCATGGGATTCGAGAGCATCAAATTGTTGTATGCTCATGATCCTAAGCTCAAGAGCATCCATGAAGCTCTAGATAAGGGGGAGAGAGTTGAAAAATACCAATGGGTTAATGGATACATCTTTAAAAATGGTAGAGTGTGCATACCCGAGTCCTCATGGAGGGAATTGCTTGTGCAAGAGGCACATTGTGGAGGACTCATGGGTCACTTTGGGATAAGGAAGACTTTGGCCGTTCTTCAAGAACAATTCCATTGGCCAAAGATGAGGGTGCATGTGGAAAAGTTTCGCACTAATTTCCTTGAGTGCAAACGTGCCAAATCTAAAGCCCACCCTCATGGGTTGTATACCCCTCTCCCCATACCTACTAGCCCGTGGATGGATATCTCAATGGACTTTGTCATGGGGTTACCACGGACTAGGGGGGCCACGATAGCATTTATGTTGTTGTGGATAGGTTCTCCAAGATGGCTCATTTCATTCCATCCAAGAAGTGTGATGACGCACAACATGTAGCTTCTTTGTTTGTTGACAATGTTTTGAAGTTGCATGGTGTGCCTCAAACTATTGTGAGTGATAGGGACACCAAGTTCCTAAGCCACTTTTGGAGATGCTTGTGGGGTGCCCTTGGCACCAAGCTCTTGTTTTCTACGTCCCACCACCCACAAACCGATGGGCAAACCGAGGTGGTAAACCGAACTTTGGGTGCTCTTCTTAGAGCCATGACCCGAGGTAAGGCCGGGACTTGGATTGATAGATTACCTCTAATGGAGTTTGCCTATAATCGCACATTGCATAGCATGATTGGCATGACTCATTTTGAATGTGTTTATGGTTTTAACCCCTTGATTCCCCTTGATCTAACCCCTTTGCCAAGGGAAATGGTTGTTAATTTTGAAGGTAAAGCTAGAGCCAAGGCTTTGGTTGAACTCCATGCAAAGGCGAAGAAGAATTTGGAGGAAGCTTATGCTAAGGTTGCCTCCAAGAAAAACAAAGGACGCAAGAAGGTGGAACTCAAGAAAGGTGACTATGTGTGGGTGCACTTCCGGAAAGAAAGGTTCCCAAACCTTAGAAAAGGGAAGTTGGCACCCCGGGGAGATGGCCCATTCCAAGTGCTCTCGAAGATAAACAACAATGCCTATGTGGTCGATTTGCCAAGTGAGTATCAAGTTTCTAATACTTTCAATGTTTGTGACTTGGTTCCTTTGGATGTAGGTAATGACGAGGTCGTGAATGATGATGAAGAGGTCGTGAATGATGCTTCAATTTCGAGGACGAAATCCTCTCTAGAAGGGGAGGATGATAAGACCCAAACCCCCACAAGACCCTTCACTCGGAGCCAAGCTAAGGAGATCCAAGGAGTACACCTACACTTGGTGAGGAAGGGACTAGAAGAAGGAAGCGATTGGAAGCCGTTCCGAGTGCTCAAAGTGCAAGGGGAGCAGCCCAGTCATCCAGGCGCTCCGCCTGAAGAACCAGGCGCTCCTCCTGAAGGTGCCTAGGCCTGGGCGCTCCGCCCCAATTCTGGGCGCCCCGCCTAGGCCACCCCACTGCCTAAATGGGCGGGCGCTCCGCCCGGAATGCTGAAGCACGTGAATCCTAGCTATGTTATGACTATTTTGACCCTACGTGGTCCTTTATTCCTAAGCCTAAGTGTGGGCATTTTAGACCTTTCATATGGTGTCTAAAAACACCTATAAATAGCTAGATGTCTTGTTATTTTCATTAGCTTACCTTGATGATTAAACAAACACTTGTGTTGAAGAGTTGAACTCTATTGCTGAATGAAAACCTTGATGGGACTTGTTCTTCCTCTAGCGGATCTAGATGAATTCCAATCCCCCCCGACCATTCTACTTGCGTGATCACGTTAGCTCGAGGGTAGTTGCTTAGTGTAGGTGTTCTTGTCATTCTCTCGGGGTGTAACGGAACAAGTTCTCCGTTGCTACTTGAGATTATTGAACTAGTTACGTCTCGCTCTTTATCTTTTACTTTCCGCGTTTTGATTCTTATTAGGAAATCAAGACGCACCTATACTATGCAACAATCCTCAAGAAAGACCCGCTTCTTGCAAATTGAATGATCACGAAGAATTTGTTCAAACGAATAACACCGGTTGACACAAGTTCTTTAAAAGCCCACGTCGGGGTTCGGCTCCACCGGAGTCTCACAATAGCACTTGCTATGTTTTTCATATACTAAAAAGCTGGATCCTTACAATGAAATGGAAATGGACTATTTATAGACTATGCTAAGGATAAAGTAGTAAATAGTCACAAGTGACCAGTAAAAACAAGCCACGCAGGGCTGAGCTAAGTTTTTGTTCGGCAGCCTTGACTTCGGTGCGTGGTTGCTTGCTCGAACTCATTGCCCTCGGACGCTCACTTGCCTTCGAGCTCAATGTCCTCGGTCACTTTGTCTTCGGGCTCAAATCTGAAGATAATGCCTTCGGTTCTTGAGCCCGGCCACTCAGCTTCGGGGTAATGGTTTTCCTTCGGCCAGGCTAAGTGAATGTGCACATCGTGCAGCAGCTTGGCTTGACTTCGTGTCATCGGTCTCCTCGGTGGATCGAACACTTGATCAGCACGTGTTCGGGCTGCATCATCCTCCCCTTCTTGAGAAGATTTCATCCTCAAAATCGAGCCTTCTTCATCCTCCGAAGTTTGACCTACAACACAAGGAGCTAAGTCAGCAACATTAAAGGTGTTGGACACGTTATACTCACCAGGGAGGTCGATCACGTAAGCATTGTTGTTGATCTTGGTCAACACTTGAAATGGACCATCCCCTCGAGGAGCCAACTTCCCTTTCCTTAGGTTCAGGAAACGCTCCTTTCGGAAGTGAACCCAAACCCAACTCCCTTCTTTAATTCCAGCTTTTTACGCCCCTTGTTTTTCTTTAAGGCGACCTTTGCATAGGCTTCCTCGAGGTTCTTCTTCACCTTTGCATGCAATTTGATCAAAGCAGCCGCTCGTTGAGTACCTTCAAAATCAAGAACAGAATCTCGAGGCAATGGGGTTAAATCAAGTGGAATCAAAGGATTAAAACCATACACACATTCAAACGGGGTCATATTGATCATTCGATGCACCGTTCGATTGTATGCAAACTCCATCATGGGCAAACGATCAGCCCAGTTTCCAACATTGCCTTTGGTCATTGCTCGAAGAAAAGTTCCCAACGTTCGGTTAACTACCTCGGTCTGTCCATTAGTCTGAGGATGGTGAGACGTCGAGAATAGTAATTTGGTGCCGAGGGCACCCCACAAACACTTCCAAAAATGACTTAAGAATTTTGAGTCCCGATCACTCACAATAGTACGAGGTACACCATGCAATTTCAACACATTAGAAACAAACAATGTAGCTATGATGAGACCCAAATCGAGCAACCATCCAAAACCACCATCCAAGGCCAAGGAAGAGCTTATGCATTGGAACGCCATGGAACGAGGAGCCTAGGAGACACATTTCAGCGCGTTTCAAGACTTGACAGGAAGGGGCGGACCGCCCATTTGCAGAGGCGGACCGCCCAGTTGAAATCCAGCCTCAGGATTTTGGGGCGCCTCTTTTCAGGCGGGGCGCCTACTTGGCCGCCTGCTATGCCTATTCTGAGAACAGGCGGGGCGCCTGGTAGGGTAGGCGGGGCGCCTACTTTGCTGAAGGACCCTACGGGATTTTATTTAAGTTTCTATGTTTTGACTATTATAGCCCTGCGTGGCCTTTGTTATTTAGAACCTAATTAAGGGTACTTTAGGCCTTTCATTGATGTCTAGGTGAGGCCTATAAATACTCCATAGCTTAGCATTTTTCCTTAGTTAGCTTTGATGATGAATGATTGATGAACAATGTTCAAGAGTGGATTCTCTTTGAATAAAAACCCTTTGAGTTGTTTTGAGTTTACTAGTGGATTCTAGTTGAACCCCAAACCCCCCGATCATTCTACTTGCGAGTTCATTGTTAACTCGAGGGTAGTTGCATAACGTTGGCTCTTTTCGACACCGATACGAGGGTATCACGGAACTAGTTCTCCGTGGTTACCTTGAAGGGAATTCGAGACGCGTCTCGTTCCCTTTATCTTTTACTTTTATCGTCTTTCCCGTTTTGATTCTTGTCAGTTTGGTATCAGAGCAAGGCTCGGATTTTGTTTCTACAAACCCCCGACCCTTGATTCTTCGTGCCTTAGGTCGATTCTATCTTTAGTTTCCTTGTTCTTGTTATTAGAAAGGAGAAACCCACAAAAAAATTGAAAAAATTGAAAATACCAAAAATTTGTTCTATCTTGTGTTTTGGATTGATTCTTGTTGTGATTGATATTGGGGTTTGTTCTTTATTGGAAACCCGTTATTTTGGTACCCAACACACATGATTTGGAGTTGTATTCCATGATTTGAGATTTGAAACCCTTTGAAAATTTTGAAAATTTGAAACCCTAGCTATGAACATGATGAACATGGTAGATTGTTGGATTTTGATTGGGGTTTGATAAAAGTGATTAGGGTTTGATCTCTGTGGTTGAAACAACATTTGGGTACCTTCGGATTGCTAAAACAACGTGTGATTTGTTGGATTTTTGGGTGCTAAAGCCAAGAAAAACGTTGTTGAACGTTGCTGGAATTTGCAGTAGGCGGACTGCCCGAAAAGTAGGCGGGGCGCCTACCCAACTCTCTGAAGTTCAGAGGCGGGCCGCCCCTGTAACCAGGCGGACCGCCCACTCTCCTTTGCAGTGAACCAGGCGGACCACCCCTTTTGACTAGGTGGGGCGCCTGTTTTCCTGAGTTGGCGATTTGGGTAGATTCTTCTAGGATTTCTTGTTTTGTTGATTGCATTGCTTCCGGTTAGTGCTATTAGAGTAAAATCCTACTCGATTAGTGCTAATCACTTTGAGCTATTAGGATCATCATGCCTAGAAAGGAGACTAGAATTCAAAGAAGATCCGCAGTATTATTTGATTCAAGTCCTCACTTAAAGTGCTTAACGTTCCAATCGAGTCCCATTAACTCCACTGATGCAGGGCAAAACACGCGGAAGCTGAACACGAGATAAACTATGTGGAAGAGAATAAAACACAAGATAGGTGATATCAAAGATATCGGGAAACAAGGATTGGGGAGTCAAGAAACGAGAAGAAAGAACGGATTAATGAATTCAAGACATGAATTAATAATCCAAAAGGGAGAATGAAACTCGAACCTTACAAGGAATTCACACTAGTGGTGAATCTCCATAGATTCCAAGTCGTACAAGATTCATGAAGCCTCGGGCTTCGGACTAGAAGGCTCGGCCTTTCTAATTCTCTCTTCTTCTCAATTCAATACAAGGTAAACTAATGAAATGAAAGACTAAGTGTGGCTTTTATAGTTTTCCCACACTCCTAGTGAAATGGCTAAAATGCCCCCAAAGTGAAATAAGACATACAAGGCAACTTAAGGGCAAAATAGGCAATCTACACAAAATCCCGTCAAGACAACAGGGGGAGGCGCCCGCCTCAATGGGGGAGGCGCTCCGCCTCAGGGTTCTTTAGTGGGAGGCGCTCCGCCTCAGTGGGGAGGCGCTCCGCCTTCTCCTGCTCAAGCCTCTGGACTTTTGTAGGCGGTCCGCCTCTTTGGGGAGGCGCTCCGCCTCTTCCTGGGAGGTATGGATACGGCTCAAAATGGACTCTAAGTATTCCTCCTTGGTCCGTAGTCGGTCCTCCCTCAAGCGTGCTCAAGTCCATGGCTTCAAATCCTTCTCGAACCCTCATCCGAAGGCCTTGACCCGCAACCTTTGTGCTCTTCAAGCTTGGTTCTTGATGATTGTCGTTTAGGCCAATTTGCCCGGCATCATCCTCCCCTTCTTGAACGGATTTCGTCCTCGAAATCACACCATCAAAACCTACAATCAAAGCAAGCACAACCAAAATTTCCTACTTCACAAGTAGGTTAGCATTAACAAGAAAAGTGCAAATTGTGTGGAAAACACACTCTTGTGATAGATCCAAGCATCAATACCAATTAAAAAGCGTATGTTCCCAAAGGAAACAATAAATTCTTGGCTCAACAAGAATAAGCACTCATAATCAAAACAAGCAAAGAGATCAAAGTCATGCAACATGCAGCAAGCAAATGTCCTATGACCCCTAAGCTTACTATCGACACACCAAGCCTTCAAATCAATTTTATCACAATGTGATACATTGGCTTTGGCATGCTCATCACTCAAGGTGTGCTCAACATATGGGATGGAGTAAGTAAAATAATTCAATTCACAACTAACATCGACTACTCCACTCCCCTTCTTAAGAGCATTCTTACACACATCGAGAGGCACCTCCTCACCTCCCAAACCAACCCCAAGACAATCCTCCTCACTAGTCAAACTCCAAAGGAAAGTCTCCAAAATAGGTTCTTCGTCATTATAGTCCATACAACGAAGGCTAGGACCACTAGAAGAAAGGTCAACACGACCAATATCAAGACTACTTTCCTCACTTGGAGTTCCAAACAAAGGATCGTCTGTAGAGCCTAACTTGACAAACCATGGAGGTTCGACTCTACTACCGACCCTAGTCCGATACAATTCACCACCACAAATGAGATTGCCTTCAAACGTTAGAAATGTAAAGGTATGCACCTCAAATTTATGGTCACGCAAAAGCATAGGATCAAGGCTAGGTTCTTCACACTCACTCGAGGAGTCATCGAAAACAAATCGATCAATCTCACACTCAAAAGACTCCTCAAGGTCAAATCCATCCTCACTACGACACAAAGGACCACCACTACCAATTCAACAATCAAAGGGAAGAATAAGATTATCATGCAATTCATCTTCTCCTCTATCAAATATAGGTGGGGTGTCATAACAAGGCTCACATACAAGATCAACTACAATATCTTAACTAAACAGAGGTTCAATGAAATCCGAGCTCACATCATGATGTGGCTTTTCAACCCTCTCAACTAGTGGTTCATTTGCACACACAAGTTGACCAACCGGCTCTACACTAGTTGCAAACACATTATATTCATGCAAATCATCAACTAGCCTAGAGTTTTCACAAACAACATCACAAGACAAGGAAGTATCATGCTCAAGGATAGAAGAACTAACACATACCTTTGAGTCACATCCGGGCTCACTCAATGTACTTGAAGCATAATGGGTAGTTCCTTCACCTTGTAGCTCACATTTGGCATCGCCTTCACCTTGTCTTTCCATCTTGGAACATGGTTGAGGCTCCATCGGTTTGCCTCCAAGAATACCTACACAAGTACTCAAACAAGTAGAAGAAAAAGCAAAAGGGTTAAGGTTAGAATAAGGGGTGTCCTCACTCTCAATTTTTCTTTTTCCCTCTTTCTTTTCCCTCATTTTCTTTTCAAGGTCGGGTGTAGATTCGGGTGGTGACAACCCACTCACTTCACTCAACACAACCTCTCCTTTTTCCACTCGAGAGTTGTCACCGGTCGCTCCCTTACTCCTCTCTATCTTTTGTCTCTCAAATTCGGGTGAATTGGGACGAGGCCCGAGAATGCCCATAGCCGGAGTAGGTGGACTTTTTACATCAACCCGGAATCTAGGACTTGGAGACTCATCACCTGATGTCTCCTTCTTCTTTGTTGGTGAACCACTCGGTTTTGCAACTTGTGGTTGGTTCACCTTGTTGATTATTATCAACCCTTAACTTCAACTAGTCCCACCACTTCTTGTAATTGTAGGACTCCTTGATTGCACACTTTTGCCCATGGAATGAAGATCTCGCTCCTTGCTCCTTTGCATTGCCAAAGAAGGTGCACTAGTAGGCACTTGGCCTCTCGCCCGATAAGGCACAAAGTCATAGACCCTTTGCCCTATGCCCACAAGATACGCGTCCTTCATCACACTATATTGCACCCTCTTACCTTGCAACCACGGCTCACCTAGCCAAATGTCAACATGTTGCATTGGATACACTTCACACCACACATAGCATCTATAATTCCTATGAGATAGAAGTACTCGAGCTTCCTTTTGAACCCACACTCCCTCATACTCATAAGGATCCTCTAGCTTTCGGCATGGTATCCTCAATTTTTCAACCAAAGAGGTGCTAATACAATTGGCATCGGTCTCATCAATTTTGAGCAAGTATCCTCCAATACCATTTACCTCAACAACAAACCTTCTCCTACCCAAGTGTTGTAACGTGGCTTCCAAGTGAGAACTTGAATGCCCATGAGTGTCAACACCGACAACTTGGGTCTTCCTTATCCCTCTACTAGTGGCAACACCACTACTATAGTCCCCACACGAGCCATAATGTCCACAATCAACATCCGACATTGTCGCAACACCAATAGACAAAACCTCCCAAAAGTCACTCCCTCACGTGTATCACTCAATTTATGTACACTCAAGAGTGAGGCCTTAACAACTTGGGAACCAAGGTGATCACAACTAGCATGTCCAAGTTAAAGTTCGGAATGGAGTTAATGAGACTCAATGGACGGACGGTTATTTAAAGTGCGCACTTGAGGCCAAAGAAAAATCTACGACTCTTCTTTGAATTCTAGTCTCCTCTACGCACGAGTGTCCTAATACGCTAGGTAGTTAGTGTTAATAAAGTAGGACAATTACCTTAGAAACACTAACCAAGAAGCCCGTGGGCGATTAACAATCGAAAACCTACGAGAAAACTACCCGGAAACCCTTCAGCAAAAGAGGCGCTCCGCCTCAGGAAGGAGGCGCTCCGCCTGGAAAAGTCCAGAGAGCAGCCCAGAAGGAGGCGGTCCGCCTCAAAATCTAGGCGGTCCGCCTAGTGCATTTTCCTGCAACTTTGCAAAACGTGTTTTTGGCTCGTTTTGCACTAAAAATCCAACGTTTTCGACTTGTTTTCGATTCTAATGATACCCAAAGATGTATTTGATGATTCTAAATAATCCCCAATAGGTTTAAACCCCAAACAAACAACAATCAATTAATTTTGATTCTTGAGCAAAAATATAGGGTTTTTGAAAATTTTGGAGATTTCAATTCTTCAAATTTTGGAATACTTCACCAAATCTTGTAATTTTGGTACCAAAAGAACGGGAATACAATAAGGAACAAACCCCAATGATTTTTAACGCATGGGTGTTCCGATCCAACAAGCTTCACCAAATTTTGTGAAATTTTCAAGTTTTTCAATTTTTTTGTTTTTCTTCAATTTTTCAAGAACAACAACAAGATCAACAACAAACTAACACAATGAACAAGGAACGGGGGTTTGTAGGATCATAACCTGAGCCTTGCTCTGATACCAACTGATGCAGGGCAAAACACGCGGAAGCTAAACACGAGATAAACTATGTGGAAGCGAATAAAACACAAGATAGGTGATATCAAAGATATCGGGAAACAAGGATTGGGGAGTCAAGAAACGAGAAGAAAGAACGGATTAATGAATTCAAGACATGAATTAATAATCCAAAAGGGAGAATGAAACTCGAACCTTACAAGGAATTCACACTAGTGGTGAATCTCCATAGATTCCAAGTCGTACAAGATTCATGAAGCCTCGGGCTTCGGACTAGAAGGCTCGGCCTTTCTAATTCTCTCTTCTTCTCAATTCAATACAAGGTAAACTAATGAAATGAAAGACTAAGTGTGGCTTTTATAGTTTTCCCACACTCCTAGTGAAATGGCTAAAATGCCCCCAAAGTGAAATAAGACATACAAGGCAACTTAAGGGCAAAATAGGCAATCTACACAAAATCCCGTCAAGACAACAGGGGGAGGCGCCCGCCTCAATGGGGGAGGCGCTCCGCCTCAGGGTTCTTTAGTGGGAGGCGCTCCGCCTCAGTGGGGAGGCGCTCCGCCTTCTCCTGCTCAAGCCTCTGGACTTTTGTAGGCGGTCCGCCTCTTTGGGGAGGCGCTCCGCCTCTTCCTGGGAGGTATGGATACGGCTCAAAATGGACTCTAAGTGTTCCTCCTTGGTCCGTAGTCGGTCCTCCCTCAAGCGTGCTCAAGTCCATGGCTTCAAATCCTTCTCGAACCCTCATCCGAAGGCCTTGACTCGCAACCTTTGTGGTCTTCAAGCTTGGTTCTTGATGATTGTCGTTTAGGCCAATTTGCCCGGCATCATCCTCCCCTTCTTGAACGGATTTCGTCCTCGAAATCACACCATCAAAACCTACAATCAAAGCAAGCACAACCAAAATTTCCTACTTCACAAGTAGGTTAGCATTAACAAGAAAAGTGCAAATTGTGTGGAAAACACACTCTTGTGATAGATCCAAGCATCAATACCAATTAAAAAGCGTATGTTCCCAAAGGAAACAATAAATTCTTGGCTCAACAAGAATAAGCACTCATAATCAAAACAAGCAAAGAGATCAAAGTCATGCAACATGTAGCAAGCAAATGTCCTATGACCCCTAAGCTTACTATCGACACACCAAGCCTTCAAATCAATTTTATCACAATGTGATACATTGGCTTTGGCATGCTCATCACTCAAGGTGTGCTCACCATATGGGATGGAGTAAGTAAAATAATTCAATTCACAATTAACATCGACTACTCCACTCCCCTTCTTAAGAGCATTCTTACACACATCGAGAGGCACCTCCTCACCTCCCAAACAAACCCCAAGACAATCCTCCTCACTAGTCAAACTCCAAAGGAAAGTCTCCAAAATAGGTTCTTCGTCATTATAGTCCATACAACGAAGGCTAGGACCACTAGAAGAAAGGTCAACACGACCAATATCAAGACTACTTTCCTCACTTGGAGTTCCAAACAAAGGATCGTCTGTAGAGCCTAACTTGACAAACCATGGAGGTTCGACTCTACTACCGACCCTAGTCCGATACAATTCACCACCACAAATGAGATTGCCTTCAAACGTTAGAAATGTAAAGGTATGCACCTCAAATTTATGGTCACGCAAAAGCATAGGATCAAGGCTAGGTTCTTCACACTCACTCGAGGAGTCATCGAAAACAAATCGATCAATCTCACACTCAAAAGACTCCTCAAGGTCAAATCCATCCTCACTACGACACAAAGGACCACCACTACCAATTAAACAATCAAAGGGAAGAATAAGATTATCATGCAATTCATCTTCTCCTCTATCAAATATAGGTGGGGTGTCATAACAAGGCTCACATACAAGATCAACTACAATATCTAAACTAAACAGAGGTTCAATGAAATCCGAGCTCACATCATGATGTGGCTTTTCAACCCTCTCAACTAGTGGTTCATTTGCACACACAAGTTGACCAACCGGCTCTACACTAGTTGCAAACACATTATATTCATGCAAATCATCAACTAGCCTAGAGTTTTCACAAACAACATCACAAGACAAGGAAGTATCATGCTCAAGGATAGAAGAACTAACACATACCTTTGAGTCACATCCGGGCTCACTCAATGTACTTGAAGCATAATGGGTAGTTCCTTCACCTTGTAGCTCACATTTGGCATCGCCTTCACCTTGTCTTTCCATCTTGGAACATGGTTGAGGCTCCATCGGTTTGCCTCCAAGAATACCTACACAAGTACTCAAACAAGTAGACGAAAAAGCAAAAGGGTTAAGGTTAGAATAAGGGGTGTCCTCACTCTCAATTTTTCTTTTTCCCTCTTTCTTTTCCCTCATTTTCTTTTCAAGGTCGGGTGTAGATTCGGGTGGTGACAACCCACTCACTTCACTCAACACAACCTCTCCTTTTTCCACTCGAGAGTTGTCACCGGTCGCTCCCTTACTCCTCTCTATCTTTTGTCTCTCAAATTCGGGTGAATTGGGACGAGGCCCGAGAATGCCCATAGCCGGAGTAGGTGGACTTTTTACATCAACCCGGAATCTAGGACTTGGAGACTCATCACCTGATGTCTCCTTCTTCTTTGTTGGTGAACCACTCGGTTTTGCAACTTGTGGTTGGTTCACCTTGTTGATTATTATCAACCCTTAACTTCAACTAGTCCCACCACTTCTTGTAATTGTAGGACTCCTTGATTGCACACTTTTGCCCATGGAATGAAGATCTCGCTCCTTGCTCCTTTGCATTGCCAAAGAAGGTGCACTAGTAGGCACTTGGCCTCTCGCCCGATAAGGCACAAAGTCATAGACCCTTTGCCCTATGCCCACAAGATACGCGTCCTTCATCACACTATATTGCACCCTCTTACCTTGCAACCACGGCTCACCTAGCCAAATGTCAACATGTTGCATTGGATACACTTCACACCACACATAGCATCTATAATTCCTATGAGATAGAAGTACTCGAGCTTCCTTTTGAACCCACACTCCCTCATACTCATAAGGATCCTCTAGCTTTCGGCATGGTATCCTCAATTTTTCAACCAAAGAGGTGCTAATACAATTGGCATCGGTCTCATCAATTTTGAGCAAGTATCCTCCAATACCATTTACCTCAACAACAAACCTTCTCCTACCCAAGTGTTGTAACGTGGCTTCCAAGTGAGAACTTGAACGCCCATGAGTGTCAACACCGACAACTTGGGTCTTCCTTATCCCTCTACTAGTGGCAACACCACTACTATAGTCCCCACACGAGCCATAATGTCCACAATCAACATCCGACATTGTCGCAACACCAATAGACAAAACCTCCCAAAAGTCACTCCCTCACGTGTATCACTCAATTTATGTACACTCAAGAGTGAGGCCTTAACAACTTGGGAACCAAGGTGATCACAACTAGCATGTCCAAGTTAAAGTTCGGAATGGAGTTAATGAGACTCAATGGACGGACGGTTATTTAAAGTGCGCACTTGAGGCCAAAGAAAAATCTACGACTCTTCTTTGAATTCTAGTCTCCTCTACGCACGAGTGTCCTAATACGCTAGGTAGTTAGTGTTAATAAAGTAGGACAATTACCTTAGAAACACTAACCAAGAAGCCCGTGGGCGATTAACAATCGAAAACCTACGAGAAAACTACCCGGAAACCCTTCAGCAAAAGAGGCGCTCCGCCTCAGGAAGGAGGCGCTCCGCCTGGAAAAGTCCAGAGAGCAGCCCAGAAGGAGGCGGTCCGCCTCAAAATCTAGGCGGTCCGCCTAGTGCATTTTCCTGCAACTTTGCAAAACGTGTTTTTGGCTCGTTTTGCACTCAAAATCCAACGTTTTCGACTTGTTTTCGATTCTAATGATACCCAAAGATGTATTTGATGATTCTAAATAATCCCCAATAGGTTTAAACCCCAAACAAACAACAATCAATTAATTTTGATTCTTGAGCAAAAATATAGGGTTTTTGAAAATTTTGGAGATTTCAATTCTTCAAATTTTGGAATACTTCACCAAATCTTGTAATTTTGGTACCAAAAGAACGGGAATACAATAAGGAACAAACCCCAATGATTTTTAACGCATGGGTGTTCCGATCCAACAAGCTTCACCAAATTTTGTGAAATTTTCAAGTTTTTCAATTTTTTTGTTTTTCTTCAATTTTTCAAGAACAACAACAAGATCAACAACAAACTAACACAATGAACAAGGAACGGGGGTTTGTAGGATCATAACCCGAGCCTTGCTCTGATACCAACTGATGCAGGGCAAAACACGCGGAAGCTAAACACGAGATAAACTATGTGGAAGCGAATAAAACACAAGATAGGTGATATCAAAGATATCGGGAAACAAGGATTGGGGAGTCAAGAAACGAGAAGAAAGAACGGATTAATGAATTCAAGACATGAATTAATAATCCAAAAGGGAGAATGAAACTCGAACCTTACAAGGAATTCACACTAGTGGTGAATCTCCATAGATTCCAAGTCGTACAAGATTCATGAAGCCTCGGGCTTCGGACTAGAAGGCTCGGCCTTTCTAATTCTCTCTTCTTCTAAATTCAATACAAGGTAAACTAATGAAATGAAAGACTAAGTGTGGCTTTTATAGTTTTCCCACACTCCTAGTGAAATGGCTAAAATGCCCCCAAAGTGAAATAAGACATACAAGGCAACTTAAGGGAAAAATAGGCAATCTACACAAAATCCCGTCAAGACAACAGGGGGAGGCGCCCGCCTCAATAGGGGAGGCGCTCCGCCTCAGGGTTCTTTAGTGGGAGGCGCTCCGCCTCAGTGGGGAGGCGCTCCGCCTTCTCCTGCTCAAGCCTCTGGACTTTTGTAGGCGGTCCGCCTCTTTGGGGAGGCGCTCCGCCTCTTCCTGGGAGGTATGGATACGGCTCAAAATGGACTCTAAGTGTTCCTCCTTGGTCTGTAGTCGGTCCTCCCTCAAGCGTGCTCAAGTCCATGGCTTCAAATCCTTCTCGAACCCTCATCCGAAGGCCTTGACTCGCAACCTTTGTGCTCTTCAAGCTTGGTTCTTGATGATTGTCATTTAGGCCAATTTGCCCGGCATCATCCACTCACCCCGGAGTGCATTGGACTTGAGAAGTTGAGTGATTGAGTTGTGGTTCGTTGATCAACTACTTGAAGCTTTTAGACTCAAACTTGTGTGAAATATCCACCCCCACTAAACGAGTGAACCGAGTGAAACACTTGTGAGGGAGTGAGTGAGGTATTTTGCTAACGTTTGTTGCTTTTTGTAGGTACAATGGCAAATTGATGCCGGGAAAATTGGAGCCAAAGCGTCAACCATCAAGAGCCAAGCTCAAAAGCACAAGGAGTATACATCAAAGGCTCCCGAGGAGGATCCGAGAGTGATTTGAAGTCATGAATTTGATCACCGTCGAGGGAGGACCAACTACGGACCAAGGAGGAACACCTAGAGTCCATTTTGAGCCATTTCAAGACCTCCTAGGATGAGGCGGACCGCCTACACAAAGAGGCGGACCGCCTAGACAAATTCAAGCTTCAGGATCAGAGGAGGCGGACCGCCTAAAGGCACTAGGCGGACCGCCTAGTTGGCTTCCACTCTCTGGAAGTTGAAGACAGGCGGAGCGCCTAGAGGGGGAGGCGGACCGCCTACCTCTGTGATGCAGGGTAAAATACGTGGAAGCAAAACACGATACAAACTATGCGGAAGCGATAAAAGATAACAAGAAATCAAGATTGGGAAGGCAAGAAATTAGAAGAAAGAAACGAATTCAATTCATTCACGTTAATTGAATTCAAAAGGGAGAAGGGAAACTTGAACCTTACAATGGAATCTAACTAGATGTCGATCTCCATAGGTTCCAAGTTGAGTCATACACGAGCCTCGGGCTCCAACAAGAAGGGCTCGGCCTCTTCAATGTTCTTTCTTCACAATTCTATGTTCAAGCTAACTTAAGAGCTAAATGGCCTAAGGAAGGTATTTATAGTCTTCCTTTACACTTAATGAAATGTCTAAAACACCCCCAAAGTGGGTTATAACAATACAAGCCACTTAAGGGCAAAATAGGAAATTTACACAAAATCCCGTCAAGGCTAACAGGGGGAGGCACTCCGCCTCAGAAAGGGAGGCGCTCCGCCTCAGGGTTCTTCAGTGGGAGGCGCTCCGCCTCAGTGGGGGAGGCGCTCCGCCTTCTCCTGCTCAAGCCTCTGGACTTTTGTAGGCGGTCCGCCTCTTTGGGTAGGCGCTCCGCCTCTTCCTGGGAGGTATGGATACGGCTCAAAATGTACTCTAAGTGTTCCTCCTTGGTCCGTAGTCGGTCCTCCCTCAAGTGTGCTCAAGTCCATGGCTTCAAATCACTCTCGAACCCTCATCCGAAGGCCTTGACTCGCATCCTTTGTGCTCTTCAAGCTTGGTTCTTGATGATTGTCGTTTAGGCCAATTTGCCCGGCATCATCCACTCACCCCGGAGTGCATTGGACTTGAGAAGTTGAGTGATTGAGTTGTGGTTCGTTGATCAACTACTTGAAGCTTTTAGACTCAAACTTGTGTGAAATATCCACCCCCACTAAACGAGTGAACCGAGAGAAACACTTGTGAGGGAGTGAGTGAGGTATTTTGCTAACGTTTGTTGCTTTTTGTAGGTACAATGGCAAATTGATGCCGGGCAAATTGGAGCCAAAGCGTCAACCATCAAGAGCCAAGCTCAAGAGCACAAGGAGTATACATCAAAGGCTCCCGAGGAGGATCCGAGAGTGATTTGAAGTCATGAATTTGATCACCGTCGAGGGAGGACCAACTACGGACCAAGGAGGATAACCTAGAGTCCATTTTGAGCCATTTCAAGACCTCCCAGGATGAGGCGGACCGCCTACACAAAGAGGCGGACCACCTAGACAAATTCAAGCTTCAGGATCAGAGGAGGCGGACCGCCTAAAGGCACTAGGCGGACCGCCTAGTTGGCTTCCACTCTCTGGAAGTTGAAGACAGGCGGAGCGCCTAGAGGGGGAGGCGGACCGCCTACCCCTGTGATGCAGGGTAAAATACGCGGAAGCAAAACACGATACAAACTATGCGGAAGCGATAAAAGATAACAAGAAATCAAGATTGGGAAGGCAAGAAATTAGAAGAAAGAAACGAATTCAATTCATTCACGTTAATTGAATTCAAAAGGGAGAAGGGAAACTTGAACCTTACAATGGAATCTAACTAGATGTCGATCTCCATAGGTTCCAAGTTGAGTCATACACGAGCCTCGGGCTCCAACAAGAAGGGCTCGGCCTCTTCAATGTTCTTTCTTCACAATTCTATGTTCAAGCTAACTTATGAGCTAAATGGCCTAAGGAAGGTATTTATAGTCTTCCTTTACACTTAATGAAATGTCTAAAACACCCCCAAAGTGGGTTATAACAATACAAGCCACTTAAGGGCAAAATAGGAACTTTACACAAAATCCCGTCAAGGCTAACAGGGGGAGGCACTCCGCCTCAGAAAGGGAGGCGCTCCGCCTCAGGGTTCTTCAGTGGGAGGCGCTCTGCCTCAGTGGGGGAGGCGCTCCGCCTTCTCCTGCTCAAGCCTCTGGACTTTTGTAGGCGGTCCGCCTCTTTGAGGAGGCGCTCCGCCTCTTCCTGGGAGGTATGGATACGGCTCAAAATGGACTCTAAGTGTTCCTCCTTGGTCCGTAGTCGGTCCTCCCTCAAGCGTGCTCAAGTCCATGGCTTCAAATCACTCTCGAACCCTCATCCGAAGGCCTTGACTCGTACTCCTTTGTGCTCTTCAAGCTTGATTCTTGATGGTTGTCGACTAGGCCAATTTGCCCGGCATCATCCTCCCCTTCTTGAAAGGATTTCGCCCTCGAAATCACATCATCCAAACCTACAATCAAAGCAAGCACAACCAAAATTTCCTACTTCACAAGTTGATGCAACCCAAAACGAGCGGAAGAAAATAATGAGATAAACTATGCGGAAGGGATAAATAACAAGATAGGTGATATCATAGATATCGGGGAAACAAGGATTGGGGAGTCAAGAAACGAGAAGAAAGAACGGATTAATGAATTCAAGACATGAATTAATAATCCAAAAGGGAGAAAGTGAAACTCGAACCTTACAATGGAATCTAACTAGGTGTCGATCGCCATAGGTTCCAAGTTAACGAGATACATGAAGCCTCGGGCTTTGGACTAGAAAGGCTCGGCCTTCTCTAATTCTCTCTTCTCTCTATTCAATTCAAGCTAAAACTAATGAAATGAAGATCAAATGTGCTATATATACATTTACACTGAAAATGGACAAAAATGGCCCTGCAGCTGATTCTGGTTCGCTGATCAACATCTCTTCATCGCTATCGCGGCAGGGAGGCTCGCGATCGCGCAGACAACAACTCTAGGCATCGCGATCGCGCAACTGGCTCGCGATCGCGCAGGTCTCCACCATCTTCATGACCTTCAGCATCCTCAGCTTCGCCTTCGCGCTCAAAGGCACGCTGTCGCGCAGGCCACTCCAATTGTCGCAGGGTAAAACACGCGGAAGCTAAACACGAGATAAACTATGCGGAAGCGAATAAAGATAACAAGAAATCAAGATTGGGAAGGCAAGAAAATAAAAGAAAGAAACGAATTCAATTCATTCACGTTAATTGAATTGAAAAGGGAGAAGGGAAACTTGAACCTTACAATGGAATCTAACTAGATGTCGATCTCCATAGGTTCCAAGTCGAGTCATAAACGAAGCCTCGGGCTTCAACAAAGAAAGGCTCGGCCTTCTCTCTATTCTCTCTTCTTTCTATTCAATGTCAAGACTAACTTATGAGCTAAATGGCCTAAGGAAGGTATTTATAGTCTTCTTTTACACTTAATGAAATGTCTAAAATACCCCCAAAGTGGGTTATAACAATACAAGCCACTTAAGGGCAAAATAGGAACTTTACACAAAATCCCGTCAAGGCTAACAGGGGGAGGCGCTCCGCCTCAGAAAGGGAGGCGCTCCGCCTCAGGGTGCTTCAGTGGGAGGCGCTCCGCCTCAGTGGGGGAGGTGCTCCGCCTTCTCCTATTCAAGCCTCTGGACTTTTGTAGGCGGTCCGCCTCTTTGGGGAGGCGCTCCGCCTCTTCCGGGGAGGTATGGATACGGCTCAAAATGGACTCTAAGTGTTCCTCCTTGGTCCGTAGTCGGTCCTCCGTCAAGCGTGCTCAAGTCCATGGCTTCAAATCACTCTCAAACCCTCATCCGAAGGCCTTGACTCGTACTCCTTTGTGCTCTTCAAGCTTGGTTCTTGATGGTTGTCGACTAGGCCAATTTGCCCGGCATCATCCTCCCCTTCTTGAAAGGATTTCGTCCTCGAAATCAAACCATCAAACCTACATTCAAAACAAGCACAAGACAAAAGTTTCCTACTTCACAAGTAGGTTAGCTTAACAAGAATAAGAGCAAATTGTGTGGAAAACACCCTCTTGTGATAGAGCCAAGCATCAATACCCATCAAAAAGCGTATATCCCCAAAGGACACAATAAATTCTTGGCTCAACAAGAACAAGCACTCAAAATCATAACAAGCAAAGAGATCAAAGTCATGCAACATGTAGCAATCAAATGTCCTATGACCCCTAAGCTTACTATCAACACACCAAGCCTTCAAATCAATTTTATCACAATGCGTCACATCGGCTTTGGCATGCTCAACACTCAAGGTGTGCTCAACATATGGGATGGAGTAAGTGAAATAGTTCAATTCACAACTAACATCGACTACTCCACTCCCCTTCTTAAGAGCATTCTTACACACACCGAGAGGTACCTCCTCACCTCCCAAACCAACCCCAAGACGATCCTCCTTATTGGACAAGCTCCAAAGGAAGATCTCCAAAATAGGTCCTTCATCATTATAGTCCACACAACGAAGGCTAGGACTACTAGAAGATAGGTCAACACGACCAATTCCAAGACCACTCTCCTCACTCGGAGTTCCAAACGTTGGATCATCCATAGAGCCTATCTTGACAAACCATGGTGGTTCGACTCTACCACCGACCCTAGTCCGATACAATTCACCACCACAAATGAGATTGCCTTCAAACATTAGAAATGTAAAAGCATGCACCTCAAATTCATGGTTACACAAAAGCATAGTATCAAGACTAGGTCCTACACTCTCACTCGAGGAGTCATCGAACATAAATCGATACATCTCACACACGAGAGACTCCTCAAGGTCACATCCATTCTCACTACGACACAATGGACCACCACTATCAATTAAGAATTCTAAGGGAAGAATAAGATTATCATGCAATTCATCTTCACCTTTATCAAATATGGGTGGGGTGTCATAACAAGGCTCACACACAAGGCCAACTTCAGTATTTTCACTAAAGAGAGGTTCAATGAAAACCGAGCTCACATCATGATGTGGCTTTTCAATCCTCTCAACTAGTGGTTCATTTTCAGTCACAAGTTGACCCAAAGGTTCTACAGTAGTTGCAAACACATAGAGTTTTCACATACAAGTCCATAAGACAAGGAAGTTTCATGCTTAAGGGAAGAAGAACTAACACTTACACTTGAGTCGCACCCGGGCTCACTCAATGTACTTGAAGCATCATGGGTAGTTCCTTCACCTTTTAGCTCACATTTGGCATCACTTTCACCTTATCTTTCCATCTTGGAACATGGTTGAGGCTCCATCGGTTTGCCTCCAAGAATACCTACACAAGTACTCAAACAAGTAGAAGAAAAAGCAAATGGGTTAAGGTTAGAATAAGGGGTGTCCTCACTCTCAATTTTTCTTTTACCCTCTTTCTTTTCCCTCATTTTCTTTTCAAGGTCGGGTGTAGATTCGGGTGGTGATATCCCACTCACGTCACTCATCACATCCTCTCCTTTTTCCACTCTAGGAATGTCACCGGTCACTCCCTTACTCCTCTCTATCTTTTGTCTCTCAAATTCGGGCGAATTGGGACGAGGCCCAAGAATACCCATAGCCGGAGTAGGTGGACTTTTTAGATCCACCCGGAATCTAGGACTTGGAGACTCATCGCTTGACGTCTCCTTCTTCTTTGTTGGTGAACCACTCGGCTTTGGAAGTGGCTTCGGGCTCACCTTGTTGACATTTGTCAACTCTTTTGTAGAACTAGTCCCACCATTGCTTGTGTTTGTAGGACTTCTTGTTTGCACATTGTTGCCCATGGAATGAAGTTCTCGCTCCCTTCTCCTTTGTATGATCCTAGCTTGCATTTCAATGGACATCTTTCCCCATCTACCGTAAGGTGCAAACTCATAAACCCCTTGTCCCGTGGCCACTAGATATATATCCCGCTTAGCATCATAGTGAACCTCCTTGTTGTGCAACCATGGATCACCTAGCCAAACACCCATATTAGGTGCGGGATACACGTCACACCAAACATACTCGTTGTAACCCTTATGAGATATGAGTACCCGTGCCTCCTTGTAAACCCAAACTCCTTTGTACTCATAGGGATACTTTAAAGCATAGCATGGGATCTTTAGTCTAGCAACTAAAGAAGGGTTAATGCAATTAGCATCGGATTCACCAATTTGGAGCAAGTTTCCATCAACCTCATTTACCCCAACAACAAACCTACTTCTACCCAAGTTTCGTATAGGCACATCCAAAGAAGAGCTTGAATGTCCAAGACTAGTATTACCATCAACTCGGGTTTTCCTTATCCCTCCACTAGTGGCAACACCACTAGAATATCTTCCACTTCCCGTCACTCTTCCAACATTAGAAGTGTTGTTGGAAGTCGAGGAAGGAATACCACTATGGAACCAATAATTGCCTCTCGCCTTTGTTCCATAGCCCGTAGCACCACTCCTACTACCACTACTAGAGCAATGCACCCCCGTAACGGTAAGAGCAATACCATTTCTCCTTCCACCCTTCACATGGGAACTAGAAGATACAAACCTCCCATTTCCCATGGAACAACCACCACCACCTCCCATACTAATGGAAGGTCCTCTACTACTCCCTTGTACACCATTAGCAACACCAAGAGAAGATGGAAATGAATAATGTGAATAATCAATGTCATCATCAATTCCCTCTATGTCACTATCAACATGATCAAATTCATCACAAGTAGAGTAAGTAGGATCAATATACCTTGAAGCGTCACCATCTTCATAATCTTGACTAGAAGCACAAGCATCAATACATTCTTCATCACAAGCTTCATAGTCTTCTTCAACCTCACGATCATCATAGTGAACCGCTTCATCAACATAGGAGCCATGGTTTCCATCGTCATAGTATTGGCCATCATCCTCATCAAAGGAACCATAGTCTCCATCATCACCATACGAGTCATAGCAACTCGCATCATCCCCGCATGAGTCATAATCCCCACACTCAACATCCGACATCGTTGCAACACCCAAAGAACAAAACCTCTCAAAAGTCACTCCCTAACGTGTATCACTCAATTTATGAATACTCAAGAGCGAGGCCTTTACAACTTGGGAACCAAGGTGATCACAACTAGCATGTCCAAGTTAAAGTTCGGAATGGAGTTAATGAGACTCAATGGACGGACGGTTATTTTAAATGCGCACTTGAGGCCAAAGAAAGTTCTACGAATCTTCTTTGATTTCTAATCTCCTCTAAGCACGAATGTCCTAATACGCTAGGTAGTTAGTGTCTTTTGAGTAGGCCAATTACCCTAGAAACACTAACCAAGAAGCCCGTGGGCGAATAACAAGTGAAAACCTACGAAAAACAACTACCCGGTTGCGCTCCAGGAAGAGGCGCTCCGCCTCAAAACAGAGGCGCTCTGCCTAGGAAATTCCAGAGAGCTGCCTAGGAGGAGGCGCTCCGCCTCAACAGGTAGGCGGTCTGCCTAGGGCCATTTTCTGCAACTTTGCACAACGCATTTTTGGCTCGTTTTGCACCCAAAATCCAACGTTTTCGACTTGTTTTCGATTCTAATGATACCCAAAGATGTGTATGATGTTTCTAAACATTCCCCAATAGGTTTTAACCCCAAACAAACAACAATCAATCGATTTTGATTCTTGAGCAAAATTCTAGGGTTCTTGAAAATTTTGGAGATTTAATTTCTTCAAACTTTGAAATACACCACCAAATCTTGTAATTTTGGTACTAAAAGAACGGGAATTCAATAAGAAACAAACCCCAATGATTTTTAATGAATGGGTGTTCCAATCCAACAAGTTCCACCAAATTTTGTTCAATTTTCAAGTTTTTCAATTTTTCTGTTTTTCTTCAATTTTTCAAGAACAACAACAAGATCAACAACAAACTAACATAATGAACAAGGAACGGGGGTTTGTAAGAACATAACCCGAGCCTTGCTCTGATACCAATTGATGCAAGGTAAAACACGCAGAAGCTAAACACGAGATAAACTACGCGGAAGCGAATAAAGATAACAAGAAATCAAGATTGGGAAGGCAAGAAATTAGAAGAAAGAAACGAATTCAATTCATTCACGTTAATTGAATTCAAAAGGGAGAAGGGAAACTTGAACCTTACAATGGAATCTAACTAGATGTCGATCTCCATAGGTTCCAAGTCGAGTCATAAACGAAGCCTCGGGCTTCAACAAAGAAATGCTCGGCCTTCTCTCTATTCTCTCTTCTTTCTATTCAATGTCAAGACTAACTTATGAGCTAAATGGCCTAAG
Organism: Petunia x hybrida; assembly: GCA_037355625.1. Classification (NCBI taxonomy): domain Eukaryota; kingdom Viridiplantae; phylum Streptophyta; class Magnoliopsida; order Solanales; family Solanaceae; genus Petunia; species Petunia x hybrida. The sequence continues at coordinate 327,924 of JBBBVM010000640.1, read as the reverse complement.
GAAGGTATTTATAGTCTTCTTTTACACTTAATGAAATGTCTAAAACACCCCCAAAGTGGGTTATAACAATACAAGCCACTTAAGGGCAAAATAGGAACTTTACACAAAATCCCGTCAAGGCTAACAGGGGGAGGCGCTCCGCCTCAGAAAGGGAGGCGCTCCGCCTCAGGGTGCTTCAGTGGGAGGCGCTCCGCCTCAGTGGGGGAGGCGCTCCGCCTTCTCCTGCTCAAGCCTCTAGATTTTTGTAGGCGGTCCGCCTCTTTAGGGAGGCGCTCCGCCTCTTCCTGGGAGGTATGGATACGGCTCAAAATGGACTCTAAGTGTTCCTCCTTGGTCCGTAGTCGGTCCTCCCTCAAGCGTGCTCAAGTCCATGGCTTCAAATCACTCTCGAACCCTCATCCGAAGGCCTTGACTTGCAACCTTTGTGCTCTTCAAGCTTGGTTCTTGATGGTTGTTGTTTAGGCCAATTTATATTGCATCACCAATACTCTTCGCGATCGCGTGAGAAGTGGTCGTGATCACGAAGAACAAAAGTTCTTCCTTAGGCAGTGAGCTCCCAGTTTGCTCCCCTGTTTTGCCCTGTTTTGGGCTGCCCAGTTTCCTGCCCTGTTTTCCTCCGTCCTTGGCGCTCCAATGCATGATCTTCAAGATGTTTCCGGAGGCCTTGACTCGTATCCCTTGTGCTCTCGAGCTTGGCTTTTGATGGTTGTCGTTTAGGCCATTTTGGGCTGCATCACAAGTAGGTTAGCATTAACAAGAAAAGTGCAAATTGTGTGGAAAACACACTCTTGTGATAGAGCCAAGCATCAATGCTCATGAAAAAGCGTATATCCCCAAAGGACACAATAAGTTCTTGGCTCAACAAGAACAAGCACTCAAAATCATAACAAGCAAAGAGATTAAGGTCATGCAACATGTCGCAATCCAATTCCCTATAACCCCTAAGCTTATGACCAACACACCAAGCCTTCAAATCTATTTTATCACAATGTGACACATTGGCTTCGGCATGTCCAACACTCAAGGTGTGCTCAACATATGGGATGGAGTAAGTAAAGTAGTTCAATTCACAACTAACATCGACTACTCCACTCCCCTTCTTAAGAGCATTCATACACACACCGAGAGGTACCTCCTCACCTCCAAGTATTCCTCCAAGACAACCCTCGTCACTAGAAAAACTCCCAAGGGAGGTCTCAAACAACGGATTATCTATAGAGTTAGGCATTCCAATCCATGGAGGTCCAAACTCACACTCCACTCTAGTTTGATACAATTCATCATTTTCATTGAAGTTGCCCTCATACAAAGGATTAGTATAGGTACACTTCTCAAGTTCATTAGCAAGCAAAGGTGAAGTTCTCAAACTAGAGACAACATCTACACTTGAGGAGTCATCGAACTCAAGTCGATCTATCTCATTCTCAAGAGACTCCTCAAGGTTACAACCTTCCTCACTACGACACAAGAGACCACCACTAGCAAATAAACACTCAAAGGGAAGAATAGGATAATCATACAAGTCATCTTCTCCTTTATCAAATACGGGTGGGGTGTCATAACAAGGTTCGCAAACAAGGTCAACTTCAACATTTTCACTAAAGAGAGGTTCAATGAAAATCGAGCTCACATCATGATGTGGCTTTTCAATCCTCTCAACTAGTGGTTCATTTTCACACACATGTTGACCCAATGGCTCTACACTAGTTGCAAACACATTATATTCATGCAACTCATCAACTAGTATAGAGATTTCACACACACTAACACAAGAAAAGGAAGTAATAGGCTCATGGGAAGAAGAACTAACACTTACACTTGAGTTGCATCCGAGCTCACTCAATGTACTTGAAGCGTCACGGCTAGCTTCTCCTCCTCGTAGCTCACATTTGTCATCTCCCTCACCTTGTCTTTCCATTACGTAGCATAGTTGAGGCTCCATTGGTTTGCCTCCAAGAATCCCTACACAAGAATTCACACAAAGAGAAGAAAAAGATAAAGGGTTAAGGTTAGAATAAGGGGTGTCCTCACTCTTAATTTTTCTTTTTCCCTCTTTCTTTTCCCTCATTTTTTTTCCAAGGTTAGGTGTAGACTCGGGTGGCGACAACTCACTCACATCACTCAACACAATCTCTCCTTTTTCCACTCGAGAGTTGTGACCGGTCGCTCCCTTACTCCTCTCTATCTTTTGTCTCTCAAATTCGGGCAAATTGGGACGTGGCCCAAGAATACCCATAGCCGGAGTAGGTGGACTCTTCACGTCAACCCGGAATCTAGGAGTTGGAGACTCATCGCTTGAGGCCTCCTTCTTTGTTGGTGAACCACTTGGTTTTGCAACTTGTGGTTGGTTCACCTTGTTGACATTCATCAACCCCTTTGTAGCACTTGTCCCACCACTTCTTGTAATTGTAGGACTCCTTGATTGCCCAATTTTACCCATGGAATGAAGTTCTTGCTCCTTGCTCCTTTGCATAGCCAAAGAAGGTGCACTAGTAAGCACTTGGCCCCTTGCCCGATAAGGCACAAAGTCATAAACCCGTTGCCCTATGCCCACATGATACGCATCCTTCATAGCACTATGTCGCACACTCTTGTCTTGCAACCATGGCTCACCTAGCCAAACATCAACATGTTGCATTGGATACACATCACACCACACATAACTACTATAATTCCTATGAGATAGAAGTACTCGAGCCTCCTTGGAAACCCACACTCCCTTATACTCATAAGGACTCTCTAGCTTACGGCATGGTATCCTCAATTTATCAACCAAAGAGGTGCTAATGCAATTGGCATCGGTATCATAAATTTTGAGCAAGTAACCTTCAATACCATTTACCCCAACAACAAACCTTTTCCTACCCAAGTTTCCTAGAGATGCATCCAAGAGAGAACTTGAATGCCCATGACTATCAACACCAACAACTTGGGTCTTCCTTATCACTCCACTAGTGACAACACCACTAGAACAATCTCCACTTCCCGTCACTCTTCCAACATTAGAAATGTTGTTTGAAGTCGAGGAAGGGCCCTTGCCATGGAACCCATAAGTGCCTCTAGCCTCGGTTCCATAGCCCATAGTACTACTCCTACTACTACCCTTCAAGGCATTGAAAGAACAATTCAAGCCCTTAGTAGCAAAAGCAACACCATCCCTCAAACCAACCTCCACATGGAAATTAGAAGCATTAGGTCGCTTAGCGTACCTAGAAGATGTAAGCTTCTCCTTCCCCAAGGAACAACCACCACCACCTGCCATACTAATGGAAGGTCCTCTACTACTCCCTTGTACTCCACTAGCAACACCAAGAGAAGATGGATATGAACAATTTCTCTAATCAACATCATCATCAACTCTATCTATGTCACTTTCAACATTATCAAATTCTTCACAAGAGGAGTAAGTAGGATCTATGTACCTTGAAGCGTCACCATCCTCGGGTTCTTGACTAGAAGCATAAGGATCAACAAATTCATCTTCATGAGCTTCATAGTCTTCTTCGACCTCTCGATCATCATAGTGAACTGCTTCATCCTCATAGGAGCCATGGTTTCCATCATCATAGTAATGGCCATCATCACCTTCGTAGGAACCATAATCTCCATCATCACCATACGAGTCATAGCAACTCGTATCATCCCCACATGAGCCATAGCCTCCACAATCAACATCCGACATCGTTGCAACACCAAAGCACAAAACCTCCCGAAAGTCACTCCCTCACGTGTGTCACTCAATTTATGAACACTCAAGAGCGAGGCCTTTACAACTTGGGAACCAAGGTGATCACAACTAGCATGTCCAAGTGATGCAGCCCAAAGTACTGATCAAGGACTCGACAATCAACCGAGGAGGCCAATCACTCGAAGCCAAGCCAAGCTGCTACATGACATGCACGTCCAGCTGACCATGACGAGAGGAAGCATGTGTTCGGGAAGAGAATTGCAAGGTGTTGAAACCGAGGGCTACATCTTCAAAATTGAGCCCGAGGACAAGGTTACCGAACAGCAGCTCTTGGCGCCGGGCAGCACAGAGCCGAACACAACATCATGTGTTCGAAGCCAAGTCAGCGCCCGATGAGGAGTGCGTTCGAGCAGGCAATCGAGAACCGAAGCCAAGGCTTACCGAAGTCAAGGCTGCCGAACACATTTTAGTTCAGCCCTGCGTGGCTTATTTCTATTGGTCGCTTGTGACCCTTTTACTAGTTTACCCTTAATATTTCCTATATAAACCTTGTTTCCTTTCATTGTAAGAAGCTAGTTTTTGAACATTGATGAATTAAATGAAAGTGCCGAGCACATTTCTTTTGTCTCCGTCGTGAGGGTGAGGGCTTTTATGGACTTGTGGCTTTCGGTGAATCCGATTGAACATTCCTCTTTAATCATTCAGTTTGCAAGAGGCAATGTTCTCTTGAGGATTTTTGCATAGTTTAGGTGATTCTTGTGTTCCTTTCGATCGAGCTTGAGACAGGTTCCTCACTGTTCTTTCGAAAGAAGCAAGTTTTGTCTTGCTTCTATCTTTTACCTTTCTTATTTATCTTCCGCATTTGTGCTTAGCAACTCCTTCGAGTTTGCCTTGCACCATCTTGGTATCAGAGCACGGTTTGGGCTTGTTTCTACAACCCCAAATCCTGTTCAAGTTATCTTTACTTTTCGTGCGTTTGTGTCTTTGTTTTCCGTTTCGTGTTCTTGATTTGGTTGTGTTACTGTTGGTTTTATTTTACAAAAAAAAAAAAAAAAAAAAAGTGTTAAAAAGAAAATTCAAAAATTGTGTTTGATTGTTGGATGTTTGGGAAAAACAACCATTGATTCTTGTTCACCATTGTTTCCTGATTCCAACAAGTACCCGACGTACTGATTTTGTGACTAGGGTTTCTTGGAGAATTTTGGACTGTTTTGAGCTTTAATGGTGATTGGAACTCGAACCCCATCGTGTTTGGAAGAAACCGATGAAGATTGGTGGTTCTTGAGTGATTTGGGTTTGATTGTTGCTTGAAAATCGAAGTTCTGCGTTTGAATCGTTGTCCGTACGCCGGAAAAATTGTTACAAGTTGTAACAGTGTACGACACGAACGAGTTGGTTCTTAGCTCGAAGAACTTCGTTTGATTTCCTCCGTTGTTGTTTGGAACCGGAACTGAAAGAGCAGCCCAGATCTGTTGAAATTTGTGATCAGTGAACCGAAGTTAATTTGTCCGTACGCCGGAGTAAGGTTTCACTGTTCCATTGAAGAAGAAAGGGGTAAAGTGTAGACATTAAAACCCCAGGAGAAAATTTGTCGGCTGAAAAAAAAAAGGAAAAGTGGATAAGGTAAAACCCTATCCGTACCAAGGAGGGACCACTCTTGTACGGACAAGAGTTGGTGTGGTCGAAAAAGATTCCAAAGGGAATCAAAGGGTAGATTCTCCTAGGTTTTCACTTTCTTTCGTGTCAAAATTCTAGTTGGTGGATCTTTTGAGTAACCGTCCTACTCGAGGTCGTACTAACTCATTTGAGCTGATAGGAACTCGTGCGAAAGGGTGACCGAAGTCCAAAATTTCGTAGAAATTTCTTTTTGACTCCCCGAGCTCAGTTAAAAGCGTCTGTTCCATCGAGTCGAACATCACTTCACTCTTCCCGAAGAGACAATGACTATTGTCGAACTTGAAGGATCTTAGAGGACCGATCAATCAGACGAGCCACTGTTAACAAGTCCTTGAGTGACCAAAACCGAACCCATAAATTGAGTGGACTATTGTCTAACCCTAACATTTGTTTGGTCTTTGACTTGTGCTGGTACCAAGGCTGGAAATGAAGGCAAAGGCATAGAAAGGCCCGAAGTATCATTAGCCGATCTCATGGCTGCGATACAAGGCGTCTAAGTGTTCGAGTAGCTCAACTCGAACAAGGAAGTGCGTCCGTGGCCATGCATGGGTGATAGGAATCAAATACGTTAAACAAAAAGATAGAAGAGCGAGACACTTCTCGAACTCCCTTCGAAGTAACCACGGGAAACTTGTCCCGAGATACCCTCGAATCGGCATCTAGAAGGACCTACACTATGCAACGACCCTCGAGACAACACCGGACTCGCAAGTCGAATGGTCGGGTTAGCGGTTCAAGACTCAACTAGGTTCCACTAGTGAATTCAAGCAACCAAAGACAAAGGTTTCTTCCAAAGAGATGAACTCAATTCTCATTCAATGTTTTAATCAAAGTGTAAGGTAAGGTTTGAAGAAGTTATGTGAAGTATTTATAGACTTCACTTACACATAATGAAACTACTAAAATACCCCAAAAGAAGATTAAATAAACAAAGGCCACGTAGGGCTATAATAGTCAAAACATAGTATTTTAATGAGGTGTCCCGTTTCATTCTTCAGTGGAGTAAGCGCCCAGCCTACTCCAGGAGGCGCCCCGCCTGATTTGGCCTTGCAGAGAAGTGGGCGGTCCGCCCCTGAACATCAGGCGGTCCGCCTAGTTGTGCAGTCAAAACTTCAGAGAGTTTGAGGGGCGGTCCGCCTAGTGGAGTGGGCGGTCCGCCTCCTCCTGTGCCACCTTGGTTTGCCTCCAAACGTGCTCCGGAAGCCTCTCCAAGTGGGCTAACTGATCTCCCATCCATGGTACTCAAGAGCATGACCTTCAAGCCACTCTCGGCGCCTTCATCCATGCCTCTCCGGGTCAAGTGAAGATGGGTGTCTTGGATCAATTTGACTTGACTCCGAGTGAAGGGTCTTGCGGGGGTTTGGGGCTTATCATCCTCCCCTTCTTGAGAGGATTTCGTCCTCGAAATTGAAGCATCATTCACGACCCCTTCATCTTCATGCACGACCTCTTCATTACCTACATCCAAAGGAACCAAGTCACAAACATTGAAAGTATTAGAAACTTGATACTCACTTGGCAAGTCGACCACGTAGGCATTGTTGTTTATCTTCGAGAGCACTTGGAATGGGCCATCTCCCCGGGGTGTCAACTTCCCTTTCCTAAGGTTTGGAAACCTTTCTTTTCGGAAGTGCACCCACACATAGTCACCCTTCTTGAGTTCCACCTTCTTGCGACCTTTGTTCTTCTTGGCGGCAACCTTAGCATAAGATTCCTCCAAGTTCTTCTTCGCCTTAGCATGTAGCTCCACCAAAGCCTTGGCTCTAGCTTTACCTTCAAAATTAACAACCATTTCCCTTGGCAAAGGGGTTAGATCAAGGGGTTAAAACCATAAACACATTCAAAAGGAGTCATGCCAATCATGCTATGTAATGTACGATTGTAGGCAAACTCCATCATAGGCAACCTATCAATCCACGTCCCGGCCTTACCTCGGGTCATGGCCCTAAGAAGAGCACCCAAGGTTCGGTTTACCACTTCGGTTTGACCATCGGTTTGTGGGTGGTGGGACGTAGAAAACAAGAGCTTGGTGCCTAAAGCACCCCATAAACTTCGCCAAAAAGGGCTTAGGAACTTAGCGTCCCTATCACTCACTATAGTTTGAGGCACACCATGTAGCTTCAAAACATTTTCAACAAACAAGGAAGCTACATGTTGAGCATCATCACATTTCTTGCATGGAATGAAATGAGCCATCTTTGAGAACCTATCCACAACAACAAAGATGCTATCGTGGCCCCCCCTAGTCCTTGGTAATCCCATGACAAAGTCCATTGATATATCCAACCACGGGCTAGTAGGTACGGGGAGTGGGGTGTATAACCCATGAGGGTGGGATTTAGATTTGGCACGCTTGCACTCAAGGCAATTAGTGCAAAACTTCTCCACATGCACCCTCATCTTCAGCCAATAGAATTGTTCTTGAAGAACGGCCAAAGTCTTCCTTACCCCAAAGTGACCCATGAGTCCTCCACAATGTGCCTCTCGCACAAGCAATTCCCTCCATGAGGACTCGGGTATGCACACTCTACCATTTTTAAAGATGAATCCATTAGACCATTGGTATTTTTCAACTCTCTCCCCTTTCTCTAGAGCATCATAGACACTCTTTAGCTTGGGATCATGAGCATACATCAATTTGATGCTCTCGAATCCCATGAGCTTAGAGGTGAGAGTGGTGGCAAGAGTGAACTTTCTTGAAAGCGCGTCCGCCACAACATTGTCCTTCCCTTTCTTGTATTGGATCACATAGGGAAAGGACTCAATAAATTCAACCCACTTGGCATGCCGTTTATTAAGCTTCTCTTGGCCTCTCAAATGCTTGAGTGACTCATGGTCACTCTTGATTACAAACTCACGAGGCCAAAGGTAATGTTGCCAATGGGCAAGGGCTCTCACAAGGGCGTACAACTCCTTGTCATATGTAGAATAGTTCAAGGAGGCCCCTTTCAACTTTTCACTAAAGTAGGCGATGGATTTGCTATCTTGCATTAAAACACCACCGATTCCCACCCCCGAGGCATCACACTCAACCTCAAATGCTTTCCCAAAGTCGGGCAATTGTAATAAGGGGGCGGTACTCAACCTACCTTTCAACTCTTGGAAAGCCTTCTCTTGAGGCTCTCCCCAAACAAAGGGTTGGTCTTTCTTGACCAATTCGGTGAGTGGAGCGGCTATGGAGCTAAAGTCTCTCACAAATCGTCTATAAAAGCTAGCAAGACCATGAAAGCTCCTCACTTGAGTCACGGTAGTGGGGGTAGGCCAATCACGTATGGCCTCTACCTTAGACTCATCCACCTCCACTCCTTGGGCACTCACTACAAACCCAAGAAAGACAACCTTATCCACACCAAAGGCACACTTTTTGAAATTAGCATAGAGCTTTTCGGCTCTCAAAGCTTCAAGCACTTGCCTAAGGTGGTCAACATGTTCATCAATTGTCCTACTATAGATCAAGATATCATCAAAATAGACAACGACAAACTTGTTGATAAAGGACTTCAAAACATGATTCATGAGTCGCATGAAAGTGCTAGGTGCGTTGGAAAGCCCGAAGGGCATTACCAACCATTCATAGAGACCAAATTTGGTCTTGAATGCGGTTTTCCATTCATCCCCGGGTTTCATCCGGATTTGATGGTAGCCGGACCTAAGGTCGATTTTAGAAAAGACACGCGACCCACTCAATTCATCCAACATATCATCAAGCCGTGGAATAGGGTGACGATACTTGATCGTTATCTTATTCACGGCTCGGCAATCTACGCACATTCTCCAAGTGCCGTCTTTCTTTGGGACAAGAATGACCGGTACGGCACAAGGACTCAAACTTTCCCTCACCAAGCCTTTTGAAAGCAAGTCATCAACTTGTTTTTGCAACTCCCTCGTATCCTCGGGGTTGCTTCTATAGGCCGGCTTATTTGGGATTGAGAGCCCGGAATAAAATCAATTTGATGTTCAATACCCCTCAAGGGAGGTAAGCCATCGGGCATCTCATCCGGGAACATGTCCCCAAAGTTCTCCAAAACATTTTTCAAAGCACTAGGTAAAGGACTAGAAGAAAAATCACAATTAGAGTTAAGGATCATACCTTTGTGCACTAAGCATAGGAGAAACTTGTTGCCATCATTACCTCTTAAGAGCTCGCCCGGTTGCATCATGGCACATATGCCACCGGTAGATGAAGAAGGTAGGATTGCCACCATGCTTTTGGACAAAGGGCTAGTCTCAATGATTGACTTGGCCTTCGCCGCTTCCCTCAACTCCTTCATTCGATTGTAGTCATCACTCACTTGTTTAGGAGTTAGGGGCTTCAACACAAACTTTCTTCCCTCATGTTGGAGCGTGTAAGTGTTAACACGTCCATTATGAACCACTTGCCGGTCAAATTACCAAGGCCTTCCAAAGAGAAGGTGGCAAGCTTGCATGGGCACAACGTCGAACAAGTGTTCATCAACATAACTTCCCATTTTAAACTTGATCATTGCTTGTTTCACTACCTTGAGCTCCCCACATTCACTAAGCCATTGTAACCGGTATGGCTTGGGATGCTTCATGGTAGGCAACTTCAATTGAGTTATGAGAGATTGACTCACCACATTAGTACAACTCCCGGAATCAATGATCATAGAGCACACAACACCCTTAACACGACACCTAGCATGGAAGAGGTTTTCCCTTTGCAAGGTTTCACCATCCTCCGCAATCATAGCTCCTAAGCTCCTCCTCACTACTAGAAAAGTATGAGGTTCCTCATCCTCCACCGTGTCATCTTCACCATCCCCCTCTACTCCCTCATCTCCCTCTACTCCCTCTACTCCCTCATCTTCCGACTCACTCTCCTTTTCATATGCATCATTACCAACAACAACCATGGTTCTCTTCGTAGGACACTCTTTAGCAAAGTGCCCATACCCCTTGCATTTGTGACATTGAATGGAAGAAGAAGTAGGAGTATTTAATTGGGTTTTAGAATTACCTCCCACATTGGGTGTGTACTTCTCAAATGGCTTCTTCACATCCTTGCTTGCATTGGCACTACTCGTTCCACTTGCACTCGGGAACCTTGCATTTGTGGTAGGAGGCTTCCAACCCTTTGTATTGCTTGTTGGAGTAGTAGTGCTACTCTTGTAGCGGAAGGATTTCTCCTCTTTGATCCACTTCTCGGCTTCGACCGCATCTTCACATAGCTTGTAGAGATCATCATATTTGTGGAACTTCAATTGTGAAGCTATGTCTCGGTTCAAGCCCCCTTTGAAACGGATCATGGCCATCTCATGGTCTTCATCATCTATGTCAAGGTTCATTCGGATTTTCTCAAATTCATTGAAGTATTCCCCAACCGAATTGGAACCTTGCTTCAACTCATAGAGACGCTTTTGTTGCTCAACCCGGTATTGATTAGTCAAGTATTTCTCATCCATCACCCGGATCAACTCTTCCCAAGTAAGATTAATAGCCATTCCCGTCCTCCTTCTATTCCTCTTTACCGACTCCCACCAAGTAGAAGCAAAAGACTCGAAGGAAGATATTGCATACTTGGTTTTCTTCACCTCGGGCATGTCATTAGTTTCAAATATTCGTTCCATAGCCAATTTCCAATTTTTGTACTCCACCGGGTCACTACTTCCTTTGAAAGAAGGAATAGTGAGCTTCACACTATTGAGGTTGTTGTTGTTATCACGACCCCCTTGGAAGGGCTCCGGTTGGCCTCCATAGTGATCCCCATAACCACCATAACCTCCATAATCTCTCCTAACATCCCCTCCAACATACCCCATAGGTTGCCCTCGACCTCGGCCCCTACCTCTATCTACATTCCGACCCCAATTCATACCTCGCCTCGGTTGAAAGTGATCATCAAACCCATACATGTCGTCTCCATCATTAGCTTTCTCCCCTTCTTGAGCTTCATCAACTTGCCCAAGAGGTTGCACATTTCGGATGAGTTGTGGTAGTGGAATGTTTCTTGGAGGGTTGTCTAAGATACGGGGAATGCCCGTTCGTTGGGGATTGCCCAACATTGGATCAACTCTCTCTCGTTCCTCCTTTACCCGTTGTTGACTGAACAAATCAATGACAAGGCTCATTTGCTCCGGGGTAAAGTTTGGAGTACTCGAGACTTCAACTTGGACACTCGGGGTCCCTTTCTCAACTTGGACACTCGGGGTCCCTTTCTCCGACTGGGCATTGGAAGTCCCTTGCTCAACTAGGGCACTTGAGGCACCCTTTTCAAGAGACTCAATTCTTTGGCTCATGAGGTCCACCTTGGTAAGAAGGTTAGCCAAGGCCTCCTTTATGAAATCTTGTCCTTCGGTAGACATTGTACCTGCACAAGCAACAAACGTTAGCGAAAACAACCTCACACACTCCCTCACAAGTTTTCACTCGGATCACTCGTATAGTGGGTGGTGGATTTTTCACTCTTGCTTGAACCAAAAGCTTCACTAAGTTGAATAGTAAACCTCAACTTGATCACCCAACTCAAAAGCCCAATAAGCTCTGGGGTGAGTGGAATTAATAGGACTCTATCGGACGATAGCTCTTTAATTGCGGACTTGGGCCAAAAGAGACTACGAGTCTTCTTTGAGTTCTAATCTCCGGTCTAGGCTTGAGTTCTTAATAGCTTAGAAGGGTTAGCACAACTCAAGTAGGCAAGATTACTCAAAGGAGTGCTAACTAGATGCGATGCAATCAACAAAACACGAAAACCTAGAAGAAACTACCCGACACCATACTCAACAGAAAGTAGGCGCCCCACCCTTTCCCACTGGGCGGTCCGCCTGGTTCACAACACAGCAGAGTGGGCGGTCCGCCTGTTTAGTAGGCGCCCCGCCTCTGAACTTCAGAGAGTTGGGTAGGCGCCCCGCCTCCTTTTCGGGCGGTCCGCCTACTGCAAATTCCAGCAATGTTCAACAACGTTTTCCTTGGCCTTTGCACCCAAAAATCCAACGATTCCAATGTTGTTTTAGCAATTCAAAGGTACCCCAATGTTGTTTCAATCACAAGGTACAAAACCCAATCAATTTAATCAAACCCCATTCAAAATTCAACAATCTACCATGTTCATAGCTAGGGTTTCAATCTTTTCAATCTTTCAAGGGATTCAAAATTCCAATTCTTGTGTTTCAACTCCAAATCGAGTGTTTAGGGTACCAAAAGAATGGGTTTCTAATAAGGAACAAACCCCAATAACAATCAAACAACGAATGCAACAATCCAAGAATCTATGATAAAAAATTTTTGGTGTTTTTTCTTCTTTTCAATTTTTTTTTTTTTTGTAGTTTTTCTTCTTTTCAAAAGCAATAAACAAGAACCTAAAAACGAAACTAACCTAGGCACGAAGAATCAAGGGTCGGGGGTTCGTAGAAACGATACCCGAGCCTTGCTCTGATACCAAGATGATAGGAATCAAATACGTTAAACAAAAAGATAGAAGAGCGAGACACTTCTCGAACTCCCTTCGAAGTAACCACGGGGAACTTGTCCCGAGATACCCTCGAATCGGCGTCTAGAAGGACCTACACTATGCAACGACCCTCGAGACAACACCGGACTCGCAAGTCGAATGGTCGGGTTAGCGGTTCAAGACTCAACTAGGTTCCACTAGTGAATTCAAGCAACCAAAGACAAAGGTTTCTTCCAAAGAGATGAACTCAATTCTCATTCAATGTTTTAATCAAAGTGTAAGGTAAGGTTTGAAGAAGTTATGTGAAGTATTTATAGACTTCACTTACACATAATGAAACTACTAAAATACCCCAAAAGAAGATTAAATAAACAAAGGCCACGTAGGGCTATAATAGTCAAAACATAGTATTTTAATGAGGTGTCCCGTTTCATTCTTCAGTGGAGTAGGCGCCCAGCCTACTCCAGGAGGCGCCCCGCTTGATTTGGCCTTGCAGAGAAGTGGGCGGTCCGCCCCTGAACATCAGGCGGTCCGCCTAGTTGTGCAATCAAAACTTCAGAGAGTTTGAGGGGCGGTCCGCCTAGTGGAGTGGGCGGTCCGCCTCCTCCTGTGCCACCTTGGTTTGCCTCCAAACGTGCTCCGGAAGCCTCTCCAAGTGGGCTAAGTGATCTCCCATCCATGGTACTCAAGAGCATGACCTTCAAGCCACTCTCGGCGCCTTCATCCATGCCTCTCCGGGTCAAGTGAAGATGGGTGTCTTGGATCAATTTGACTTGACTCCGAGTGAAGGGTCTTGCGGGGGTTTGGGGCTTATCAATGGATCCGGCGCTGGAACGAGCCAATCCACTCCGATGAAACCTGAGCTGTATGCTGAGCTTGTACGACAACATCAGTTGACAAGTGAGGCAATTCGAAGAGAACTCAACTTGGGCAATCCCCAAGCACAACCAAACTTGGGCAATCCCCAAGCTAACTATCAAAACTTGGGCATTCCCCGAGGAGAAAGGATACCACTTCCAAAGGCCCGAGGAGATCTTGGAGCCGTTGCCGAAGAGGTTGATGATGAGGAATTTCCCGAGGACGAATATGAGCGTGAGCCGCCATTCGCTCAACGAAGGCAAGCTCACCGAGGACGTGGAAATTTCCGAGGTCGAGGCCGAGGCGCAAATGTTGGAAGAAATATTGAGCATGAGGCTGATGGTCGTGATGATGAATATCCCGAACAGGCTCGTGGTGTTCGAGATTCCAATTTGAACAGTGTCAAAATCACTATTCCACCCTTTAAAGGAACTAGTGATCCCGATGAGTATCTTGAATGGAAGCTTAAAATGGAGCGCATCTTCGAAACCAATGAGATGACCGATGAGAGAAAAGCTGCCCATGCCATTGCTTCGTTCGAAGCCTATGCTTCTACATGGTGGGAATCTGACAAGAGGCATAGACGAAGGAATGACTACCCCGAAGTCACTACCTGGCCACAATTGAAGAGAGCAATTGATGCTAAGTATTTGAGTGCCAAGTACCGGCAAACTCAAATGCAAAAGCTCTATGAGCTAAAGCAAGGGTCCAAGTCAGTCCAAGAGTACCATGATGAATTTGAAAGGGTACGACTGAATCTTGATCTGACCGAGGACGAAGAACAAGCCATTATCAGATTCAAAAATTGCTTGGCTCGGGATGTGTCATCTCAATTGAGGCTGCACGTGTATCACACGTTGGAGAATCTGTTCGATGCTGCCACCGAAGCTGAAAAATTGGTGAAGGACGATAAGGCAAACCAGTATCGAGGAGTCACTACTTCTACTCCCTTGAACCGAGGAAAAGAATGGAAAAGTCCAAACCAAGCAGGTACCAACACTGTTCAAGATTCGAAGAGACCCTTCGAGAGGGGTGTGACCGTTAACCAATCAAGAGAAGTGGGAGGTAAAGTTCAACTAAACTCTCCTAGTGCTTCAAATATTCAGTGTCACAAATGCAAAGGTTATGGTCACATGGCAAAAGAGTGTCCAATCGCAAAGTTATGCTTCTGCTCGAAGATGGAACCGTCCATGAGCAAGCGAGTGACACCGAGGAGGAATTTATCAAGGAGACTGACCGAGCTGAAGGTGATGATCATCATGAGGCTGCCGAAGCTGATCATCCGGAAATGTTTCTTGTAGTTCGAAGAAATTTGAGCTGCATGACTCTTGAAGAAGAGGACAACCAAAGAGAAAACCTCTTTCATGCCTGATGTCGAGTGAGAGGAAAGTGTGTTCGATGATCATTGACTCTTGTAGTTGTGCAAATGTGGTGAGCCAAACTTTGGTTTCACAAATGGGACTAACTACTTTGAAGCATCCCCGCCCTTACAAGTTACAATGGCTGAATGAGTGTGGAGAATTGAGAGTTGTCAAACAAGTGTGGATCAAGTTCAGAATCGAAGAGTATCAAGATGAAATGATATTCGATGTGGTGCCTATGCAAGCTTGTCATTTGCTACAGGGAAGACCGTGGCAGTATGACCGGTCGGTTGTGCACAATGGGAGATCCAACACTTACACTGTGAAGCTCGAAGGGAAGAGTTTCATACTCAAACCCTTGTCTCCAAAACAAGTCGCCGAGGACTATAAACGGATGAAAGAATTGAAAGAAGCGGCCAAAGCTAAGCTTCCGATGGGAGCAAAATTGGGGCCCGAAGAGACAAACTCACCACCCGAAGTGAAAGGAACTTGTGCAATCATGCAACCGGGTGAGTTTCTACGAGGGAACGCCAACGATCAGATGATGATTTGCCTCGTGCACAAGGGTATCCTTCTAAACTCTAATGATGATTTTTCTAACGATAACCCTTTGCCTAGTGCTGTACAAAGTGTTTTGCAGGACTTCGAGGACATGTTTCCCGAGGAAATGCCAGGTGGATTACCTCCGTTGAGAGGAATCGAGCACCAAATTGACTTCGTGCCGGGATCTCAAATCCCCAACAAACCTGCATACCGGTGTAATCCCGAGGACACCAAGGAGCTCCAACGGCAGGTTGATGAGTTGCTGAACAAGGGCCTCATTCGAGAAAGCTTGAGTCCTTGCGCCGTTCCCGTTATCCTTGTCCCGAAGAAGGATGGAACATGGCGAATGTGCGTTGACTGTCGAGCAGTCAACAAAATAACGGTAAAGTATCGTCATCCTATTCCTCGATTAGATGACATGCTAGATGAATTGAGTGGTTCTTCATGCTTTACAAAGATTGACCTCAGGTCCGGTTACCACCAAATCCGAATGAAACCCGGAGACGAGTGGAAAACCGCATTCAAGACCAAATTTGGTCTCTATGAATGGTTGGTAATGCCATTTGGCTTATCCAACGCCCCGAGCACATTCATGCGATTGATGAACCATGTGCTCAAACGGTTCATAAACAAGTTCGTTGTCGTTTATTTCGATGACATACTTGTTTATAGCCGAACCATGGATGAACATGTCGAACACCTAAGGCTTGTGCTTGATAAGCTTCGAGAAGAGAAGTTATATGCTAACTTCAAGAAGTGTGCCTTCGGTGTCGATCGTGTGGTCTTTCTAGGATTCGTTGTCAGTGCTAATGGTGTCGAAGTCGACGAGTCAAAAGTCGAGGCCATCAAAGATTGGCCGACTCCAACCTCGGTATCACAAGTTCGTAGCATCCATGGCTTAGCTAGCTTTTACCGAAGGTTTGTTCGTGACTTTAGCACCGTGGCAGCTCCTTTGACCGAGCTGGTTAAGAAAGATCATCCATTTGTGTGGGGAGAGTCCAAAGAAAGGGCTTTCCAAGAGTTGAAACGGAGGCTGTGCTCTGCCCCGTTGTTGCAACTCCCTGACTTCGGCAAAGCATTCGAAGTCGAGTGTGATGCATCTGGAGTTGGGATTGGAGGAGTGCTAATGCAAGAATCGAAGCCGATCGCTTACTTTAGCGAAAAGCTCAAGGGCGCAACCTTGAACTACTCAACGTATGACAAGTAATTGTATGCCCTCGTTCGAGCACTCGCCCATTGGCAGCATTATTTGTGGCCTCGAGAATTTGTGATCAAAAGTGATCATGAGTCCTTGAAGCATCTCCGAGGACAAGAGAAGTTGAACCGAAGACATGCCAAGTGGGTAGAATTCATTGAGAGCTTTCCCTATGTAATTCATTACAAAAAGGGTAAAGACAATGTTGTGGCTGATGCTCTATCAAGGAAATTTGCGTTAGCGACCACTCTCGCCTCTAGGCTCATGGGATTCGAAAGCATCAAGTCGATGTACGAGGACGATCCCAAGCTGAAATGCGTTCGTGACGCAATCTTGAGTGGCCGAAGGGTTGAAAAATATCAACATGCCCGTGTCATCCTGGAGAGAGCTCTTGGTTCGAGAAGCTCACTCCGGTGGACTGATGGGGCACTTCGGTGTCGACAAAACTCTTGGTATCCTGACCGAGCAGTTCCATTGGCCCAAAATGCGACGAGATGTGGAAAAGCTTTGCAACGCTTGTCTCGTTTGCAAGAAAGCAAAATCGAAGTCCAACCCTCATGGTTTGTACACCCCGTTGCCTGTACCTGATCGACCTTGGGTTGATATATCCATGGACTTTGTCTTGGGGTTACCGAGGTCGAGGGGAGGACATGATAGCATCTTCGTTGTGGTTTACCGTTTTTCCAAAATGGCTCACTTTATTCCTTGCAAAAGTGTGATGATGCACAACATGTAGCTACATTGTTTGTTTCTAATGTGTTAAAATTGCATGGTGTACCTCGTACTATTGCGAGTGATCGAGACTCAAAGTTCTTGAGTCATTTTTGGAAGTGTTTGTGGGGTGCCCTCGGCACCAAGCTACTATTCTCGACGTCTCACCATCCTCAGACTGATGGACAGACCGAGGTATTTAACCGAACCTTGGGATCTTTGCTTCGAGCAATGACCAAAGGGAAGGTTGGAAACTGGGCTGATCGTTTGCCCATGATGGAGTTTGCATACAATCGAACGATGCATCGAATGATTAACATGACCCCGTTCGAGTGTGTGTATGGATTTAACCCTTTAATTCCACTTGATCTAACCCCATTGCCTCGAGATGTTGTTATTGATTTTGAAGGTACTCACCGAGCCAAAGCTCTGCTCGAGCTGCATAACAAGGCGAAGAAGAACCTCGAGGAAGCCTATGCAAAGGTTGCCTTGAAGAAAAACAAGGGGCGAAAAAAGCTGGAATTAAAGAAGGGAGATTGGGTTTGGGTTCACTTTCGAAAGGAACGCTTCCCGAACCAAAGGAAAGGAAAGTTTGCTCCTCGAGGGGATGGTCCATTTCAAGTGCTGAGCAAAATAAAAACTAATGCTTATGTTATCGACCTCCCAGGCCAAGTGTCCGAGACAGACGATGAATCGATTTCGAGGACGAAATCTTCCCAAGAAGGGGAGGATGATGCAGCCCAAAGTACTGATCAAGGACTCGACAATCAACCGAAGAGGCCAATCACTCGAAGCCAAGCCAAGCTGCTACATGACATGCACGTCCAGCTGACCATGACGAGAGGAAGCATGTGTTCGGGAAGAGAATTGCAAGGTGTTGAAACCGAGGGATACATCTTCAAAATTGAGCCCGAGGATAAGGTTACCGAACAGCAGCTCTTGGCGCCGGGCAGCACGGAGCCGAACACAACATCATGTGTTCGAAGCCAAGTCAGCGCCCGATGAGGAGTGCGTTCGAGCAGGCAATCGAGAACCGAAGCCAAGGCTTACCGAAGTCAAGGCTGCCGAACACATTTTATTTCAGCCCTGCGTGGCTTATTTCTATTGGTCGCTTGTGACCCTTTTACTAGTTTACCCTTAATATTTCCTATATAAACCTTGTTTCCTTTCATTGTAAGAAGCTAGTTTTTGAACATTGATGAATTAAATGAAAGTGCCGAGCACATTTCTTTTGTCTCCGTCGTGAGGGTGAGGGCTTTTATGGACTTGTGGCTTTCGGTGAATCCGATTGAACATTCCTCTTTAATCATTCAGTTTGCAAGAGGCAATGTTCTCTTGAGGATTGTTGCATAGTTTAGGTGATTCTTGTGTTCCTTTCGATCGAGCTTGACACAGGTTCCTCACTGTTCTTTCGAAAGAAGCAAGTTTTGTCTTGCTTCTATCTTTTACCTTTCTTGTTTATCTTCCGCGTTTGCGCTTAGCAACTCCTTCGAGTTTGCCTTGCACCACCAAGTTAATGTTCGGAATGGAGTTAATGAGACTCAATGGACGGACGGTTATTTAAAGTGCGCACTTGAGGCCAAAGAAAGTTCTACGAATCTTCTTTGATTTCTAATCTCCTCTAAGCACGAATGTCCTAATACGCTAGTAAGTTAGTGTCTTTTGAGTAGGCCAATTACCCTAGAAACACTAACCAAGAAGCCCGTGGGCGATTAACAATGGAAACCTAGGCAAAAAACTACCAGGGAAAGCCTCAGGACAAGAGGCGCTCTGCCTCAGGAAGGAGGCGCTCTGCCTCAGGAAAATCCAGAGAGCTGCCCTGGAGAAGGCGCTCCGCCTCAATAGGTAGGCGGTCCGCCTAGGGCCATTTCCTGGAACTGTGCGAAACGCGATTTGGCTCGTTTCGCACCCAAAAATCCAACGTTTTCAACCCGAAACACAAAATTAAAGATACGCAAAGGTGTATACAACTATTATAACCAATCCCCAATGGTTTTAAACCTCCAACAAACAACAACAAGCTTCGGATCAAGATTGAAGCATTTTCAAGAAATTTTCAAACTTTTGGGATGTTGATTTTCGAAATTTTGATTCGTAGCACCAAAATGTGATATATGGGTACCAAAACAACGGTACTATAAGGAACAAACCCCAATACCTTTTAACACTTGGGGATTCGATTCAAACCCGATTTACCAAATTTTTTCAACTTTTCAAGTTTTTCAATTTTTTTGTTTTTCTTCAATTTTTCAAGAACAAACACAACAATCACAACAATACTAACACGATGAACAAGGAACAGGGGTTTGTAAGAACATAACCCGAGCCTTGCTCTGATACCAACTGATGCAGGGTAAAATACGCGGAAGCAAAACACGATACAAACTATGCGGAAGCGATAAAAGATAACAAAAAATCAAGATTGGGAAGGCAAGAAATTAGAAGAAAGAAACGAATTCAATTCATTCACGTTAATTGAATTCAAAAGGGAGAAGGGAAACTTGAACCTTACAATGGAATCTAACTAGATGTCGATCTCCATAGGTTCCAAGTCGAGTCATACACGAGCCTCGGGCTCCAACAAGAAGGGCTCGGCCTCTTCAATGTTCTTTCTTCATAATTCTATGTTCAAGCTAACTTATGAGCTAAATGGCCTAAGGAAGGTATTTATAGTCTTCCTTTACACTTAATGAAATGTCTAAAACACCCCCAAAGTGGGTTATAACAATACAAGCCACTTAAGGGCAAAATAGGAACTTTACACAAAATCCCATCAAGGCTAACAAGGGGAGGCGCTCCGCCTCAGAAAGGGAGGCGCTCCGCCTCAGGGTTCTTCAGTGGGAGGCGCTCCGCCTCAGTGGGGGAGGTGCTCCACCTTCTCCTGCTCAAGCCTCTGGACTTTTGTAGGCGGTCCGCCTCTTTGGGGAGGCGCTCCGCCTCTTCCTGGGAGGTATGGATACGGCTCAAAATGGACTCTAAGTGTTCCTCCTTGGTCCGTAGTCGGTCCTCCCTCAAGCGTGCTCAAGTCCATGGCTTCAAATCACTCTCGAACCCTCATCCGAAGGCCTTGACTCGTACTCCTTTGTGCTCTTCAAGCTTGGTTCTTGATGGTTGTCGACTAGGCCAATTTGCCCGGCATCACCCTTTGTGTGCATTACGGGATTTTCCTTCATTTTGATGTGTATTTCCTACTTTAGCCCTAAGTGGCCTTTATTGTTTTAACCCACTTTGGGGGTATTTTAGACATTACATAGGGCATGGGAGAAGACTATAAAAGTCCCCCTTAGTCTTTCATTTCATTTACACAATCTTGAATATTGATGAAACTTGAGCTATGCTCTCATTTGAACCCTTGTTGGGAACTTGAATTCAATTGGTGGAATCCAATTTGAACTTCATCCATCTTTGATCATTCTATTTGCAAGGGTCGAGTATCTCTTGAGGATAGTTGCATAGCGTAGGTGATTCCTTGACATTCACCCGAGGTGTAGCGAGACAAGTTCCTCGTTGCTACTTAGGTAATCGTTCGAGTCTCGTCTCGTTTTTATCTTTATCTTTATCGTTTCCGCATTTTCGTATCGTTTGTTGCTTCCGCCTATTTTCCACTGCATCAGTTGGTATCAGAGCACGGCTAGGCTTCGTTCTTACGAATCCTCGGTCTTGTTCTTGCTCTTGTTGTCATTGTGTTCTTGAAAATTGAAAAGAAGAAAAAAATTCAAAAATAGAAAATCCCAAAAAAATTGCTAGAAATCGTTGATTGTTGAAGTTTTGTTGGTGTTATCTATCGGGGATTGTTTTCATTCGTATTCTCTTCGATTGGGTACCAACAAAACACATTTTTGAGTTGCGAATCAAAATTTGGAAAATCAAGTCCAAAAGTTGAAGATTTTCCAAAATTTGCTAAAACTTGATTGATGTTATGATTTTGTGGATGTTTGGTATCGGGGATTGTTCCTTATAGTTACCCCGTCGTTTTGATACCTTCATAACATCATTTGGAGTTGCGGGTTGAAAATCGAAGTTTTTAAGTCTTGAAGTTTTTGAAAATTTTCTATGAACTTGCTCCCAAATTCTTGAAACAAGTTGTTTGTTGGTTGTTGGATGGATTAAACTATTGGGGTTTGTTTGAAATCATCCTATACACCATTGGGTACCCTTAGATTGGAAAAACAATGTGTTTTCGTTGGAAATTTGGGTGCTAAAGAATCAAAAACGCGGAGTGCAAAGCTGCAGGAAAAGCAAGTAGGCGGACCGCCTACATTTTGAGGCGGACCGCCTCCATCTGTGCAGCTCTCTGTATTTTTCCAGGCGGACCGCCCACCTGGGGAGGCGGAGCGCCTCTTTCTGGAGCGTGTCCGGATTGTAGTTTTTCGTAGGTTTTCGCTTTTTGTTGGCTTGTATCCCTTCCGGCTAGTACTTTTTAAGTAACACTCCTACTTTACTAGTACTAGTTCATTGAGCGTATAGGGTTCTCGTGCTTAGAGGAGAGTAGACCTCAAAGAAGACTCGTAGTTTAGTTTTGCTTCAAGTGTGCACCTAAATAGCCTAGCGTTCATCGAGTCCCATCAACTCCACTCTTCCCGAAGAGTATTTGGTTCTTGTGAATTTGATTGGTTATCGAGGAGGTTGTTCAACTACGAGGAGACCGTTGAATCAAGTTTGAGTGATAAATCCCCCACCACTAAACGAGTGTACCGAGTGACATTCAAAAGTGAGGGAGCGGGTGAGGTTTTTACTCTAACCTCTTTATCTTATCCTTGATTTTTGTAGGTACATGGCCGGAGACGTATACGATACCATTAAGGTACCGGTAAGCACTTTGGTCAACCTCTTGGCCGAGGTGAGATCCATAAGCTCGAGGTTTGATTGCCTCATAGAGGAATGGACCCCGAGTGTCCAAAATGGTACCGAAGAGGGTACTAGTGATGAAGTGTTGGGCAATCCCCAACCATTGGGCACTCCCCAACAAGTGGGCATTCCCCACAACTTGGGCATTCCCCAAGTAGATGTAACTACTCACTCTAGGAGTAATTCTACTACTCCTATGAGCCAACCAATGGAAAATGAGGGAGTTGGGGAAGGTGAGCGAGGTGATGGCATTCTTGGACCTCATCCCCATGCACTTACACATAAGAGCGGATTAAAAGAAGGAAGAGGAGAGGAAAAACAAATTGAGAGTGAGGACACCCTTTGTCCTAACCATATGTTATCTTCTTTTTCTTGCCATAGCTTTTGTGTAGGTACTCTTGGAGGCGAGCTATTGGAGCCTCAACCATTTGCCTTGGAAGAAAGACAAGAGGATGAAGATCTTCATTGTGAGTTTCATGAGGGAGGACTTGAACGTGACACTTCAAGCGATGTGAGTACTCACGGGAGCTACTCAAGTGTAAGTGTTCCTTCACCTTCTTATGAACATGGTAATTCCTTGTCTTGTGAAGACTCAATGCTAGTTAGTACTTGTAATGCATGTGATGAAATTGCAACTAGCGTAGAGTCGATTAGTCAACTTGTGTGTGCATGTGAACCACTAGTTGAGAGGATTGATAAGCCACATCATGATGTGAGCTCGATATTCAATGAACCTCTCTTTAGTGAGGAAATGGTAGTTGACTATACTTGTGAGCCTTGTTACGACACACCACCAATTTTTGATAAAGGGGAAGATGAGTTGTTTGATTATGCCCTTATTGATTTAATTGCCTTTGGTGGACCTATGTGTTGTAGTGGGGAAAGTAGTGACCTTGAGGAGTCCCTAGTGGGTGAATTGGATCGAATTATATTCGATGACTCCTCAAGTGCGAGTGATGAACCTAGCTATGATACTTCACCTTTGCTTAACCTTGAGAATGGGATGCGTACTTTTACTAATCCTTTGTTTGAGGGCATCCTTATTGGTGGTTGTGAGTTGTATCGAGCTAGAGTTAGGAATGAGTTGGAACCTCCATGGTATGAGGGATTTGATCCCATAGACAACTCTTTGTTTGAAGCTTCGAGTGAGGTAGATGATTCTTCTAGTGACCCTACTCATGTTGGTTTGGGTTATGATGATGAAGAGGCCATTATTAATGCCTCCCTTGAGAGCCTACCTTGTGAGAGGGGTTGTCTTGAGGATGAAATTAGAAGTGAGAAGGTATCTCTTAGTGTGAGTATGAGAGCTCTTAAGAAGGGGAGTGGGGTGATTGATTCTAGTTGTGAATTGACTTACTTTGCCTATCCCATCCCGCATGTTAACCATACTTTGAGAATTGAGCATGCCGAACCCATTGTGCCACATTGTGAAAGCATTGCATTAAAGGTTTGTCGTGTCGATCATGAGCTTAGGGATCATAGGAAACTTGATTGTGTAATCTTGAATATTCTATGTCCTAATGATCTCTTTGCTTGTTATGGTTGTGAGTGCTTGTCATTGGTGTGCCAAGAACTTATTGTCTCCTTTGGGGACATAAGCCTTTTGATTAGTATTGATACTTGGCTCTATCACAAGAGTGAATTTTCCACATCCCTTGCATTCACTCTTGTTGGACTTGATGCAGTGGAAAACAGGCGGAAGCTACAAACGATATAAAAGTGCGGAAGCTAAAACAAGATAGGCGATATCGATGAAGATATCGAGAATAAAAGCAAGACGAGGCTTGAACGTTTACCTAAGTAGCACCGAGAAACTCGTCTCGATACACCCCGGGTGAAGTCAAGGATCACCTATACTACGCAACTACCCTCAAGAGACACTCGGCTCTCGCAAATAGAATGATCGAAAGAGGTTACGATGTTCAACTTGGAATCCACCAAGTGAAATCATGCCCGTTCACGGGTTCTTCATTGAGATTTACTCAAGAAATATATCATTCTACATTCAAGGTTTGTTAAAAAGCAATAAATGAACAAAGGGGGTATTTATAGTTTCCCATTACAAGATTTGCCAAGTTTCTGGTCGCTGCTCCTCAAATGGCCTTCGCGATCGCGCAAAAGGAATAGCGATCGCGCAGGGTACTAATCTTCAGAGGCTCGCGATCGCGTCATGGTGAGCGCAATCGCGCAAGGCAAATAACTGCTCTTCACGATCGCGTGAGTGTGGTCGCGATCGCACAGAGGAAATGTTTGTCGCCAGGCAGTAGCTCAGAAAATGCTGCCCTGTTTTGCCCTGTTGTGGCTCCCCTATTTCCTGCACTGGTTTCAGCCCTGTTTCCACTTTGATTGAGCTTCAATGCATGGTCTTCAAGTCGTCTCCCGCGCTCATATCATCCATGCCGTGACTCCCAGACCAAGTGTAGGTGTGGATGCAATTTGGGCTGCATCATCAACTTTAAGAGTGCACTGCAACCATTTCTACCAAAAGTCATAGCTGATGGTAAAGGCGCAACTCACATCTTATACCGCCGGATCAACCTCAAATCGAGGTCCGTCCCTGACACCACCATGACCACCCCGAGCAACGCAACTCCTCCAGGGGGTGGACCCCACAACGGGCGGCTCCTTATGAGTTTGGGCCCAATCCTTGATAGCCCCTTATCATCCCCCCTTTCTTTAAAGCAAGTTCGTCCCCGAACTTCACATGGTGTAGCCAGGAATCGAACCCGGGTTGACTCTGATACCAAACTTTAAGAGTGCACTGATGCAACCCAAATTGCATCGAGACCATTCACTCGAAGTCAAGCCAAGGATGTACAAGACGCTCACCTACACTTGGTTTGGAGAGGCGTGGATGATACGAGCTTGGGAGAGGACTTAAAGACAATGCATTGGAGCTCAATCCATATGGAAACAGGGCAGGAAACAGTGCAAGAAGCAGGGGAGCAAAATAGGGCCAAAACAGGGGAAATCTGCTGAGCTTACTGCCTAAGAACGGACACTTGTTCTTCGCGATCGCGTAGAGTGTTTCTTTTGTCTGCGCGACCGCGCCAAGCCTCGCGCTATCGCGAGCTTCAGCATTTTAGTGTTCCACGCGATCGCATATATCCCTGCGCAATCGCGAAGAACACTTGAGTAGCATCGGACCAGAATATAGGAAATATTGTAATGGGGTGCTATAAATGCCCTCTTTCATCATTTATTGCTTTTTACATTACCTTGAACACAAAACACATTGAATGAGCATAGCTCTTGAACCTTGTAACTCTTTTGGTTTGAAATCAATTGGATGAATCCAAGTTGCTCTTCAATCCATCTTCGATCATTCTATTTGCTTGAGCCTCGTGTCTCTTGAGGATAGTTGCTTAGCGTAGGTGATTCTTTCCAATCGTTTGGGGTGTAACGGAACAAGTTCTTCGTTGCTACTCGAACTTTAGTGTGAGTCTCGTCTCGTTCCTTATCTTTTATCGCTTTCGTATTTTCGATTGCATCAGTTGGTATCAGAGCAAGGCTAGGGTTACGTTCTTACGAACCCTCGTCCTACTCTTCGTGCTTGTCATCTTTGTTCTGTGTTTACTTTCATGTTCTTGTTCTTGTTTTATTGAAAAAGAAGAAAAAAATTCAAAAACTAGAAAACCCAAAAATTTGATAGAAATTGTTGTTTGTTACGATTTTGTTGGTTTTGATTATCGGGGATTGTGTGTTTGTGTAATCTCGACAATTGAGAACCAACAAAACACGTTTTGGAGTTGAGAATCAAAAGTTGGAAAATTGAACCCTAGGTTGGGTATTTTGCAAAATTTGCTAAAACATGTTTGATGTTATGAATTTGTGGATGTTTGGTATCGGGGTTTACTCCTCATAGTTTTCCCGTTGTTTTGATACCATCATAACATCATTTGGAGTGTTGGAGTGAAAATCGAAATTTTGAACTTTGAAGGTTTTGAACAATTGAAGAACTTGACCAAAATTCATTGAAAACAAGTTGTTTGATGGTTGTTTGTGTGTATAAACCATTGGGGATTGTTTATTCCAGTTGAAAACACCTTTTGCAAGCTTGAAAACTGAAATAAGTTGAATTTGGGTTGTTGTGTATGCCAAACTGCTGTTTTTCTATCGAGTTTCTGGTTCAGCTGATCAAACCTGCGCGATCGCGCAAGGTCTCGCGCTGTCGCGCCATTTCTGAATTTTTGTTCATCGCGATCGCGCCCCTCTGCACGCGATCGCGAAGGGTACCTAATTCCAGAAAATCCTGAAGTTGGACAGAATGTTCGCAAAGGCGTCGTAACAGCTTCCAACCACCAAAACTCCCATAGCATCATCAAATATGGTGAGTTTCTAGATCACAAACAAAAATTCATCCAAACCCGAATCCGTTTAGTGGCGATTCGATCTTTGAACATTTGATCGCGCCACTTCCGGTTAGTACTTTGAAGGTAACACTCCTACCTAATTAGTACTAATCCCTTGTGCGAATAGGATACTCGTGCCTAGAAGGAGAGTAGAATTCGAAGAAGATTCGTAGTTAATTGTTTGGTTCAAGTGCGCACCAAATAGCTTAGCGTTGATCGAGTCCCATTGAATCCACTCTTCCTGAAGAGCATTTGGTTCTTGTATTTTGGATTGATCTTTGAGGAGGTTGCGCAACTACGAGGAGGCCATTGATTTCAAGTTTGTGTGAAACCAACCCCAAGCTTGAGTGAACCCGAGCGACAAACAAAAGTGAGGGAGTGAGTGAGGACTTTTACTCTAATCTTCCTTTCTTGTTTTTGATTGTTGTAGGTACATGGCGGAGGAGAAAGCAAAGAGTACCATTGAGGGATGAGGCTCTTGCTAGAGAAAGGTTGTTGGGCAATCCCCAACCCTTGGGCAATCCCCAAGGAGATGCTCCACTCCCAAGGCCTCGGAGGCATGTCGCACCCCTTGAGCAAGTTGATGAAGCTCAAGAAGGGGAGGGTCTCGGACTTGATGATGATTACTTTGATGCTCCCTATCCAAATAGGAGGGCGATGAATGGAGGCCGAGGTGTAGATAGAGGTCGTGGTCGAGGACCACCAAGAGCTTATGTTGGGAGGAACTTGGGAAGGGAATATGAAGATGTTGATGACAACTATGGGGTTCAACCGGAACAACACCGTGGGGGTCGAGACACAAATCTCAATAGTGTAAAGATCACCATCCCACCCTTCAAAGGGACTAGTGATCCGGAAGCATTTCTTGAAAGGAAGATCCAATTGGAGCGGGTCTTTGACACCAATGATATGACCGAGGAGAAGAAGGCCACTTATGCTATATCTTCATTTGAGTCCTATGCCTCTACTTGGTGGGAATCCATCAAGCGATCAAGGAGGAGACTTGGGTTGCGGATGAACATCACTTGGGAAGAGTTGAAAGAAGTTATGAACAACAAGTATGTGACTCCCAAGTATCGACAAGAGCAACTCAAAAGGCTCTATGAATTGAAGCAAGGCTACAAGTCCGTTGATGAATATTTCAACGACTTTGAGAAAAACCGGATGGCTCTTGATATGGAAACGGAGGATGAGGAACAAGCTATTATCCGTTTCAAAAGTGGCTTGAGTAGGGAGATTGCATCCCAATTGAGACTTCACATCTTCCACTCCTTACAAGATGTGTGTGACGCCGCGGTTGAAGCCGAGAAGTGGCTCAAAGAAGAGAAAGCTCCTCGTTATCGGAGTACTACCACCACCACTCCTTCAACTCGCACCAAAGAATGGAAGAGCCCATATGTTAGTGGAGCAAGTGGGAGTCGAGATGTAATGCCTTTTGAAAAGGCTACCCCGAAGAGCGACCACAAAGAAGTTGGAGGTAATTCTAAAACTACTTTAAATACTCCTTCTCCTTCTTCTTTCCAATGTCATAAATGCAAGGGATATGGCCACTTTGCCAAAGAGTGCCCTACCCGAAAAACAATGATTGTGATGGATGATGGGTTGGTCTATGAGGGTGAAAGTGAGACCGAGGGTGAAGTTGAAGAGGAGAGTGAGGAAGTTGAGGGTGAAGAGAGAGCGACGGAGGGGGATGATCCTAACATGTTCCTTGTGGTGCGTCGCATTTTGGGAACCATGGTGAGTGAGGAGAGGGAGGATGAACAAAGGGAAAACTTGTTCCATGCCCGGTGTAGAGTGAAGGGACAAGTTTGTTCCATGATCATTGACTCGGGTAGTTGTGCAAATGTGGTGAGTCAATCCTTGGTCTCACAATTGAAGTTGACTACCATTAAACACCCGAGCCCCTACCGTTTGCAATAGCTAAGTGAGTGTGGGGAATTGAGGGTAGTGAAGCAAGTCTTGATTAGATTCAAGATTGGAAACTATCAAGATGAACACATGTTTGACGTGGTGCCAATGCAAGCATGTCACCTTTTGTTTGGGATGCCTTGGCAATACGACAAACAAGTGGTTCATGATGGCCGGGCTAACACTTACACGGTTAGGCATGAGGGAAAGAGGTTTGTGCTTACACCTTTGACCCCGAAACAAGTAAGTGAAGACTATCGGCGCATGAAAGAGTTGAGGGAAGCGGCTAAGGCCAAGTCCCCGATTGTGGCCAAATCTTTGGCCGAGACTCCACCATCTCCCACCGGTCGCATGTGTGCCATGATGCAACCGGGTGAATATTTGAGAGGTAATGATGGCACCAAGATGCTCATATGCCTAGTGCACAAAGGTATGGTTTTAAATTCCGAAAGTGATTATTTATCTAACCCTAACCCTTTGCCTAGTGCTATTGACAATGTTTTGAAGGTCTATGAGGACATGTTCCCAGAGGAGATGCCGGATGGATTACCTCCCTTGAGGGGTATTGAGCATCAAATTGACTTTGTCCCGGGATCTCAAATTCCCAACAAGCCGGCATATAGAAGTAATCCCGAGGACACGAGGGAGTTACAAAAGCAAATTGATGAGTTGCTTACCAAAGGCTTGGTGAGGGAGAGCTTGAGTCCTTGTGCCGTGCCCGTGATCCTTGTTCCAAAGAAGGATGGCACTTGGAGGATGTGTGTGGATTGTCGAGCGGTCAACAAGATCACGGTAAAGTATCGACACCCCATACCTCGTTTGGATGATATGTTGGATGAGCTTAGTGGTTCTAGTGTCTTTTCAAAAATAGACCTTAGGTCCGGCTACCACCAAATCCGGATGAAACCGGGTGATGAGTGGAAAACCGCATTCAAGACCAAATTGGTCTTTATGAATGGTTGGTGATGCCTTTCGGCCTCTCCAACGCACCTAGTACCTTCATGAGGCTAATGAACCATGTGCTAAAGCCATTCATCAACAAATTCGTGGTTGTCTACTTTGACAACATATTGATTTATAGCAAGTCAATAGATGACCACGTTGGCCACTTGAGTCAAGTGCTTGAAGTGCTACGAGCCGAAAAGCTCTATGCCAACTTTAAGAAGTGTGCCTTTTGTGTTGAAAAGGTTGTCTTTTTGGGCTTTGTTGTTAGTGCCAATGGTGTAGAAGTTGATGAATCCAAAGTTGAAGTCATTAGAGATTGGCCTACTCCTACCACCGGTTCTCATGTGAGGAGTTTCCATGGCCTAGCTAGTTTCTATCGGCGCTTTGTTAGAGACTTTAGCACCATTGCCGCACCACTCACCGAGTTGGTGAAGAAAGATAAACCTTTTGTGTGGGGAGAGCCTCAAGAGAGAGCTTTCCAAGAATTGAAAAGTAGGTTGAGTACCGCCCCCTTGCTATAATTGCCCGACTTTGGGAAGGCTTTTGAGGTTGAATGTGATGCCTCGGGGGTGGAAATTGGGGGTGTTCTCATGCAAGAAGGGAAACCCGTCGCCTACTTTAGTGAGAAGTTGAAGGGCGCAACCTTGAATTACTCCACGTATGACAAGGAGTTGTATGCCCTCGTGAGAGCTTTAGCCCATTGGCAACACTATCTATGGCCTCGGGAATTTGTGATCAAGAGTGACCATGAGTCACTCAAGCATCTAAGAGGTCAAGAAAAGTTGAACAAGAGACATGCCAAGTGGGTGGAGTTCATTGAGTCCTTTCCTTATGTAATTCATTACAAAAAGGGTAAGGACAATGTTGTGGCCGATGCGCTCTGAAGAAAATTCGCTCTTGCCACCACTCTCGCTTCTAGACTTATGGGTTTTGAGAGTATCAAGTCATTGTATGCTCATGACCCAAAGCTCAAGAGCATTCACGATGCTCTAGTGAGTGGGGAAAGGGTGGAAAAATACCAATGGGTAGATGGCTACATTTTCAAGCATGGGCGAGTGTGTGTCCCCGAGTCCTCTTGGAGAGATGTACTAGTGCAAGAAGCACATTGTGGGGGCTTGATGGGTCACTTTGGGGTGGACAAGACTATGGCCATACTTAAAGAGCAATTCCATTGGCCAAAAATGAGGCCTCTTGTGGAGCGATTTTGCAATGCTTGCTTGGATTGCAAGAGGGCCAAGTCTAGGTCCAACAACCAAGGGCTATACACTCCTTTGCCCATTCCTACTAGTCCGTGGGTTGATCTTTCTATGGATTTTGTTATGGCTTTACCCCGGACTAGAGGAGGACACGATAGCATTTTTGTTGTCGTTGACCGTTTCTCCAAAATGGCTCACTTCATTCCGTGCAAAAAGACTAATGATGCTCAACATGTAGCTTCCTTGTTTATTGATAATGTCTTGAAATTGCATGGGGTGCCTCGCACCATTGTTAGTGATAGGGACTCCAAGTTCCTTAGCCATTTTTGGAAGTGTTTGTGGGGTGCTCTTGGCACCAAGTTGCTCTTCTCCACATCCCACCACCCTCAAACCGATGGGCAAATAAAGGTGGTGAACCGGACTTTGGGAGCTCTACTTCGAGCTATGACCAAAGGAAAGGTCGGGACTTGGATTGATAAGCTACCACTCATGGAGTTTGCATATAACCGCACTTTACATCGCATGATTGGCATGACTCCATTTGAGTGTGTTTATGGTTTTAACCCATTGATTCCTCTTGATCTTACCCCTTTTCCAAGGGATATGGTTGTTGATTTTGAAGGTAAAGCTCGGGCCAAGGCATTGCTTGAACTTCATGCCAAGGTGCGGAAGACTTTGGAGGAGGCCTATGAGAAGATAGCAACCAAGAAAAACAAAGGGAAAAAGAAGGTGGACTTCAAGAAGGGAGATTGGGTATGGGTGCACTTCCGCAAGGAACGATTTCCCAACCAAAGGAAGGGGAAGTTGGCACCAAGGGGCGATGGACCATTCCAAGTGTTGTCCAAGATCAACAACAATGCATACGTGATAGATTTGCCCGGTGAGTATAATGTGTCGACTACTTTCAATGTTAGTGACTTGACTTCTTTTGATGTAGGTGATGATACCTTGGAGGAGGACGCCTCAATTTCGAGGACGAAATCTTCTCAAGAAGGGGAGGATGATGCAACCCAAATTGCATCGAGACCATTCACTCGAAGTCAAGCCAAGGATGTACAAGACGCTCACCTACACTTGGTTTGGAGAGGCGTGGATGATACGAGCTTGGGAGAGGACTTAAAGACAATGCATTGGAGCTCAATCCATGTGGAAACAGGGCAGGAAACAGTGCAAGAAGCAGGGGAGCAAAACAGGGCCAAAACAGGGGAAATCTGCTGAGCTTACTGCCTAAGAACGGACACTTGTTCTTCGCGATCGCGTCCTCAACCTTCGCGATCGCGTAGAGTGTTTCTTTTGTCTGCGCGACCGCGCCAAGCCTCGCGCTATCGCGAGCTTCAGCATTTTAGTGTTCCACGCGATCGCATATATCCCTGCGCGATCGCGAAGAACACTTGAGTAGCAGCGGACCAGAATATAGGAAATATTGTAATGGGGTGCTATAAATGCCCTCTTTCATCATTTATTGCTTTTTACATTACCTTGAACACAAAACACATTGAATGAGCATAGCTCTTGAACCTTGTAACTCTTTTGGCTTGAAATCAATTGGATGAATCCAAGTTGCTCTTCAATCCATCTTCGATCATTCTATTTGCTTGAGCCTCGTGTCTCTTGAGGATAGTTGCTTAGCGTAGGTGATTCTTTCCAATCGTTTGGGGTGTAACGGAACAAGTTCTTCGTTGCTACTCGAACTTTAGTGTGAGTCTCGTCTCGTTCCTTATCTTTTATCGCTTTCGTATTTTCGATTGCATCATGCACTGCAACCATTTCTACCAAAAGTCATAGCTGATGGTAGAGGCGCAACTCACATCTTATACCGCCGGATCAACCCCAAATCGAGGTCCGTCCCTGACACCACCATGACCACCCCGAGCAACGCAACTCCTCCAGGGGGTGGACCCCACAACGGGCGGCTCCTTATGAGTTTGGGCCCAATCCTTGAGAGCCCCTTATCAGGACTTGCCTACTCGCGTAGTGGGACGTTTTGGTGTGCTAATCTTGAACTTAGGGATCATAGGGATTTTGATAGCTTGCTTTTGCATATTTCACGCACCATTGATCTCTTTGTTTGTTCTTGTGTTAGGTGCACTTCTTTGATGAACCAAGTAATTGTTAGTTCCCTCGGGAACATGAACTTCTTTATGGCTATTGATTGGTTATACCATAAGAGTGTGTTTTCCCACACTTGTGGCACTAACCTACTCTTGTAGTAGGAGTTTTGTTCTTGTTTGTGCTTGTCTTTGATTGTAGGACTTGATGATTTGATTTCAAGGACGAAATCCTTTCAAGAAGGGGAGGATGATGCCGGGCAAATTGGAGCCAAAGCGTCAACCATCAAGAGCCAAGCTCAAGAGCACAAGGAGTATACATCAAAGGCTCCCGAGGAGGATCCGAGAGTGATTTGAAGTCATGAATTTGATCACCGTCGAGGGAGGACCAACTACGGACCAAGGAGGAACACCTAGAGTCCATTTTGAGCCATTTCAAGACCTCCCAGGATGAGGCGGACCGCCTACACAAAGAGGCGGACCGCCTAGACAAATTCAAGCTTCAGGATCAGAGGAGGCGGACCGCCTAAAGGCACTAGGCGGACCGCCTAGTTGGCTGCCACTCTCTGGAAGTTGAAGACAGGCGGAGCGCCTAGAGGGGGAGGCGGACCGCCTACCCCTGTGTGTGCATTACGGGTTCCTTCATTTTGATGTGTATTTCCTACTTTAGCCCTAAGTGGCCTTTATTGTTTTAACCCACTTTGGGGGTATTTTAGACATTACATAGGGCATGGGAGAAGACTATAAAAGTCCCCCTTAGTCTTTCATTTCATTTACACAATCTTGAATATTGATGAAACTTGAGCTATGCTTTCATTTGAACCCTTGTTGGGAACTTGAATTCAATTGGTGGAATCCAATTAGAACTTCATCAATCTTTGATCATTCTATTTGCAAGGGTCGAGTATCTCTTGAGGATAGTTGCATAGCGTAGGTGATTCCTTGACATTCACCCGAGGTGTAGCGAGACAAGTTCCTCGTTGCTACTTAGGTAATCGTTCGAGTCTCGTCTCGTTTTTATCTTTATCTTTATCGTTTCCGCATTTTCGTATCGTTTATTGCTTCCGCCTATTTTCCACTGCATCACAAATGAAGGAGATGATCCTATGAAGAACTTCATGGCCACCATTATGGCTAAGTTGGAGGACATATCATTGAGACTTGAAACCGTCGAGAGGAATCAAGTTGAGACCGGTGAGAGGAGGACCCCGAGTGTCCAAATTGAATCCGGAGAGGGCACAAGTCATAGCACTCCTATGACCCCCGGACACTTTGTTGAGCTAACCAAGAAGTATGAACAAAGCAAAGTTGAAGCTCTACAAGAGCGTGGGTTGGGCAATCCCCAACAAGAGGGCAATCCCCTCAACTTGGGCAATCCACAAGGAAATGCACCACTTCGAAGACCCGTTAGGTTTGTCCCACCTCTTGAGCAAGTTGTTGAGGCTCAAGAAGAGGAGGAAGCCGAGTATGGTGATGAGGCCTATGGTTATGATGCTCATATCAACCTAGGAGGCCAATGAATTGGGGTCGAAATGTCGATAGGGGTAGAGGCCGAGGTCGAGGGCCACCCATGGGATATGGAGGAAGGAATGCTAGGAGGGACTATGTTGCTTATGATGATCATTATGGAGGCCAACCGGAACCTAACCATGGGTTACGTGACAACAACAACCTCAATAGTGTTAAGCTCAACCTTCCATCCTCCAAAGTAACTTGTGATCCGGAGGCATACATGGAATGGGTACTACAAATGGAGAGGGTATTTGACACCAATGAGATGACCGAAGAGAGAAAGGGTACCTATGCTATTTCTACCTTCGAGGCCAATGCTTCTACTTGGTGGGAGTCTATGAAGAGGTCTAGGAGAAGGATGAATTTACATTTGAATGTGACTTGGGATGATTTTAAAGGGCTTATGAATGCCAAGTACATAACTCAAAGGTATCGGCAAGAGCAACTCAAGAAGCTCTATGATCTCAAGTAAGGTGTCAAAACGGTGCATGAGTACCATGATGAATTTGAGAAGATCCGGATGGCATTAGATATGGACACCGAGTGTGTAGAACAAGCAATGATCCGCTTCAAGAATGGATTGAGCTATGGCATAGCTTCTCAATTGAGATTGCATACTTATCTTTCACTTCAAGATCTACTTGAAGCCGCCATTGAAGCCGAGAGTTGGCTTAAAGGAGAGAGGTCCAAAAACAACACTCGTACTACTACAAGCAAGCAAAAAGAGTGGAAGACTCCAAGTGCAAACTTTCCAAGTGCAAGTGCTAGCAAAGAAGTGAAGAAGCCTTATGAGAAGACTACACCACACCTGGAAGGTACTTCTAAAACTCGCTTGAGTAATCCTATTTCTACTTCTACTCAATGTTACAAGTGCAAGGGCTTTGGGCATATTGCTAAGGAATGCTCTACAAAAAGAACCATGGTTGTGGTTGGTAATTGGTGTATGAGCAAGAAAGTGAGTCCGAAAATGAGGGAGTAGAGGAGGATGAGGAAGTTGATTGTGAGGAGGCCGTAGAAGAGGATGATGGTCCTCAAATGTTCTTGGTGGTTAGGAGGAGCTTGGAGGGCTCACTGCCTAGGCAGCCAGGCGCCCCGCCCGGCCACCCAGGCGCCCCGCCCGGCAGGCGCCCAGCCACTTAGGCGCCCCGCCCGGCCACCTCAGGCGCCCCGCCTGGCCACCCAGGCGCCCAGCCAGGCCACCAGGTGCCCCGCCTGGCCACAAGTTCCCCAGCTCACTGCCTAAGTTCCAGGCGCCCCGCCTAGGCCTAGCCGCCCCGCCTAGAACGCTGAAGACTACCAATTTTGGTTGTGAACTTCCTATTTTGCCCTTAAGTGGCTTGTATGTTTTAACTAGGCCTAGGGGCTTTCTAGTCATTTCAATTTAGTCTTAGAAAGCTCTATGAATAGAGCACTTAGCCATTTCATTTCATTAACCAAGGAGATACAAGATATTCACTTACACTTGGTTTGGAAGGGCTTGGATGATGTGAGCTCGGGGGATACTTTGAAGACCATGCATTGGAGCTCAGTAGATGAAGGAATGGAAGGCCTCAGCACAGTGGGCGGAGCACCCAGCAGCAAAGGGAGGAGCGCCCAGCACCAAGGGCCACCAGGCGGACCGCCTCACCTTGGGGAGGAGCGCCCAGCCGAGTCCACTGCCAGCTTTTATGGGCGGAGCGCCTACTACATGGGCGGGGCGCCCAAAACGCTGAAAGTTCCATCTTTTTGTGTAAAGTTCCTAGTTTAGCCCTAGGTGTTCTACTATGTCCTAAACTACTTAAGGGGCTTTTTAGTCTTTTCATTGCTTGTGGAAGGGTGTTATAAATACACCCTTCATCACTTAATGCCATTTACTACACTTTGAACACACATTAAATGAGCTTTGCTCTCAAGAAACCTTGTAAATATTTTGGCTTGAATTCAATTGGAAGATTCCAAGTTGACCTTCAATCCGTCTTTGATCATTCTATTTGCGAGAGTCAAGTATCTCTTGAGGATAGTTGCATAGCGTAGGTGATTGATAAGCCTCAAATTGGAGCCAAAGCGCCAACCATCAAGAGCCAAGCTTGGGAGCACAAGGAAGGCAAGTCACGGGCTCCGGGAAGCGATTTGAAGATAATTCAAAGGAGCGCCAAGGAAGGAGGACCACCTAGGCTTCAAAGGAGGGGCTTGGGAGACACATTTTGAGCCGTTTCAAGAACATCCAGGAAGGGGCGGACCGCTTGTTTCACTAGGCGGACCGCCTACTAGAATGCAAGCCTCTGGATCTCTGGCCGCCTCTATTTTGGGCGGACCGCCTACTTCAAGTAGGTGGGGCGCCTACTCCAAGTAGGTGGGGCGCCTACTCCAAGTAGGTGGGGCGCCTACTCCAAGTAGGTGGGGCGCCTGTTTTGCCTACAAAGCACTAGGCGGGGCGCCTCTTTTCACTAGGCGGGGTGCCTACTTCCGAGCCATTTGAAGACTTGTTTTTTATGGAGTAATTCCTATTCTAGCCGTAAGTGTTTCTATTGCACTAACTTGTCTTATGGGCTTTTAGTCATTTCATTTAGAAGTGTGGTGAACCTATAAATACCACACTTAGTCATTTATTTCATTAGCTAGTTTTGAAGATAGAATTGAGAAGATAGAATAGGCTTGGCCTTTCTTGTTGAAGCGTTGACTTCATGTATCTCTTACGTTGAATCCATGGTTGATGCAGGGTAAAACACGCGGAAGCTAAACACGACACAAACAAGGCGGAAGCGATAAAACAAGATACGAGATATCTAAGATATCGAGAAATTTAAGACTAGGAAGGCAAGAAATAGAAGAAAGAATCGAATTCAATTCATTAACGGTAATTGAATTCAAGAGGGAGAAGGGAAATTTGAACCTTACAATGGAATCTAACTAGATGTCGATCTCTATAGGTTCCAAGTCGAGACATACACGAGCCTCGGGCTCAAACAAGAAGGGCTCGGCCTCTTCAATGTTCTCTCTCAAGATTCTATCTTCAATAATGGCTAACTTATTAAATGAAGAGCAAATGTGCTATATATACATTTACAATGTCAAATGGACAAAAATGGCCCCTGAAGCTGATTCTGCCTCGCTGCTCAACATTAAGCCTTCGCGATCGCGCAAGGACTTATGCGATCGCGCAGAACACCATCTAAAGCATCGCGATCGCGCAACATGGCTCGCGATCGCGCAGGACTCCAGCTCCATCAACTTGGTCTTCGCCTTCGCGTTTAAGGGGCGCTGTCGCGCAGGCCAAACCAATCCCCTTTGCGATCGCGCAGGTAGTGACGCGATCGCGAAGAACAAATGTTCTTCCTCAGGCAGTGAGCTCCCAGTGTGCTCCCCTGTTTTGCCCTGTTTTGGGCTGCCTGTTTTCCTGCCCTGTTTCCTCTGTTCTCGGCGCTCCACTGCATGATCTTCCAAGACGTTCCCGGAGGCCTTGACTCGTATCCGTTGTGCTCTCGAGCTTGGCTTTTGATGGTTGTCGTTTAGGCCATTTTATATTGCATCATCCTCCCCTTCTTGAAAGGATTTCGTCCTCGAAATTGAACCATCAAAACCTACAATCAAAACAAGCACAACCAAAACTTCCTACTTCACAAGTAGGTTAGCTTAACAAGAATAAGTGCGAGTGGTGTGGAAAACACACTCTTGTGATAGAGCCAAGCATCAATATCTATGAAAAAGCTTATATCCCCAAAAGAGACAACAAATTCTTGGCTCGACAAGAACAAGCACTCATAATCAAAACAAGCAAAGAGATCAAGGATATGCATGTAGCAATTAAATTCCCCATGACCCCTAAGCCCATGACCAACACACCAAGCCTTCAAATCAATTTTATCACAAAGTGACACATCGGCTTTGGCATGCTCAACACTCAAGGTGTGCTCAACATATGGGATGGAGTAAGTAAAATAGTTCAATTCACAACTAACATCGACTACTCCACTCCCCTTCTTAAGAGCATCCTTACACACACCGAGAGGTACCTCCTCACCTCCAAATTCACCTCCAAGACGATCCTCCTCACTAGACAAACTCTAAAGGAAAGTCTCCAAAATAGGTTCTTCATCATTATAGTCCATACAACGAAGGCTAGGACTACTAGAAGATAGGTCGACACGACCAATACCAAGACCACTCTCCTCACTCGGAGTTCCAAACGTTGGATCATCCATAGAGCCTAACTTGACAGACCATGGAGGTTCGACTCTACTACCGACCCTAGTCCGATACAACTCACCACCACAAATGAGATTG
Source organism: Petunia x hybrida (assembly GCA_037355625.1). Classification (NCBI taxonomy): domain Eukaryota; kingdom Viridiplantae; phylum Streptophyta; class Magnoliopsida; order Solanales; family Solanaceae; genus Petunia; species Petunia x hybrida. The sequence continues at coordinate 289,411 of JBBBVM010000640.1, read as the reverse complement.
CCTTCAAACAATAGAAATGTAAAGGCATGCACCTCAAATTCATGGTTACACAAAAGCATAGAATCAAGACTAGGTTCTTCACTCTCACTCGAGGAGTCATCGAAAATAAATCGATTCATCTCACACACGAGAGACTCCTCAAGGTCACATCCATCCTCACTACGACACAAGGAACCACCACTATCAATTAAGCAATCGAAGGGAAGAATAAGATTATCATGCAATTCATCTTCTCCTTTATCAAATATAGGTTGGGTGTCATAACAAGGTTCACAAGCAAGGTCAACTACGACATCTTCACTAAAGAGAGGTTCAATGAAAACCGAGCTCACATCATGATGTGGCTTTTCAACCCTCTCAACTAGTGGTTCAATTTCACACACAAGTTGACCCGAAGGCTCTACACTAGTTACAAACACATTATAGTCGTGCAAATCATCAACTAGTCTAGAGTTCTCACTAACAACATCACAAGACAAGGAAGTAGCATGCTCAAGGGAGGAAGGACTAACACATACCTTTGAAGTGTCATGAACGTCTTCACCTTGTAGCTCACATTCGGCATCTCCTTCACCTTTCCTTTCAATCTCGGAACATGGTTGAGGCTCCATCAGTTTGCCTCCAAGAATCCCTACACAAGAATTCAAACACATAGAAGAAAAAGATAAAAGGTTAAGGTTAGAATAAGGGGTGCCCTCACTCTCAATTTTTCTTTTTCCCTCTTTCTTTTCCCTCATTTTTTTTCCAAGGTCGGGTGTAGATTCAGGTGGCGACAACTCACTCACATCACTCAACACAACCTCTCCTTTTTCCACTCGAGAGTTGTCACCGGTCGCTTCCTTACTCCTCTCTATCTTTTATCTCTTAAATTCGGGCGAATTGGGACGAGGCCCAAGAATACCCATAGCCGGAGTAGGTGGACTTTTCACGTCAATCCGGAATCTAGGACTAGGAGACTCATCACTTGATGTCTCCTTCTTCTTCATTGGTGAACCACTCGGCTTTGGAAGTGGCTTCGGGCTCACCTTGTTGACATTTGCCAACTCTTTTGTAGCACTAGTCCCACCATTGCTTGTGTTTGTAGGACTTCTTGTTTGCACACTGTTGCTCATGGAATGAAGTTCTTGCTCCTTGCTCCTTTGCCTAGCCAAAGAAGGGGCACTAGTAGGCACTCGGCTCTTCGCCCGGTAAGGCACAAAGTCGTAGACTCTTTGCCCTACGCCCACAAGATACGCATCCTTCACCACACTATATCGCACCCTCTTCCCCTCCAACCACGGCTCACCCATCCACACATCAACATGACGCATGGGATACACGTCACACCACACATAGCATTTATAACTCCCATGAGATATGAGTACCCGAACCTCCTTAGAAACCCACACTCCCTCATATTCATAAGGATGCTCTAGCTTATGGCATGGTATCCTAAGCCTATCAACCAAAGAGGTGCTAATACAATTGGCATCGGTATCACCAATCTTGAGCAAGTATCCTCCAATACCATCTACCTCAACAACGAACCTACGTCTACCCAAGTTTTGTAGATTGGCATCCAAGTGAGGACTTGAATGCCCACGAGTGTCAACACCAACAACTTGGGACTTCCTTATCCCTCCACTAGTGGCAACACCACTAGGACAAACTCCACTTCCCGTCACTCTCCCAACATTAGCAATGTTGTTGGAAGTCAAGGAAGGAACCTCGCCATGGAATCCATAAGTGCCTCTCGCCTTGGATCCATAGCCCATAGTACTACTCCTACTACAACCATCCACGCCCCTCACGGCACATAACCCCTTTATAGCAAAAGCAACACCATCTATCATACCACCCTCCACATGGGAATTAGAAGCATTAGGCCGCTTAGCGTACCTAGAAGATGCAAGCTTCTTCTTTGCCACGGAACAACCACCACCACCTCCCATACTAATGGAAGGTCCTCCACTACTCCCTTGTACTCCATTAGCAACATCAAGAGAAGATGCATAAGAACAATTCATATACTCAACATCATCAGCAACTCTATCTATGTCACTATCATGCTCAAGTTCATCACAAGTAGAGTAAGTAGGATCAATGTACCTTGAAGCGTCACCATCTTCGATTTCTTGACTAGAAGCATAGGAATCATCACAATCTTCATCACAAGCCTCATAGTCTTCATCAATTTCACGATCATCATAGTGAGCCGCTTCTATCTCCATAGGAGCCATGGTTTCCATCATCATAGCAATGGCCATCATCTCCCTCATAGGAGCCATAGTCTCCATCATCACCATACGAGTCATAGCAACTCGCATCATCACCACATGAGCCACAATCTACTCCATCATCATTGTCCGACATTGTTGCAATCACCAAAGAACAAAACCTCCCAAAAGTCACTCTGATAAGACCCAAACCCCCCACAAGACCCTTCACTCGGAGCCAAGCCAAGTTGATCCAAGATACCCATCTTCACTTGACTTGGAGAGACATGAATGGAGGCGCTGAGAGTGGCTTGAAGGTCATGCTCTTGAGTGCCATGGATGGGGGATCACTTAGTCTACTTGAAGAGGCATCCGGAGCACGTTTGGAAGCAACTCAAGAAGCCACAGGAACGGGCGGACCGCCTACCCAACTAGGCCGGCCGCCTAGTTTTTGATCACTCTCTGGATTCTGCACCAGGCGGACTACCTCTGCAAAACGGGCGGACCGCCTACTCCAAAGGGGCTGGGCGCCTACTTCAACTAGGCTGAGCGCCTACTCCTAGAAGGCTGGGCGCCTACTGAGGCGCCTACTTTGCTGAGAAGATGCGGGAATCCTAGTTTTATGCTATGTTTTGGACAACTATAGCCCTACGTGGCCTTTATTGTTTAAACCCACTTTAGGGGTATTTTTGAGCTTTCATTATGTGTAAGTGAAGTCTATAAATACTTCACAAACCTCTTCAAACCTTAGCTTACCTTTGAATCTTATGAATGATGAATAGAGTTTATCTCTTTGTTGAAGAAACCCTTTCTTTGGTTGCTTGAATTCACTAGTGGAACCTAGTTGAGTCTTGAACCGAAAACCCGACCATTCTACTTGCGAGTTCTTTGTCGACTCGAGGGTAGTTGCATAGTGTAGGTCCTTCTAGACGCCGATTCGAGGGTATCTCGGGACAAGTTCCCCGTGGTTACTTCGAAGGGAGTTCGAGAAGTGTCTCGCTCTCCTATCTTTATTGTTTGTCGTTTTTGATTCTTATCATCTTGGTATCAGAGCAAGGCTCGGGTTTTGTTTCTACAAACCTCCGACCCTTGATTCTTCGTGCCTAGGTTAGTTTCGACTTTAGGTTCTTGTTTATCGCTTTTGAAAAGAAGAAAAACACAAAAAAATAGAAAAAGAAGAAAAAAAAACACCAAAAAAAAAATTGTGATCATGGATTCTTGGTTTGTTGGACCCATTGTGTGATTGTTATTGGGGTTTGTTCCTTATTGGAAACCCGTTCTTTTGGTACCCTATACCCTCGATTTGGAGTTGAAAGGCAAGAATTGAAAATTTGAAACCCCCTTGAAAATTTGAAAATTTGAAACCCTAAGCTTAAAGTTGATGAACATGGTAGATTACTTGTTTTTGATTGGGGTTTGATAAAAGTTGTTGGGGTTTGTCCTTTGTGATCGAAACAACATTGGGGTACCTTTGAATTGCTAAAACAACGTTGGAATTGTTGAATTTTGGGGTGCAAAACCAAGAAAATCGTGTTTGAAACTGTGCTGAAGCTTGCAGTGGGCGGAGCGCCTAGCGCAAGGGGCGGACCGCCTCTTTTGGTTGAACTCTCTGGAAATTGCAGAGGCGGGGTGCCTACTAGAGTAGGCTGAGTGCCTACTTCCCCTCTGCAGAGAACCAGGCGGACCACCTACTCAGAACAGGTGGGGCGCCTACTCCTGAAGGGTGTGGTTTCGGGTAGATTCTTCTAGGATCTCTTGTTTATTTGATTGCATTGCATCTAGCTAGCATTTCTTTGAGTAATCTTCCCTACTTAAATTGTGCTAGCCCTTCTAAGCCATTAGGAAACTCAAGCCTAGACCGGAGATTAGAATTCAAAGAAGACTCGTAGTCTCTTTTGGCTCAAGTCCGCACTTAAAGAGCTTATCGTTCCAATAGAGTCCTATTAACTCCACTCACCCCGAAGTGCATTGGGTCTCAAGTTGAGCGGTTAAGTTGAAGGTTTACTATTCAACTTAGTGAAGCTTTGGATTCAAGCAAGAGTGAAAAAGCCATCACCACCAAACGAGTGATCCGAGAGAAACACTTGTGAGGGAGTGAGTGAGGTTGTTTTGCTAACGTTTGTTACGTGTGTAGGTACAATGTCCGTCGAAGGAGAAGATTTTGCTAAGAGTGCCCTTGCTACTATCCTTGCTAAATTGGATAGTATGAACTTGAGGATCGAAAGCCTTGAGAGGGTGACATCAAGTACCCTAGTTGAGCAAGGGACTTCTAATGTGCAATCGGAGAAGGGGACCCCGAGTGTCCAAATTGAGAAAGGGGCCCCGCGTGCCCGAGTTGATGGTATTGAGGGCACAAGTAGCCCAACCTTTACCCCGGAACAAGTTGTTGAGTTGCTCAATCGCCAACAACGGGTAAGGGAGGATCGTGATAGAATTGACCAATTGTTGGGCAATACCCAACGTGTGACCATTCCTAACCTTATGGGCAATCCCCAAAGGAATGCTCCACTTCCCGGACCAATCCGGAATGTTCAACCTCTTGAGCAAGTTGCACAAGCTCAAGAAGGGGAGGAGGATGATTATGGTAATGGTGGGTATGATGCTCACTTTCCATTTACGGGTCGGAATATGGATAGGGGTAGAGGCCGAGGTCGAGGGCCACCCATGGGGTATGTTGAAGGGAATGTTAGGAGAGATTATGGAGGTTATGGAGGTTATGGAGATCACTATGGAGGCCAACCGGAGCCTTTCCAAGGGGGTCGTGACAACAACAACAATCTCAATAGTGTGAAGCTCAATCTTCCAAGTTTTAAGGGGAATCGTGATCCGGCGGCTTACATTGAATGGGTGCTACAAATTGAAAGATTGTTTGACACCAATGATATGACCGATAAGAAGAAGGGTACTTATGCCATTTCATCCTTTGAATCCTATGCATCTACTTGGTAGGAGTCCGTCAAGAGGTCAAGGAGAAGAGCGGGAGTCCCCGTGAATGTGGGTTGGAATGACTTGAAGGGTATCATGAGTATCAAGTACATCACTCCTAGATATCTTCAAGAGCAACTCAAGAAACTATATGAGTTGAGGCAAGGTGTCAAGACGGTGCATGAATACTTTGATGAGTTTGAAAGAACTCGAATGGCCTTAGATATGGACACCGAAGATGAGGAGCAAGCCGTGATCCGTTTCATGAATGGCTTGAGCTATGGTATAGCCTCACAATTGAGATTGCATTCTTATCTCTCACTTCAAGAAGTCCTTGATGCCGCTATTCAAGCCGAGCAATGGCTTGATAAAGAAAAGTCCAACCGTTACAAGAGCAACACTTCTACTTCCATGGGCAAGCAAAAGGATTGGAAAAATCCTATAACGAGCGATCGGCTCATGTTTGAGCATGATGAATCACCTCGTGCGGATTCGTGAAAAGAGAGGATTCGATGCTTTCCCCATAGAATAAACTCCCAATGCAAGATTCACAAATGCAAGTGGCCCTAGTGGAGCAAGTGCAAGCAAGGATGTGAAGAAGCCATTTGAGACGTACACACCCAATGTAGGAGGTAATTCTAAAACTCAATTAAACACTCCTACTTCTTCTTCCATTCAATGTCACAAATGTAAGGGGTATGGGCACTTTGCCAAGGAGTGTCCTACGAAAAGGACCATGGTTGTTGGTGAAAATGCATATGAGCAAGAGAGTGACCCGGAAGATGAGGGAGTAGAGGGAGTAGAGGGAGATGAAGGAGTAGAGGAGAATTGTGAAGATGAGACGGTGGAGGATGAGGAACCTCATACTTTTCTAGTAGTGAGGAGGAGTCTAGGAGCTATGATTGTGGAGGACGGCGAAGCCTTGCAAAGGGAAAATCTTTTCCATGCTAGGTGTCGTGTCAAGGGTGTTGTGTGCTCTATGATCATTGACTCCGGGAGTTGCACGAATGTTGTGAGTCAATCTCTTATATCCCAATTGAAGTTGCCTACCGTGAAACACCCCAAGCCATATCGATTGCAATGGCTTAGTGAATGTGGGGAGCTCAAGGTAGTGAAACTAGTATTGATCAAGTTTAAAATGGGTAGTTATGTGGATGAACACTTGTTCGACGTTGTGCCCATGCAAGCTTGCCACCTTCTATTTGGAAGGCCTTGGCAATTTGATCGACAAGCGGTTCACGATGGACGTGTCAACACTTATACACTCCAACATGAAGGGAGGAAATTTGTTTTGAAGCCCCTAACTCCCAAACAAGTGAGTGATGACTACAACCGGATGAAGGAGTTGAGGGAGGCGGCAAAGGCCAAGTCAATCATTGAGACTAGCCCTTTGTCCAAAAACATGGTGGCAATCCCACCATCTTCTACCGGTGGCATATGTGCCATGATGCAACCGGGCGAGCTCTTGAAAGGAAATGATGGCAACAAGTTTCTCCTATGCCTAGTGCACAAAGGTATGGTTCTTACTACCGAAATTGATTATTCTTCTAACCCTTTGCCTAGTGCTTTTGCAAATGTCTTGAAGGACTTTGGGGACATGTTCCCGGATGAGATGCCCGATGACTTGCCTCCCTTGAGGGGTATTGAACATCAAATCGACTTTATCCCGGGATCTCAAATCCCAAACAAGCCGGCCTATAGAAGCAATCCCGAGGACACAAGGGAGTTGCAAAAACAAGTTGATGACTTGCTTTCCAAAGGCTTGGTGAGGGAGAGCTTGAGTCCTTGTGCCGTACCCGTCATTCTTGTCCCAAAGAAGGACGGCACTTGGAGAATGTGCGTGGATTGCCGAGCCGTGAACAAGATAACGGTAAAGTACCGTCATCCCATTCCACGTCTTGATGATATGTTGGATGAATTGAGTGGGTCGTGTGTCTTTTCCAAAATCGACCTTAGGTCCGGTTACCATCAAATCCGGATGAAACCCGGTGACGAATGGAAAACCGCATTCAAGACCAAATTTGGTCTCTATGAATGGTTGGTAATGCCCTTCGGGCTTTCCAACGCACCTAGCACTTTCATGAGACTCATGAACCATGTTTTGAAACCGTTTATTAACAAGTTTGTCATTGTCTATTTTGATGATATCTTGATCTATAGTAAGACAATAGATGAACATGTTGGCCACCTTAGGCAAGTGCTTGAAGTTTTGAGAGCCGAAAAGCTCTATGCTAACTTTAAAAAGTGTGCCTTTGGTGTGGAGAAGGTTGTCTTCCTTGGGTTTGTTGTGAGTGCCCAAGGAGTGGAGGTGGATGAGTCTAAGGTAGAGGCCATACGTGATTGGCCAACTCCTACCACCGTGACTCAAGTGAGGAGCTTTTATGGTCTTGCTAGTTTTTATAGACGATTTGTGAAAGACTTTAGCTCCATTGCCGCTCCACTCACCGAATTGGTGAAGAAGGACAATCCATTTGTTTGGGGAGAGCCTCAAGAGAAGACCTTCCAAGAATGGAAAAGTAGGTTGAGTACCGCCCCTCTATTGCAATTGCTCGACTTTGGAAAGGCATTTGAGGTTGAATGTGATGCCACGGGGGTGGGAATTGGTGGTGTTTTAATGCAAGATGGCAAACCCATAGCCTACTTTAGTGAGAAGTTGAAAGGGGCCTCCTTGAATTATTCTACATATGACAAGGAGTTGTATGCCCTTGTGAGAGCCCTTGCCCATTGGCAACATTACCTTTGGCCTCGAGAATTTATAATCAAGAGTGACCATGAGTCACTCAAGCATTTAAGAGACCAAGAGAAGCTCAATAAGAGACATGCCAAGTGGGTTGAATTCATTGAGTCCTTCCCTATGTTATCCAATACAAGAAAGGGAAGGACAATGTTGTGGCGGATGCGCTTTCTAGAAAGTTCGCGCTAGCCACCACTCTCACCTCTAAGCTCATGGGATTCGAGAGCATTAAATTGATGTATGCTCATGATCCAAAGCTAAAGAGTGTCCATGATGCTCTAGAGAAAGGGGAGAGAGTTGAAAAATACCAATGGGTTAATGGATTCATCTTTAAAAATGGTAGAGTGTGCATACCCGAGTCCTCATGGAGGGAATTACTTGTGCAAGAGGCACATTGTGGAGGACTCATGGGTCACTTTGGGGCAAGAAAGACTTTGGCCGTTCTTCAAGAACAATTCCATTGGCCGAAGATGAGGGTGCATGTGGAAAAGTTTTGCGCTAATTGCCTTGAGTGCAAACGTGCCAAATCTAAAGCCCACCCTCATGGGTTATACACCCCTCTCCCCGTACCTACTAGTCCGTGGTTGGATATATCAATGGACTTTGTCATGGGATTACCAAGGACTAGGGGGGCCACGATAGCATTTATGTTGTCGTGGATAGGTTCTCAAAGATGGCTCATTTCATTCCATGCAAGAAATGTGATGATGCCCAACACGTAGCTTCCTTGTTTGTTGAAAATGTTTTGAAGTTACATGGTGTGCCTCAAACTATAGTGAGTGATAGGGACACTAAGTTCCTAAGCCATTTTTGGCGAAGTTTATGGGGTGCTTTAGGCACCAAGCTTTTGTTTTCTACGTCCCACCACCCCCAAACCGACGGCCAAACCGAGGTGGTCAACCGAACCTTGGGTGCTCTTCTTAGGGCCATGACCCGAGGTAAGGCCGGGACGTGGATTGATAGATTGCCTCTAATGGAGTTTGCCTACAATCGTACATTGCATAGCATGATTGGCATGACTCCTTTTGAATGTGTTTATGGTTTTAACCCCTTGATTCCCCTTGATTCCCCTTGATCTAACCCCTTTGCCAAGGGAAATGGTTGTTAATTTTGAAGGTAAAGCGAGAGCCAAGGCTTTGGTTGAACTCCACGCAAAGGCGAAGAAGAATTTGGAGGAAACTTATGCTAAGGTTGCCTCCAAGAAAAACAAAGGACGCAAGAAGGTGGAACTCAAGAAGGGTGACTATGTGTGGGTGCACTTCCGGAAAGAAAGGTTTCCAAACGTTAGGAAAGGGAAGTTGGCACCCCGGGGAGATGGCCCATTCCAAGTGCTCTCGAAGATAAACAACAATGCCTATGTGGTCGACTTGCCAAGTGAGTATCAAGTTTCTAATACTTTCAATGTTTGTGACTTGGTTCCTTTGGATGTAGGTAGTGAAAAGGTCGTGAATGATGCTTCAATTTTGAGGAAGAAATCCTCTCAAGAAGGGGAGGATGATAAGACCCAAACCCCCACAAGACCCTTCACTCGGAGCCAAGCCAAGTTGATCCAAGATACCCATCTTCACTTGACTTGGAGAGACATGAATGGAGGCGCTGAGAGTGGCTTGAAGGTCATGATCTTGAGTGCCATGGATGGGGGATCACTTAGTCCACTTGAAGAGGCATCCAGAGCACGTTTGGAAGCAACTCAAGAAGCCACAGGAACGGGCGGACCGCCTACCCAACTAGGCCGGCCGCCTAGTTTTTGATCACTCTCTGGATTCTGCACCAGGCGGACCGCCTCTGCAAAACGGGCGGACCGCCTACTCCAAAGGGGCTGGGCGCCTACTTCAACTAGGCTGAGCGCCTACTCCTAGAAGGCTGGGCGCCTACTGAGGCGCCTACTTTGCTGAGAAGATGCGGGAATCCTAGTTTTATGCTATGTTTTGGACAACTATAGCCCTACGTGGCCTTTATTGTTTAAACCCACTTTAGGGGTATTTTTGAGCTTTCATTATGTGTAAGTGAAGTCTATAAATACTTCACAAACCTCTTCAAACCTTAGCTTAACTTTGAATCTTATGAATGATGAATAGAGTTTATCTCTTTGTTGAAGAAACCCTTTCTTTGGTTGCTTGAATTCACTAGTGGAACCTAGTTGAGTCTTGAACCGAAAACCCGACCATTCTACTTGCGAGTTCTTTGTCGACTCGAGGGTAGTTGCATAGTGTAGGTCCTTCTAGACGCCGATTCGAGGGTATCTCGGGACAAGTTCCCCGTGGTTACTTCGAAGGGAGTTCGAGAAGTGTCTCGCTCTCCTATCTTTATTGTTTGTCGTTTTTTATTCTTATCACACTCCCTCACGTGTATCACTCAATATTTGTACACTCAAGAGCGAGGCCTTATCAACTTGGGAACCAAGGTAATCACAACTAGCATGTCCAAGTTAAAGTTCGGAGTGGAATTAATGAGACTCGATGTAAGACGGCTATTTAAAGTGCGCACTTGAGGCCAAAATGAGTTCTACGACTCTTCTTTGAATTCTAATCTCCTCTACGCACGAATACCCTATACGCTAAAGGATTAGTGTCTTTCAAGCAGGCCAATTACCTTCAAAACACTAACCAAGAGGTATGGAAGAAAACGGGACACAAAAGATTTGACTCGAATTGGAACCAAACGGATTCGGAATCGGATGAAATTTTGTTTGTGATCTACAATCTCATCATATTTAATGGTCCAATTGGAGTTTAGATGTTTGGAAACTGTTCGGAAGCCGTTGCGAACGTTCTGTCCCAAAACTGGAAATCTGGAAAATTGTTTCTTCTTCGCTATCGCGTGCAGACGCGCGCTATCGCGAAGAACAAATTTTCAAAAATCAACCCCGACTCGAGTGCAACTTCAGTTTTTGGCACACAAATCAACCCCGACTCGAGTTTTACTCAGCTCCAACGATATCCAATGGTTTTTTCAACTATAACAACCAATTCCCAATGAGTTTAAACCTCTAACAAACAACAACAAAGCTTCGATTCAAGTTTGAAGCGTTTTCAAGAAATTTTCAACTTTTGGATTTGATTTTCGAGTTTTTGAATCGCAACACCAAAACACGGGATATAGGTATCAAAACGACGGGAATACAATAAGGAACAAACCCCAATACTTTTTAACACTCGGAGATTCGTATCCAACCCGCTCGACCAAATTTGTCAAGTTTTCTAGTTTTTCAATATTTTTGGTTTTCTTCAAATTTCAACAACAAACAACAACACAATAACGATACTAACACGTTGAACAAGGAACGGGGGTTTGTAAGAACATAACCCGAGCCTTGCTCTGATACTAACTGATGCAGTAGAAAAACACGCGGAAGCTAAACACGACACAAACAAGGCGGAAGCGATAAAACAAGATACGAGATATCTAAGATATCGAGAAATTCAAGACTAGGAAGGCAAGAAATAGAAGAAAGAATCGAATTCAATTCATTAACGTTAATTGAATTCAAGAGGGAGAAGGGAAACTTGAACCTTACAATGGAATCTAACTAGATGTCGATCTCCATAGGTTCCAAGTCGAGACATACACGAGCCTCGGGCTCAAACAAGAAGGGCTCGGCCTCTTCAATGTTCTCTCTCAAGATTCTATCTTCAATAATGGCTAACTTATGAAATGAAGAGCAAATGTGCTATATATACATTTACAATGTCAAATGGACAAAAATGGCCCCTGAAGCTGATTCTGCCTCGCTGCTCAACATTAAGCCTTCGCGATCGCGCAAGGACTTATGTGATCGCGCAGAACACCATCTAAAGCATAGCGATCGCGCAACATGGCTCGCGATCGCGCAGGACTCCAGCTCCATCAACTTGGTCTTCGCCTTCGCGTTTAAGGTGCGCTGTCGCGCAGGCCAAACCAGTCCCCTTCGCGATCGCGCAGGTAGTGACGCGATCGCGAAGAACAAATGTTCTTCCTCAGGCAGTGAGCTCCCAGTGTGCTCCCCTGTTTTGCCCTGTTTTGGGCTGCCTATTTTCCTGCCCTGTTTCCTCTGTTCTCGGCGCTCCAATGCATGATCTTCCAAGACGTTCCCGGAGGCCTTGACTCGTATCCATTGTGCTCTCGAGCTTGGCTTTTGATGGTTGTCGTTTAGGCCATTTTATATTGCATCAATGGTGGATCACCGCTAGTGTGAGTCCCGTTTAATGGTTCAAGTCTCTTCTCCCTTTTGAATCAATCTATGTGTTTAGTTTGGTTCATTCTTTCTTCTATTTCTATTCTCCCCAATCCCTTATTTCTTGTTATCTTATGATTATTGCTTCCGCATCTGATGTAGGGAATCAAACCCAGAAAGTAAAAGATAGAGAACGAGACGTAACTCGATCAATAATCTCAAGTAGCAACGGAGAACTCGTTCCGTTACACCCCGAGAGAATGTCAAGAACACCTACGCTAGGCAACTACCCTCGAGTCAACTAGAACTTGCAAGTAGAATGATCGGGGCGGGGTTGTTAGGCAACTAGAATCCACTAGAAGTAAACAAGTCCCAAACTCAAGGTTGATTTTCATAAACCCAAAGAGATCCCTCTTTACAATGTTAATTCATCATTCAAAACAAGCTAAGGAATAAAACTAGCTATCTAGCTATTTATAGATGTTTTTAGACACTAAGTAAAAGGTCTAAAGTGCCCACACTTAGGCTTAGGAATAAAAGACCAAGTAGGGTCAAAACAGTAAAAGTCTAATAAATCTGCGAGCTGGGAGGGGCGCCTGAAGCTGGGAGGGGCGCCTGGCTTGTGCTGAGTCTGGGCGGGGCGCCTGGGGGTAGGCGGGGCGCCTGGGTTAGGCGGGGCGCCTGGGCTGGGGCCTAGGTAGGCGGGGCGCCTGTGCACCATTTTAGTCCTTAGGCAGTGAGCTTCCCAGGCGGGGCGCCTGGGGCTAGGCGGGGCGCCTAGCTGTGCTGGGCCTCCCTCCTCCTCTTTAGGCGTGGGGCCTAATGCTGAGACCATCCGGAACACTTCCAAAGCCCTTGACTTCAAGTCCTTTGTATCTTCCAAGCTTGGCACATGTTGGAAAGTGTTGGAAAGTGTCTTGGCTCGATTTGCCCCGCATCATCCTCCCCTTCTTAAGAGATTTCATCCTCGAAATCAATGCATGCACGACCATGGCATCATCTCTTCGGGGTGCCCAATGCTCTCCTCCCTTGTAACCCTTGATCGTCACTTTGACATAGGTCTCTTCCAAGATCTGCCTTGCCTTAACATGGAGATTAGAACCTACAAGCAACGACAAGCAAACACAAGATTTCCTACTTTGAAAGTAGGTTAGTGCAAGAAGTGTGGAAAACACACTCTTGTGATGTAACCAAGCATCAATGATAAGCACAAATATCAAGTCTCCAAAGAGAACAATAAGTAATTGGTTAAAGATCATCACGCACCTAACACAATAGTGATCAAATAAGCCATGGGGATATGAAAAATGCAAGATCAAACTATCAAAATCCCCTTGAACCTTAAGCTCAAGATCAACAAACCAATCCCTCCTCAAAGTGTGATCAATATGTGGAGTGGAGTGAGTCAAATAGCCCACCATACAAGTGACATCAAGTACTCCACTCCCCTTCTTTAGAGCATACTTACTCACACCAAGGGATTCCTTTGCACCTCCAACTTCATCACCTAAGCAACCCTTCTCAAAAGACAACCTATCAAGAAAGGCATTGATAATGGCCTCTTCTTCATCATAACCCAAACAAGCAATAGTGGGGTCACTCAAAGAACCATTTACCTCACTCAAATTCTCAAACAAGTGGTTGCCCAAGGAATCAAATCCTTCACACCATGGGGGTTCAATTTTACTATTCACCCTAGTTCGATACAAGTCATTACCACTAATGAAAATGCCTTCAAACAATGGATTAGTGTAAACATGCATTTCTCTATCATGATCAAGCATAGACAAGTTATCAAGACTAGGTTCACTTGAGGAGTCATCATAGACAACCTTGTCCAATTCATGCAATTTGGACTCCTCAAGATCACTATCCTCACCACAACACATTGGTCCACCAAATAGAAGCAAATCAATAAGGGTGTGATCAACTATCCCATCATCTCCTTTATCAAAGATTGGCGGTGTGTCATAGCAAAAGTCACAATCATTGTCAACTACCAAATCTACACTAGAGAGAGATTCAATGAACAATGAACTCACATCATGATGTGGCTTGGCATTTCTCTCGGCTAGTGATGCACAATCACACACAAGTTGACTATTAGACTCTTCACTAGTGGCATATTCACAAGATGCATCACAAGCTCCAACTAGTGTTGAGTCATCATAAGTCAAATAGCTAGTAAGCTCATGAAAGGGTGGAGCAACACTTACATTTGTAGTACTTCCTTGGTCACTCACAAGGCTTGAAGTGTCATGTGCAACCCCTTCTTCATAAGGCTCACATTGAGAACTTTCCTCCTCTTGTCTTTCCTTCCAAGCACATGGTTGAGGCTCCAATGGCTTGTCTTCAATTGTACCTACACAAGAACAATCACTAGAAAAAGTAGAAGATGAAGAATTGTTAGAACAATGGGTGCTCTCACTCTCAATATTTCTTTCCTCACCTCTCTCCTCTCTCAATTTTACCTCATGGTCAAGTGTAGTTGGTGGTGACAATCCACTCACATCACTCCTCAAGTCCTCTCCTTTTTCCTCTCTTGGATTGTCACCGGTCACTCCCTCACTTCTCTCTATCTTTTCTCTCTCATTTGAAGTGGAGTGACTCTCACTTTGATCATTCTTTGGCAAGACAACAAGATTGTTTGCCTCGGGTTCAAGTACAATGGGTGATTTGGCTTTAGCCGCTTCCCTCAACTCCCTCATCCGCTTGTAGTCATCACTCACTTGTTTGGGAGTTAGGGGCTTCAACACAAATTTCCTTCCTTCATGTTGGAGCGTGTAAGTGTTGACACGTCCATCGTGAACCACTTGTCGGTCAAATTGCCAAGGCCTTCCAAAGAGAAGGTGGCAAGCTTGCATTGGCACAACGTCGAACAAGTGTTCATCCACATAACTACCCATTTTAAACTTGATCATTTCTTGTTTCACTACCTTGAGCTCTCCACATTCACTAAGCCATTGTAATCGATATGGCTTGGGGTGCTTCACGGTAGGCAATTTCAATTGAGCTATTAGAGATTGACTCACAACATTAGTGCAACTCCCAGAGTCAATGATCATAGAGCATACAACACCCTTAACACGACACCTAGCATGGAAAAGGTTTTCTCTTTGCAAGGTTTCGCCATCCTCCACAATCATAGCTCCTAAGCTCCTTCTCACAACTAAGAAAGTATGAGGTTCCTCATCCTCCACCATGTCATCTTGATCATCCTCCTCTACATCATCCATAGATAGACCATTTCGAGTGGGTTTTGGAGGTGGAGTAGTCCTTTGGGGCTTGCCCAAAAGGTGGGGATTGCCCATTTGTTGGGAATTGCCCAACACTTGCTCATTTCCTTCACGGTCTTCCTTTACCCGTTGTTGACTAAGCAATTCAACAACTTGTTCCGGGGTAAAGGTTGATCCACTTGTGCCTTCTCCAGCTTTGCCTTGGACGCTCGGGGTCCCTTCCTTTACTCGGACACTCGGGGTCCCTTGCTTTACTTGGACACTCGGGGTCCCTTTCTCAACTTGGACATTGGAAGTCCCTTGTTCAACTAGAGCACTAGAGTTCACCCTCTCAAGGCTTTCAATCCTCAAGGTCATACTATCCAATTTGGCAAGGATAGTAGCAAGGGTACTCTTAACAAAATCTTTGCCTTCGGTAGACATTGTACCTACAAAGAAAGAACAAGAGTTAGTAAAATAACCTCACTCACTCCCTCACAAGTGTTTCACTCGGTTCACTCCATTTTAGTAGTGGTGGATGTTTCACTCGGACTTGATTACCAAAAGCTTCAAGTAGTTGACCACCAATCCTCAACTCAACCAACTATTCACAAGCCAATTGTACTCCGGGGTGAGTGGAGTTAATATGACTCAATGAACGCTAGGCACTTTGAAATGAGGACTTGAATCAAAAGATACTACGGATCTTCTTTGAATTCTACTCTCCTTCCTAGGCACGAAGATCCTAATAGCTCAAAGTAATTAGTACTAGTTCGAGTAGGATTATACTCTAATAGCACTAATCGGAAGCAATGCAATAAACAAAACAAGAAATCCTAGAAGAAACTACCCAAGACATCAACTTCAGCACTCAGGAGGGGCGCCTGAACTCAGGAGGGGCGCCCAAAATTTTGCAGGCAATCAGGCGGGGCGCCTGGGACCTAGGCGGGGCGCCTGAGGTCTTAGGCAGTAGCCAAGTCAGGCGGGGCGCCTGGCTTAGGCGGGGCGCCTGGGCCTGGGACAGTTTCAACACGTTCCAAACTTGTTCCAAGTCGATTTCCAAGCTCCAAATCCGATGTTTTCAACTTGTTCTCACAATCCAACGATACCCAAAGTTGCTTTTGATCTTCCTTATCAAAACCCAATCAAATTTGTATCCAAACAAACAATCAAATCAAGGTTTAAGGTCAAGAACTTCAAGAACACTAGGGTTTATCAAAAGGGTTTCAACAAGGATTGTGATTCATCAAAGTTGGTGTTATACATGTTCAAATTCCACAAAATTGGTACCAAATCGTTTGTTTTTCAAAGAAGATCAATCCCCAAAATCAAGTTTCCAATCAAACATCAATCCAACCCAAGAATCAAGCCAAAAATCATCAAGAACAAGTTCATCAAGGGTTTAAGGAAAACTTGGGGTTTCAATTTTTCAAACTTCACCAATCCAAGTAATTTTGGTACCCAAGCAACGGGAATTCAATAACTTCAACAATAAGAAATCTAAAGAAAAGATACTAGGCACGAAGAATCAAGGGTCGGGGGTTCGTAGAAATGATACCCGAACCTCGCTCTGATACCAAATGATGTAGGGAATCAAACACGGAAAGTAAAAGATAGAGAACGAGACGTAACTCGATCAATAATCTCAAGTAGCAACGGAGAACTCGTTCCGTTACACCCCGAGAGAATGTCAAGAACACCTACGCTAGGCAACTACCCTCGAGTCAACTAGAACTCGCAAGTAGAATGATCGGGGCGGGGTTGTTAGGCAACTAGAATCCACTAGAAGTAAACAAGTCCCAAACTCAAGGTTGGTTTTCATAAACCCAAAGAGATCCCTCTTTACAATGTTAATTCATCATTCAAAACAAGCTAAGGAATAAAACTAGCTATCTAGCTATTTATAGATGTTTTTAGACACTAAGTAAAAGGTCTAAAGTGCCCACACTTAGGCTTAGGAATAAAAGACCACGTAGGGTCAAAACAGTAAAAGTCTAATAAATCTCCGAGCTGGGAGGGGCGCCTGAAGCTGGGAGGGGCGCCTGGCTTGTGCTGAGTCTGGGTGGGGCGCCTGGGGTAGGCGGGGCGCCTGGGGTAGGCGGGGCACCTGGGCTGGGGCCTAGGTAGGCGGGGCGCCTGTGCACCATTTTAGTCCTTAGGCAGTGAGCTTCCCAGGCGGGGCGCCTAGCTGTGCTGGGCCTCCCTCCTCCTCTTTAGGCGTGGGGCCTAATGCTGAGACCATCCGGAACACTTCCAAAGCCCTTGACTTCAAGTCCTTTGTATCTTCCAAGCTTGGCACATGTTGGAAAGTGTCTTGGCTCGATTTGCCCCGCATCATCTTAGTTTATCGCTTCCGCCTATTTGGGTCTTATCAGTTTGGTATCAGAGCAAGGCTCGGGTTTCGTTCTTACGAATCCACGTTCCTTGTTCATCCTATCTTTTAGTTTAGTTTATTGTTATTGGTGTTCTTGTTCTTGGAGAAAAGAAGAAAAACAAAAAAATTGAAAAAGTGAAAAAAAAAATACAATAAAATTCTTATTGTGGATTGGATTTGATGATTCCTTTGGTGTTTGATATCGGAGATTGATCTATGATGATTACCCGTTGATTTGGTACCCTTGTTATATGATTTGGTGTTGAGAATCAAAGTTGAAAAAAATCAAAAACCCCAAAATTGAAAAACCCTTGAATTTGATTGAGATTTCTTGATTTGGATTTCTTATGGATTGGGTGTTGTTATAAATCATTGGGGATTGATTGGAGTAGTTGAAAACACCATTGGGTACCTTCGGATTTGGAAAAAAACCTTGAAAACATTGGAAATTTGGATGCAAAAGGGCCAAAAACCCGTTTTCAGACTGTGCTGAAAGCACCAGTAGGCGGGGCGCCCCAATTAGTAGGTGGTCCGCCTATTTTTTTGTTGCTCTCTGTATTTTGAGTAGGCGGGGCGCCCACCCTAAGTAGGCGGACCGCCCACTCCTGGAGGGCCTCCGTTTGGCTTCGTTCCGTGTCTTTTTGTGATCCGTTTGCTTCTGTACCTCTTGGTTAGTGTTTCTAAGGTATTAGTCCTACTTTATTAACACTAATCTTTGATTCCTTAGGGTGTTGTGTGTCTTGGAGTCTTTACTTAAAGTCGTAGATCTTGCTTGCTTCAAGTGCGCATTAAACTAGCTTCCGTACATCGAGTCACTTAAACTCCATTCCGAACCATTACTTGGGTGCATTATGATGCAACCCAAATTGCATCGAGACCATTCACTCGAAGTCAAGCCAAGGATATACACGACGCTCACCTACACTTGGTTTGGAGAGGCATAGGTGATATGAGCTCGGGAGAGGACTTAAAGACAATGTATTGGAGCTCAATCAATGTGCAAACTGGGCAGGAAACAGTGCAGGAAGCAGGGGAGCAAAATAGGGAAAAACAGGGGAACACCTGCCGAGCTTACTGCCTGAAGCTGAACTTTTGTTCTTCGCGATCGCGTGCACACCATCGCGATCGCGAAGGGGAATTATTTTGTCTTCGCCTTCGCGCCTTGTCTCGCGCGATCGCGCGACTCAGCATTTAAGTGTGCCTCACGATCGCATATATCCTTGCGCGATCGCGATGAACACTTGAGCAGCTGCGGACCAGAATGTAGGAAAACATTGTAAAGGGGTGTTATAAATACACCCCTCCCTCATTTATTGCTTAATAGCTTACTTTGAACACAAAAATATTAATGAGCATTGCTCTTGAACCTTGTAACAATTTTGGCTTGAATCAATTGGATGAATCCAAGTTGCTCTTCAATCCGTCTCTGATCATTCTATTTGCTCGAGCCACATGACTCTTGAGGATAGTTGCATAGTGTTAGGTGATTCTTGTCAATCGTTTGGGGTGTAACGGAACAAGTTCTTCGTTGCTACTCGAACTTTCGTGTGAGTCTCGTCTCGTTTTTATCTCTTTATCGCTTTCGTATTTTCGATTGCATCAGTTGGTATCAGAGCAAGGCTAGGGTTGCGTTCTTACAAACCCTCGTCCTACTCTTCGTGCTTGTCATCTTTGTTTCGTGCTTATTTCCTTGTTCTTGTTCTTGTTTTATTGAAAAGAAGAAAAAAATTCAAAAACTTGAAAACCCAAAAAAATTTGGTAGAAATCGCTTGTTGTTACGATTTTGTTGGTATTGATTATCGGGGATTGTTTGTTTACATAATCTCGACAATTGGGAACCAACAAAACACGTTTTGGAGTTGAAAATCGAAAGTTGGAAATTTAAACCCTAGGTGGAGAATTTGCCAAAAATTGCTAGAACTCAATTGGTGTTATGAATTCTTGTATGTTTGGTATCGGGGTTTATTCCTTATAGTTTTCCCGTCGTTTTGATACCACCATAACATCATTTGGAGTATTGTAGTGAAAATCAAAAATTTGATTCTTGAAGGTTTTGAAAATTTTTGAAGAACTTGTCAAAAATCATTGAAACAAGTTGTTTGTTGGTTGTTTGTTTGGGTGGAACCAGTGGGGATTGTTTTATACAGTTGGGGACACCATTTGAAAGCTTGAAAACTGAAAACAAGTTGAATTTGAGTTGTTGGTGTGCCAAAACTGCAGTTTTCTGTCGAGTTTCTGGTTCTGCTGCACAGACCTGCGCGATCGCGCAGTGTCCCACACGAAAGCGCCCTAAACTATTTTACTTCATCGCGATCGCGCCCCATCTCGCGATCGCGAAGGGCACTGAATTTCAGAAAATCCTAAAGTGGGACAGATTGTTCGCAAAGCTATCGTAACAGTTTCCAACCACCAAAACTCCCATAGCATCATCAAATATGGTGAGTTCCTAGATCACAAACCAAAATTCATCAAATTCCGAATCCGTTTAGTGACGATTCGATCTTTGAACATTTGATCGCGTCACTTCCGGTTAGTACTTTGAGGGTAACACTTCTACCTAATTAGTACTAATCCATTGTGCGAATAGGATCCTCGTGCCTAGAAGGAGAGTAGAATTCAAAGAAGATTCGTAGTTAATTGTTTGGTTCAAGTGCGCACCAAATAGCTTAGCATTTATCGAGTCCCATTGAATCCACTCTTCCCGAAGAGCATTTGGTTCTTGTATTTTGGTTTTATCATTGAGGAGGTTGCGCAACTACGAGGAGGCCATTGATCTCAAGCTTGTGTGAATCCAACCCCAACTTGAGTGAACCCGAGCGACAAACAAAAGTGAGGGAGTGAGTGAGGACTTTTACTCTAACCTCTTTTCTTGTTTTTGTTTGTTGTAGGTACAATGTCCAACGAAGGAGATGATACCACGAAGAATGCCTTGGCTACTATCCTTGCCAAATTGGATAGTATGAGCCTAAGGATTGAGAACCTCGAGAAGGTGACTTCGAGTATCCAAACCGAGAAAGAGACCCCGAGTGTCCATGTTGAGAAAGGGACCTCGAGTGTCCAAGTTGAAGCCGGTGAAGGTACTTCAAGTTCCACCTTTACCCCGGAACAAGTTGTTGAGTTACTTAGACAACAACGGGTAAAGGAAGATCATGAAAGAAATGAACAAGTGTTGGGCAATACCCAACGAGTGAGCATTCCTCACATAGTGGGCAATCCCCAAAGAAATGTTCCACTTCCCGGACCTATTCGACATATTCAACCTCTTGAGCAAGTTGATCAAGCTCAAGAAGGGGAGGAGGAAGAGTATGTTGGTAGTGAATATGGGGCTCCTAATCCGAATGGGAGAGCCATGAATTGGGGTCGTAATGTGGACCGTTGCATCAGCTGCCCACTCACTAAGGCATCTCAAATTCCTTAAGCTTAGGGTCATGCTCATACATAGGCTTAATACTCTCAAAACCCATAAGCCTAGAAGCTAGAGGGTTGCTAAGGCAAACTTCCTAGGCAATGCATCGGCTACTACATTCTCCTTTCCCTTTATGTAATGAATTACATAAGGAAAACTCTCTATGAACTCTATCCACTTGGCATGCCTCCCGTTCAAATTCTCTTGGCCTCTAAGTTGCTTCAAGGACTCATGGTCAGTCCTAATCACAAACTCTCTATGCTATAGGTAATGTTGCCAATGGGCTAATACTCTTACTAAGGCGTACAACTCCTTATCGTACGTGGAGTAATTAAAGGCTGTACCCTTAAGCTTCTCACTAAAATAAGCTATAGGCTTCCCATCTTGCATCAAAACTCCACCTATCCCGGCCCCTGATGCCTCACACTCAATGTTAAAGGCCTTACTAAAGTCGGGTAGTTGCAGCAATGGGGAAGATTTAAGCCTATGCTTCAACTCTTGTAAAGCCCTCTCTTGAGACTCTCCCCACACAAACAGTTGGTCATTCATAACAAACTCGGTAAGGGGTGCTGCCACAGTGCTAAAGTCCCTAACAAATCTCATGTAAAAGCTAGCCAACCCATGAAAACTCCTAACATGCGACACACTAGTAAGGGTAGGCCAATCTATAATAGCTTCTACTTTCGTCTCATCAACCTCAACACCATTAGCACTCACAACGAAACTAAGAAAGAAAACACGTTCCACACAAAAGAAACACTTTTTAAAATTAGCATACAACTTTGTAGCCCTCAAAACTTTAAGTATTTGCCTTAGGTGTTCTACATGCTCATCCGCATTTTTACTATAAATAATTATGTCATCAGAATACATAACAACAAACTTATTTATAAATGGTTTCATCACATGGTTCATTAACCTCATGAGGGAACTAGGTGCGTTAGAGAGGCCAAAAGGCATCACTAACCATTTATAGAGACCAAACTTGGTCTTGAATGCGGTCTTCCATTCATCACCCGATTTCATTCAGATTCATGGTTGCTGTCACGACCCAACCTAGGGCCGCAACAAATAATTGACACTAAGTATCGATCATCACTAACCCTGCTGATAATCTGCTAACCATGAGTATAACTAATAAACTGAACAAGCATAACCCTAGCTCCTAAGAACTGTACAATCTGAAAAGACGATAAGGCAAACACAAGCTGACATAATAAGATATACTAACTACACATGTGCATATCTATAGGCCTCTAGGGGTGCTTAATTGAACAAGTACTGGATGGGAAAGGGCCTCGTCATACCCAAACCAGCTGAATGTACACATACTAAAAGATAAGTAACTCCGGGAGTAAGCGAAATGACTCCAATAGCTGGTGGATGGCCTACTGATGTGGTTCAAGCGTTGATTTATCTATACCTTCGCGGCATGAAACGCAATGCCCCAGAAAAGGGCGTGAGTATGATATGTACATAGTATGTAAGGCATGCGCATATAATATACCATAGCTGAATGAAACTGTAAGGCTGGAATATAAATATATAAATTTGTGCTGAAGTATAGCAATGTAGCTGGAAATCTGAAACATGAACTGAATATAAACTGAAGTCTAACTGAATCTGAAACTTAAGATTGAGCTAAACTATACTAATAACTAATTGATATGACTGAAAACTGATAACTGGTAACTAGAAACTGGAACTGATAGCTGTCAACTAATACTGACACTAAAAACTGGTGGCTGATAACTGAGAACTAATAACCGGTTCTGAGCTAAAATTGAACTTTTATCTGAACTTGTACCTATCTGGTGTTATGGGTTGTAACCCCCCAAATCAGGTAACTGAACATTTGAACTAGTCTCATGTATAGTCATTTGGCTATATACATGTATATAACAAACCTGGCAGGTGTTATGGGCTATGTCCCCCCTAGACAGTAAATATCTAGTCTCTCTGGTCAGGGTGCGTGAATGACACCCGGTCACACTAGCTGTTTCAACTCCTATCTGAACCAGAGGGATTGTGTCCCCCAGACGAGTAGTATGACACGTGACCGGACTGTGTGTCCAATGTCCAGCCTCTTCGGGGGACTCAAAATCACACATAATATGATCACAATATAAGCATAAGCATGTATGAGGCATAACATATGGCAACAATAGATATGAACTCAAAAAATGATAATAAACCCCTAGATGAAATCATAGACACAACCTAGAACTCATAATTTGTTCGACTCTTTGAATTTCTATTTAAATTTCGCAAGAGTTTCCCATAAAACTGGATGATACGCGAAAACAAAACCAGCACTATATGATACATGGGGATAAATACCCTGCTAAACTAATAACATAAACATATTAAATGGATAACAAGACGAGGCGACTGGACGGCATAACAAATCCACGGATAGAATCTCTAGACAGCACTACCGCCCCGTCTTGCGACCTAATTTTCAAAGTCTAAATCAAAGTAATAGACTTTATGGTCTTCATGGATGTTGTAGATATAAGTCTTAGGATTCCAAAAAATTTTAAATCATCTCAAAATCTAGTTCATATAAAGAGTTATGCTCAAACTACTAACAACTGTCCGAAGATAAAATCAATTTTTCAGATTTTAAAACATTTCGTGATGCTGTTTTGGACATCTTTCAGCTTGGTTTTTATTGCTAGATTAAGCATATACAAGGTTCCTTCGATGCCATATAAGTTCCTCATAAGAAACACTAAGTTTGGTACTAAGACAAGCTTCAAAAGCTGCAAGATAGATGTCTTGTTGAAAGAATGGTTTAGCCTTACATACCTTTGATGTTTTTGCTTCTAAACCTTATTTTCCTTGAATTCCAAACCTTCTAAAGGTTTAAAAGGTTATAACACAACAATTAGGCACTTTCATTAGCCATGAAGTAATTCTAAAACTCAAGCTATAGATGAAAAGAAGGTAGCATGACGTTACCTTAATCGCGTAGAGCGTTTGATGCAATCCATCTTTAATTTCGAGTTAAGAGTGGCGTTCCTCCTTCAAACCCTAAGAAAATATTACACCCTTATGAAGGGACTGTTTCCCTCGTGAGTTTTCTAGAAATGAAGAGAAAAATGATTAGTTTTCCTTTTATATTCAATACATTTCACTTCTAGCCCTCTTTTGCACTTATGTCCCTTCTTCTGGCTCTACTTCTGACGCTCATATCTCTTTATCCAGATGTCGTATAAGCAAACGGTAAAGAGTGCTGGAAAGTACACTCCAAGACGTTCAGTTTGGTATATGATATATTTCCAGAAGACTTCATATAATACACAGAATTAATTGCTCAAAAAACATCATTACAATGCAAATCCTTAGTCGGTTTTTTCGCAACTTAAATCCAATTTTTTCCAAACTTTATATTCAACATATAAACATATATATTATGACTGTAAACATACTTAAATCATTCTTAACATATCATTAGCATATTTTGCGCCACTTTAGACATACGGGGTATAACAATCTCCCCCCTCCCCCCTTAGGAACATTCGTCCTCGAATGTTAATTGAGGTATACATAAGCATTAAACAAAGATCTGTTACATACATGAAGTAGTGAATAGGTGCGGATATCTGGCCTTCATATCTTTTTCATCTTCGCATGTCATCTCTTCAACATTATTGCTCCGCAATAATACTTTCACGGAAGGAATATCTTTCGATCTCAATCGACGAAACTGCCGGTCTAAAATAGCAACAAGTACCTCTTCATATGTCAAATACTCTGTGATCTATACATTATCAACTGTTATAACTCTGGGAGAATCTCCAACCTTTTTCTGAAGCATGGAGACATGAAACACTGAGGTACCTCTTGAAGGTCTGCTGGAAGGTCCAACTCATAGGCTACACACCCAACTTGTATGATAATATGATACAGACCTATGAATCTAGGGCCAAGCTTGCCCTTTTCGCCGAATCTCATAACGTCTTTTATAGGCGATACTTTCAGAAATACCCAGTCACCAATCTGAAATTCTAAATCTCAACATTAGTTATCTACATAGGACTTTTGTCTGCTTTTGGCTGCTAATAATCTTTCCCTGATTAACTTAACTTTATCAATTGCTTGCTGGATTAAGTCTGGACCTATTAACTAAGATTCACCAACCTTGAGCTATCATATAAGAGACCTGTATTTAAGGCGCCATCTGTATGCTGGAATGACAACTATTATTGTATGAAAATTCCATCAATGACAGATGTTCATCCCAGCTACCTGCAAAATTTAACACACATGCCCTTAACATGTCCTCGAGTGTATACATGATTTGGTCAACCTGTTCATCTATCTGGGAATGAAAAGTTGTACTTAAATTCACTTGTGTCCCCACACCTTTCTGGAATAATTTCTAGAACTCAATTGTGTGTGCCTCTGTCTGAGATAACAGATGAGGCATATAATCTCCCTGATATACAATCTGGCGCACTCTTTTGTTGTATAGATAGTTCTAACAGGCAAGAATCGTTGATTTAGTAAGCCTGTCAACTTTAACTCAAATGGAATCATGCCTGCTCCACGTACAAGGTAAGCCTGTAATAAAGTCCATATTTACTACTTCTCTTTTCTGACCATCTACTTTGATGCCTTCTGATGATACTATATGTCCAAAAAAAATGCTACCGAACTCAACATGAATTTGTATTTTGAGAATTTGGCATACAACTTTTGGTCCCAAAGGATACCCAACACTCTACGCAGATGCTCTGCATGTTCTGATTCAGACTTGAAATATACCAGAATATCATCAATAAACATTATCACAAACAGGCCTAGATAAGGCCTAAATATGTTGTTCATCAGATCCATAAATTGTGTTGGTGCATTAGTTAGCTCGAACGACGTCACTAGAAACTCGTAATGGCTATACCTGGTTCTGAATGCTATTTTAGGTGTATCACCTTATCCTACTATAACCTGATGGTAGCCTGATCTCAAGTCTATCTTCGAGAAGTACTTGGCACCCTGAAGCTGGTCGAACAAGTCATTAATTCTGGGAAGGGGATATTTGTTCTTGATCGTGACCTTGTTCAACTGTCTATAATCTCTGCACATACATTGGGAGCCATCTTTCTTTTTCACAAATAATATTGGTGCTCCCAAGGAAAATTGTTGGGTCTAATGAAACCCTTATCTAACAGATCTTTCAACTGCTCCTTAAGTTCCTTTAATTCTGTTGGTTCTATCCTGTAAGGAGGAATAGATATTGGTTGCATACCCGACACTATATCGATAGGAAAATCAATTTCCCGCTCTGGAGGAAAACTGGGAAGCTCATCTAGAATACTTCAGGGAACTCATTCACTACTCGAACTGATTCAAAAGTTGATGTTCCCTTCTCTATGTCTCGAACATCAACTATATGATATAAGCATCCCTTGGCAATCATCTTCCTTGCCTTAAGGTATTAAATAAATCTGCCTTTTGGAGATACAGAAACACCTTTACATTCTTTAGCTGACCCTTCTAGAAAATTGAACTGGTCCATGGTCACTCTACAGTCAGCATTAGCATAGCAAGAACATAACCAATCCATCCCATGTATAACATCGAAGTGAACCATTTGTAACTCAATCAAGTCAGCTGTAGTACTACGGTCGCCAATCATCACAGTGCAACCTCTATAACACGCTTAGCTACTACTAAATCACAAACTGGGTGGCTACCTCAAAAGGTTTAAGGGCTTCTGGTTCTATCCTAAACTTAGTAGCAACAAGGGAGTAACATATAATAGTGTAGAACCAGGATCTATCAACACATATACATTGAGAGAATTTACTGTCAAAGTAGCTGTGACTACATTGGTGAAGCCTCTTGGTCCTGTTGACCAACAGGAGAATAAGTACGGTTCTGAGGACTGCTTACTGTAGGATCTCCACTTTGGCCTCTACCATGACCAACTGGCGCCTGAGGAACTTGCCCCTAAGGGCATGCTTGTGCTAAAGAAGCTGCAACTGTTCTCACTGGCTGAGCTGCACCACCACAATCCTTAGACAAGCTATCTCTCATAAAATAGCCTAACTCACCACAAACATAGCATGCATCTACACGCAACTTGCATCAGCCCAAATGGCGTTTACCACAATCAGAACACTTAGGGTAAAGTGAACCGCCCTGACCAGAAACACCTCGATGCAAGGATCCTGAAGCCCCTGATGCATGACTAGCTCTAGACAGTGGAGGTCGATCAGATCTCGGCCCCTGAAATCGTGAAAGAGTACTAGTTGTTGGCTGCTTGACACTCTGTTGTCTACTAGCACTAGACATCTCACCGAACGAACCTAAAAAACTGCCTTTCTTGCTTGAGCTCGTATCTCTGTCAGCCCTCTGCTTCTGTTTCCTTTCCTCAAGTTCTAAAGCGAATGCAAGAATTGTGTAATTTCCACACCCGACTATATAAATACAGCCATACACTCACTTACTAAGTGAGGACCAAGTCCTGCTACATACCTGTGTACCTTGTCCTCCATGTCTGATACAACTATAGAAGCAAACCTTGCCAAAGAATTAAAATGGATGTTGTATTCTACAACACTCATACACCCATGTCTCAATGTCAGGAACTGATCCAACTTTTCTCTATGTGTCTCTGTAGGTAAGTAACATCAGAGGAATGCTTTTGAGAACTCCTGCCATGTAGCTAGAACAACATTTACACCCCTAGACATCTCCCAAGTGGTATACCAACCTGCTACTAGATCATGCAATCTATATGATGCCCATTCGACTGAGTCTCTATCGGTGGCATGCATAACTCTGAGAGCTCTGGCTACTCTGTCTAGAAAATCCTAGGGATCCTCTATTTGTACTAGATCTCGCGAAAACTTGAGGCTCTAATCTGAAGAAATCATGAATCCTAGAACCCGTATCGTCACCCTGAGGGCATGTATGTTGCCGTCTAGCCTGAGTAGTTACAATGCTCATCAACAATCTGACGGCCTCCCTGATGTCGTCGTGCTTAGGAGCCAGAGGTGCGGTGGCTTGAGCACCCCTAACCTTTTCCTGAACAGACTGAGTCTGTGAAGTTCCAGATGGAAAATTATATCTAGACTCCCCATGCTCATCTAATTCACAAGGTACTCTGCTAGTACCCCAACAAGTAACGACTTTGCTCTTTTGTGCAGCTGTGAGTCTCTTTGAAGGCATCACTACGTATAAACGTTTCGTTAGAAGGCTGAATTCTTATAACGTAGCTCTATCGCATGATCTAGAGAAGAAGGAAAAATAACAATCCTGAATATCCTATAGCCTCCTGTCTATAACTGTGGTGCACAACACACCCATAAACAAGACTCTACTAGATACGACCTATAGACACCCCAGGACTGAACTGCTCTAATACTACTTTTGTCACGACCCAACCTAGGGCTGCAATGGATAACCGACACTAAGTGTCAATCATCACTAAACCAGTTGATAATCCACTAACCATGAGTATAACTAATAAACTGAACAAGCATAAGCCTAGCTCATAAGAACTGTACAATCCGAGAAGTCGACAAGGCAAACACAAGCTGACATAATAAGACATACTAACTGTACAGGTGCATATCTACAGGCCTCTAGGTGTGCTGAATTGAATAAGTACTGGATGGGAAAGAGCCTCATCATACCCAAACCAGCTGACTATACATATACCAAAAGATAAGTAACTCCAAGAGTAAGCGGAGTACCTCCAATAGCTGGTGGATGGCCTACTGATATGGTTCAAGCGCCGATCTATCTGTACCTTCACGGCATGAAACGCAGTGCCCCAGAAAAGGGTGTGAGTATGACATGTACAAAGTATATAAGGCATGCGCATATAATACATCATAGCTGAATGAAACTGTAAGGCTAGAATATAAATATGTAAATCTGTGCTGAAGTATAGTAATGTAGCTAGAAAATATGAAACATGAACTAAACATAATCTGAATATAAAATGAAATCTAACTGAATCTAAAACTGAAGACTGAGCTAAACTATACTGATAACTAATTGATATGACTGATAACTGGTAACTAGAAACTGGAAATGATAGCTGCCAACTGATACTAACACTAAGAACTGGTGGCTGATAACTGAGAACTGATAACTGGTACTGAGCTAAAACAGAACTGTTATCTGAACTGGCACCAGTCTGGTGTTATGGGTTGTATCCCCCCAAATCAGGTAACTAAACATCTGAACTAGCCTCATGTATAGTCATGCGGTGCATACTGTGGCTACATACGTGTATATAACAAACCTGGCGGGTGTATGGGCTATGTCCCCCCGAGCCAGTAAATATCTAGTCTCTCTGATCAGGGTTTGTGAATGACACCCGGTCACACTAGGTGTTTCAACTGCTGCCTGAACTAGAGGGGTTGTGTCCCCCAGGCGAGTAGTATCACACGTGACCGGACTGTGTGTCTAATGTCCAGCCTCTTTGGGGGACTCAAAATCACGGGGATGGATACCTGGCTAAACTGATAACATAAACATATTAAATAGATAACAAGACGAGATGACCGGACGTCATAACAAATCCACGGATAGAATCTCTGGACAGCACCACATCCCCATCTTGCGACCTAATTTTGAGGGTCTAAATCAAAGTTATAGACTTTATGGTCCGCATGAAAGTTGTAGATATAAGTCTTAGGGTTCCAACAACTCTTAAATCATATCAGCATCTATTTCGTGTAAAGAGTTATGCTCAAACTACTAACAACTGTTCGAAGATAAAATCAATTTTCCAGATTTTGAAATATTTCGTGATGCTATTTTAGACATCTTTCACCTTGGTTTTTATTGCCAGATTAAGCATGTACAAGGTTACCTTGATACCATAGAAGTTCCCCACATGAAACACCAAGTTTAGTACTAAGACAAGCTTCAAAAGCTATAAGATAGATGCCTTGTCGAAAGAAAGGTTTAGCGTTACATACCTTTGATGTTTTTGCTTGTAATCCTTGTTTCTCTTGAATTTCAAACCTTCTAAAGGTTTAACAAGATATAATACAGCAATTAGGCACTTTCCTTAGCCATGAAGTAATTCTAAAACTCAAGCTATAGATGAAAAGGAAGGCAGCATGACGTTACCTTAATCGCTTAGAGCATTTTGATGCAATCCATCATTAATTTCGAGTTAATATTGGCGTTCCTCCTTCAAAACCCTAAGAAAATATTCTACCCTCATGAAGGGACTGTTTCCCTCATGAGTTTTCTTGAAATGAGGAGAAAAAGGATAGGTTTCCCTTTTATATTCAATACATTTCACTTCTAGCTCTCTTTTGCGCTTATGTCCCTTTTTCTGGCCTGATTTCTGACGCTCATATCTCTTTATCCGCACGTTGTATAAGGAAATGGTAAAGAGTTTTGGGAACTAAACTCCAAGACCTTCAATTTAGTATATGATATGTCTCCAAAAGACCTCATATAACACATAGAATTAATTACTCAAAAAGCTTCGTTACAAGGCAAATCCTTAGTCGGTTTTTCCGCAACTTAAATTCAATTTTTTCGGGTTACACCTATAGGCTGATTTGTTAGAAATTTGGGACCTCGGACAAAGTCAATTTGGTGTTCAATGCCCCTTAAGGGAGACATTTTGCTACGCATCTCCTCGGGAACATATGTCCTCAAAATCCTTCAAAACACTTTCAATAACACTAGGCAAATGATCAACTTGTTTTTATCATTGCTTGTTAAGTACTCACCTGGTTGCATAATTGCACAAATATTACTTGAAACGGAAGGTGCTATGGCATTGGCTATGACTTCATTTTAGCCCCTATGGGAGACTTAGCCTTAGTCGTTTCTTTCAGCTCCCTGATGCGCCTGTAGTCCTCACTAACTTGCTTTTGTGACAAAGGCTTAAGT
This sequence comes from Petunia x hybrida, assembly GCA_037355625.1. Taxonomy (NCBI): domain Eukaryota; kingdom Viridiplantae; phylum Streptophyta; class Magnoliopsida; order Solanales; family Solanaceae; genus Petunia; species Petunia x hybrida. Next base: position 258,527 of record JBBBVM010000640.1, on the reverse strand, counting down.
ATGAAACTCTTACTCTCACTCTTAGCCGTGTAGGTGTTGGCTACGCAAGCATGGATGGCGACTCTATCATATTGCCATGGCCTACCCTGTAGTAAATGGTAAGCCTACATAGGCCCTACATCACAAGTACCTCGTTTCGATAAGCCCCGACCTTGAACTTTATCAAAACATGCTTTGTCACCCTTAACTCACCACACTTGTTAAGCCACTGCAACCTGTATGGATGGGGATGTTTCAATGTGGCAACTCTAATTGAGACACCAAGGTTTGGCTCACAACATTAGAACAACTACCTCCATTTAATCAATGAGCACACCTTCCCCTTTATTCGGCACCTTGCATGAGAAAGGTTCTCCCTTTGCACATTTTCCTCTTCCTCCATGCTTATGGTACTCAAATACCTCCACACCACAAGAAACATGTCGGGTACATCATCCTCTTCCGCCTCATGCTCATGCTCAACACAGCCGTTCCCCTCTTCTTCACCCTCCGGGTCACTCTCTTGCTCTTGGACCGTACCATCAACAAGAAAAATCATAGTCCGACGAGTAGGACAATCCATCGCCATATGTCTATAACCCCCGCACTTATAACATTTAATAGATGAAGCACTAGGAGTATTAAGATGAGTTTTACTTCCCGACTCCTTGGAGTCACTTCTAGTCATGCCCTTCTCAAGGGGTTTCTTCATATTCCGACTTTCACTTGTACTCGGGCTCTTCCACTCTTTTCTACGACTTAAAGGAGTAGAAGTGGCACTCCCTCTGAATCGGCTTGACTTATCTTCCTTAGACCATTTTTCAGCCTCAATAACCGCTTGAAAGCCTCATTAAGCATGTAGTAAGTAAGCAACCTCGTTTGTGATGAGAGGTCTCGGTTCAGCCCATTGTTGAATCGAATGATAGCTTTCTCATCATCTTCTTCCATATCAAGAGCCATTCGAATCTTCTCAAAGTCATCAAAATATTCCTCCACTTTTAACTCATATAGCTTCCAGAGTTGTTCTTGACGATGCTTTGCTATGACATACTTAGCATCCATTATATGCTTCAATTGACCCCATGTAAGATGGTCTTGAAGGTCGTGCCTTCTTCTTACCCTCTTCTCAGACTCCCACTAAGTTGATGCATAACCCTCAAATGAGGCAATGACAAAAGATTCCTTCATTTCATCTGCCAACTCATTAGTTTAATAATTATCTCCGATTAAACCTTCCAGTCAAGATACTTGCCCCGATCATTAGTCCCTTTGAATGGTAGAATAGTGATCTTAATGCTATTCAATTTGGTGTCTCGACCTCCACAGGCAAGTTCCAGATACCCCTCAAAATAATTATTAAACTCACGCTCAAGACTCCTACCCATATAAGCTCCACGACCTCTATGAACCTCATGGCCTCTTGGCACTTGTCCTCGCAGAGTATATGGTGGCTCAAACTCCTCTTCAACCTCGGGGTGTTAATCATCATGAGCACCAACCTCTTAATCAACATGCATCAAGTTCCTTCGGGGTCTAATGAGTGATGGTATATTAGCTTGGAGATTGCCCAAGACTTGCTCATTACGAGCAGCTCTATCTCTCAACCTTAGTTGACGAGCTAATTCATTGAACTGTGTCGGGGGCATAGTAGTAGAATTGCTAGTTCCTTCCCCATATCCCTTTGAATCATTGGAACCCTTTCTTGCTCAAGCTTAGCAACACGGGCCCCCACTCCTTTTATCTCCACCCCAAGCCCCTTTATCTCAGCCATAGGGTCAGCCAAAGTCATCTTGGGCTTATCTGCAAACTCTTTATTGTCTCCAGCCATATACCTGCACAACAAAGACTTAGAAAGATGGTTAGGTTAGAAATCACCTCACTCGCTCCCTTACTTTTTGGGTGACACTCAGATTCACTCAATATGTAAAGGTAGGATCTCTCAACTTGTTGCAAGAGGCTTCCTTGAATTGAATAACCCCTTTAATGAGCTTTCAAGCTCTACAAGAAACACTAGTTCACTTTGGGATAAGAATAAAGTTGTGTGACTTTAAAAGCAGACGACTCTTTTAGGTGAAGCACTTGAAACCAAAAATTTACTACAAATATTAGGAATAATGTATTCAACAAGCACGTGTATCTAATTAGCACAAGAGTTAGTATAAAATTGAGTCAGAAAAATACCCAAAGAATATTAACTAGAATTAATTCTACAAAGAAAAGAAAATTTCTAGAAAGAAATTGGTCCCTTCCCCGTGAGAAATTCGGCCAACAACCTCTCCCTTTTCGAATGGGATTGATTTTTTCTACTTTATTTTTTCACATTAAACATGAATTAGCTCCTATTTCTACTTCAACACCACAAGGTTTTTTTCCAAGATTCTCAATCAGAACTCTTAAAATTGTTCAAGAATAATTCAAGAATTCAAGAACCATAGGAATCCTAGCAATATCATGTCAAATACACAGCTGAAAAAAGAAGAAGAAGAAACTCGAAAGAATTCTATCAATTTTTCAAGAATCGTTCAAGGTTTCAAGAACCCTAGTTCTTTCAAGTTCAAGAAAGCAACAACAATCAAGACTTCATCTAAAGGCATGAAGAACAGGACCAGGATTGTTAAAAAAATCATTTCCCTAACTCTGATACCAACTTATGTAATTCGAATCAAGAACATATAGAAACAAGACACAATTCGAAATTGAATTAAAGCAATAATTATGAACTAGTCTAATTACATCTTTGATTGAACTCAAAGGGCACCTACGCTAAGCAATAATCCTCAAGAGAAATCGTCTCTTGCGAACTGAATGATCAAGAAAGGGAAGAAGTTCAATTCAATTCACCAAAAGAACAAGTTCCACAAGGTTTTGTTGAGAAAGCAAAAGTATGTATGTTTTCTATTATTAAAATTAGCTAATGAAATAAATGCCCAAGTGTGGCTTATATAGGTGTTATGACACACGCCTATTATTTAAAAATTAGCCACAAATTGGCTTGAAAGTAAGGCCACAATGCTTAGGCGGTCATTGAGCAACTCAACTTGCTCTTTAATTATCAAGGCAGCTAGGCGCTCACCAACTTGCTCGTTGTGCGTCCCAACATGCTGCCTCATCTTCCAACGCCTCTAACGCTCCTCCCTTCCAAGCTAGGTGAATGTGAAAATCATGCAACCCCTTCGCTTGGCTTCTCGTGAACGATGTTGATGGTACAAACATCTCTTGGTCAGTCTAGAATACGTCACATAATGATGCAGCCCAATTCTGTGCTGATCAAACATTCACTCCATCGAGGCCAATGACATGAAACCAAGCCAAGTTGATGCATGATACTCACATTCAGTTGGCATGGTCGGGAGAAAGAAGTCGCTCCAAAGTTGACTGGCCGACCTCAAGATTCAAAGGCGTCATCTACAAGATCGAGTCCGAAGAAGAGAGCAACCGAACACTTAACATCAATGCTGAACAGTAAAGTAAACAGCCAACCGAAGGAATAGCGTCCGACTTCAAGTGTTCGAGCTCATGTGTTTGAATCAAAAGGAGCGACCGAACACTTCACTTCGACGTCAAGCATTGAAAGCAACCAAAGGGAGTCCGTCCGAATTGAGAGTGTTTGAATTCTAGGAATCGAACACTAAGTTTAGTTAGCCACTGCGTGGCTTATTCTTATTGGTCGCATGTGACCGTTTTACTATTTTACCCTTAGTATTGTCTATATAAAATCCTTTACATTTCATCTATAAATACCTAGATTTTGAGTATTGAATATTGAATGAGAGTAGCCGAGAGCACTTTCTCTTTTTGTCTCAGATGTGAGAAAACCCGATGGGGTCTTCGGAAGTTGTGGCTTTCGGTGAATCCGATTGAACAATTCCTCTTTGATCATTCAGTTTGCAAGAGGCATTGTTCTCTTGAGGATTGTTGCATAGCTTAGGTGCTCTTTCCTTCTAGTTGAATCGTACCGAGACCAGTTTCCTCGGTGTCGTTCAAGCAAGAAAAGATGTGTCAAGCTTCTATCTTATTTTCCGTTGTTGTTTTCGGTTGCTTAGCTTCATCCTCAGATTTAGCTTGCACCATCTTGGTATCTGAGTACCGTTTGGGCTTGTTCTTACAAACTCAAATCCTGTTCGACGTTATCTTTATTTTCGTGCATTTGTGTCTTTGTTTTCCATTTCGTGTTCTTGTTATTGTTCGTGTGTTGTTGTTACTGTTGGTGTTTCTGTTTTACAAAAAAAAATGAAAAGAAGAAAATTCCAAAAAAAAAATTGTGTATGTTGGAAGGTTGTTTGTATCAAACAACCACAGATTCTTAATCCCATCGTTTAAGGAATCCAACGAGTACCTGTCGTACACGAGTTGACGACTAGGGTTTCTTGGTGTTTTTGGATTGTTCTTGATGATTGGTGGCGTTGTTGACAAACCCCAGTAGGTTTTGGTTGTTATCATTGATAGACTGGTGCTTTTAAGTTAATTTGGGTCGAAGTTGGTGCTTAAAATTTCAAAGTTCCATCGATTTGCCACCGTCCGTACACCGAAAAATTGTTACATTGTAACAGTGTACGGACAAGTGCAGCTGAGTTCTTAGCTCGACTGGAAACTTAAAAATTTCTCCGACGTTGAAATTTATCGGAGACGACCTAAATCTTGAGCTGAATCTTGTGTTCGTGGACTGTGAACAAAATTTGGAGTTGTTCGTACATCGGAGTAAGAAGTTCACTGTTCCATTGAGAAGAAGAAAGGGGTAAACTGTTACATTCAAAACCCCAGGTGAAATTTTTGTCAGCTAGAAAAGGGAAAGTGGATAAGGTTAAACCCTATCCGTACTAAGGAGGGACCACTTTGTCCGTACAAGGGTTGACGTGATCGAGGATTCCAAAAGAGGAATCGAAGGGTAGATTCTTCTAGGTTCTCACTTTTGTTTGTGTTCGAAAATTCTCGTTAGTGGATCTCTTGAGTAATTTCTTCTACTCGAGGTCGTACTAACGTATTTGAGCTTTTAGGGAATTCATGCGAGGCGTGACCAAAGTCCAAATTTCATAGACAATTCTTTGACTTCCCAAGCACAGTTTAAATAGCATCCGTTCCATCAAGTCGAACATCATTTCACTCTTCCCGAAGAGTCAGTGACTATTGTCGAACTTGAAGGATTTTAGAGGACATTGATCAATCTGACGAAGCCACTGCTAATAAGTTCTTTGAGTGACTAAAACCGAACCCACAAATTAAGTGGACCCGAGAGGTGATTTCTAACCTTAACGTTTTATTTTAGTCTTCGATTTGTGCAGGTGCAATGGCTGGAAACGGAGAGAAGGGCATTGAGGCATCCGAGGTGTCGTTAGCCGATCTCATGGCTGCGATACAAGGCCTCAGTGTTGAGGTAAAAGGAAGTGCTCGAGTAGCTAACCTCGAACAAGGGAGTGCATCTGTGGCCATGCTTGGGTCCGGCGCTGGAACGAGCAACTCCATTCTTATGAAACCGGAGCAATTTTTTGAGCTCGTTCGACAACAACGGTTGAAGAACGAGGCTGTTCAAAATGAAGCTATGGGTAATCCCTAAGCTGAACAACACTTGGGAAATCCCCAAGTGGAACAACAAAACTTGGGCAATCCCCAAGCTCATCAACAAAACTTGGGCATTCTCTGAGATGAAAGATTGCCACTTCCAATGGCCCGAAGACAAGTTGTGGGCATTGATGAAGGGGTCGAAGAAGGAGAAATTCCCGATGTTGAAGCTGAATATGAGACACCGTTTGTTCAATAAAGACAGGTTCAACGAGGTCGTGGAAATTTCTGAGGTCGAGGCCGAGCTGCAAATGTTGATCGATATTTTGAGTGTGAGGCTGATGACTACTATGATGAGTATCTAGAACTGATTCGAGGTGCCTGAGATTCAAATTTGAACAGTGTCAAGATCACTATTCCACCCTTTAAAGGAACTAGTGATCCCGACCAATATCTTGATTAGAAGATTCGATTGGAACGAATCTTCAAAACAAATGAGATGACCGAAAAGAGAAAGGCTGCACATGCTATTGCTTCGTTCGAGGCATATGCATCGACATGGTGGGAGGCTGATAAAAGGTTGAGATAAAGGAATGCTTATTTCGAGGTCACCACATGGATGCAGTTGAAAAGAGCAATGGATGCTAAGTATGTGAATGCTAAGTATCGGCAGGAACTGCTTTGAAAGCTCTTCGAGTTGAAACAAGGGTCCAAATTGGTTGAAGAATACCATGATGAGTTCGAAAGAATTCGATTGGGCCTTGATTTGGAAGAAGATGACGAGCAAGCCATCATTCGATTCAAAAATGGCTTGACTTGAGATGTGTCATCTCAATTGAGGTTGCATGCTTATCAAACTTTCGAAGATGTGTTTCATGCTGCCATCAAAGCTGAGAAATGGGTGAAGGACGATAAAGCAAACCGGTATCGAGGAGTCAGTACTTCAACTCCTTTGAGCCGAGGTAAAGAATGGAAGAGTCCGAACCCAGCAAGTGCTAGCAATATTCGAGATCCGAAAAAACCCTTTGAGAGGGGAGTGACCGTTAACCAATCCAAAAACATGGGAGGTAAAGCTCAACTCAATACTCTCAGTGCTTCAAAAATTCAGTGTCACAAGTGTAGGGGTTATGGTCATATGGCAAGAGACTGTCCGACTAGTCATATCATGGTAATTCTCGATGATGGAACCATTCACGAGCAAGTGAGTGACTCCGAGGAGGAAGTAGTCAAGGAGACTGATCGAACAGAATTCGAAGACAATGGATGTGATGCCACCGAGGTTGAGCATCCAGAAGTTCTTTTGGTTGTTTGGAGGAACTTGAGTACCATGGTCATGGAAGAGAAAGATGACAGCCAAAGGGAGAATCTCTTCCATGCCTAATGTCGAGTGAAGGGGAAGGTGTGTTCGATGATTATTGATTCAGACAGCTGTTCAAATGTGGTGAGCCAAACCTTGGTTTCACAAATGGGTCTGCCTACTACTAAGCATTCCTGACCATACAAGCTCCAATGGTTGAATGAATGTGGAGAATAAAGAGTGGCAAAGCAAGTGTGTATCAAATTTCAAGTGGGAGTTTATCATGATGAAATGATGTTTGATGTAGTCCCGATGCAAGCTTGCCATTTGCTTCTTGGGTGACCGTGGCAATATGATCGATCTGTTATCCACAACGGCCGTACCAACACTTACACAACTAAGATCGGAGGGAGAGTTTCATACTCAAACCTTTGTCTCTGAAACAAGTCAGCGAGGAATATAAACGGATGAGAGAGCTGAAAGAAGCGGCCAAAGCCAAGACTCCTATAGGAGTACTAATTGTGGCCGAATCCAACACTCCACCACCCGTGGTCAACAATATCTGTGCAATCATGCAATCGGGTGAGTACTTACGAGGCAACGACACCGGTCGAATGATGATTTGCCTCGTGCACAAGGGTATCTTTCTAAACTCTAATGATGATTTTTCTAACGATAACCCTTTGCCTAGTGTTGTACAAGGTGTTTTGCAGGACTTCGGAGACATGTTTCTCGAAGAAATGCCAGGTGGATTGCCTCCGTTGAGAGGAATCGAGCACCAGATTGACTTCGTTCAAGGGTCTCAAATCCCCAACAAACCTGCATATCAGTGTAATCCCAAAGACACCAAAGAGCTCCAAAGGCAAGTGGGTGAATTGCTGAACAAGGGCCTTGTTCGAGAGAGCTTGAGTCCTTGCGCCGTTCCTGTTATCCTTGTCCCGAAGAAAGATGGAACGTGGCGAATGTGTGTTGATTGCTGAGCAGTCAAAAAAATCACGTAAATTATCGTCATCCTATCCCTTGATTAGATGACATGCTAGATGAGTTAAGTGGTTCTTCATGCTTTTCGAAGATAGACCTCAAGCCCGGTTACCATCAAATCCAAATGAAACCCGGAGATGAGTGGAAAACTGCATTCAAGACCAAATTCGGTCTCTATGAATGGTTAGTGATGCCGTTTGGCCTCTCTAATGCACCGAGCACATTCATGCGACTGATGAACCATGTGCTCAAACCGTTCATAAATAAGTTTGTTGTCGTTTACGTCGATGACATACTTATTTATAGTAAATCAGTGGATGAACATGTCGAACACCTAAGGCTAGTGCTTGATAAGCTTCGAGAAGAGAAGTTATATACTAACTTCAAGAAATGTGCCTTTTGTGACGAACGTGTAGTCTTTCTAGGATTCGTTGTGAGTGCTAATTGTATTGAAGTCGATGATTCAAAAGTCGAAGCCATCAAAGATTGGCCAGCTCCAACTTCGGTATCTCAATTTCGCAGCTTCCATGGTTTAGTTAGCTTTTACCGAAGGTTTGTTCGTGACTTTAGCACCGTGGAAGCTCCTTTAACCGAGCTGGTCAAAAAAGACTATCCATTTGTGTGGGGAGAGTCCCAAGAGAGGGCTTTCCAAGAGTTGAAACGGAGGCTTTGCTCTGCCCCGTTATTGCAACTCCTTGACTTCGGCAAAGCATTCGAGGTCGAGTGTGATACGTCTGGTGTTGGGATCGGAGGAGTGCTGATGCATGAATCGAAGTCGATCGCTTACTTTAGCGAAAAGCTTAAGGGTGCAACCTTGAATTACTCTACGTATGACAAGGAGTTGTATGCCCTCGTTCGAGCACTCGCCCATTGGCAGCATTATTTGTGGCCGAGAGAGTTTGTGATTAAAAGTGATCATGAGTCTTTGAAATATCTCTGAGGCCAGGAGAAATTGAATCGAAGACATTCCAAGTGGGTAGAATTTATTGAGAGCTTTCCCTATGTAATTCATTACAAAAAGGGAAAAGACAATGTTGTGGCCGATGCGCTATCAAGGAAATTTGCCTTAGCAACCACTCTCGCCTCGAGGCTCATGGGATTCGAAAGCATCAAGTCGATGTACGAAGACGATCCCAAGATGAAAAGCGTCAGTGACGCAATCTTAAGTGGCCGAAGGGTTGAGAAATATCAGTGGCACGATGGCTACCTCTTCAAGAATGGGAGTGTTTGTGTGCCAGTGTCATCGTGGAGAGAGCTCTTGGTCCGAGAAGCTCACTCTGGAGGCTTGATGGGACACTTCTATTGGCCGAAAATGCGACAAGATATGGAAAAGCTTTGCAATGGTTCTCTCGTTTGCAGAAAAAGCTAAATCAAGGTCCAACCCTCATGGTTTGTACACTCCATTACCTGCGCCTGATCGACCTTGGGTTGATATATCCATGGATTTTGTTTTGGGGTTACCAAGGTCGGGGGGTGGACATGATAGCATCTTCGTTGTCGTGGACTGTTTTTCCAAAATAGCTCATTTTATTCCTTGCAAGAAGTGTGATGATGCACAACATGTAGCTACATTATTTATTTCTAATGTGTTGAAATTTCATGGCATGCCTCCTACTATTGTGAGTGATCGAGACTCAAAATTGTTGAGTCATTTTTGGAAATGTCTGTGGGGTGCCCTCGGCACCAAATTACTATTCTCGATGTCTCAGCATCTTCAGACTGATGGACGGACCGAGGTAGTCAACCGAACCTTGGGATCTTTGCTTCGAGCAATGACTTAAGGCAAAGTTTGAAACTGGGCTGATCGTTTGCCCGTGATCGAATTTGCATACAATCGAACATTGCATCAAATTATTGGAATGACTTCGAATGTGTGTATGGTTTTAACCCTTTAATTCCACTTGATTTAACCCCATTGCCTCGAGATTCTATCATTGATTTTGAAGGTACTCGACGATCCACTGCCTTGATCGAGTTGCATGTAAAGGTGAAGAAGAATCTCGAGGAAGCTTACACCAAAGTGGCAACAAAGAAAAACAAGGGGCGCAATAAGTTGGAGTTAAAGAGGGGAGATTGGGTGTGGGTTCACTTCCGAAAGGAACGATTCCCAAGTCAAAGGAAAGGAAAGTTGGCTCTTCGAGGGGATGGTCCGTTTGAAGTGCTGAGCAAGATCAACAACAATGCTTATGTGATCGACCTCCCTGGTGAGTATAACGTGTCCAACACCTTTAATGTTGCTGACTTAACTCCTTGTGTTGTAGGCCAAACATCGGAGACTGAAGAGGGCTCGATTTCGAGGATGAAATCTTCTCAAGAAGGGGAGGATGATGCAGCCCAATTCCGTGCGGATCAAACATTCACTCTATGAGGCCAATGACACGAAGTCAAGCCAAGTTGTTGCATGATACTCACATTCAGTTGGCATGGTCGGGAGAAAGCAGCCGCTCCAAAGTTGACTGGCCGACCTCAAGATTCAAAGGCGCCATCTACAAGATCGAGCCCGAAAAAGAGAGCAACCGAACACTTAACATCGATGCTGAACAGTAAAGTAAACAGCCAACCGAAGGAATAGCGTCTGAGTTCAAGTGTTTGAGCTCATGTGTTCGAATCAAAAGGAGCGACCGAACACTTCATTTCGACGCCAAGCATTGAAAGCAACCAAAGGGAGTGCGTCCGAATTGAGAGTGTTCGAATTCCAGGAATCGAACACTTAGTTTAGTCAGCCACTGCGTGGCTTATTCTTATTGGTCGCATGTGACCATTTTACTATTTTGCCCTCAGTATTGTCTATATAAACTCCTTTACATTTCATTTGTAAACGCCTATATTTTGAGTATTGAATATTGAATGAGAGTAGCTGAGAGAACTTTCTCTTTTTGTCTCAGATGTGAGCAAACCCGATGGGGTCTTCGGAACTTATGGCTTTCGGTGAATCCGATTGAACAATTCCTTTTTGATCATTCAGTTTGCAAGAGGAATTATTCTCTTGAGGATTGTTGCATAGCTTAGGTGCTCTTTCCTTCTACTTGAATCGTACCAAGACCAGTTCCTCGGTGCCGTTCAAGCAAGAAAAGCTGTGTCAAGCTTCTATCTTGTTTTCCGCTGTTGTTTTCGGTTGCTTAGCTTCATCCTCAGATTTAGCTTGCACCACATCACCACCACCACCACTTCCACCATAACAATACAAAGACCACTTCCATACAAAAATAAGAAAAGAAGAAAAGATAGTTTCATTCTAGGTTTATATTTGTTTCACCAGAAAAGAAGCTTTGTTGGTACACCACTTTTCTAGGAAAAAAAAAAGAATAAGAAGAAGATATATGCTTCACGGACTCAATCTGTTACTTCTTTGATATAAAAATAATACAATCAAAGATTAAAAATAATGCCAAGTAGCTGAATCTTATGATGTGCTTTATGGATTCCACTTTGTTACTTGTTGGATCAGAAGATAATATAATTTGAGACGAACAACTAATTGATGACATAAATAACTTGATTTGGAAGCCAAGCACCTCCGAACCAATTCATCGGCTCCAATTTTGAGGAAAAATAGTATTAATTCAACTATAAGTGACTACAAGAAATAGTTTAGATGATGGTAGAGAAAGCAATAACAATTATGTTAGATGATGGGGAGCCCAAAATATATGCCTAAAAGTAAAAGATTATCCCAGATTATCCCTTATTTCCCTAGGTTACTATATTATAAAAAAATATTGTTATGTTTGATAATTAGTTGAAAGTGTCCCTATAAATTGCAGTTAGGCTCCCTAAATCGTTATGTTGTATAAAATTCTGTAAATTAATAATGACTACGTTTGCACAGCATTTTATAAAGGCCAAATTCTAAAAAAAAAATCTCAAGAAGTTGCCGACCCATGTAAAAATAGCCCTTTGGACCTACTTAGTGGGCTTCGGATGGGCTTGTAGCACTATGCTCATGCGAAAAGTTGAAGAATACTCAGTTTGTAAGCTGTTCAAAGAGAAATAATTATTACTTAAAGACTTTTTTAAAAGTAGCCATCGCTTAAGAAAAACACAGAAAACCTCAAGAAATTTTAAATAATTTGAACTAAGTTCCATGAATTTTTTTTTCTGGAGTTTAGTTCAAGTTTTCATAAAATTTTCATGGGACTTCATATTTTGTAGTGTAAGAAAAATTTACTAGGACTTTCAACTAAACGCTTCAAAGTCCTAGGAAAACTTATTGGGACTTCATATTTGGCACTCTCGAGAAAATTTCTCTGTACTTTGAAATAAACGTCCCATGAAAATTTATTGGATTGTACTGTGTTTCTTAAATATGATTATTTTTTAGAAACAATTTTAAACAAGGGCTGTTTCTCATTTAGCCTCTACAAGGCTACGAGGCCTAATTTTGAGGCAAAAAATTTCACCTAGTGCCCTCAATAAGATATGGTCTTACCTAATTGCCCCCACTTACAAATATTTTAAGTAAATGCCCTCCACATCATACCCCCTTATGAAAGGACTATTATGCCCCCCAACTTGTGTTAATTCACGCTGAAGGTTTCCTTCTCTCTTTCCCCATTCCTGGCCTCCTTCTTTTTTCTTTGTGTGGCCCCCAATTTGTTTAATTCACGCTGAAAGATTTTCTTCTCTCTTTCTCCATTCCTGGCCTCCTTCTTTCTTCTTTGTGTGCTAGAAATTTGGGATTTTTTTCTTGTGTTTGCTTGATTCCAGTGATTTGAAGGTTTTTATTGCCTATGGCTATTAGATATTCATGTTTTGCATAGAGCTTAAAATCTTGACCATGGCCAAGAGTTGCGTAGACTTTCTCTGCAAGTTGCTTACTACAGTAGAGTTTAAAGTCTTGGATATTGCCAATACTTACAGAGATGTTCTGTGTAAGTTGTCGCTTCCACCAGAACTTAGAGTCTTGGCTATTGCCAAGAGTTGCAGAGACTTTGTCTCCAACTTGTTCACTGCAGTAGAGGTAGAAGTCTTGGCAATTGCCAATACTCTTAGAGTCTTTTAGTGTAAGGTCTCCCTTGCCAGAACTTAAAGTCTTGGCTATTGCCAAGAGTTGCAGAGACTTTGTCTCCAACTTGTTCATTGCAGTAGAGGTAGAAGTCTTGGCAATTGCCAATACTCTTAGAGATTTTTAGTGTAAGGTCCCCCTTGCCAGAACTTAAAGTGATGCGGGGCAAATTGGAGCCAAAGCGCCAACCATCAAGAGCCATGCGTGAGAGCACAAAGGATCCAAGACAAGGGCACCAGAGGAGGGTTCGAGAGTGATTTGGAGTCATGGACTTGAGCGCCATCGAGGGAGGACTGGCTACGGACCAAGGAGGAACACTTAGAGTCCATTTTGAACCGTATCCATACCTCCCAGGAAGAGGCGGACCGCCCACAATACTAGGCGGACCGCCCCTCAATGTTCAGCTCTCTGGATTCTGCAAGAGGCGGCCGCCCCTAGGCACTAGGCGGACCGCCCCTCACTGAAGCTCACTGAGGCGGAGCGCCTCCCTTCTGAGGCGGAGCACCTCCCCCTGTTGTCTTGACGGGATTTTATGTAAACTTCCTATTTTGACCCTAAGTGGTCTTTTATGTCTTAGCCCACTTTGGGGGCCTTTTAGTCATTCCATTAGGAGTGTGGAACACCTATAAATACCACACTTAGTCATTTTATTTGAGGAGCTAGATTTTGAGATTGAAGATTAGACTTTAGAAGAGACTAGGTCCTTCTTGTTGAAGCAATGGCTTCATGTATCTCTTACTTGGAATCCATGGTGGATCACCGCTAGTGTGACCCCGTTTAATGGTTCAAGTCTCTTCTCCCTTTGAATCAATCTATTCGTTAGTTTGATTCGTTCTTTTCTTCTATTTCTGTTCTTCCCCATCCCTTATTTATTCGATCTCGTGTTTACTTATCGCTTCCGTTACTTGTTATTTGCTTCCGTGATTTGACCCGTATCATCTTGGTATCAGAGCACGGATCGGGTGTTGTTCCTACAAACCCTCGATCCTTGTTCATCCTATCCTTAGTTTAGTTTATTGTTATTGTTGTTCTTGTTCTTGAAAAGAAGAAAACACAAAAAAAAAAAAAAATTGAAAAACACCAAAAATTTGGCATATCTTGTTCGTTTGATTGATTCTTGTTATGGGTGATATTGGGGTTTGTTCCTTGTTTGAAACCCGTTCTTTTGGTACCCTAAACACTTGATTTGAAGTTGAATCACAAAATTTGAAAATTTGAAACCCTTTAAAAATTTGAAAAGTTGAAACCCTAGCTTGAAAATTGATGAACATGGTGGATTGCTTGTTTTTTATTGGGGTTTGATAAAAGTTGTTGGGGTTTGATCTTTGTGATTGAAACAACATTTGGGTACCTTCGGATTGCTAAAACATCGGAGATTTGTTGGATTTTTGGGTGCTAAAGTCGAAAAACACAAAGTGGAACTGTGCTGAAAATCGCAGTAGGCGGAGCGCCTATACACAGAGGCGGACCGCCTAAAGTCTGTGAGCTCTCTGGATTTTTGGGAGGCGGAGCACCTAGCTCAAGAGGCGGACCGCCTACCCCCTGCTAAATTACACAGGGCGGCCGCCCACTCTGAAGAGGCGGAGGGCCTCAATTTCTAGGCAGAGGGCCTCAATTTCTAGGCGGAGGGCCTCAATTTCTGGGCGGAGGGCCTCACACTTGAAGCCTTTTTCAGGTAGTTTTCTTGTAGGTTTTCGTGTTTTCTTTGCTTCCGAACTTCTTGGTTAGTGTTTCTAAGGTATTTGTCCTACTTTATTAATATTAATCTTTGCTCCTTTAGGGTGTTGTGTGTCTTGGAGTCTTTACTTAAAGTCGTAGAATTTGCTTGCTTCAAGTGCGCATTTAAATAGCGTCCGTACATCGAGTCACTTAAACTCCATTCCGAACCATTACTTGGGTGCATTAGTTGATTGATTTTGCCATTGTGATTACTAAGAGACAAGAAGGTCTTGAGTGGAAAAAGGCTTGAGTGGTGAGAACAATAGAGTGTGGTCACAAAAGCCAATGACCTTTAGTGTATACACGAGTGGAAAGAAACCTGAGTGACATCTTTTGAGTGATACACATGAGGGAGTGAATTTGTGAGGTCCTCGACTCTTTAATTACAACTATGGCTTTGGATGATGACGATTGTGGAGGGTATGACTCATGCGGAGATGATGGAGACTATGGTTCCTATGATGGTGATGATGGGTATTGCTATGACGATTCGGGGAACCAAGGCTCATATGATGATGAAGCGGGTCACTATGTTGATTATGAAGATGAAGAAGACTATGGGGCTTGCGAAGATGAATGTGAAGAATCTCATGCTCCAAGTCAAGAATATGAAGATGGTGACGCTTCAAGGTATGATGATCCTACTTACTCTTCTTGTGATGAATTTAGACATGATGATAGTGACGTAGAGAGAATTGGTGATGAGGTTGATTATGAGAATTGTTCATTTGCATCTTCTCTTGGTGTTGCTTGTGGTGTGCAAGGGAGTAGTAGAGGACCTTCCATTAGTATGGAAGGAGGTGGCGGTTGTTCCATGGGAAATGGGAGGCTTGCACCTTCTAGTTCCCATGTGAAGGGTGGAATGAGAAATGTTGCTCTTACCGTGGTTGGAGTACATTGCTCTAGTAATGGTGGCAGGAGTGGTGCTATGGGCTATGGAACCAAGGCGAGAAGCACTTATGGGTTCCATAGTGGTACTCCTTCCCCGACTTTCAACAACACTTCTAATGTTGGAAGAGTGACGGGAAGTAGAAATTATCCTAGTGGTGTTGCTAGGGGAGGTGGGTTGAGGAAGCTTCGTGTTGATAGTGATGGATATCATGAAGTTCCAAGATCTTACTTGGATGCTCCTATACTACACTTGGGTCTAAGGAGGTTCCTTGTTGAGGTGGAAGGTAATGGAGGGTACTATCTCAAGATTGGTAACACCGATACCAATTGCATTAGTACCTCGGTGGTTGATGAGCTAAGGCTACCTTGCTATGCCCTAGAGTATCCTTATGACTACTACGGAGTGTGGGTTTCCAAGCAAACTCGGGTGTGTATATCTCATAGGTTGGGGTTATATGTGGTGTCATGTGTACCCCATGCAACATTGTCATGTGTGGTTAGGTGAGTCATGGTTGCAAGGCAAGAAGGTGCGATATAGTAATGTGAATGATAAGTATTATCTCGGCCAAGGCCCAAGGATTTATGACTTTGAGCCAATTGGGGTAAAGATCAAGTCACCTCCTAGTATACCTTCTAGGCCTATGCAAGGGGGAAAGGAGCAAGAACCTCATCCTATGCCCGAAAGAGTGCAAACAAGAAGTCCTACAATCACAAGCAATGGTGGGACTAGTGCAAGAAAAGAGTTGACAATTGTCAACAAGGTGAACCCCAAGCCACAAGCTCCAAAGCCAAGTGGTTCACCAACAAAGAAGAAAGAGATCTCAAGTGATGAGTCTCTTAGTCCTAGATTCCGGGTTGATGTTAAAAGTCCACCTACTCCGGCTATGGGTATTCTTGGGCTTCGTCCTAACTCACCCGAATTTGAGAGACAAAAGATTGAGAGGAGTAAGGGAGTGACCGGTGACATTCCTCGAGTGGAAAAATGAGAGGATGTGTTGAGTGATGTGAGTGCGATGTCACCACCCGAATCTACACCTAACCTTGAAAAGAAAATGAGGGAAAAGAAAGAGGGAAAAAGAGTGAGGACACCCCTAATTCTAACCTTAACCCTTTATCTTTTTCTTCTACTTGTGTGAATGCTTGTGCAGGTACCCTTGGAGGCAAAGCAATGGAGCCTCAATCATGTCCCAAGAAGGATAGACAAGGTGAAGACACTCTTCAATGTGAGCTTTAAGGTGAAGAGACAATTCATGACACTTCAAATGCATTGAGTGAGCCAGATGGACACTCAAAGGTATGTGATAGTCCTTCCCTTGAACATGTTACTTCCTTGTCTCATGGTAGTGTTTGTGCTAACTCAACACTAGTTGATGATTTGTATGATTACAATGTGTTTGCAACTAGTGAAGAGCCGGTGGGTCAACTTATGTGTGATTGTGAACCACTAGTTGAGAGGTATGATAAGCCACATCATGATGTGAGCTCGATTTTTATTGAACCTCTCTTTAGTGAAGAATGTGTAGTTGATCTTGCTTGTGAACCTTGTTATGACACCCCACTTATATTTGATAAAGAAGAAGATGAGTTGAATGAATACCCTATCCTCTCGCTTGATGAATTGCTTGATAATGGTGGACATATGTGTTGTAGTGAGGATGGTAGTGACCTTGAGGAGTCCCTAGTGGATGAGATGGATCGAATTGTATTCGATGACTCCTCAAGTGTGGATGATGACTCTAGTTTGGATGCTACGCCTTTGATGGGTAGTGGGCTTGTTTTCACAAACCCTTTGTTTGAAGAGGATCTTCAAAGAGGTGATGGTGAATATCTAACTAGAGAAGAGTTTGGATTTAAACCTCCATGGTTTGGAAAGTTGAACTCTATAGACAATCCATTGTTTGGAGCTCATAGTGAGGAAGAATGTCTTAGAGGTGGAACTGGATGTGAGGAAGTCACTCTTGGTGTGTGTAAGAGTGATTCCAAGAAGGGGAGTGGAGTATTTGATGTTAGTTGCCAATTGAACTACTTTGTTTACTCCACCCCACATGTTGATCACACCTTGGGTGTTGAGCATGCCAAAGCTTGGTGTGTTGACCATAAGCTTGGAGGTCATAAGGAACTTAGTTGCTTAATCTTGCATGTTCCATGTCTTATTGATCTCTTTGCTTGTTATAGTAGTGAGTACTTGTCATTGTTGAGCCAAGAACTTGTTGTTTCCTTTGGAGACATAAGCTTTTTGATTAGTATTGATACTTGGCTCTATCACAAAAGTGTGATTTTCACATCACTTGTACTCACTCTTGTTGGACATTCCTACTCTTGTAGTGGGAAGTTTTTGTGTGTTCTTATTGGACTTAGGGATCATAGAAATTTTGATAGCTTGATCTTGCATATTCTCTACCCTATTGATCTCTTTGATGAATCATATGTTGAGTGCACCCATTGGGGGAGCCAAGTACTTGTTGTTTTCTTTGGAAACATGTGCTTTATCATTGTTATTGATGCTTGGTTATACCATAAGAGTGTGTTTTCCACACTTTTGGCACTAACCTACTCTTGTAGTGGGAAGCTTGTTGTTTGTGCTTGTTTTGAATGTAGGCTTGATGGTTTGATTTCGAGGACGAAATCCTTTCAAGAAGGGGAGGATGATGCGGGGCAAATTGGAGCCAAAGCACCAACCATCAAGAGCCATGCGTGAGAGCACAAAAGATCCAAGACAAGGGCACCAGAGGAGGGTTCGTGAGTGATTTGGAGTCATGGACTTGAGCGCCATCGACGGAGGACCGGCTACAGACTAAGGAGGAACACTTAGAGTCTACTTCTGAGGCGGAGCGCCTCACCCTGTTGTCTTGACGGGATTTTGTGTAAACTTTCTATTTATCTTTTATGTCTTAGCCCACTTTGGGGGCCTTTTAGTCTTTCCATTAGGAGTGTGGAACACCTATAAATACCACACTTAGTCATTTTATTTGAGGAGCTAGATTTTGAGATTGAAGATTAGACTTTAGAAGAGACTAGGTCCTTCTTGTTGAAGCAATGGCTTCATGTATCTCTTACTTGGAATCCATGGTGGATCACCGCTAGTGTGACCCCGTTTATTGGTTCAAGTCTCTTCTCCCTTTGAATCAATCTATTTGTTAGTTTGATTCGTTCTTTTCTTCTATTTTTGTTCTTCCCCATCCCTTATTTCTTCGATCTCGTGTTTACTTATCGCTTCCGTTACTTGTTATTTGCTTCCGTGATTTGACCCGTATCATCTTAACCAAGTATCAATAGCCATAAAGAAGTTCATGTTCCCAAGGGAACTAGCAATTACTTGGTTCATCAAACTGATGCAGGGAAAAAACGAGCGGAAGCTAGAAACGATATGAAAATGCGGAAGCGATAAAGATAAAGATAAAAACGAGACGAGACTTGAACGATTACCTAAGTAGCAACGAGGAATTTGTCTCGCTACACCTTAAGTGAATGTCAAGGAATCACCTATGCTATGCAACTATCCTCAAGAGATACCCGACTCTTGCAAATAGAATGATCAAAGATGGATGAAGTTCAAATTGGATTCCACCAATTGAATTCAAGTTCCCAACAGAGCATAGCTCAAGTTTCTTCAATATTCAAGGTGATGTGGAAAATAAAATGGCTAAGTGTCCTATTTATAGTCTTTCATAAGACATGGTAAAATGACT
This sequence comes from Petunia x hybrida, assembly GCA_037355625.1. Classification (NCBI taxonomy): domain Eukaryota; kingdom Viridiplantae; phylum Streptophyta; class Magnoliopsida; order Solanales; family Solanaceae; genus Petunia; species Petunia x hybrida. Next base: position 239,470 of record JBBBVM010000640.1, on the reverse strand, counting down.
AAAATGCCCCCAAAGCGAAATAAGACATACAAGGCCACTTAAGGGCAAAATAGGAACTTTACACAAAATCCCGTCAAGACTAACAGGGGGAGGCGCCCGCCTCAGAAAGGGAGGCGCTCCGCCTCAGGGTTCTAAGAGACTATTTGTACAAGTTTCTCCTTCGACTAGAGTTTAAAGTTCTGGCAATTGTCAATACTTGCAGAGACTATTTCTACAAGTTCCCCCTTCCGCTGGAATTTAAAGTGTTGGCTATTGGCAATAGTTGTAGAAACTTTTTCTGTAGTTGTAGAGACCATGGCAACAGGGCTTAAAGTCTTGGCAATAGGCAAGAAGTCTCTACACAGCCTCCCATTGGAGTAGAGTTTAAAGTCTTGGTTATTGCCAATATTTTAGAGATTTTTCAGTCTTTGCAGCAGAACTTAAACTCTTGGCAATAGTTGCAGAGAACTTTACCTTTGCAACTTGAAGAAATCTTACGTTGAATCTTCTCTTGAACAAAGCAATCTATAAAAGGAATGGGGGTTTTATGGTTTTCTTGATAGCGTGAATGGAGAAAAGGAAGGGGAGGGACTGGGGCGCGTCTTTTTACTGATTTGTAGGGGTATTTTGGTCCGAAAAAAGTTTCATTAAACTAATGAGGGCATTTTTGCTAAACATCTGTTAGTGAGGGCATTTTGGCAAACCAAAGCTTCCCGTGTCATATTTTTGCAAATCACCCATTTTGAGGAAGCTCATGGTCGAGCCAATGATTTGCAAAAATATGACACAGGAAGCAATGGTTTGCATTTTTGCCCGTGCTAACAGATGGTTTGCAAAAATGCCCCCGCTAAGATTTAATAAAAAAAATTTGGGACCAAGACTTGCCTTTATATTTTTCCGCTTTTCAACACTTATCCCTTCAAGTATTGGCAATAGGCAATACTTGCCGCACTGGGCCGTAAGTCTTGGCAAAAAGGTAAGACTTGCCATTGACTCCTGCTCGACAAGTGTTGGCAAAAGGCAACACTTGCCGCACTTCGTCGTAAGTCTTGGCAATTGCCAAGGCTTGTCCCTTCCAGTTTTCCCTGCATTCTCGCTATATAACTTGAAGTATTGGCAAAACAGCACTTGCCCTTGAAGTATAGCCAATTTCCAAGACTTACAAAATTTCTGCCTTGAAGTCTTGGCTCCGGACTAAATAAGGGCATTTTGCTAAAACATTCCTTAGCGCGGGCAATTTTGTAAAACCACTCCTTATGGAGGGCATGCGGTGAAATTTTTTGGAGCCTGTTTGGCGCGCGCTAATTGATCCGTAGCCGTCAAAAATAAATTTGCTGAGAAATAGCCACCTCCGGACAAGTCTCAGTATTTTATAATGGGATTTTGAACATAATATGTTCAAAGTCCCAGTATTTTATTACGGGACTTTATATAAAGCTCCAGTCCCATAACCCAGTATAAAATAATAGGACCTTTGAACATGTGACTTTATATAAAAAGCTTCAGTCCCATAACAAAATAATGGGACCTTTGAACAACATGTTCAAAGGTCTCATTATTTTGTTATGAGACTTTATATATAAAGCTTCAGTTTCATAACAAAATAATGGGACTTTTGAACATGTTAGTTCAAAGTCCCAGTATAAAATACCAGGACTAGTCTGGGATGTTTTCCAACACTAATGGAGCGTAAGTGCGCGCGCGAATTTTTGACTATTTCTCAATTAATTTTGAAACGGTGGATAAAACTCATTGAGCGCGTCCAAAAATGGCTACCCATCAAAATTTTCCAAAATCCTATCTATCCTTTGCTCACCCACCCCACCCCCAGTGTGAGTAGAGTAGAATCCAGATGAAATTACATTTTAGTGGGTTTTGAAAGGGTTTAAGAGTGGAGAGTGACCATCTCCAATTAATTAACTGCTCCTATCTCCTTCACTATAATCAGTCATGAAACGCTTTCTGGTACTTTTTTATACATTCATCATACACCATCTGCACAAGGAATAGAAGTTTGAGAATTCAATCATTTTTAATTATATACTTTTTGAATCTTTTTGCAGACAAAATTATCAAATTTCAATGACAAATCCTTCATTCCTGTGATAGCATTGGCTGGATCAGCACTAGTTTTTACTAGCAATGAAACCAATTCAAGTGAGCTTTTTAATTAAGTTATTTGCTGTCACTTTTTCCAGTGATCAAATTTCTTATGACGGTCCCTTTTTTTGGTTTCAGTAACCGAGCCTTTAAAAGATTCTTTGGCATTGCATTGGACGTATATGAAAGACAAATTTCTTCGTCCTGCTTTTTTTGCCGGGGATCCATCACAACTTTGTATGTTGAAATAAATATTTGTTTTCCTGTTTATAGTTTCTATTTTTTAAAAATTCAACTGATACCATTACTTATTTGTACTAGGTATTTTCCCATTATCTTTTGCTACAACTGGTTTGGATCCACTGAAGAAAGAAGGCTCTGGAGATGATGAGAAACATAAATGTTGTAATTGTTTGGGACGCGATACTATTGCTAATGCAGCTGCCACCGTTGGTCCTGCTGTTGTTAATATTTCTGTTTCAAAGAGTATGCTTTTATTTACTCCTGCATTCCAATTTATTTAACTCTCTTTCCGTGTTACATGTCCTAAGGTGTTCGACTCAAATTCATTTTTATACATCTTTTAATATAATTATAAGTTATTAAAGTAAATCAAACTGACTTTTAATAGTCTCCTCTGCCGTCATTTGGTATATAATTCTGTCATGCAAAAAGGGGATGGATAGAGTACTTGAATAAGGGGACTATTTGCAGTCTGCAATAACGTATGTTTTTATAGGCTTTCACGGGATGAGTGCTGGAAGGAGTATAGGATCAGGAACTATAATTGATGCTGACGGCACTATTTTGACTTGTGCTCATGTGGTTGATTTTCAACGCTTGGGTACTTCATCAAAAGGAAAGGTCAGTGGTTGTGAAAAGTTACCACCACAGACCTGTTACAATTCGATTAATTCTGTCCTGTTGTGCTTATTTAGTTATTCTTTTTATATTTTTTTATGTTGTTTTTGGTTAACTTTCTGATTCATTGGAATGCTCCTTTCTGTCGCATGTTCATCGAGTAGGCCTTTATAATGGTTACATGTCTTGCTTTCTGCTTCAAAGTGTGCGTGGAACTTTGAACTATTGCTTCACCCTTCTTCGCATGAAAATACTTCTAAATTCTTGTTGCTTATTCTTATCCCGCTTCCTGGGACTAAAGATAGGTGTTCAGGTGGATTTGGATTGTGTTCCCTTACTCTGTTTTTTTGGTTGTAATTAGAGTAATTAATATTCTGTCTTGGACATTGAATTTCGATGGATTTGGAGTGATATCCATGCGTCGTTATGTTGCAGCCGCTTATCCATGTCAACAGTACAGTCTTTATAACCTTTTTCTGTTATTATTTCCCTTGTATTAGTCAAGCTTAAAAACCTATTTTTGTAGGTTGATGTGACTTTGCAAGATGGCCGTTTATTCGAGGGTACAGTGGTCAATGCGGATATACATTCTGATATTGCAATTGTAAAGATAAAATCTAAAACTCCACTTCCAGCTGCCAAACTTGGCACTTCAAACAAGCTTCGCCCAGGGGATTGGGTGGTGGCTATGGGTTGCCCCCTTTCCCTCCAAAATACTGTTACAGCAGGCATTGTGAGGTAATATGAACAAATGCCACATGGAAGTTTCGTCTGTTTCTTTCCGTACTGGTGCGAAACTATTCTGTCCTTAAATACTCAGTGGGCTTGCAGAATGAAATGAACCCGGGAAACATCCGCTGCTGTCAAACCTAATTATCTCTACTTTGAGTAGATGTTGCATAAGTTAAAAACCTTTACTTACCTTTCCAACCCTTTTTTGCTTTCCCTGTTCCATGTAGCTGCGTCGATCGTAAAAGTAGTGATCTTGGACTTGGAGGCATGCGGCGAGAGTACTTACAGACTGATTGTGCTATTAATGGAGTAAGTAACTCATAGTTCATGTATTCATTTATATGTTCCTTGCTTTAAATTTTCTTTTTGTTCGGGGAGGTTTTTGAAATTGGTGGCAAATCATATGTTAATTTTTCCACAGTAGCACAACAAACTATGAGCTTTTATGCCTTTATTAGTTAAGAGATTAATTGAATAATGCTAGTAAAGAACTGTAATTTTCGAAAAGCAATATGCCTAGGATTATAGTCCTCTTCTTACTTCAACCCAAGCTTATCAACAACTGTTGTTACCATGCATAGAATACATAATGTTCTTTGTGAAGGGGCTTGGGTGTCAATAAAATTGTGCACCTCAAATTATTTTCCTTTCCTTATCTTTTCAGCTTGAAGCTTGAGTAGGACTGTAGGATTGTGGCCTTAGTCATCCCACCTTCTCATCAGGTTTAGCATGTGAGGTTACTCATCATCTATATAATTCTATTCCGTATTAATAGATATTAGTTTTTGTAATTCTTTATAACTTGTAGGTTATTGAGGTCCCGCCCCAATTTTGTAGGTTCACGTGACCGGCACTCCATATACTAAGCACCTACTGAACAAACCAACCCATTCTATTATAGTATTATCATTGAACTTTAGAACAAATAACGAGGAATCAAGACTATTACAGAATGGAGTAATTAACTATTGGCATGTAATCGTTAGATCATAAAGCGGTCCATATGCCTCAAATAAAATAAAAGATGTCGCATAGGGAATTATACATCATATACTAACCAACTATAGTCTGTTCCTCCCACAAAATGCCTATGTAGCCTTTAAGAATGAACAAAAGAATATAAACACTTAGGGACAAAACCCAGCTATGCAAAAGAATCAAGTAAATCGAGGCATCCACCGGATGACGTAGTGGGATTCACCACGTATGCTGGAAGAATCATTTTCTAGCTCGTGCCACCAACTTAGAGCGCACCTCTATTTTTATTAAAAAAAGGCACCATCACAAGACCTCTATTTGTGCCTCGGTGATGCTCCCATAATGATAAGGATCGAAATCAAAAGACAAAAAGAACGATAAAAGGGAACGAGACGCGTCTCGAACTCCCTACAAGGTATCCACGGAGAACTTCTTCCGTGAAACCCTCGTATCGGTGTCAAGAAGAGCCTACGCTAAGCAACCACCCTCGAGCCGCACTCGGGACCCGCAAGTAGAATGATCGGGTGTCGGTTCGATAATCAATTAGGATCCGCTAGTGAATTCAAGCCAACAAAAGGGTTTTCTTCATTACTAAGAGTCTCAACTCTATTCAACATTCAACAATCATCAAAAGGTAAGCTAAGGTTCAATGAAGACTAATGAAGTATTTATTGGCTTCACCTAAACATAATGATAGCCCCAAATGATAAGGATCAAAATCAAAAGACGATAAAAGATAAAAGATAAAGGGAACGAGACGCGTCTCGAACTCCCTACAAGGTAACCACGGAGAACTTGTTCCGTGATACCCTCGTATCGGTGTCAAGAAGAGCCTACGCTAAGCAACTACCCTCGAGTCAACACTCGGGACTCGCAAGCAGAATGATCGGGGGGTTTGGGGATCAACTAGCTCACCTAGAAGACTCAAACCAACTAAAGGTTTCATTTCATTCAAAGAGACTCTTTCTCTTGAAAGTTCATTCGATCATTCATCAAAGCTAACTAAGGAAATTTGAAAGACTAATGAAGTATTTATAGGCTTTATCTAGACATAATGAAAGCCCCTAAGTACCCCCAAAGTGGGTCTAAATAACAAAGGCCACGTAGGGCTATAATAGTCAAAACATAACAAATAAATGAGGTGTCCCGTCATGTCTTCAGTGCAGTAGGCGCCCCGCCTACCCTACCAGGCGCCCCACCTAGTGGCCTGCCAGTGTGTAGTAGGCGGCCCAGTAGGCGCCCCGCCCCTTTAGTAGGCGGCTCAGAATCCAGAGAGCCATCTTCAAGTAGGCGGTCCGCCTAGTGAAACGGGCAGCCCGCCCCTTCCTGGAATGCCTTGAAACGCTTCGAAATGTGTCTCGAATGCTCCTCCTTCCATGGCGTTCCAATGCATGAGCTCTTCCTTGGCCTTGAATGGTGTTTTTGGATGGTTGCTCGACTTGCCCCGCATCATCCTCCCCTTCTTGAGAAGATTTCGTCCTCGAAATCAAGGCGTGGTCTCTCATGGTATCAACAACTCCTCGGGGTGGCCAAGACTCGTTCTTTGTCCTTCTTGAACGTCACTTTCACATAGGCTTCTTCCAAGATCTCCCTCGCCTTAGCATGGAGCTTAGGACCTACAAGCAACGACAAGCAAACACAAGCAAACTTCTTACTTCGAAAGTAGGTTAGTGCAAGAAGTGTGGAAAACACACTCTTATTGTATAACCAAGCATCAATAATAAGCACAAAGTGCAAGTCGCCAAAGAGGACAATAAGTACTTGGTTAAAGATCGACATGCACTCAACACAATAATGAGCAAATAGGTCATGGAGACATGGAAAATGCAAGATCAAGCTATCAAAATCCCCTTGAACCTTAAGCTCAAAACCAACACACCAATCAATTCTCAAGGTGTGATTAACAAGTGGAGTGGAGTGAGTCAAACAACTCAACCTACAAGTAGGATCAAGTACTCCACTCCCCTTCTTAAGAGCATACTTACTCACACCAAGGGACTCCTCTTCCCTCCCAACTTCATCACCTAAGCAACCCTTCTCAAAAGACAAGCTCTCAAGGAAGGTATTGATGATGGACTCTTCTTCATCATAACCCCAACAAGCAATAGTAGGGTCACTCAAAGAACCATCTACCTCACCTAAATTCTCAAATAATGGGTAGCCTAAGGAGTCAAAACTTTCACACCATGGGGGTTCCATTTGACTACTCACCCTAGTCCGATACAAGTCATTACCACTATTGAGGATGCCTTCAAACAATGGATTAGTAAAAACATGCATCCCAATATCATGATCAAGCATAGACAAGTTACCAAGACTAGGTTCACTTGAGGAGTCATCATAGACAACCCTGTCCAATTCATACAATTTGGACTCCTCAAGGTCACTATCAACTTCACCACAACACATAGATCCACCAAATAGAAGCATATCAATAAGGGTATGATCAACTATCTCATCGTCCCCTTTGTCAAAGATTGGTGGGGTGTCATAGCAAAGGTCACAATCATTGTCAACTATCAAACCTACACTAGGGAGAGGTTCATTGAACAATGAGCTCACATCATGATGTGGCATATCATCCCCCTCAACTAGTGTTACACAAGTACCCACAAGTTGACTACTAGACTCTTCACTAGTGGCATACTCACTAGATGCATCACAAACACCAACTAGTGTTGAGTCATCACGAGACAAATAGCTAGTAGGCTCATGAAAAGGTGAAGTAACACTTACATTTGTATTACTTCCTTGATCACTCACAAGGTTTGAAGTGTCATATGTAACTCCTCCTTCATGAAGCTCACATTGAGAACTTTCCTCCTCTTGTCTTTCCTTCCAAGCACATGGTTGAGGCTCCAATTGCTTGTCTTCAATTGTACCTACACAAAAACTTTCACAAGAAAAAGTAGAAGATGAATAATTGTTAGAACAATGGGTGCGCTCACTCTCAATTTTTCTTTCCTCATCTCTCTTCTCTCTCAATTTTACCTCATGGTCAAGTGTAGTTTGTGGTGACAATCCACTCACATCACTCCTCAAATCCTCTCCTTTTTCCTCTCTTGGATTGTCACCAGTCACTCCCTCACTTCTCTCTATCTTTTCTCTCTCATTTGAAGTGGAGTGACTCTCACTTTCATCATGCAATGGCAAAACAATAAGATTGTTTGCTTCGGGTTCAAGAACAATGGGTGACTTTGCTTTAGCCGCTTCCCTCAACTCCTTCATACGCTTGTAGTCTTCCCTTACTTGCCTTGGAGTCAAAGGTCTAAGCACATAATTCCTCTCATCTTGCTTGACCGTGTAGGAGTTGGACCGGCCATCATGCACTACACACCTATCATGTTGCCATGGCCTCCCAAACAATAGATGACAAGCTTGCATCGGGACCACATCAAACATGATTTTATCCCTATAGTTTCCAATGCTAAACTCAATCATCACTTGCTTCACCACCTTTAGTTCACTACACTCACTAAGCCATTGTAAACGATATGGTTTTGGGTGCTTTAGAGTGGGTAACTTCAATTGGGTAATCAAGGTTTGGCTCACTATGTTGGCACAACTCCCCGAATCAACAACCATTGAACATACTTGGCCCATCACACGACACATAGCATGAAAGAGGTTTTTTCTTTGATCATTTTCCACCTCATCTTCCATAAAAATGGTACTCAAACTTCTCCTAACCACCAAGAACAATTGAGGATCCGCATCCTCTTCTATAGCCTCCTCACAATCAACTTCCTCATCCCCCTCTACCTCTTCACCCTCGGGCTCACTATCTTGCTCATACACCAAATTACCAACCACAACCATGGTTCTTTTTGTAGGGCAATCCCTAGCAAAATGGCCATAGCCTTTGCACTTATAGCATTGAGTAGAAGTAGAAGTAGGATTGCTCCAGCGAGTTTTAGAAGTACCTTCCAAGTGTGGTGTAGTCTTCTCATATGGCTTCTTCACTTCTTTGCTAGCACTTGTACTTGGAAAGTTTGCATTTGGAGTCTTCCACTCTTTTGGCTTGCTTGTGGTAATAAGAGTGTTGCTTTTGGACTTCTCTCCCTTAAGCCAATTCTCGGCTTCAATTGCGGCTTCAAAAAGATCTTGAAGTGAAAGATAAGTATGCAACCTCAATTGAGAAGTAGCTCAAGCCATTCTTGAAGCGGATCATGGCTTGCTCCACACATTCGGTATCCATATCCAAGGCCATCCGGGTCTTCTCAAATTCATCAAAGTACTCATGCACCGATTTGACACCTTGTTTTAGATCATAGAGCTTCTTGAGTTGCTCTTGTCGATACCTTGGAGTTATGTACTTGGTGTTCATAAGAACTTTTAACTCTTCCCCAAGTCACATTTACTTGCATATTCATCCTTCTTCTTGACCTCTTCATGGACTCCCACCAAGTAGAAGCATAGGCCTCAAATGTAGAAATAGCATAGGTGCCCTTTCTCTCCTCGGTCATCTCATTGGTGTCAAACACTCTCTCCATGAGTAGTACCCATTCCATGTATGCATCCGGATCACAAGTTCCCTTAAAGGATGGAAGATTGAGCTTAACATTATTGAGGTTGTTGTTGTCACGTAATCCATGGTTAGGCTCCGGTTGGCCTCCATAGTGATCATCATAAGCAACATATTCCCTCCTAGCATTCCTCCCACCATATCCCATGGGTGGCCCTCGACCTCGGCCTCTACCCCTATCCACATTTCGACCCCAATTCATTTGCCTCCTAGGTTGATAATGATCATCATACCCATAGGCTTCATCTCCATACTCGGCTTCCTCCCCTTCATGAACTTCATCAATTTGCTCAAGAGGTGGAACATTCCGTACGGGTCTTCGAAGTGGAGCATTTCCTTGGGGATTGCCCATGTTGTGGGGAATGCCCACGGGTTGGGTATTGCCCAGCACACACTCTTGAAGAGCTTCAACCTTCTTTTGTTCATACTTCTTGGTTAACTCCACAAAGTGTCCGGGAGTCATAGGAGTGCTATGACTTGTGCCTTCTCCGGATTCAATTTGGACACTCGGGGTCCTCCTTTCACCGGTCTCAACTTGATTCCTCTCAACGGTCTCAAGTCTCAAAGATATGTCCTCCAACTTAGCCATAATGGTGGCCATGAAATCCTTCATGGGATTATCTCCATCATTTGCCATCGTACCTACAAAACAACAAACGTTAGTAAAACACCTCACTCACACCTTCACGTGTATAGCACTCGGGTCACTCGTTTAGTGATAGTGGATATTTCACACAAGTTTGAGTATAGAAGCTTCACGTAGTTGATCAACGAACCACAACTCAATCACTCAATCCACGAGTCAAGTGTACTCCGGGGTGAGTGGAGTTAATACGACTCTATTGGACGATAAGCACTTTAAGTGAGGACTTGAATCAAATGATACTACGGGTCTTCTTTGAATTCTACTCTCCTATCTAAGCACGATGATCCTAAAAGCTTCGAAGGGCTAGCACAATTCAAGTAGGAAAGATTACTCAAAGAAGTGCTAGCTAGATGCAATGCAATCAAAGAAACAAGAGGTCCTACGAAAAACTACCCGAAAGCACGTTTCAGCAAAACAGGCGCCCCACCTGTTTCATAGTGGGCGGTCCGCCTAGACACAGGGGCGGTCCGCCTGCTGAGATTCAGAGAGTTGGGTAGGCGCCCCACCTACTATTCGGGCGGTCCGCATACTGTGTTTTTCAGCACAGTCCCAACTTGTGTTTTCTTGGTTTTGCACCCAAAAATCCAACAAATCTCACGTTGTTTTAACAATCTGAAGGTACCCAAATGTTGTTTCAATCACAAAGATCAAATCCCAACAACTTTTATCACACCCCAATAAAAAACAAGCAATCCTCCATGTTCATCAAATTCAAAGCTAGGGTTTCAACTTTTCAATTTTTTCAAGGGTTTCAAAATTTCAAATCTTGTGATTCAACTTCAAATCAGGTGTTTAGGGTACCAAAATAACGGGTTTCCAACAAGGAACAAACCCCAATATCAATCACACAACGGGTCCATCAAACCAAGAACATACAATCAAATTTTTGGTGTTTTTTCAACTTTTTCTATTTTTTTGTGCTTTTCTTCTTTTCAATAACAACAAAGAAACTAAAGTAGAAACCAACCTAGGCACGAAGAATCAAGGGTCGGGGGTTTGTAAAAACAAAATCCGAGCCTTGCTCTGATACCAAGATGATAAGGATCAAAATCAAAAGACGATAAAAGATAAAGGGAACGAGACGCGTCTCGAACTCCCTACAAGGTAACCACGGAGAACTTGTTCCGTGATACCCTCGTATCGGTGTCAAGAAGAGCCTACGCTAAGCAACTACCCTCGAGTCAACACTCGGGACTCGCAAGCAGAATGATCGGGGGGTTTGGGGATCAACTAGCTCACCTAGAAGAATCAAACCAACTAAAGGTTTCATTTTATTCAAAGAGACTCTTTCTCTTGAAAGTTCATTCAATCATTCATCAAAGCTAACTAAGGAAATTTGAAAGACTAATGAAGTATTTATAGGCTTTATCTAGACATAATGAAAGCCCCTAAGTACCCCCAAAGTGGGTCTAAATAACAAAGGCCACGTAGGGCTATAATAGTCAAAACATAACAAATAAATGAGGTGTCCCGTCATGTCTTCAGTGCAGTAGGCGCCCCGCCTACCCTACCAGGCGCCCCGCCAATGTGTAATAGGCGGCCCAGTAGGCGCCCCGCCCCTTTAGTAGGCGGCTCAGAATCCAGAGAGCCATCTTTAAGTAGGCGGTCCGCCTAGTGAAACGGGCGGCCCGTCCCTTCCTGGAATGCCTTGAAACGCTTCGAAATGTGTCTCGAATGCTCCTCCTTCCATGGCGTTCCAATGCATGAGCTCTTCCTTGGCCTTGAATGGTGTTTTTGGATGGTTGCTCGACTTGCCCCGCATCACCAAAGTACCCCCAAAGTGGGTTAAAATAACAAAGGCCACGTAGGGCTATAATAGTCAAAGCATAGTATTGAAATTAGAATTCCCGCAAGGCTTCTGGTAACTAGGCGGTCCGCCCCCCATACTAGGCGCCCCGCCTAGTGGCTCACAAAGCTGAAGATGAAAGTGGGCGGCCAGAGTGGGCGGTCCGCCCCTTTAGTAGGCTGTGCAAAGTCCAGAGACTTGATTTTGAGTAGGCGGTCCGCCTGTTGAAGTAGGCGGTCCGCCTCTTCCTGGGAGCTCTTGAAATGCTTCCAAATGTGCCCCGGATGCCTCTCCAAGTAGCCTAGGTGATACTCCATCCATGGCACTCCAATGTATGATCTTCAAGTCGCTCCCGGAGTCTTCTTCCATGTCCTTCCAAGTCAAGTGGAGATGAGTGTCTTGAATCAACTTGGCTTGACTCCTAGTGAAAGGCCTTGAGGTAGTATGCCCCGCATCATCCTCCCTTTCTTGGGAAGGTTTTGTCCTCGAAACCATGGCCTCCTCCTCTCCGGTATCACCATCCCCTACATCAAAAAGGGTCAAGTCAGTCACATTAAAAGTATTTTAGACATTATACTTATCGGGGAGATCAATCACATAGGCATTGTTGTTGATCTTGGAAAGCACTTGAAACGGTCCATCTCCACGGGGTGCCAACTTCCCTTTCCTAAGGTTTGGAAACCTTTCTTTGCGGAAGTGCACCCACACCCAATCTCCCTTTTTGAGCTCAAGCTTCTTCCTTCCCTTGTTCTTCTTGGAAGCAACCTTTGCATAGGCTTCCTCCAAGTTCTTCTTTGCTTTAGCATGAAGCTCAACCATAGCCTTTGCTCGGCTTTTACCTTCAAAACTCACAACAAAATCTTTGGGCAATGGGGTTAGATCAAGTGGAATCAAAGGATTAAAGCCATACACACACTCGAATGGAGTCATACCAATCAAACTATGCAAGATACGATTATAGGCAAACTCCACAAGAGGCAATTTATCAACCCAAGTCCCGGCCTTACCTCGGGTCATAGCTCTAAGAAGAGCACCCAAAGTTCGGTTCACCACCTCGGTTTGCCCATCCGTTTGAGGGTGGTGGGACGTAGAGAACAATAGCTTGGTACCAAGAGCACCCCATAAGCTCCTTCAAAAATGGCTAAGGAACTTGGTGTCCCTATCACTCACAATGGTTTGAGGCTCACCATGCAACTTTAACACATTATCAATGAACAAAGAAGCAACATGTTGTGCATCATCACACTTTTTACATGGAATGAAGTGAGCCATTTTGGAAAACCTATCCACGACAACATAAATGCTATCATGTCCCCCCCTAGACAGTGGCAATCCCATTACAAAGTCCATAGAAATATCTATCCACGGGCTAGTAGGTACGGGGAGAGGAGTATACAAACCATGAGGGTTAGCTTTAGATTTAGCATGCTTGCACTCAAGGCAATTTTTGCAAAGCTTTTCAACTTGTACCCCCATCTTTGGCAATGGAATTGTTCCATGAGAATGACCAAGGTCTTGTTTCTCCCAAAGTGTCCCATCAAGCCCCCACAATGAGCTTCACGAATAAGCAATTCCCTCCAAGAGGACTCGGGAACACAAACTCTACCATTTTTAAAGATATAGCCATCAACCCATTGGTATTTCTCAACTCTTTCTCCCTTCTCAAGAGCTTCATGAATACTCTTTAGCTTAGGGTCTTGAGCATACATCAACTTAATGCTCTCAAAACCCATGAGCTTGGAAGCAAGAGTGGTGGCTAGAGCAAACTTCCTAGAAAGTGCATCCGCCACAACATTGTCTTTCCCTTTCTTGTATTTAATGACATAGGGAAAAGACTCAATGAACTCTACCCATTTGGCATGACGCTTGTTCAATTTCTCTTGGCCCCTAAGATGTTTGAGTGACTCATGATCACTCTTAATCACGAATTCTCTAGGCCAAAGGTAATGTTGCCAATGAGCAAGAGCTCTCACTAAGGCATACATCTCCTTGTCATACGTAGAGTAGTTCAAGGAGACACCCTTCAATTTCTCACTAAAGTAGGCTATGGGTTTTCCATCTTGCATTAAACCACCACCAATTCCCACCCCCGAGGCATCACATTCAACCTCAAATGCCTTTCCGAAGTCGGGCAATTGCAATAGAGGGGCGGTACTCAACCTACTTTTCAATTCTTGGAAGGCCTTCTCTTGAGGCTCTCCCCAAACAAAAGGTTTGTCCTTCTTCACCAATTCGGTGAGTAGAGCGGCAATGGAGCTAAAGTCTTTCACAAATCGTCTATAAAAACTAGCAAGACCATGAAAGCTCCTCACTTGAGTCACGGTAGTGGGAGTTGGCCAATCACGAATGGCCTCTACCTTAGACTTATCCACCTCCACTCCTTAGGCACTCACAACAAACCCAAGGAAGACTACTTTCTCAACACCAAAGGCACACTTTTTAAAGTTAGCATAGAGCTTTTCGGCTCTCAAAACTTCAAGCACTTGCCTTAGGTGGTCAACATGGTCGTCCATTGACTTGCTATAGATCAATATATCATCAAAGTAGACGACCACGAACTTGTTGATAAACGGTTTCAAAACATGGTTCATTAGTCTCATAAAAGTACTAGGTGCGTTGGAGAGCCAAAGGGCATCACCAACCATTCGTATAGACCAAACTTGGTCTTGAATGCGGTTTTCCATTCGTCTCCGGGTTTCATCCGGATTTGATGGTAACCGGACCTAAGGTCTATTTTGGTAAAAACACATAAACCGCTCAATTCATCAAGCATGTCATCATGTCTAGGGATAGGATGACGATACTTTACCGTTATCTTGTTTACGGCCCGGCAATCAACGCACATTCGCCATGTCCCATCCTTCTTTGGTACAAGAATGACCGGTACGGCGCATGGACTCAAACTTTCATGGACCAAGCCTTTAGTGAGCAAGTCATCAACTTGCCTTTGCAATTCTCTTGTGTCCTCCGGATTGCTCCTATAAGCCGGTTTGTTTGGAATTTGAGACCCCGGGATAAAATCAATTTGGTGCTCAATCCCCCTCAAGGGAGGAAGACTACTCGGCATCTCTTCCGGGAACATGTCTTCAAATACCTTCAAAACATTCTCAATTGCACTAGGTAAAGGGTTAGTGAAATAATCAACATCAGATGTAAGAATCATACCTTTATGTACTAGGCAAAGGAGTAGCTTGTTGCCATCATTTCCTCTCAAAAGTTCACCCGGTTGCATCATGGCACATATGCTACCGGTAGAAGATGGTGGAGTCACCACCAAGCTTTCGGCCAAAGGACTAGTCTCAACAACCGACTTAGCCTTTGCCGCCTCTCTTAACTCCCTCATACGCTTGTAATCATCATTAACTTGCTTGGGAGTTAAGGGTTTAAGTACAAACTTCTTTCCCTCGTGCTTAACCGTGTAGGTGTTGGCACGACCATCATGAACCACATGTCTATCAAATTGCCATGGTCTTCCAAATAGAAGGTGGCATGCTTGCATAGGCACCACATCAAACATGTGTTCATCCACATAGTTCCCTATCTTGAATTTAATCATGACTTGCTTTACCACCTTCAATTCACCACACTCACTAAGCCATTGCAAACGGTAAGGATTTGGGTGTTTCAAGGTGGGTATCTTCAATTGGGAAACTAGTGTTTGGCTAATGACATTGGCACAACTTCCCAAGTTAATAATCATGGAACACACAATACCCATGACTCGGCACCTAGCATGGAAGAGGTTTTCCCTTTGCAAAGTCTCACTATCCTCCACAAACATGGCACCTAAACTCCTCCACTATCCTCCACAAACATGGCACCTAAACTCCTCCTCACAACAAGGAAGGCATAAGGATCATCATCCTCAATTGCATCCTCCCCTTCATCAACCTCCTCATCACACTCTACTCCCCCATTCTCGGGTTCACTATCTTGTTCATACACCAATTCACCCACAATAACCATAGTTTTCCGGGTAGGGCAATCTTTGGCAATATGTCCATATCCCTTACATTTATAGCATTGAGTAGAAGTAGAAGTAGGATTGCTCAAGTGAGTTTTAGAGTTACCTCCCACATGTTGTGTAGACTTCTCATAAGGCTTCTTCACATCCTTGCTAGCAATTGCACCACTTGCATTTGGGAATCTTGCATTTGGAGTAGGAGTCTTCCACTCCTTTGGCTTGCTCATGGGAGTAGTAGTAGTGCTACTCTTATAGCGAGTGGACTTCTCCTCTTTGAGCCATTTCTCGGCTTCAACCGCATCTTTGCATAGCTCATAGTGGTCTTCATACTTGTGGAACTTCAATTGTGAAGCTATGTCTCGGTTCAAACCACTTCTAAACCGAATCAAGGCCGGCTCATTCTCTTCATCATCCAAGTTTAGGGACATCCGGATTTGCTCAAATTCGTTGAAATATTCCCCAATCGTCTTGTAACCTTGCTTCAACTCATAGAGACGCTTGTATTGGTCCACACGGTATTGGTTAGTCAAGTATTTGTCATCCATTGCACGAATCAATTCACCCCCAAGAAACATTGATAGCCATACCCGTCCTCCTTTTGTTCCTCTTGATCGACTCCTACCAAGTAGAAGCAAAGGACTCAAAGGAAGATATTGCATACTTGGCCTTCTTCTCCTCGGGCATATCATTGGTGTCAAATATTCACTCCATGGTCAACTTCCAATCAAGGTACTCCACCGGGTCACTACTCTCTTTGAAAGAAGGAATAGTGAGCTTCACACTATTAAGATTGTTGTTATCACGACCCCCTTGGTAAGGCTCCGGTTGGCCTCCAAAGTGATCCCCATAACCACCATAATTCCTCCTAGCATTCCCTCCATCATACCCCATGGGTGGCCCTCGACCTCGGCCTCTACCCCTATCCACATTCCGACCCCTAGGTTGATAATGAGCATCATACCCACCATCACTATAATCATCCTCCTCCCCTTCTTGAGCTTGTTCAACTTGCTCAAGAGGTTGAACATTTCGAATAGGTCCGGGAAGTGAAACATTCCTTTGGGGATTGCCCATTAGGTTAGGAATGGTCACTCGTTGGGTATTGCCCAACACTTGTTCAATTCGATCACGATCCTCCTTTACCCGTTGTTGTCTAAGCAACTCAACAACTTGTTCCGGGGTAAAGGTTGAACTACTTGTGCCCTCAACGGCTTCAACTTGGGCACTCGGGGCCCCTTTCTCAACTTGGACACTCGGGGTCCCTTTCTCCGATTGGACATTTGAAGTCCCTTGTTCAACTAGGGTACTTGATGTCACCCTTTCAAGATTTTCAATCCTTAAGTTCATACTATCCAATTTGGCAAGGATAGTAGCAAATGCATTCTTAGTGAAATCATCACCTTCATTGGCCATTGTACCTACAAAATGAGCAAACGTTAGTGAAATAACCTCACTCACACCCTCACAAGTGTTTCACTCGGTTTACTCGTTTAGTGGTGGTGGATACTTCACTCAAGCTTGAATCCAAAGCTTCACTAAGTTGATCAACAAATCTCAACTTAATCACTCAACTCACAAGCCAAATGCACTCCGGGGTGAGTGGAGTTGATGTGACTCTATTGGAACGATAAGCTCTTTAAGTGCGGACTTGAGTCAAATGATACTACGGGTCTTCTTTGAATTCTACTCTCCTATCTAGGCACGATGATCCTAAAAGCTCAAAGTAATTAGTACTAATCGAGTAGGATTATACTCTTAGTAGTACTAACCGGAAGCAATGCAATCAATGAAACAAGAGATCCTAGAAGAATCTACCCCAAAACCCAACTTCCAGAAAACAGGCGCCCCACCTACCCAGAGTGGGCAGTCCGCCTGGTTCACAACAGAGGAAGTGGGCGGTCCGCCTGAAAAACAGGCGGCCCAAAATCCAGAGAGCTAGTTCAAAACGGGCGGTCCGCCTCTGCACTAGGCGCCCCGCCTACTGTGTTTTTCACCAACTTCGTGTTTTCTTGGTTTAGCACCCAAAAATCCAACAAATCTCGTGTTGTTTTAGCAATCCGAAGGTACCCCAAATGTATTTTCAACTACAAGGATCAAACCCCAATGATTTTTAACTAACCCCAATCAAAAACAATCAAATCACCATGTTCATCAACTTCAAGCTAGGGTTCTAAATTTTCAAATTTTTCAAAGGGTTTCAAATTTTCAAATCTTGTGATTCAACTTCAAATCACGTGTTTAGGGTACCAAAATAACGAGTTTCCAACAAGGAACAAACCCCAATATCAATCACACAACGAGTCCATCAAACCAAGAACATTCGATTAAATTTTTGGTATTTTTCAACTTTTTTCTATTTTTTTTGTTTTTCTTCATTTTCTTCAACCACAAACAAGAAACTAAGATAGAAACCAACCTAGGCACGAAGTATTAAGGATCGAGAGTTTGTTGAAACAAAACCCGAGCCTTGCTCTGATACCAAGATGATAAGGATCGAAATCAAAACACAAAAAGAACGATAAAAGGGAACGAGACGAGTCTCGAACTCCCTACAAGGTATCCACGGAGAACTTGTTCCGTGAAACCCTCGTATCGGTGTCAAGAAGAGCCTACGCTAAGCAACCACCCTCGAGCCGCACTCGGGACCCGCAAGTAGAATGATCGGGTGTCGGTTCGATAACCAACTAGGATCCGCTATTGAATTCAAGCCAACAAAAGGGTTTTCTTCATTACTAAGAGTCTCAACTCTATTCAACATTCAACAATCATCAAAGGTAAGCTAAGATTCAATGAAGACTAATGAAGTATTTATAGGCTTCACCTAAACATAATGAAAGCCCCAAAATTCCCCCAAAGTGGGTTAAAATAACAAAGGCCACATAGGGCTATAATAGTCAAAACATAGTATTGAAATTAGGACTCCCGCAAGGCTTCCAGTAACTGGGCGGTCCGCCCCCTATACTAGGCGCCCCCCGCCTAGTGGCTCACAAAGCTGAATATGAGAGTGGGCGGTCCGCCCCTTTAGTAGGTGGTGCAAAGTCCAGAGACTTGATTTTGAGTAGGCGGTCTGCCTGTTGAAGTAGGCGGTCCGCCTCTTCCTAGGAGCTCTTGAAATGCTTCCAAATGTGCCCCGGATGCCTCTCTAAGTAGCTTAGGGATCCTCCATCCATGGCACTCCAATGTATGATCTTCAAGTCGCTCCCGGAGTCTTCTTCCATGTCCTTCCAAGTCAAGTGGAGATGAGTGTCTTGAATCAACTTGGCTTGACTTCTAGTGAAAGGCCTTGAGGTAGTATGCTCCGCATCACATAACATGAGGCCATCGTGGGAGTCGGTTGCTTGCCCAGACCCAGCTCTCACGATGACTCTCGCGATGAGTCTCGTGATGAGCATGAGTTTGTTGTCCAAGCTTTCACGATGACACTCATGATGAGCATGAGTTTGTTTTGTGGGGCTGAGATTCCACTATAAAAAATTAACGGTCCTTGTGAGGTGTGGCCATTGCAAAGCCGTGTTGATGTCCCAGCCAAGCCTTATCGCATTACGAGGCTTTGCGAGCAATGCTTGCTGCTCCATCTTCTTCTGTATATTTTTTTTGATAAACATGGAAATCCTTGAAGGTCCGTGACAAACAGTTCGAAACTCAATGGATAATAGACCTACCTCTCTACCCTTCTCCACTTAAATACCACGCTTTTGTCTGTGGTAGGGTGCTTCAACGTTAATTTCAGCAAGTCGCTGGGTAATGTCGAAGAATTTGAGATGCTACTTAAGGAGAAGAATATCTCGACTCAGGAGCACCTAAATCTATTCTTTCTGTGTCCCACATCCACCTATGTTAAGGAATCCGCCCATTCCTCAGTGTAAGGAGCTCTCATTGCTTGACTATCTTTTTGTGCTCTGTCGAATTCCTATTTTTTCGTAATCCAATTAGAATCCTGGGGCGGTCTGGTCTAATCGAAGTCAACTGACTCACATGGAATACGACGTTCGTTTTCATCGAGCTGGTCGTTTGAGTCTGGGTTTGAAACTGTGACGTGCGCCTAACTCACATATCACAAGCTGGACTCTTACTATTAGACCTAAACCTTGGGGCTTCTTTTCCACTTTGACTCTTTTAAGCCACAATACAAACCCATGCAATTCTAACCAATTTCAGACATATGTTTTCACTTCATTATGATCACCTTTATGTTTATTACCATTATATGTGCACATAACAATGTGTTTATCACGTAGTAAGCGCCTGTTTTAGCCTTGAACGACTTTGCAATTGTGCAGGTGGCTAGTATGCCCATTATACATAGGTAGCTTATCTTTTTCTCATAGAACCTTCGCACCCAGTGGTGCTGCTTGTTCCCTCTTACGTGAATTTAAAGCTTCTTGTAAAGGATAATTCTAGGAATTTATTGTCATATTTGCATAAGACAATCCCACGTTGAAAGTTAGGCACTTGGAATGCTTTAGCTGTAATGTTCCCTCGGGAGCAATCATGTCATCCGATATCAACCGTAGCGCTCACCCATAATCGGAAAGCAGCTATGTGGTGCTTTAAAGAGACGAAGGTGGGAGATTGGACTAGCTATAGAGTAACACAAATCTGGGCTGAGCTAAAGGCTATAAGTAGTAAATGACTAAATGGGCATTCTAATTTTCTGGTATAAAAGACAATCGAGATGCATCGACTGCTAGCAGGGTTACTATTCCGTCTCATGTCTATTTGAAGGTATTCTTCAAGACTTAAAGAGGTGCTTAAAGTGATTATGGGCCACAAACAGTAAACAAAGTTGATTTAATGCATAAGACGATTTTGGGACACTCCTCAGTAATAGGATTGGACTTCAATTGAGACTAGGAACGTGGAAGAAAGAATAAATGCTGTGGGAGATAAAAAGCTATGCCAATGTTCTTTGAATTCATTCATGAAGTGGCTCCAACTTACCTACCACTACATGGTGCTGACTTCACATGGTCAAGAGGCGAAAAGTTTAGCAAGCATTCAGATTGATAGATTCCTATCTCAATTGAACGGGATAAAGCATAAAACATCTGCCATCTTTTCCTAAGCTGTTAGGTCGCCAGTAGCATTTGTCGCATGTTTTTAAACTTATTTTGAGGTCAGCTGTGTAATGCCTTACAGCATAGAATGCATATGTTGGTTGGGGGCTTTGGAGAATCTGGAAAGCAGTAAAACAGATATGGGGAATGGTTCGCCTGCATCCTGGAGCATTTGGAAAGAACGAAATCTTAAATGCTTTGAGGTTGTCTGTTTTGTTGGTGTAAACTTGAAAATGTTAATAATGTAGATAAATTTATTGATTTCATTAACCTCTTGAATTACGTCTAGTAATCACAGCTTCATGGTAAAGGAGCTACATTTTTTTTTCCTTCAGCTGCTGTCACAATTGGCATCTTTGTGATACATTTAACGTAATATTGTCCCCTTACCTGAAATAAACCTCCAAAAGATCTTGCCCACTATCTACAGAAAATGGAATGTCATGTTTACACCTAAAAAAAGTAATTAAATTAGAGTTTTTTGACTTTTAGTGCAGAAACTCTCAACTCCTTCAGAACTTCTGCTATTCCTCTCTTTCATATTAACCAAAGAATGCATAATGGGATTCTGTTCCATATTTTTCTTCTTCTAGCATCCGATTTGTTTATCTTGCAGCTTAGGCATATCTCTTTTAGGTATTGCAAATTTACTATATGTATGTTTCTCCATGTAATCGGCTTGCACAGCCTTAATGCATTGTTTAATATAAATTACACAAGTTACCATCCTCAAAAAAAAAAAAAAAATAAATAATTATAATAAAAAATAGAGCCTTTTATCTTCCATCTTTATAATTAAAATTCAGTGCTTAAATTATTCAGTGACATTCTTAGACACTGATATTAGATCTTTAATTCCCACAAACGACCTCGGAGTATCTGCTAAAGATCTTCAGATTTATTAATGCCTACTAGCTATGTTGCTCGGATCCTCCGGAAATACTGTCGGGTGCGTGTCGGATCCTCCAAAAGCAGTGCATTTTTGAAGGATCCGACACGGGTGCGGCGGCATTTTGAAGGATCCGAGCAACTTAGCCTACTAGGAAAGGGTGCAATAGTAAAGGAAAAATAGACTTCAAAAATTTTTCGTCGACAAAAATTTCAATATAGTTCCATCTTTATTATCTAAATATATTTCTATTTTCCTAACAAAGAACTTTGTTCTTGCGCTTTGTAAATAAATCTATTTACCTTGTATATAAGAAAATAGCATATTCATAGGGATTACAATATCTAGTTACCATAATTAGCTTAGTCTCCACTTGTATATATGTATCACTATTTTCTTGAATAGTAGATACAGAAATTCCTCAATTATCTTGTTAAATTACATGGTATCAGAGCCAGGCCCGTTCCCGTTTGGGCCCCATTAATTTGCCCACGCCGGTCTAGGCGTGCGGGGGGTGTTGGAGTGGGTGTTGTCCCACATTAGTTGTGGAACGGGGTGGTTGTTTGTATATATGGACTTGGGCAATCCTCCCTCCTTAAGCTAGCTTTTGGGGTTGAGTTAGGCCTAAGGTCCATTTCTTTGACATGGTATCAGAGCCTAATGCTCAAAATTTTGATTCAAAGAATTTAGAATCCTTTTCTTTAAGGATTTTTAAGAAAAGGGCTCGGCTGAATTTGTGGGTGGTTGAAGGAGTGAATTTCTAATCTCACCTCCACCATAGCAGAGGTAAGCACAGAATTTCCGGCCGAAAGAAACCAACCCCAGCGTCTGGGTGCAGCGAGTGAGGTTCACGCGCCACCACCATCCCGTTGCTGATTCTCACGCGCCGGCGCGTGAGGGCGCGTGCTGCGGCGGATTTGATCGCGGTTTGTACCAACTTCTTTGTCTCCTTGTTTCCGGCGCATCCCTGGTACGTTTCTGATTTTACAACACTGTTTCAAAGGCCAGTCGTCATCCTGTTTCAGATCTGCTCCTGTGGGACTTGCTTGGTTGCTGTTTTTTATTTGGTTCTGGAATATCTTGTCTTTGGTTGCTGCTCCCGTTTCAGATCTGCTCCGGCTTGATTCTTTGTGACTTTTGATTTTGCGGGTTACATCTTTGTTGAACTCTGTTTGGGAATTTAGTATTGAAATTGATTCTGAGCTTTGGATTCCTTGGGATCGTGTGGACTGCCTGTTTGGGGGTGAATTTGTAGTAAGGTTAATTGTGTTACTACATTTGGGACTGTTTTTTGTTTGGCTCCAAAATTTGGGTCGGTTACAAATTGGTTGTTGCTTATTGCAATCAGTAATGGCGAAATTTTTAAAGGAATTTTCTTCTATCACTGGTTTGGCCGAGTCAGGTAGAACAAGTCTTGTATCCTCTTCGAACAGATGGATAATCGATTCAGGTGCGACCGATCATATGACAGGTGATCCTAATGTCTTTTCTAGCTTCCGGCCACATAAAACACCATATTCTGTTACTGTAGCTGATGGGTCAACCTGCACCGTTGTGGGTTCTGGGACTGTCAAACCAACTGCCTCGATTACTCTGTCATCTGTGTTGAGTCTACCAAAACTCGCCTTTAACTTGATCTCAGTGAGTAAACTTACCAAGGAGTTGAATTGTTCTATCTCATTTTTTTCTGATCATTGTATTCTTCAGGATCTTGTGACAAAGCAAATTATTGGTAAGGGACATCTATCTAATGGTCTTTATATCCTTGAAGAATGGGTACCTCAGTCTATGGCTTGTGCTAGTACCCCTTCTCCATTTGAGGCACATTGTCGGTTAGGACATCCTTCTCTTCCTACTCTAAAGAAGCTTTGTCCTCAGTTTCGAAATATTTCTTCGTTGAATTGTGAGTCGTGCCAATTTGCAAAACACCATCGTACTACGTTAGGACCACGGGTTAATAAACGAGCTGAGTTGGCATTTGAGCTAGTCCATTCTGATGTTTGGGGACCATGTCCTGTAGTCTCCAAAACTGGGCACAAGTATTTTGTTACTTTTGTCGATGATTTCTCTCGGATGACTTGGATTTATTTTATGAAAAGCCGCTCTGAAGTGTTTACTCACTTCACTACCTTTTGTGCTGAAATCCAAACTCAATTTAATGCTCAAGTACGCATACTCAGAAGTGATAATGCAAAGGAATACATGTCAGATTTGTTTCAGTCTTATATGAGACAGCATGGGATGGTCCACCAGTCGTCTTGTGTTGATACACCCTCTCAGAATGGAGTTGCTGAGAGGAAGAATCGCCATCTACTTGAAACAGCTCGTGCACTTTTATTCCAGATGAAGGTTCCTAAACAATTTTGGGCAGATGCAATCTCTACGGCTTGTTTTCTGATCAACCGGATGCCTTCAGTTGTGCTTAATGGTAGTATACCATATAGCATTCTCTTTCCAAACAAGTCATTATTTCCAATAGAACCCAAGGTATTTGGAAGCACATGTTATGTTCGAGATGTGCGACCTACTGTTACCAAGTTGGACCCTAAGGCATTGAAGTGTGTTTTTCTTGGCTATTCTCGCACTCAAAAGGGTTATCGGTGTTATTCTACTGAACTTGGGAAGTATCTTGTGTCAACTGATGTGGCATTCTCAGAGACTACGCCATTCTTTTATGCACCTCCTATTTCTACAAGTCAGGAGGAGGGAGATGAGTGGTTGGTCTATCAAGTCACTAAACCTTTAACATATCAATCAGATGATGTTGTTCATACATCCCCTAGTTCTTCTATTGGGCATCAGCCGGCTGTTGTACCTTCAACACCTACTCCTTGTACGGATCAGCCAGAGGATGTTGTTCCTACATCGCATGGTTCCTCTATTGAGCACCAGCCGACGACTGTACCTTCCGCACCTACTGCATCTGTGCCAGCTAAACCGCCAATTGTTCAAGTATATTCGAGGAGGCGAGAGACCAATGATACATGTGTTGCACCTGTTCCTTCATCAGATCTTCCTTTGTCTGCTCCTTCTGATGACCTTGACATCCCTATTGCTCTTCGCAAAGGTACACGTCAGTGCAAGTCTACTTTCTCCATTGCTAATTTTGTTGCCTATGATTATCTATCTCCTGTGTCTAGTGCTTTTGTTGCCTCTTTGGATTCTGTCTTTGTGCCCAAAACCGTTAAGGAGGCTTTGAGTCATCCTGGTTGGCGTGATGCAATGTTTGAGGAATTACATGCTTTGGATGAAAATCATACTTGGGATTTGGTAAAGTTACCCAAGGGAAAAAAGGCAGTGGGATGCAAATGGGTCTTTACAGTCAAAATGAATCCTGATGGTTCTGTGGCTAGACTTAAGGCTAGACTTGTGGCTAAAGGATATGCGCAGACATATGGCGTGGATTATTCAGACACTTTCTCTCCAGTGGCCAAACTCACTTCTGTTCGCTTATTTATATCTTTAGCAGCTTCTCAGCATTGGCCTTTACATCAGTTGGATATCAAGAATGCATTTCTTCATGGTGATCTCCGAGAAGAAGTTTATATGGAGCAACCACCTGGTTTTGTTGTTCAGGGGGAGTATGGAAAAGTCTGTCGATCGAGAAAATCATTATATGGCTTAAAGCAAAGTCCCCGGGCTTGGTTTGGCAAGTTTAGTGAGGTTGCTCGTGCCTTTGGGCTGAAAAAGAGCAGATGTGATCACACAGTTTTCTATAGGAATTCAACAGCTGGCATTATCCTCCTTGTTGTATATGTTGATGATATTATTATTACAGGAAGTGATTCGGCTGGGATCTCTTCACTCAAGTCTTTCCTGCATACTAGATTTCATACGAAAGACTTGGGCCAGCTAAAATACTTCTTGGGCATAGAAGTTTCCAGGAGTAAAAAGGGAATTTTTCTATGTCAGAGAAAGTATGTTCTTGACCTGCTTGCAGAAACTGGAAAGTTGGCGGCCAAACCTTGCAGTACTCCAATGATTCCCAATGTACAACTTATGAGAGATGATAGTGATCCTTTTGTTAACCCGGAGAGATACAGGAGATTAGTTGGGAAGTTAAACTATCTCACTGTTACTCGTCCCGACATTGCTTTTGCCGTAAGTGTGGTTAGTCAGTTCATGTCTGCACCTACCGTTAAACATTGGGCAGCTTTGGAGCAAATCCTATGTTACTTAAAAGGAGCACCTGGACTTGGTGTATTATATAGCAATAACGGGCATTCTCAGATTGAGTGCTTTGCAGATGCTGACTGGGCTGGCTCAAAGATTGATAGACGATCTATTACTGGGTATTGTGTTTTTGTTGGAGGAAACTTGGTATCATGGAGAAGCAAGAAGCAAAATGTTGTATCTCGTTCTAGTGCGGAATCCGAGTACAGAGCTATGGCACAGTCCACGTGTGAGATTATGTGGATACGTCATCTTTTAACTGAAATTGGGTTGAGGCACCATAGAACACCAGCTAAACTGTGGTGTGACAACCAAGCCGCTCTTCATATTGCCTCAAATCCAGTTTATCATGAAAGAACTAAACATATTGAGATTGATTGTCATTTTATTCGTGAGAAGATTGAGGAGAACTTGATTTCTACTGGTTATGTGAGGACGGGAGAGCAACTTGCTGATTTGTTCACAAAGGCGTTAAATGGAGCCCGAGTTAGTTATCTTTGTAACAAGCTGGGCATGATCAATATTTATGCTCCAGCTTGAGGGGGAGTGTAAATAAATCTATTTACCTTGTATATAAGAAAATAGCATATTCATAGGGATTACAATATCTAGTTACCATAATTAGCTTAGTCTCCACTTGTATATATGTATCACTATTTTCTTGAATAGTAGATACAGAAATTCCTCAATTATCTTGTTAAATTACACGCTTCTTCATATTTTTAAAACTCATACTGCCTAAAAAGTAAAATGCAAACCATTTATGTAGAATTCAATCTATCAAGAAAATACTTTATTGTCACTTATGATGTTGGAATATGATTAGGAAACCTGCCAGTAAACCTTTCATGAATTTGCCAGTAAACCTTTCATGAATTTGCCAGTAAACCTATGATCCCCAAATTGCTGCTGTGAAAATTCGTTTATGAATACAACCTAAGTTACTCGGACTCGGGTACGGGTATCCGACACGGGTACGGATCTAGAGGTCGGATTCGGCAAAATCTAAATTTGGAGATTCAGGGGTATGGATCCGCACACGGATACGGGTGCGGGGATCTGTCTAAAAATTTTCAAAATTCTAAAATAAAGTCATAATCCTTAATTTCGATTCTTCCTAGAGAAGTCCTCTTCCCCAATATCTCTGTTTTTCTCTATTAAGTCGTCTTCCCAAAAGTTACCCTCAAAACATTAAATCAGAAATTCGAGAATGTCGACAAAAGATGAAAAGGAGACAAAAGACTATAAATTTCTGCATAATTTTGAAGGTATCTCATTTCCAATGCCTATGTTTGTCAAAAAAGAAATCTTCAATTTTCTGTGGATTTTGGTCAAAGTATCCATTTTTATTTGACCATATCCGGTGTGAATCCCATGTCCTATCCGACACGGATCCTATCCGACACGGGTACGGCGGCAATTTTGAAGAGTCCGAGTAACTTAGAATACAACAACTATGCCTCTCCCAGCAAGCTGGGGTCCCTATGCCGCTCAATAAAGTTAATCTTAGACAATCCCCTTTTGAATCATAATTGTCGCTAAATTGCAAATTATGCCAATTGCATACAATATTTCTTTTGAGGCGATACAAACTAATTGGGATTTAAGTTTAGTAGTTATTCTTACATTTATGTCATTTGTTCGGGTCTATTGTTTGTCAGATTGCTATTAGTCTGATTAGAGAATATTTTTTATTTATTTATTTATTTATTTTTCCGTTTTTTTGATGAAGAGTCTGGTTAGAGACTTGTATTATGTAACTGGAGATTGAAAGAATCTATAATTTTTTAAAAAAGAGATAAAAACCGATTTACCTTAAACCATTATGTATTCAGTATTGGAACGAGGGTTCTGAATGTATTTGAGGATTCATATATTCGACACCAACTAGTTCGGTACTCAGAAGTAGTTATTGATTGCTTGGTAGTTGGTACCTTTTGAGGCTTAGAGACTGGGTCATCCTGATTTCCTAGCTGTTTTAAGCGAGCTTTGAGGGATTGGATCTTGTACCTACATAAGGGGCAGTGGGTAGGAGTTATTATCATTATTTTGATAGTTTTTTCTAATTAGAGACAGTCATAGGTATATCAGGAGGGAGCAGAAAAATCTGATTGTTGAGGAGTGCGTGTGGAATGGCACGGATAAGCTGGTTTGTCCATTATGTCTGAGTAAGTGTCTTATAGCCTTATAACTGTGCTGGCTTTCCTGCAAAATGCAATCCTGCGAAGTATGTAAGTTAGTCAAACAGCTCTTGGACAGATTGAATTGGTAAAACATGTTTGTCTTAATGCCATGAATGGATCTATCAAGACCCTGCAAAGCAGTCTTGCTTTATCATCTCTACCAGATTTATTGACTTTTGATGGATCAAGTTCCTCTTTCAGCTTCAGTTTTCAATATATACCTATTTTCATTTAGTATATGCAGCATAATTGTTAGTCCTCTCCTAATGTAGGGAAATTCTGGAGGACCTCTCGTAAATGTAGATGGAGAAGTAATCGGAGTTAATATCATGAAAGTATTGGCAGCTGACGGTTTGGGGTTTGCTGTACCAATTGATTCTGCTACCAAGATTATAGACCACTTCAAGAAAAGGGGGTATGCTAATAATACACTGTAGCTGTCTTCAGGTGCTAACTTATCAGGATTTTATGCATCTTACCCTTGGTTTTAACATCTTCCTTATCTCTCCTCCCTTCAACTGATTCACTCGCATAAACAGGGGAAACTCAAAAGATATGCATACTGAATGTATTGAATGATCCAAATGCAGTTACAGAGTCACAGAGGCTCTGCACTTTGTTGAACGGATACTTGGGGATTTCTTGAGCATTTCTGCCATAATCATATCAATTGACATATCTCTCCTCTCTTATGCATTCATTTTTATTTTTTTTCATCTCTATTGACTTTCAAGGACTCTCTATTTTTATTCTTTTTCATCTCTCTTCTTTTCTTGTCTCACAACCTTTTACTAAATTGGACAAGAACCAATATAGTTTCCACGTAATCATTTTTCTTGCATGAGCATTCAAGAAATATTTCTTGCTTGTCTAATATCAGAGGTATTTAAGACTTTTCTTAAAACAATTTATTCATGGATTTTGATCTACGCAGGAGAGTTATTCGGCCTTGGTTGGGTTTGAAGATGCTCGATCTAAATGATACAGTTGTTGCACAGCTTCAGGATAGAGATCCATCTTTTCCAAAAGTCAAGAAAGGAGTTCTTGTATCAATGGCATGTCATCTTGTGTTTTTTCCACTTCTCTTCTTATTTATATGATTATTTACGTATGAATATCCATGTTACTTAAAACTTTGACGGAGGTGTAAGGTACATGTCTTCGCTGTTTGTTTGTGTATGGGGTTCGAACTGTGATATTAAGCTTCTCATTAACTTATTTCATGAACTGTGTTATTATCTAGGGTGGATGCTATAATCTGGTAAGCTAGAGATACTTGTTTGTGCTTTTATGGGATTTTCACATAATGTTTTGGCTTTTTTTTTGGACCTTTACATTTTGCTCCTATGAATGTACGAGACAGTGGATCATTTCTCTTTACAGGTAACTCCAGGTTCCCCTGCTGATCGTGCTGGATTTCAACCTAGTGACGTGGTTGTTGAATTTGATGGAAAGCTAGTTGGGAGTATAAAGGAGGTAAAATCTCTTTAAGCGAGCCCATAATGTTAATGGCTTCCTGTTGGAGGAACCAAAAAGAAAAAACAAAAAGAAATAAAAAATAAATAATTTTACAATAAACAGTTGATAATTTCCGACCTGCAGACTAGGTGTTCTACACCTTTCAATTGTCTTATTTTTTTCTTGTATACTTTTGGGAGATTTATTTTAATAGTTTGCAACTACCAGGTGGCGTTTAATTAACTCCTCTAAGTTGGTTCCTGGAAACACCTGATTTCACTAAGCTGATTACTTGCTATATGTTGTAATGATCACCAGAACCTGATCTGAATTTGTTGCCATTACCTTCTTATTTCACTAGCACTTAGAGCCCTTCTTTTATGATTTTCTACTAAAGACAGGTTGCTTCATGTAAAGATAACTCTACTCTTACTTCCAGCTGGCATATTGTCGGAAAAGCTTCCTCTTTGTTATTCTTAGTACTTATTTATTTTCATACCATTTTCTCGTCATTGATTATTTGTCAAATGCTGCATTTTCAAAATTGCGTCCACCTTAGAATGCGCAAACCTCCTTTAAAATTGTCTCACATGCACACACGAAAGAAAGAGAAAGCACCTATTACTAAATAAGGCAATGATGTGGTGCTTTTGGTACTACTATCCTTTTTTATTGTGTCTCAAGTTTTCTTTGTTGGGGAAGGGGTAGGTTGATTGGATGTGGCTTTGTGGTGTTGGGGGGGCATTAGGCTCCTCAGTAAAATGGGATAAGTGTGCTTGTTTCAGAGCAACTATGCTGGAAAAGCAGTACAGACAAAGATTTTGAGATTCTTGTAATTCCATCCAGCATCCAGTAAATTTTTCATTCTAGCAATTATTTTTTGATGAAAAATCTCATTCCTACAAATTGTAAACTCCGAAGGTCGAAGGAGTAGCAGGTGTGCCGGTTCTGAAAATTTGGGTATTTTGACTGTTAAAAATGCAGTTTTCATAGTTACTCTGGCTAAAGTATTGGGAGTTGTTGAAACTCTGAAGACAGTGGACGAATATTCGTTTGTCTGATGAGAAATCAGGACACTGATGTTAAGTGCAAAATTCTGAAACCGATATACCTGCAAGATATTTCTATGTTAACTGGTTGATTGGCTCTTGTATGATTTTCGCGGGATTACCCTTTTTACTAATATTGATTTATATTCTCTGATATTGCCACAGATCGTTGATATAATGGGTGACAATATCGGTAAACAATTGACAGTTGTGGTGAAAAGAGCCAACAATGTTACTGCGACCTTGACTGTGATTCCAGAAGAAGCTAATCCTGACATGTGAAATGACCAATTTATTATTGTTCCTATAATGTTGCCTGTGAGTTCATGCTCTCACCTCACTGGCATGCTACTCGATTTTTCTGAGATAAGTTGATTCAGAACCAAATTCCATGCGTCAATTTCTGTTAGGTACTTATTTCTTGTACAGTTATACTATGCCATTGGTCTTTTTTTTTTCCTGCTAATGTTGCATTATGCCACAATCGTCAGTATTGCTGAAAGATTACATTATATGTTGATGGAATATTTTTCCCATGCACTTGGTTATACAAGAATTAGGCAGTATGATTGTGAACCCATTGGTCTGTGTTATGAAAAACTCGACAAATATTCCAAGAAAACCGACTTACACTATAGCGCTTGCCTTTTTGTAAAATCATTTAGAAGGAGCCATGGAACAAGGGGGGATGCTGTATGGGAAAAATAGGAGTCGCCTTCGATAGAACGCCTCATATGGGAGAGCTAAACTATTCTTTAAGTTATGAAAGCAGCAACTAGGTCCGATCGAGAGCTATTAGACAAACGAACGACATTGAATTTCCTTTGTCAAATGTATCATGTATGTACAGAATAAACATGTCAAAGAAGTGGAGGACAATGGAAAAACCAGTATTCCTCCATGACTAGGTAGTTGTCCTATTTTGCTTCTTGAGGCACCAGACGAGAAAACTATTACTCCTGCAGAGAAAGGTGGTCACTGTCTCTTGTATTTTGAGGCACCGAAAGTAGTCGGATAACTTGTCTTGAATACCAAACCGTCAACCCTGTGACCCGAAATAAAAATTACAAAGTTAGCTTTCAATTTTCAGTTCTTTGGAACTTAACCAAATACATGTTCTGTTCTTTTGTGGGTCTTGTGTCATTTCATTATTGGGACATGTGAACTAGTGGATTGCAGCCGGTTGTACTCCAAATTAATGGGATCTGACATCGCTAAATGGGAAGTCTCCACAGTTGAACAAATTTAGAACGATTGGACAGTCCTTTAAAAAGCATTAGAAATTTTAGGTCTTCACTTTCAAGTTTTCCATAAGAACGAGGTAAAATATGAAGGGTGATCTACACAGAATTGGATACTTAAGTGTCACTATTACTATTTTGGGCATGTTAAGAAAATTTTCACGAAAGTAGTCCTCTGCGCCAGGATGCTGTTATGATTAGGGTTCTCACAGTAAAGAAATGAGGAAATACAAAGGAAATGTGCTGGAATTAAGAGAAGAACTTGGGGAATTTTCATTGATAACCTCCAAATGATATTCAGT
Source organism: Petunia x hybrida (assembly GCA_037355625.1). Classification (NCBI taxonomy): domain Eukaryota; kingdom Viridiplantae; phylum Streptophyta; class Magnoliopsida; order Solanales; family Solanaceae; genus Petunia; species Petunia x hybrida. The sequence continues at coordinate 207,547 of JBBBVM010000640.1, read as the reverse complement.
ACAACTTTTATAACCAGCTATTTTAGTAACTGCTAAATGTAAATGAACTAACTACACTAATGACGGTTAACAGAATCTTTAACAGCTGTAACAACTTCTAACTAACTCCCTGATTAGACTTAATTGCATGACTAAGGACTTGAGGGGGCAAACTGTCTATTTACATTTCTTTGCTGTTGTTAACTACTTAACTACCACGTCATAACATTCCACCCTGCTTAGAAAATGAACCTTGTCCTCAAGGTTGAAAGTTGGGGAATTACGATCTGATGAAGCTGTAGTCTTCCCATGTTGCTTCTTCTGGTAGCAGATTGCTCCATTGAACTAGTACCTGTGTTGCTGGTGCACTCCCTTTCTTCACTAGTCTCCTGTCCAAGATAGCTACTGGTTCCACCAATAGCTGGCCTTCTTCTGAGCATATAGGGGGTTCCACTGTTGCCACAGCTTGATTACCAACTCTTCTTTTTAGTTGAGACACATGAAACACAGGGTGTATTCTAGACGAGTCAGGCAGCTGGAGTCTGTAAGCCACGGGCCAATCCTTGCTACTATCTGATAAGGGCCAAAGTACTTAGTTGCCAACTTCAAATGACTTCTAACTGCTACTGAACTTTGTTTGTAGGGCTGTAGTTTGATAAACACCCAGTCCCCAACCTGATATTCCCTGTCACTTCTCCTTCTATCTGCAAACTGTTTCATTCTATTCTGGGCTGCCAGAAGGTTATCCCTCAACACTTTAGCTACCACCTGTCTTTCCTTCATGAGCTTATCCACAGACTCAACCACAGACTGATCAGTGAGGTCAAATGAAAAAGCAGGGGCATCATACCCATACAAAGCCTTGAATGGTGTCATCTTTAAAGCTGTGTGATAATTGGTATTGTACCAATATTCAGCTAAGGTTAACCATTTATGCCAGTCCCTTGGTTTGTGATGGGTCATACACCTTAGATAAGTTTCAAGGCACCTATTCAGCCTCTCTGACTGCCCATCAGATTGAGGGTGATAGGCAGTGCTCAAATTGATTTCTACTTTCAGCATCTTGAACAACTCTTTCCAGAATAAGCTGGTGAAAACTTTATCTCTATCAGACACAATTCCTTCAGGTAGCCCATGTAATTTATACACATGATCTAAAAACAGTCTTGCCACTTGTACTGCAGTGAAGGGATGTGACAATGATATAAAATGTGCATATTTTGTATACCTGTCAATCACCACCAGCACAGTATCTTTGCCCTCGGATTTGGGAAGTGCATCAATAAAGTCCATAGTTACCTGCTTCCAAGCTCCTTGAGGTACTATGAGTGGTTTTAGTAATCCCGGGTAAGGCACTTGTTCCGGCTTGCACATCTGGCATGTTTGGCATTCTCCCACAAACCTTTTGACATCTTTCAATAATGAAGGCCAGTAGAAAATTCCTCTGAGTTTTTGTTGAGTAGCTTGTATTCCTGAATGTCCTCCCATTGCTGATGAGTGCATTGTATTCATTAGTTGAGCTCTCAACTCTCCTTTACTTCCTATCCAGATTTTACCTTTAAATTTCAGAATTCCATTCACCAAGGAATGGTCAGGCTTGGCATCTTTGTCTATGCTTAATGCTGCTATTAATTCACCAGCCTCTTCATCACCATCATAGCTATGAAGTACCTCCTTTAGCCAGTCAGGTTGTAAGGAAGTAACTATGGTGTTAAGCTCAGGCGACCCCGACCCTTTTATTTCCTTCTCCAACTGTCTTGAGAGGGCATCAGCAGCTACATTTTCAGACCCTTTCCTGTACTGAATCTCATAACTCAGACCAAGCAATTTGGTCAGTCCCTTATGCTGTAGAGCAGTAGAAATCTTTTGCTCCTTTAGGAATTTTAAGCTGAAATAGTCAATTTTTATAATGAAGTGGTGAGGATGTAGGTAGTGCCTCCATTTATCTAATGCCATCAATAAAGCCAACAATTCTTTCTCATAAACTGATTATCCCTGGTGTTTAGGGCCTAAAACCTTGCTGATAAATGCCAAGGGATGTTGATCTTGCATTAATACTGCACCCGGGCCATTGTTACTGGCATCCACTTCGACTATGAATGGCTTAGAGAAATCTGGCAATGCTAATACTGGGGCACTCACCATTGCTCTTTTTAACTGAACAAAAGCGGCTGCAGCTTCATTATTCCATGCAAACTTGCCCTTCTTCAACAATGCAGTTAAGGGCTTGCTAATTGATAAGACCCAAACCCCCACAAGACCCTTCACTCGGAGCCAAGCTAAGGAGATCCAAGGAGTACACCTACACTTGGTGAGGAAGGGACTAGAAGAAGGAAGCAATTGGAAGCCATACCGGGTGATTAGAGCACAAGAGGAGCAGCCCAGTGCTTTGGGCGCTCCACCTGAAGAAGGCTAAGCTGAGGCGCTCCGCCCCAATTCCAGGCGGACCGCCCGGGCCACCCCACTGCCCAAAAAGTTGCAAATTGCGGGCGCTCCGCCCCAATCTTGGGCGCTCCGCCCGGGATGCTGAAGCACGAGATTTCTAGCTATGTTATGACTATTTTGACCCTACGTGGTCCTTTAATTCCTAAGCCTAAGTGTGGGCATTTTAGACCTTTCAAAGGGTGTCTAACAACACCTATAAATAGCTAGATTGCTAGTTTATTTCACTAGCTTACTTTGATGATTAAACAAACACTTGTGTTGAGAGTTGAACTCTATTGTTGAATGAATGAAACCTTTGATGGGACTTGTTCTTCCTCTAGCGGATCTAGATGAATTCCAATCCCCCCCGATCATTCTACTTGCGTGCTCACGTTAGCTCGAGGGTAGTTTCCTAGTGTAGGTGTTCTTGACATTCTCTCGGGGTGTAACGGAACAAGTTCTCCGTTGCTACTTGGGATTATCGATCGAGTTACGTCTCGCTCTTTATCTTTTACTTTCCGCATTTTGATTCTTATCATCTTGGTATCAGAGCAAGGTTCGGGTATCGTTTCTACGAGCCCCCGACCTTTGATTCTTCGTGCCTAGGTTAGTTTGTTTAGGTTTCTTGTTGTTGAAGTTATTGCAAAAGGAAAACACAAAAAAAATTGAAAAATTGAAAAATACAAAAATTGGTGTAACTTTTTGGTATGATCGATTCTTGAAGTGGGTGTTATAGATTTGTGATCGTGTTTGAATTCCCGTTGTTTTGACACCAAATTTACTTGGATTGGTGAAGTTTGAAAAATTGAAACCCCAATTTTCCTTAAACCCTACCAAACCCTTGTTCTTGAGAAAAATTGCTTGATTTTGGATTGTGTGATTGTGGGGTTTGGAATTTGATTACCGGGGATTGATCTACTTTTGAAAACGGACCATTTGCAACAAATTTGGTGAGAATCGGAGTTGTATAACATTGATTTTGAAAGATTGAAACCCACCTTTTTGACCCTTTTGAAGAAATTGTGAAACCCCAACTTGAAACTTGAATCATGATTGTGCCTTGTTTGTTGCTTGGTTGGGTGTGAAAATCATTGGGGATTGGTGGTTATACCAATATACAACTTCGGGTACTTCGAATTTGGGAAGAACACGTTGGAATCGACCAAAAAGTTGGGTTGAAATCGAAGAACACGTTGTGAAAAACCCAGGTTGTTCTTCGTCCAGGCGCTCCGCCTAAAGTTTGGGCGCCCCGCCTGACTTGTGCTTGCTCCAGGCGCTCCGCCTAAATCCCTGGGCGCTCCGCCTGAGCGACCTCTCTGGACATTTAGCCAGGCGCTCCGCCCCACTTCACTGGGCGCTCCGCCTGAGCACTGAAGTTTGGGAAACGGGTAGTTTCTTCTAGGTTTGCTTGATTCTTTGTTGCCTAACCTCTAATTGGTGTTGATCTAAGTACTCTTCCTACTTAATTAACACTAATCCTTCATTTCTTTAGGTGAATTCGTGCCATAGTTGGAGGATAGAAATCCAAAGAAGACTCGTAGTTTCTTTTGATTCAAGTCCTTTACCTCAAAGTTCCTAGCGTTCATCGAGTCTCATTAACTCCATTCACCCCGGAGTGTGCTTGACTCGTGAATAGTTTTGGTTGAGTTGAGGGATTGTTAGTCATCTACGGGAAGCTTTGGAATTACAAGTCGAGTGAAATATCCACCGCCACCCAAAAGAGTGATCCGAGTGAACACAAGTGAGGGAGCGAGTGAGGTGTTTTAACTAACTCTTGTTTTTTTTCTTTGTAGGTACGATGGCCAACGAAGGACAAGATTTCATTAAGGAGGCCTTGGCTAATCTTCTTGCCAAGATGGACCTCATGAACCAAAGGATTGATTCTCTTGAAAAGGGAGCCTCGAGTACTCAAGGAGAACATGGGACCCCGAGTGTCCAAATTGAGAAAAGGACCCCGAGTGTCCAAATTGAGACCGGAGAGGGCTCAAATAGTCCTACCTTTACCCCGGAACAAGTTGTTGAATTGCTTAAACAACAACGGGTAAAGGAAGACCGTGAGAGGATGGATCAAGTGTTGGGCAATACCCAACGAACGGGCATTCCCCGTATTCTAGACAACCCCCAAAGAAACACTCCACTTCCAAGACCCATCCGCAATGTCCAAGCTCTTGAGCAACCCGTTGAAGCTCAAGAAGGGGAGGAAGCCGAGCATGTTGATGAGGCTTATGAGTATGATGATCACTTTCAGCCACGGCGAGGTATGAATTGGGGTCGAAATGTGGATCGGGGTAGAGGCCGAGGTCGAGGGCCACCCTTAGGATATGTTGGAGGGAATGCTAGGAGGGACTATGTTGCTTATGATGATCACTATGGAGGCCAACCGGAGCCATTCCAAGGGGGTCGTGACAACAACAACAACCTTAATAGTGTGAAGCTCACTATTCCGTCTTTCAAAGGAAGTAGTGACCCGGTGGAGTACATTGGTTGGAAATTGGCTATGGAGCGTATCGTTGACACCAATGATATGCCCGAGGTGAAGAAGACCAAGTATGCAATATCCTCCTTTGAATCTTTTGCTTCTACTTGGTGGGAGTCGGTGAAGAGGAATAGAAGGAGGACGGGAATGGCTATTAATCTTACTTAGGAAGAGTTGATCCGTGTGATGGATGAGAAGTACTTGACTAACCAATACCGGGTTGAACAACAAAAGCGTCTCTATGAGTTGAAGCAAGGTTACAAATCGGTTGGTGAATACTTCAATGAGTTTGAGCAAATCCGAATGATCCTTGACTTAGATGATGAAGACAATGAAACGGCCATGATCCGTTTCAAAGGGGGCTTGAACCGAGACATAGCTTCACAATTGAAGTTCCACAAATATGATGATCACTACAAGCTATGTGAAGATGCGGTTGAGGCCGAGAAATGGCTTAAAGAGGAGAAATCCCTTCGCTACAAGAGTAGCACTACTACTCCAACAAGCAAACCAAAGGATTGGAAGCCTCCTACTACAAATGCAAGGTTCCCAAGTGCAAGTGGAACAAGTGGTGCAAATGCTACCAAGGATGTGAAAAAGCCGTATGAGAAACACACCCCTAATGTGGGAGGTAACTCTAAAACTCAATTGCATGCTCCTACTTCTACTTCCATACAATGCCACAAGTGCAAGGGATATGGGCACTTTGCTAGGGATTGTCCTACGAAGAGGACCATGATTGTTGTTGGTAATGATGCATATGAGAAAGAGAGTGAATCGGAAGATGAGGAAGTAGAGGGAGTAGAGGGAGATGAGGGAGTAGAGGAGGATGATTTGCTTGATGACACGGTGGAGGAGGAGGATCCTCATACTTTCTTGGTTGTGAGAAGGAGCCTAGGGGCTATGATTGTAGAAGATAGTGAAACCTTGCAAAGGGAAAATTTGTTCCATGCTAGGTGCCGGGTCAAAGATGTTGTTTGCTCTATCATAATTGATTCCGGGAGTTGTGCGAATGTAGTGAGTCAATCACTTGTGTCTCAATTGAAGTTGACTACCATGAAGCATCCTAAACCTTACCGGCTACAATGGCTAAGCGAATGTGGGGAGCTTAAAGTAGTAAAGCAAGTGATGATTCGATTCAAAATGGGGAGTTATGTTGATGAGCATTTGTTTGACGTTGTGCCTATGCAAGCATGCCACCTACTCTTAGGGAGGCCATGGCAATTCGATAGGCAAGTGGTGCATGATGGTCGTGTCAACACTTACACGGTCAAACATGAAGGGAAGAGATTTGTGCTTAAACCTCTCACTCCTAAGCAAGTAAGTGATGACTACAAGAAAATGAAGGAGTTGAGAGAGGTGGCAAAGGCTAAGTCCATCATTGAGACTAGCCCTTTGTCCAAAAGCATGGTGGCAATCCCACCTACTTCATCTACCGGTGGCATGTGTGCCATGATGCAACCGGGCGAGCTCTTGAAAGGCAATGATGGCACCAAGTTTCTCCTATGCCTAGTGCACAAAGGTATGATCCTTAACTCTAATTGTGATCTTTCTTCTAACCTTTTGCCTAGTGTGTTTGAAAATGTCTTGAAAGACTTTGGGGACATGTTCCCGGATGAGATGCCCGATGGCTTACCTCCCTTGAGAGGTATTGAACATCAAATTGACTTTATTCCGGGCTCTCAAATCCCGAACAAGCCGGCCTATAGAAGCAATCCCGAGGATACAAGGGAGTTGCAAAAACAAGTTGATGACTTGCTTTCTAAAGGCTTGGTAAGGGAGAGTTTGAGTCCTTGTGCCGTACCGGTCATTCTTGTCCCAAAGAAGGACGGCACTTGGAGAATGTGCGTAGATTGTCGAGCCGTGAATAAGATAATGATCAAGTATCGTCACCCTATTCCACGACTTGATGATATGTTGGATGAATTGAGTGGGTCGTGTGTCTTTTCCAAAATCGACCTTAGGTCCGGTTACCATCAAATCCGGATGAAACTCGGGGATGAATGGAAAACCGCATTCAAGACCAAATTCGGTCTCTATGAATGGTTGGTAATGCCCTTCGGGCTTTCCAACGCACCTAGCACTTTCATGCGACTCATGAATCATGTTTTGAAGTCTTTTATCAACAAGTTTGTCGTTGTCTATTTTGATGATATCTTGATCTATAGTAAGACAATTGATGAACATGTTGACCACCTTAGGCAAGTGCTTGAAGCTTTGAGAGCCGAAAAGCTCTATGCTAATTTCAAAAAGTGTGCCTTTGGTGTGGAGAAGGTCGTCTTCCTTGGGTTTGTTGTGAGTGCCCAAGGAGTGGAGGTGGATGAGTCTAAGGTAGAGGCCATACGTGATTGGCCTACTCCTACTACCGTGACTCAAGTGAGGAGCTTTCATGGTCTTGCAAGTTTTTATAGACGCTTTGTGAAAGATTTTAGCTCCATTGCCGCTCCACTCACTGAATTGGTGAAGAAAGACCAACCCTTTGTTTGGGGAGAGCCTCAAGAGAAGGCCTTCCAAGAGTTGAAAAGTAGGTTGAGTACCGCCCCCCTATTGCAATTGCCCGACTTTGGAAAGGCATTTGAGGTGGAATGTGATGCCTCGGGGGTGGGAATTGGTGGTGTTTTAATGCAAGATAGCAAACCCATCGCCTACTTTAGTGAAAAGTTGAAAGGGGCCTCCTTGAACTATTCTACATATGACAAGGAGTTGTATGCCCTTGTGAGAGCCCTTGCCCATTGGCAACACTACCTTTGGCCTCGTGAGTTTGTAATCAAGAGTGACCATGAGTCACTCAAGCATTTGAGAGGCCAAGAGAAGCTCAATAAGAGACATGCCAAGTGGGTTGAATTTATTGAGTCCTTTCCCTATGTGATCCAATACAAGAAAGGGAAGGACAATGTTGTGGCGGATGCGCTTTCTAGAAAGTTCGCATTAGCCACCACTCTCACCTCTAAGCTCATGGGATTCGAGAGCATCAAATTAATGTATGTTCATGATCCAAAGCTAAAGAGTGTACATGATGCTCTAGAGAAAGGGGAGAGTTGAAAAATACCAATGGTCTAATGGATTCATCTTTAAAAATGGTAGAGTGTGCATACCTGAGTCCTCATGGAGGGAATTGCTTGTGCAAGAGGCACATTGTGGAGGACTCATGGGTCACTTTGGGATAAGAAAGACTTGGCCGTTCTTCAAGAACAATTTTATTGGCCGAAGATGAGGGTGCACGTGGAGAAATTTTGCACTAATTGCCTTGAGTGCAAACGTGCCAAATCTAAAGCCCACCCTCATGGTTTATACACCCCTCTCCCCGTACCTACTAGTCCGTGGTTGGATATATCAATGGACTTTGTCATGGGATTACCAAGGACTAGGGGGGCCACGATAGCATCTTTGTTGTCGTGGATAGGTTCTCAAAGATGGCTCATTTCATTCCGTGCAAGAAATGCGATGATGCCCAACATGTAGCTTCCTTGTTTGTTGAAAATGTTTTGAAGCTACATGGTGTGCCTCAAACAATAGTGAGTGATAGGGACCCTAAGTTCCTAAGCCATTTTTGGCGAAGTTTATGGGGTGCTTTAGGCACCAAGCTCTTGTTTTCTACGTCCCACCACCCCCAAACCGATGGGCAAACCGAAGTGGTAAACCGAACCTTGGGTGCTCTTCTTAGGGCCATGACCCGAGGTAAGGCCGGGACGTGGATTGATAGATTTCCTCTAATGGAGTTTGCCTACAATTGTACATTGCATAGCATGATTGGTATGACTCCTTTTGAATGTGTTTATGGTTTTAACCCCTTGATTCCCCTTGATCTAACCCCTTTGCCAAGGGAAAAGGTTGTTGATTTTGAAGGTAAAGCTAGAGCCAAGGCTTTGATGGAGCTACATGCTAAGGCCAAGAAGAATTTGGAGGAAGCTTATGCTAAGGTTGCCTCCAAGAAGAACAAAGGCCGCAAGAAGGTGGAACTCAAGAAGGGTGACTATGTGTGGGTGCACTTCCGGAAAGAAAGGTTTCCAAACCTTAGGAAAGGGAAGTTGACACCCCGTGGAGATGGCCCATTCCAAGTGCTTTCCAAGATAAACAACAATGCTTATGTGGTCGACTTGCCAAGTGAGTATCAAGTTTCTAATACTTTCAATGTTTGTGACTTGGTTCCTTTGGATGTAGGTAATGAAGAGGTCGTGAATGACGATGGAGAGGTCGTGAATGATGCTTCAATTTCGAGGACGAAATCCTCTCAAGAAGGGGAGGATGATAAGACCCAAACCCCCACAAGACCCTTCACTCGGAGCCAAGCTAAGGAGATCCAAGGAGTACACCTACACTTGGTGAGGAAGGGACTAGAAGAAGGAAGCAATTGGAAGCCATACCGGGTGATTAGAGCACAAGAGGAGCAGCCCAGTGCTTTGGGCGCTCCACCTGAAGAAGGCTAAGCTGAGGCGCTCCGCCCCAATTCCAGGCGGACCGCCCGGGCCACCCCACTGCCCAAAAAGTTGCAAATTGCGGGCGCTCCGCCCGGGATGCTGAAGCACGAGATTTCTAGCTATGTTATGACTATTTTGACCCTACGTGGTCCTTTAATTCCTAAGCCTAAGTGTGGGCATTTTAGACCTTTCAAAGGGTGTCTAACAACACCTATAAATAGCTAGATTGCTAGTTTATTTCATTAGCTTACTTTGATGATTAAACAAACACTTGTGTTGAGAGTTGAACTCTATTGTTGAATGAATGAAACCTTTGATGGGACTTGTTCTTCCTCTAGCGGATCTAGATGAATTCCAATCCCCCCCGATCATTCTACTTGCGTGCTCACGTTAGCTCGAGGGTAGTTGCCTAGTGTAGGTGTTCTTGACATTCTCTCGGGGTGTAACGGAACAAGTTCTCCGTTGCTACTTGGGATTATCGATCGAGTTACGTCTCGCTCTTTATCTTTTACTTTCCGCATTTTGATTCTTATCACTAATGGTCCCATAGGATCTTACGAACTTCCTATAGTAACCAGTTAGCCCCAAAAAACTCCTTAGTTCCTTCACATTTTTTGGTTCTGGCCATTGTACCATAGCTTCGATCTTCCTTTCATCAGTTTTAACTCCTTCACCTGATATAATATGCCCCAGATATTCTACTTGTGTCTGCCCAAACTCACACTTGGATCTTTTTGCATACAAATGGTGATCCTTTAGTGCTTGAAGCACTAACTCAAGATGCCCCAAGTGATCCTCCAAACTGCTGCTGTATATTAGTATATCATCAAAAAATACTAGTATAAATTTCCTCAAGTACTGGCCAAACACATGGTTCATTAAGGACTGGAAAGTTGCAGGGGCATTTGTAAGCCCAAAGGGCATTACCCTAAACTGCCATAGCCCATGGTGTGTTTGAAATGCTGTTTTGTGCTCATCACTAACTTTCATTCTCACTTGGTGATAACCCGACCTTAAATCGATCTTGGAGAATAATCGAGCACCATGCAGCTCATCTAAAAGATCATCAACCACAGGTATTGGAAATTTATTCTTGACAGTCATGTCATTAAGCCTCCTATAATCCACACACATTCTCCATGTCTTATCCTTCTTCTTCACTAGTAGTGCAGGGGAGGCAAAAGGTGATTGACTTGGCACTACTGTGTTGGCTTCTAACATCTCTTTTACCATGTTTTCAGTTGCAGTTTTTTGCTCATGAGAGTATCTGTAAGGTCTCAAGCTAAATGGCTTAGCTCCTGGAACCAAGTTAATGGCATGATCGCAATTCCTCTGAGGTGGCAGACCTTTTGGTTCAGCAAAGATGCTCTCATATTGGTTCAGCAAGTCCAGAATAGGTTGAGGAATTTTATGCTCTTCCTCTACAGCCCCCACAAAATACAGCTGAGCAATACAAGCACAAGCTCCCTGCTTCATCAGTTTACCCATCTCCTTTTTACTTCCCTCGGACAACTCTGGAATTGAGTTATATCCTAACAGTGTCACCACCCTCTCATCCTTGTTGAAAGTGATACTGTGTGGTTTGGTGTTGAGTATAACTGGAGCTATTTCATCAATCCAGTCCATCCCCAACACTAAGTCACACCCTCCCACCTTTAAGAGCCTCACATCAAACTCAAATGACTCATTCTGCATGCTCCACTTGAATCTTGGGCAGATCTGATTACAAATCATCTGCTGGCCATTTGCTACCATCACTCTCATGATATTAATACAAGGCTCACTTTTCCATCTCAGCTTTTTGATAAGTAATGGGTCCACAAAGCTGTGGGTTGACCCACTATCAATCAAGATAACTAGAGGTTGACCTCTACACTCTCCTAAAATTTTTAGAACTGAAGGTGTGCAGTTAGTTCCCACCACCACATGCATTGATATTGCACCCTCTTCTTCATGCTCTTTCTGCATCTGAGTCCACCTCCAATCCTGATCCACTTCCTCCTGTATGTCTAAATTCTCCACTTTTTCCCCTTGTAGCATATGTAAAAGATTGGGCTTACATTGATGACCTGGGAAATATTTTTCTTGACATCTAAAGCATAGATTTCTTTCTCTCATCTGATCAAGGGTCAATAACTTTGGATTATTTGGTTTTGGACCAGGTAAGGGAATCTGTTTGGGTTCTGTAGTGGGGTTTAAGGGTTGAATAGGCTGTTTAGGATAAGTAGTGTAGGATTTTAGGTACTGACTTCTTTGCAATGCTATCAGGGATTCTTCATGTAGCTTTGCAATTTCATAGGCATCCAGTAATGAGGAAGGATTAGCAATTCTCACTAGGGGCTTAATTTCAGGCCTTAGACCACTAACAAAGCAAGAAACAAAGTGAGTCTCGTTCAAGAAAGGGCTGATGAGCAACATATGGGACCTTAACTCCTCAAATTTTTCCTGATAACTTTCAACGGTTGACCATTGCTTCAATTTATTGAATTTATCTATAACATCCATAGGCCTCATCTTGCCATACCTCCTACATACATCCACTGCAAATTCAACCCATGGAACGTGACCCCCTCTATCAATCAGATACCCTTCAAACCAATGGTCTACCTTCGGATTAATATGCATAGCAACTAAGTCCATTTTTTGTATCTCTGGTATGTGATAAAGCTCAAAATACTTCTCGCACCTCCTCACCCAATTTCTAGGGTTATTACCATCAAGTTCAGGGAAAGAAAATTTAATTCCGGGAAGTCTCACCTGCGTGGAATTAGGATTTGACTGATTGGGCTCGATGTTTGGTGTCACTCCTTGAGTCGACCCCACCACTGCCTTGTTCTTCGCCATCGGCGCCGCTGGTGAATTGAACGATAAACCCCTCCCCATAGACTGAACACCAGGAGTACTTAATCCCGCCTGAAATTGTCCAGCTCCCGGCGCCGCTGAAGACGTCGAGCCCACCGATGCCACGTTAGCGTATGAACGCATTGGAGTGGGTGTTGGGTTTTGCATTTGACCCAGTGCAGCTTCCAGCTTTCGATTAGTTTCCACCACCTTCGCCAGCACCGCCGCTAGATGAGCTTGACCAGCTTCTAGATTTTCCAATTTTTTGGTTGTTCCTGAGTTTTGGGCTTGAAATTGAGTATCCAGCTTCTTCAATCCTTCTTCAAGGTTTCTGGTTCTCTGATTTTCAGTCATGATTGCGGCGAATTTTGGCCCAGAATTGCTCTGATACCAATGTTATGATTAGGGTTCTCACAGTAAAGAAATGAGGAAATACAAAGGAAATGTGCTGGAATTAAGAGAAGAACTTGGGGAATTTTCATTGATAACCTCCAAATGATATTCAGTACAACTTTTATAACCAGCTATTTTAGTAACCGCTAAATGTAAATGAACTAACTACACTAATGACGGTTAACAGAATCTTTAACAACTGTAACAACTTCTAACTAACTCCCTGATTAGACTTAAATGCATGACTAAGGACTTGAGGGGCAAACTGTCTATTTACATTTCTTTGCTGTTGTTAACTACTTAACTACCACGTCATAACAGATGCCGAAGCAAATTCCTCGTGATACAAATCATGCTTCGTTCTTGCGATTTGTCATAACTTTATGATGGGTGGTCTTGCCACAAGTTATATTGAATCACTAGGGCTTAAGTACAAAAAATGTTTACTAAGGTCCTAATGATAAAGGTCAAGTCGAGTCATGGCGGTTCATCATAGGCTTTTTTATGGATGGTCTTGCCAAAAGTTATGGTGATCTCCTTGACCATAGTGAAAAATGTGCACTAAAGTATTGCTGGCACAAGTCATGGAGAGTCTTGGTGAATCACCAACATTATCCGAAACATTCATCAACACGTTTTTTGCTTTAAACTCGATCAAAATCAACTTTTAATGACTCCAAATTTGATGTCACCTTGTTAAGCTCAACATAATAATTTTTAGTGGTTACATTCAACTCAAAGCATCAAGAACCAATAGAACGCTTTGAAATGCTCAATCTAATAGCTCTACACAAATTAATATACACACTTTGTCAAGCTCCATCCAATGATTCCTAATGGAATAATTAAAAATAAATATACCCACTTTGCCAAGCTCAATCAAATAATAACATTTCACAAAAATAAACTCTCCTAGCATCAGTGCAGTGGGTGCTCGAACAAAAAAGAAACATACAGACATTATACGATTGTCATACATTATCCACACAGTAATAATAAACTAGCCCTGCAGTAGTCATACAATAGCCATACAATATGCATACAATTTATTGACACTGCATATACATACTAACATATAGTAACTACACAACACATACAATAGGAATACAACTGAATAATGCATATACAATTCACATACACTGTGTAAAAAGAATCCATACATAGTATAAACAGTAGAAAGATAAGCAAACTTGTATGCAGATTGTATATCTTGTGTTTGACCATATATACTACTAGCAAGGAATTAAAGGAGGAAGTGCCAAGCATACTTATATCCAACAAAACTGACAATCACAAATCATCTTATAGTTAATCAATTTCAAAAATCAACATTATAAATACAACTTAGAGGCAACTATATAGAGTAAAAATAATATTAAAATACAGTACAAATTACAATTATATAACAGCCATACAATTGCTATACAACAGTCATACAATTACTATACAATAGTCATACAACTGCTATACATGCATGAAAAAACACCGGACCATGTATTGTATAGAACATGTTATAGAGAATGGTGAGACATCTTTAATACATCGACATAGAAATTATAGAAAAATTAATACATCAGTTCACGTAGATCTCAAAAATCAACATCATAGATCAACTTAGAGGTAGAGATATACAATGGAAATAAAACTAAAATACAATAACGATACACTGTTATACAACAGTCATACAACTGCTATACAACAGTTATACAACTGTTATAAATATATGAAGAAAGCACTAAACTACATATGGTATAAAACATATTATAGAGAATAGTGAGACATCTTTAATACATAGAAATTATAAAATCGGACTCCCATGACATTGTAAATCTTCATTACTGGACATCAGTCATTCACTTTATCCTTGAATTCAATGTGTTTTTTAGCTATTTCAACTTCGAGTTGTTGTGCAATTGCAGCAACTAAGTCTTTAAAACTGAGACCCCGTCGATTAGGAAATCAACATATCAGTCGTCTCTATCCCAATGCCCATTGTGTTGCAAGAGTATATCGTCTCTATAGCCATCATACTCAAACAAAACTGCTTTATTTTTTTTTTTATCAACAACCATTTTGATATGAAATTCAAGTAACGATCACTACCATATATACAATAGAATTAGAAATCAACATATCTACCATTTGACGATTGTGTTACAAGAGAATCGTTATTGTAGCCCTTTAGATTCAAACAAAACTGCTTAGTTTCTAACCTTTTAATCTTCAAAGCTTTTGTTGACTGCTTTAATGTGGTTTCTGCTCAAATTCTACAACCAATATACAAATTCAAATTGTTATTTTTTGCTTAGATTTGATTCTTTTTTTTGGTAGAATCTCCAATCAATTTTTTTAATGTAATGGTGAAGCAATGTATGGCGTTGTATACTGAACAGAAAGAGAAAGCCGAAGTTTTTTGTAGTACTACGACACCTTTATGAGATGTACCTGAATGCCTAAAAAATAGGTAATACATATTGATGTAATCTTATATGCGGAAGCTAAAACATACAATAATCGAGCAGAAGCAAATAAAGGATAACAAGAATCAAGACTAGGAAGGCAAGAAATGAGAAGAAATAAATGAATTTAATTCACATACGTTGATTGAATTCAAAGGGAGAAAGGAAAACTCGAACCTTACAATGGACTCAACTAGGTGTCGATCCCCATAGGTTCCAAGTACATAGATAAACGAAGCTTCAAGCTTCGAACTCGAAGGGCTCGGCCTCTTTAATGTACTCTCTTCTCTCTATTCAATATCAAAACTAGCTAAAATGAAATGGAAGACTAAAGGGTCTATTTATAGCATCCCCTTTACATAATATAAAAGGTCCAAAATACCCTCAAAGTGGGTTAAAATAATAGAAGCCACTTAGGGCCAAAGTGGGAATTTCACCACAAAATACTCAAAATCTCGGATGGCTTCCAACAGGGGGGAGGCGCTGCACCCTCCCCTTCAGGGCGCCCGCCCTGTGCCTTTGTGCTGTGATTGGGGCGCCCGCCCTGTCTCAGGGGCGCTCCACCCGTCAAAGTCCAGAGAGTGTGGTTTTTGACACTTAGCCGTTTTTTAGTGCTTGGGGCGCCCGCCCTCTTCTTGGGGTGCTCCGACCTCATTCTTGGGGTGCTCCACCTTCATCTTGGGGTGCTCCACCTTCCACACCAATTATAGCATGCGGCTTTAAATCACTCTCGAATCCTCCTCCGGAGCCCTTGACTTGTCTTCTTTGTGCACTCAAGCTTGGCTCTTGATGGTTGTCGTTTAGGCCAATTTATATTGCATCATCCTCCCCTTCTTAAAAGGATTTCGTCCTCAAAATCAAACCATCAAAACCTACATTCAAAACAAGCACAACCAAAGTTTCCTACTTCACGAGTAAGTTAGCTTAACAAGAATAAGTGCAAGTAGTGTGAAAAAAACACTCTTGCGATAGAGCCAAGCATCAATACCCATCAAAAAGCTTATGTCTCCAAAGGAGACAACAAATTCTTGACTCAACACGAACAAGCACTCATATTCAAAACAAGGAAAGAGATCAAAGTCATGCAACATGTAGCACTCAAATGTCCTATGACCCCTAAGCTTACTATCAACACACCAAGCCTTCAAATCAATTTTATCACAATGTGACACATTGGTTTTGGCATGTCCAATACTCAAGGTGTGCTCAATATGTGGGATGGAGTAAGTAAAATAGTTCAATTCACAACTAACATCGTGGTGCAAGCAAATCCGAAGGAAATGCTAAACATGATGCGCGGAAGAAAACAACAAGAAAAGTAAAGATAAAAGCAAGACAAATCTTGCTTCGATTCAAAAGAACAGTGAGGAACCTGTCTCAAAGCTCGATTGAAGGGAAATCAAGACGCACCTATACTATGCAACAATCCTCAAAAAAGACCCGCTTCTTGCAAATTGAATGATCAAGAAGAAATTGTTCAAACGAATAACACCGATTGACACAAGTTCTTTAAAAGCCCACGTCGGGGTTCGGCTCTATCGGAGACTCACAATAGCACTTGCTATGTTTTCATATAACTAAAACTGGATCCTTACAATGAAATGAGAATAGAGTATTTATAGGCTATGCTAAGGATAAGGTAGTAAATAGTCACAAGTGACTAATAAAAACAAGCCACGCAGGGCTGAGCTAAGTGTGTGTTCGGCAGCCTTGACTTCGGTGCATGGTTGCTTGCTCGAACTCATTTGTCCTTGGGCGCTCACTTGTCTTCGAACACAATTTGTTGGTGTTCGGTCACTTTCTCCTCGGGCTCAAATTTGAAGATGAGGCCTTCGGTTTCTGAGCCCGGCCACTCAGCTTTGGAGCAGTTGCTTTCCTTCGACCAGGCCAAGTGGATGTGAACATCGTGCAGCAGCTTGGCTTGGCTTTGGGTCATTGGTCTCCTCGGTGGATCGAACACTTGATCAGCATGTGTTCGGGCTGCATCATCCTCCTCTTCTTGAGAAGATTTTATCCTCGAAATCGAGCCTTCCTCGTCCTCCGAAGTTTGACCTACAACACAAGGAGCTAAGTCAGAAACATTAAAGGTGTTGGACACGTTATACTCACCTGGGAGGTCGATCACGTAAGCATTGTTGTTGATCTTGGCCAACACTTGAAATGGACCATCCCCTCGAGGAGCCAACTTTCCTTTCCTTTGATTCGGGAAGCGTTCCTTTCGGAAGTGAACCCAAACCCAACTCCCCTTCTTTAATTCAAGCTTTTTACGTCCCTTGTTTTTCTTCAATGCAACCTTTGCATAAGCTTCGTCGAGGTTCTTCTTCACCCTTGCATGCAACTCGAGCAGCGCAGTGGCTCGCCGAGTACCTTCAAAATCAATAACAGAATCTCGAGGCAATGGAGTTAAATCAAGTGGAATCAAAGGATTAAAACCGTACACAGGGTCATATTGATCATTCTATGCACCGTTCGATTGTATGCAAACTCCATCATGGGCAAACGATCAGCCCAGTTTCCAACCTTGCCTTTGGTTATTGCTCGAAGCAAAGATCCCAAGGTTCGGTTAACTACCTCGGTCTGTCCATCAGTCTGAGGATGGTGAGACGTCGAGAATAGTAACTTGGTGCCGAGGGCACCCCACAAACATTTCCAAAAATTACTCAAGAATTTTGAGTCTCGATCACTCACAATAGTACGAGGCACACCATGCAATTTTAACGCATTAGAAACAAATAAAGTAGCTACATGTTGTGCATCATCACTTTTTTTGCAAGGAATAAAGTGAGGTATTTTTGAAAAATGGTCAACAACAACAAAGATGCTATCATGTCCTCCCCCCGACCTCGGTAATCCCAACACAAAGTCCATGGATATATCAACCC
This sequence comes from Petunia x hybrida, assembly GCA_037355625.1. NCBI lineage: Eukaryota > Viridiplantae > Streptophyta > Magnoliopsida > Solanales > Solanaceae > Petunia > Petunia x hybrida. The sequence continues at coordinate 189,675 of JBBBVM010000640.1, read as the reverse complement.
AAGGTCGATCAGGCACAGGCAACGGGGTATACAAACCATGAGGGTAGGACTTCGATTTAGCTTTCTTGCAAACGAGACAAGCGTTGCAAAGCTTTTCCACATCTCATCGCATCTTGGGCCAATGGAACTGCTCGGTTAAGATACCAAGAGTTTTGTCGACACCGAAGTGTCCCATCAGACCTCCGGAGTGAGCTTCTCGAACTAAGAGCTCTCTCCACGATGACACTGCACACAAACCCTCCCATTCTTGAAGAGGTAGCCATCATGCCACTGATATTTCTCAACTCTTCGGCCACTCAAGATTGCGTCACGAACGCATTTCAACTTGGGATTGTCCTCGTACATCGACTTGATGCTTTCAAATCCCATGAGCCTTGAGGCGAGAGTGGTCGCAAAGGCAAATTTCCTTGATAGCGCATCGGCCACAACATTATCTTTACCCTTTTTGTAGTGAATTACATAGGGAAAGCTTTCAATGAATTCTACCAACTTGGCATGCCTTCGGTTCAATTTCTCCTGTCCTTGGAGATGCTTCAAGGACTTGTGATCACTTTTACTCACAAACTCTCGAGGCCACAAATAGTGCTGCCAATGGGCGAGTGCTCGAACGAGGGCATACAACTCCTTGTCATACGTAGAGTAGTTCAAGGTTGCACCCTTAAGCTTTTTGCTAAAGTAAGCGATCGGCTTCGATTCTTGCATCAGCACTCCTCCAATCCCAACTCCAGATGCATCACACTCGACTTCGAATGCTTTGCCGAAGTCAGGGAGTTGCAACAACGGGGCAGAGCAAAGCCTCCGTTTCAACTCTTCGAAAGCCCTTTCTTGGGACTCTCCCCACACAAATGGATGGTCTTTCTCAACCAGCTCGGTTAAAGGATCTGCCACGGTGCTAAAGTCACGAAAAAACCTTCGGTAAAAGCTAGCTAAGCCATAGAAGCTACGAACTTGTGATACCGAGGTTGGAGTTGGCCAATCTTTGATGGCTTCGACTTTTGACTCGTCGACTTCGACACCATTAGTACTGACAACGAATCCTAAAAAGACTACACGCTCGACACAAAAGGCACACTTCTTGAAGTTAGCATATAACTTCTCTTCTCTAAGCTTATCAAGCACTAGCCTTAGGTGTGTAACATGTTCATCCACAGATTTACTATAAACAAGTATGTCATCGAAGTAAACGACAACAAACTTATTTATGAACGGTTTGAGCACATGGTTCATCAGTCGCATGAATGTGCTCGGTGCATTGGATAAGCCAAAAGGCATCACCAATCATTCATAGAGACCGAATTTGGTCTTGAATGCGGTTTTCCACTCGTCTCCGGGTTTCATTCGGATTTGGTGGTAACCGGACCTGAGGTCTATCTTCGTAAAGCATGAAGAACCACTTAACTCATCTAGCATGTCATCTAATCGAGGGATAGGATGACGATACTTTACCGTTATTTTGTTGACTGCTCGACAATCAACGCACATTCGCCATGTTCCATCTTTCTTTGGGACAAGTATAACAGGAACGGCGCAAGTACTCAAGCTCTCTCGAACAAGGCCCTTGTTCATCAACTCATCAACCTGCCTTTGGAGCTCTTTGGTGTCTTCAGGATTACACCGGTATGCAGGTTTGTTAAGGATTTGAGACCCCGGTACGAAGTCAATTTGGTGCTCGATTCCTCTCAACGGAGGTAATCCACCAGGCATTTCCTCGGGAAACATGTCTCCGAAGTCCTGCAAAACACTTTGTGCAGCACTAGGAAAAGGGTTATCAGTAGAAAAATCATCACTAGAGTTTAGAAAGATACCCTTGTGCACGAGGCAAATCATCATCTGTCCGTTGTCGTTGCCTCGTAGAAACTCACCCGGTTGCATGATTGCACAGATTCCTTTTACTTCGGGCAGTGAGTGTGTGTCTTCGGCCCCCAATTTTGCTCCCATCGGAAGCTTAGCTTTGGCCGCTTCTTTCAATTCTTTCATTCGTTTATAGTCCTCGGTGACTTGCTTCGGAGACAAGGGTTGGAGTATGAAACTCTTCCCTTCGAGCTTTACAGTGTAAGTGTTGGATCTTCCATTGTGAATAACAGACCGGTCATACTGCCATGGTCTTCCCAATAGCAAATGACAAGTTGAATATCATTTCATCTTGATATTCGCCAATTCTAAACTTGATCCACACTTGTTTGACAACCCTCAATTCTCCGCACTCATTTAGCCATTGTAATTTTTAAGGGTGGGGATGTTTCAATGTAGATAGTCCCATTTGTGAAACCAAGATTTGGCTCACCACATTTGCACAACTAGCAAAGTCAATGATCATCGAACACACCTTTCCCCTCACTCGACATCGGGCATGGAAGATATTTTCTCTTTGGTTGTCCTCTTCTTCAAGAGTCATGCAGCTCAAATTCCTTCGAACCACAAGGAACATTTCCGGATGATCAGCTTCGGCAGCCTCATGATCATCATCACCTTCAGCTCGGTCAGCCTCCTCGATAAATTCCTCCTCGGTGTCACTCGCTTGCTCATGGACGGTTCCATCTTCGAGCAGAAGCATGACTTTGCGAGTTGGACACTCTTTTGCCATGTGACCATAACCCTTGCATTTGTGACACTGAATATTTGAAGCACTAGGAGAGTTGAGTTGAACTTTACCTCCCACTTCCCTGGATTGGTTAACGGTCACACCCCTCTCGAAGGGTCTCTTCGAATCTCGAGCAGCGTTGGCACTTGTTTGGTTAGGACTTTTCCATTCTTTACCTCGGTTCATGGGAGTAGAAGTAGTGACTCCTCGATACCGGTTCGCCTTATCTTCTTTTACCAATTTCTCAGCTTCGGTGGCAGCTTCGAACTGATCTTCCAACGTATGGTACACGTGTAGCCTCAATTGAGATGACACATCCCGAGCCAAGCCATTTTTGAATCGAATAGTGGCTTGCTCTTCATCTTTTACCAGATCAAGATTCAATCGAACATTTTCGAACTCATCATGATACTCTTGGACAGACTTGGACCCTTGCTTTAGCTCATAGAGCTTTTGTAATTGAGTTTGCCTGTACTTAGCACTCAAATACTTAGCATCAATTGCTCTTTTCAACTGCGGCCAAGTAATGACTTCGGGATTGGCATTCCTTCGTCTATGCCTCTTGTCAGCTTCCCACCATGTAGATGCATATGCTTCGAACGAAGCAATGGCATGGGCAGCTTTTCTCTCTTCGGTCATCTCATTGGTTTCGAAGATTCGCTCCATTTTAAGCTTCCATTCAAGATATTCATCCGGATCACTAGTTCCTTTAAAGGGTGAATAGTGATCTTGACACTGCTCAGGTTTGAGTCTCGAACACTACGAACCTGTTCGGGATACTCATCATAGCGATCATCAACCTCACGCTCAATATGTCGTTCAACATTTGCGCCTCGGCCTCGACCTCGGAAATTTCCACGACCTCGGTGAGCCTGCCTTCGCTGAGCGAATGGCGGCTCATGCTCATATTCATCCTCGGGAAATTCCTCTTCATCAACCTCTTCGGCAACGGCACCAAGATTTCTTCGGGCCTTTGGAAGTGGTAACCTCTCTCCTCGGGGAATGCCCAAGTTTTGATATTCAGCTCGGGGATTGCCCAAGTTTTGTTGCGCTTGGGGATTGCCCAAGTTGAGTTCTCTTCGAATTGCTTCACTTGTCAACTGATGTTGTCGAACAAGCTCGGCATACAGCTCAGGTTTCATTGGAGTGGAGCTACTTGTTCCAGCGCCGGACCCATGCATGGCCACGGACACAGTCCCTTGCTCGAGGTTAGCTACTCGAGCACTCACTCCTTTTACTTCGGCACTGATGCCTTGTATCGCAGCCATGAGATCGGCTAACGACACCTCGGGCTTCTCAATGCCCTTTCCTTCGCCTCCATTTCCAGCCATGGTACCTGCACAAATCAAAGACCAAGCAAATGTTAGGGTTAGAAATCACCTCACACACTCCCTCGCCTTTTTATGGGTGGCACTCGGGTCCACTCAATATATGGGTTCGATTTTTGGTCACTCAAGAACTTGCAGCCAACGGCTTCCTCGGTTGATCAACTTCTCTCAATTCCTTCGAATTTGACAAGTTGCAATGTCTTACTTCGGGAAGAGTGAGTTGATATGACTCGATGTAACGGACGCTATTTACTCTTGCGATTCGGGAAGTCAAAAGAATTTTCTACGAAAGTTGGACTTCGGTCACCCCACGCACGAGTTCCCATAAGCTCAAACGAGTTAGTACGACTCCGAGTAGGAAGAATTACTCAAAAGATCCACTAACCAGAATTTCGGACAGAAGAAAAGTGAAAACATAGGAGAATCTACCCTTTGATTCCTCTTCGGTTCTTTCTCAACACTCCAACTCTTGTCTGTACAAGAGTGGTCCCTCCTTGGTACGGATAGGGTTTTACCTTATCCAATTCCCTTTTTCAGCCGATAATTTTTCACCTGGGGTTTTTGGATTTTAAAATTTTACCCCTTTCTTCTTCAATGGAACAGTGAAGTTTTGCACCGGTGTACAGACAAATTTAGCTTCGTTCACTGACCACGAATTTCAACAGACCTGGGTTGCTTTCTTCAACTCCGGTTCCAACAACAACGGAGGAGTTTCAGTTCAAAGTTCTTGAGCTAAGATTCAGCTCCTTCGTGTCGTACACTGTTACTATTTGCAACAATTTTCCGGCGTACGGACAACGAATTCAAACGCAGAACTTCGAAATCTAAGCACCAAACAAACCCAAATCACTCAAGAACCACCAATCTTCATCGGTTTCAACCAAAACACGCTGGGGTTCGAGTTCCAGTCACCACTAAGTTCCAAAACAGTCCAAAATTTCACCAAGAAACCCTAGTCACGAAAGTTGTACGTCGGGTACTTGTTGGAATCAGGAAACAATGGTGAACAAGAATCAATGGTTGTTTAATCAAAACAATCAACAATCAAACACAATTTTTGAATTTTCTTTTTCTACCTTTTTTTTATTTTTTATTTTTTATTTTTTTTTGTAAACACCACAGCAACAACAATCAAATTCAAGAACACGAAAAGGAAAACAAAGACACAAACACACGAAAAGTAAGGATAACTTGAACAGGATTTGGGGTTGTAGAAACAAGCCCAAACCGTGCTCTGATACTAGGATGGTGCAAGCAAACCCCAAGGAAATGCTAAACACGATGCGCGGAAGAAAACAACAAGAAAAGTAAAGATAAAAGCAAGACAAATCTTGCTTCGATTAAAAAAAACAGTGAGGAACCTGTCTCAAAGCTCGATTGAAGGGAAATCAAGACGCACCTATACTATGCAACAATCCTCAAGAAAGACCCGCTTCTTGCAAATTGAATGATCAAGAAGAAATTGTTCAAACGAATAACACCGATTGACACAAGTTCTTTAAAAGCCCACGTCGGGGTTCGGCTCCATCGGAGACTCACAATAGCACTTGCTATGTTTTCATATAACTAAAACTGGATCCTTACAATGAAATGAGAATAGAGTATTTATAGGCTATGCTAAAGATAAGGTAGTAAATAGTCACAAGTGACTAATAAAAACAAGCCACGCAGGGCTGAGCTAAGTGTGTGTTCGGCAGCCTTGACTTCGGTGCACGGTTGCTTGCTCGAACTCATTTGTCCTCGGACGCTCACTTGTCTTCGAACATAATTTGTTGGTGTTCGGTCACTTTCTCCTCAGGCTCAAATTTGAAGATGACGCCTTCGGTTCCTGAGCCCGGCCACTCAGCTTTCGAGCAGTTGCTCTCCTTCGACCAGGCCAAGTGGATGTGAACATCGTGCAGCAGCTTGGCTTGGCTTCGGGTCATTGGTCTCCTCGGTGGATCGAACAATTGATCAGCACGTGTTCGGGCTGCATCACATCGACTACTCCACTCCCCTTCTTAAAAGCATTCTTACACACACCAAGAGGTATCTCCTCACCTCCAAAGTCACCTCCAAGACAATCCTCCTCATTAGACAAACTCCAAAGGAAGGTCTCTAAAATAGGTTCTTCATCATTATAGTCCACACAACGAAGGCTAGGACTACTAGAAGATAGGTCAACACGACCAATATCAAGACCACTCTCCTCACCTGGAGTTCCAAACAATGGATCATCCATAGAGCCTAACTTTACAAACCATGGAGGTCCTACTTTACTACCAACCCTAGTCCGATACAATCCACTACCACAAATGAGATTTCCTTCAAACAATAGAAATGTAAAGGCATGCACCTCAAATTCATGGTTACACAAAAGCATAGTATCAAGACTGGGTCCTTCACTCTCACTCGAGGAGTCATCGAAAATAAATCGATCCATCTCACACTTAAAGACTCTTCAAGGTCACAACCATCCTCACGACGATACAAGAGACCACCACTAGCAAATAAGCATTCAAAGGGAAGAATAGGATAATCATGCAATTCATCTTCTCCTTTATCAAATATGGGTGGGGTGTCATAACAAGGTTCACATACAAGGTCAACTTCACTATTTTCACTAAAGAGAGGTTCAATGGAAATCGAGCTCACATCATGATGTGGCTTTTCAACCCTTTCAACTAGTGGTTCATTTTCACACGCGAGTTGACCAAAAGGCTCTACACTAGTTGCAAACACATTATATTCATGCAACTCATCAACTAGCATAGAGTTTTCACAAACAACATTACAAGACAAGGAAGTATCATACCTTTGAGTGGCCATTTTGCTCACTCAATGCACTTGAAGTGTTATGAATGTCTCTACCTTGTAGCTCACATTCGGCATCACCTTCACCTTGTCTTTCCATCTTGAAACATGGTTGAGGCTCCATTGGTTTGCCTCCAAGAATACCTGCACAAGTACTCACACAAGTAGAAGAAAAAGATAAAGGGTTAAGGTCGGGTGTAGATTCAGGTGGTGACAACCCACTCACATCACTCAACACATCATCTCCTTTTTCCATTCGAGAGTTGTCACCGGTCGCTCCCTTACTCCTCTCAATCTTTTGTCTCTCAAATTCGGGTGAATTGGGACAAGGCCCAAAAATACCCATAGCCGGAGTAGGTGGACTTTTAACATCGACCCAGAATCTAGGACTTGGAGACTCATCACTTGATGTCTCCTTTTTCTTTGTTGGTGAACCACTTGGTTTTGAAACTTGTGGCTCCGGGTTCACCTTGTTGACAATTGCCAACTCTTGTCTTGCACTAGTCCCACCATTGCTTGTGTTTGTAGGACTTCTTGTTTGCACACTTTCAATCATGGAATGAAGTTCTTGCTCCTTTCCCTTTTGCATAGGCCTAGAAGGTATACTAGGAGATGACTTGATCTTTGCTCCAAGAGGCTCAAGGTCATAATTCCTTTGGCCCTTGCTCACATAATACCTATCATTCTCAAGAACATATCGCACCTTCTTGCCTTGCAACCATGGCTCACCTAACCACACATCACAATATTGCATGGGACGCACATCACACCACATATAACCCCAATAACTCTTATGAGATATGTACACCCGAGCTTGCTTGGAAACCCACACTCCGTGGTACTCATAAGGATGCTCTAGGGCATGGCAAGGTAGCCTTAACTCATCAACCACCGAGGTACTAATGCAATTGGAATCGGTATTACCAATCTTGAGTAAGTACCCTCCATTACCTTCCACCTCAACAACGAACCTCCTTAGACCCAAGTTTCGTATAGGATCATTCAAGTAAGAACTTGGAAGTTCAAGAAAAACATCACCCTCAACTTGAGACTTCCTCATCCCTCCCCCCCTAGCAACACCACTAGGATAACTTCCACTTCCCGTCACTCTCCCAACATTAGAAGTGTTGTTGAAAGTCGAGGAAGGATTACCACTATGGAACCCATACGTGCCTCTCGCCTTGGTTCCATAGCCCATAGCACTACTCCTACCACTACTAGTAGAGCAATGTACCCCAATCATAGTAAGAACAACACCATTTCTCATTCCACCCTTCACATGGGAATTAGAAGCATTAGGCCGCTTAGCGTACCTAAAAGACGCAAGCTCCTTCTTTCCCATGGAACAACCACCACCTCCTCCCATACTAATGGAAGGACCTCTACTACTCCTTTGCACACCATTAGCAACACCAAGAGAAGATGAAAATGAACAATTCATGTAATTAACCTCATCATCAATTCTCTCTACGTCACTATCAACATTTTCAAATTCATCACAAGAAGAGTAAGTAGGATTACCATACCTTGAAGCATCACTTTCCTCAAATTCTTGACTAGAAGCATGAGAATCTTCACATTCATTTTCGCAAGCCTCGTAGTCTTCTTCATCTTCATAATCAACATAGTGACCCGCTTCATCAACATAGGAGCCATGGTTTCCATCATCATAGTAATGGCCATCATCAACATCATAGGAACCATAGTCTCCATCATCACCATACGAGTTATAGCAACTCGCATCATCCCCACATGAGTCATAATCTCCACAATCATCATCCGACATTGTTGCAACACCAAAAGACAAAACCTCCCAAAAGTCACTCCCTCGCGTGTATCACTCAATTTATGAACACTCAAGAGCGAGGCCTTAACAACTTGGGAACCAAGGTGATCACAACTAGTATGTCCAAATAAAAGTTCGGAATAGAGTTAATGAGACTCGATGTACGGACGGCTATTTAAAGTGCGCACTTGAGGCCAAAAGAATTCTACGACTCTTCTTTGAGTTCTAGTCTCCTCTACGCACGAATGTCGTAATACGCTATAAAGTTAGTGTCTTTCGAGTAGGCCAATTACCCTAGAAACACTAACCAAGAAGCCCGTGGGCGAATAACAATCGAAAACCTACGAAAAAAAAAGCTACCCGGCAACCCCTTCAGCTATGGGCGCCCGCCCCTGTCTCAGGGTGCTCCGCCCCAAAACTTCAGAGAGTTGGCTGGCTATGAGGGTGCCCGCCCTACCTCCTGGGACGCCCATCCTGGGTTGTTCTTCAGCTTTCTCAAATATAGGGTTTTTGGCTTTTGCACTTAATTTTTCAATGATTTTCAAGTTGTTTTCAATTCTAATGATACCCAAAGATGTATATGATGATTCTAAACATTCCCCAATAGGTTTTAACCCCAATCAATCAACAACAAATCAATTTTGATTCTTGAGCAAAAATCTAGGGCTTTTGAAAATTTTGGAAATTTCAATTTTTCAAATTTTAGAATACATCACTAAATCTTGTAATTTTGGTACCAAAAGAATGGGAATACGACATAAAACAAACCCCAATGATTTTTAACGCATGGGTGTTCGAATCCAACAAGTTCCACCAATTTTTTTTCAACTTTTCAAGTTTTTTCAATTTTTTTTTCTTCAATCTTTCAAGAACAAACACAACAATAACAACGATACTAACATGAGAAACAAGGAACGGGGTTTGTAAGAACGTAACCCAAGCCTTGCTCTGATACCAACTGATGTAATCTAAAATGTGGAAGCTAAAACATACGATAATCGAGCGGAAGCAAATAAAGGATAACAAGAAATCAAGACTAGGAAGGCAAGAAATGAATTCAATTCACATACGTTGATTGAATTCAAAGGGAGAAAGGGAAACTCGAACCTTACAATGGTCTCAACTAAGTGTCGATCCCCATAGGTTTCAAGTACATAGATAAACGAAGCTTCAAGCTTCGAACTCGGAGGGCTCGGCCTCTTCAATGTTCTCTCTTCTCTCTATTCAATATCAAAACTAGCTAAAATGAAATGGAAGACTAAAGGGTCTATTTATAGCATCCCCTTTACATAATATGAAAGGTCCAAAATACCCTCAAAGTGGGTTAAAATAATAGAAGCCACTTAGGGCCAAAGTGGGAATTTCACCATAAAATACTCAAAATCTCGGATGGCTTGCAACAAGGGGGAGGCGCTCCACCCTCCCCTTCAGAGCGTCCGCCCTGTGGCTTTGTGCTGTGATTGGGGCGCCCGCCTTGTCTCAGGGGCGCTCCACCCTTCAAAGTCCAGAGAGTGTGGTTCTTGACGCTTAGCCGTTTTTTAGTGCTTGGGGCGCCCGCCCTCTTCTTGGGGTGCTCCGCCCTCACTCTTGGGGTGCTCCACTTCATCTTGGGGTGCTCCACTCTCACTCTTGGGGTGCTCCACCCTCCACACCAATAGTAGCATGCGGCTTTAAATCACTCTCGAACCCTCCTCCGGAGCCCTTGACTTGTCTTCTTTGTGCACTCAAGCTTGGCTCTCGATGGTTGTCGTTTAGGCCAATTTATATTGCATCACATATTCTCCTCTAATCTTCCATGCATTTAATGTATTGTATATCCTTTTATTTTATGACTTGTATAAAAAAGGTGAAAAGAATATCGTTATATTTGTAAATGAATTCTAAAAATATTGCTATTTTTTTGTAAAGTAACTTTGTATAGTTATTTAATTTTTAGTAGTCTCCAGCCGCCCACTATAAATTATTGGAGATAAAAAAAATTTCTTGCATGAAATTGAGAAAAAAGTGTATGGTCTTGAGGTTTTACGCACAAATTCAGTTTTATTTTAAAAAATAAAATTGTTTTTGGTCATAGATACGCTATAAATGACATTTTCAACCTTCCACTCTTCTTCTTTCCCGACTCTCCTTCTTCTCTAATTTTTTTACTTCTCTAACATTTTTATATTTTTGCTACTACACATCAAATCCTCAACTAAATATCTTAATGATACACTATTCAATTCATAATCGAAAGAATATTCAAAAGTATCAAATAATTCATGGTTGCAAGTAAATTTCATCAATAATACCATAGTTATTTAATGTTAAGCTAAAAATCATTGTTTGGCTGTGAAAATTTGGATTAGATGATTTTTTGTTGTTAAGATCACATGAATATTTATTATTTGTGCTTCAAATCTTCAATTTTAGTTCTAACATTTATTTGGTGATTCAGGTGAAAAAAATTCTCAAAGTTACATTGCTGTTTCTTAGAAAGTGTTGAGGAAGACAAATGATTCATCTTGATTTGATGTTGTTTGTTTAAATTGGTGATTGAGAATTGTTTGTGTTGGTGTTCGGAGTCATTTCTTCAAATTTGAGTATATCGAGTAGATTTATGGTGGTTTGGTCGAATTAAGAATAGAAAATTTAAAGACTATGAAATTAGGACAATTAAACAAGTACAACAACGAAAGTCTTGTTATGGTGCAAATTTTCGGCTAGTTTTAAAAATTTAAATTTGTGGTTATATTTTATTTTGTTGTATAATTTTTTTTTTAAGCAAAATACCACTAAGCATATAGCTTAGTGGCTGATTTTATTAATAATATTCAATAGAAAAGTAAATAAGGTCTTTACACTTTGAAAACAATAAAACCTTGCTAAGACTAGATAATGGCTAGCTAGAGCATTAATAGCTTCGTGCCTAGTTACTATAGCCAACTCATTGGAATGAGCACATGAAAATGCTAATACCACCAACGGAAGCAAACATAATAACTTGACACTAAGCTTTACAAGCAAACTACTAGCTAGCAATAAAATTAATAAAAACTCTAAGTAATAAAGTATACTCCTATTAATCACATAAACTAGCATCCTTTTCTTAGTTTTTTGGATTGAACCATGTCCTATTTGATGATCATGGATCAACCTTTGATGCCTTGAAATAAGTGAAGATAGCATGCCACCAAATACTGGGAAGCTATAACACAGGGCGCGCCAGCAAAATTGCGCCCAACTTGTGAAGGCTGTAGTCCATGCATTGCCTGAGGAAAGCTTGCAAAAAAATCGTATCCACTGTTTTGTCCAGGCTGTACTAAAGGCGTCGCCTTCAAAATCAACCGCATACAAAATGCTTAATGTTGTCTCCCATGCGTCGCTTGCTCCACAGCCTGCGCTGAAAAAGTTGAAAGCTGTATGGTATGCGTCGCCTACCAAATCGCCTGGACATTGCAAAGCATTCCAACCTTTCCAATCAATCCATCAAGCATGAGAGAAATTTCACATCATGAACTATAACTATGAGTGTACCTACAAAAAAGAAAACAAAGTCAGTAATACCTCTTTCGTGCGTCTTTCTCGTGGCGGGAACAGAACAACAGCAAAAGACCCGGCCTTCAAAAAAGATTGAGGGAGTGATGGGCAACCTTAGTAAGAGCCTTCATACTCTCCTCCACATGGATTCGAACATGAAGGAAAATTTCACCTCCCTTGTTTCTAGACATTCCTCCTCGATCTAGTGCGAATATATGGCTCATTACACTTATCCCTACTCATCAACCTCCTTCCCATGCTATCCAACTCATGAAACGAATTAACTATGACATCTCATTGATCAATAGTCAAGTTCGCCAAGTAATCTGCCAATTTATTCTCTTCTCTAAACACATGCATCACCACCACCTCTCTACCTTCCATTAAACTCCAAACCTCCTCCATTATTTGTACAATTTGCCAAGGCACCTCCCAAGTTTTTCTCACTACGTTCTTGAGAAACATTGAGTCCGTTTCAATAATAACTTGTGAGTAGGAAGTAGAAACCAGATACCTCAAGGCCATAAGATATGCAGTTGCCTCCACTTGAGTATTTGTGGTCATGCAATCATCCATCTCCCTAGCACAAGCATGCACAATATCACCCCTGTCATCCCGAACACAAAAAGCCCAAGAGCTAAGACCTGGATTACCTCTAGAAGCACCATCCGTATTAATTTTGATCCACCCCACATGAGGCGGACTCCACACAACCTTTGTCATCATAGGCTTAGGCGTATGATCCCTTAACACTGACAACAATTCCTCCCACCTACCAGGCGCATACTAAAAGCTCCTCCTGCGAACTCTCAGCAACATGATAATACGCTGAGTCACAAGATACACCAACCTATGAGCTGAGGTCGACCTACCATATCTCAAATTATTCCTCCGTTTCTGCAACTCCCACAAAATAAAGATGGGGATAGCATGGTAAATCAACCTTAGGACCGGGTTACCAGGAGCATCCCACCACAAATTTATCACCTATGTCAAGTGCAACCCATAAAAAATTAAGACCTGCAGGATCTCCAAAATTTTTTCAGGCATACCGTGCTACAGGCGCATTCAAAAATACATGGGAAACAGTTTCCACATCAGGGTTCACACAATAATGACACCTAGAGAGGAATTGAATTCCCCACCTCTTCAGCATATTTTTTAAGGGCAACTTAAATTTCCACAACCTCCATAAGAAAAGTGACATCTTAAAAGGAATACCTTTAATCCAGATGTGCTTGTAGAGATCACTTGGCTTCTTCCTTTGCTTCGCCAAATGATAAGCTGATCGGACTGAAAAAGTGCCCCGAGGCTCCAGCATCCAAAAAGGCCCGTCCCTCTAGTCAGGACAAATATGAGGCTTGACATTATAAATCACGTGCTCAGCAATGTGTTCAGGCAATAGCTCCCCGAGGCGCTGCTCCAACCATACTCCATCCTCAGCAACTTCATAGACACACACTACGGTCTCATCATACGGAAAATCAAGAGGAACTGCATGATACAACGGACCAAGGCCAGTCCAGTTATCAAGCCAGAAGTATGAATTGCCCTTTTTCAGCTGCCAAATTATCTCATGATCTATCTCAGGTCTGCTTTGCAACATTTTTTTCCATGCATAAGTCACCTTCTTCCATGGTACTACCACAGAGTGATGCTTTTTCAAGTATTTGTTGCTCATATAGTCCCTCCACAAAGACTACTTGGTATGAAAATTCCACCAAAGCTTTGCAAATAAGGCCTTTGAAATATCATACAAGCTCCTAAAGCCAACTCCACCTTCATTCAGAGGATGACACAGAGTCTTCCAAAAAGCCCAATGCCTGCTATCCTGGCCCACAGTGTTACTCTAGAAGAACTTGGCAAACATCCTGTGAAGTTGAGCAACCACCCCAGCATGGAGGTCACAGGCAGATAATAAGTGAATAGGCATACTCTGAAGTACTGAGGAAATTAGAGTCGCCCGTCAACCTATGGAAAACAGTTTACCAGTCCAGGAGTCAAGTTTTTTCTGCACCTTCTCCACCAGCTCATTGTAGTGACAGTTCTTCCTCCTAGCATAATAAATAGGCACATTAGAATACTAGAAAAGAAAATCACCCCTCGGTATCTCAGTGATATCAAGCACCCTGTCAGCTATCAACTGTGAAATCTAGCCATGCATATACACATTACTCTTCTCCTTATTGATTTTCTGACTGCTGGAAAGCTCATAACTAGCAAGAGTCTCCATCACCAATTTCAAAGATCCCTCCTCAGCAGATTAAAAATAATCATATCATCCACGTATGCCAGGTGATTAAGGTAGGGACTCCACTTTGGCATCCCATACGACATAAAGTTATCATCCCTATGCAGTGCATTCAGAGCTCTAGGAAGGCACTCAGGAGCAAGCAAAAATAAGGTAGGCGACAGAGGATCAACTTGTTTCACCCCCTGGAAGACTGGAAAAACCCATATGGCTGGCCATTAACAAGCACAGAGGACCAGTTATTACACAGGGTCCTGTAGACCATATCAATAAATACCTCATAAAATCCCATCATCCTCAGGGCCTTCATCAGAAACAACCATGACACCCTATTATACGCCTTAGCCATATCTAGCTTAATTATCACATTAGCTGGCTTTCCTCTGTCAGCAATATCACGCACAATTTCTTGCACCAGCAAAATATTCTCAAAAATGCGTCTCCCCTTCACAAAACCAGACTGCTGCGGTGAAATAATTCTAGGCAATAAAATAGAGAGCCTGTCATGAATTACCATGGAAAGTACTTTATTGCTAAATTTGCTCAGACTAATTTATCACACTCGACTTCGAAAAGGTAGCAAAATCTTTCTTTTTAGGCAGGAGAACCAAGTTAGTAGCAATGATGTATCGAGGCAGTAAGTGACCCCGAAAGAATGCCTTTACTATTTTAACCACATCAGCACCAATAGTATCCCAACAAGAATGGTAAAAGGCACCCGTAAAACCATCAGGGCCCCCTACAGAGTCAGCATTAAGGCCAAAAATCGCCTTCTTCACCTCCTGCTCATCTGGCTCAGCAATAACATCAACATTCTGGTCCTGTGTAATAAGACTAGGCAGGTGATCAAGTATAGAAAAATCATCTGGCACTGGGTCATTAGAAAACTGAGCCTGAAAAAATCTGATTGCCTCCTGGGCTATGTCTGTATCGTTCTCAACTGGATTAAAAAATCATATGGAAAAAATCATATGGCTGTTATTGTTGTATAGTTTCATTGTAGTTTTGATGATATTTTTTTTTGTTAATTTCATGCATCAACTGGATATTTTTTAAAAGATTTGAATTTACAAGATTTATTTGTGTGGATTCGTGCGGATATATGAAGTTAGGACGATCTGTCCTTGGTTATGAGCTAACGAATATACCTTTTTAGCTCATTATATGAAAACTTCCAACTGAAAACTTCCTGGCTTGCATGTCTCATTCTAGAATATTTTATATATTACGGTTGTTTCTTTTGGTGTTGGTTTGTATATTAGATTGATAATAATGTCGTTATGAATTTGTTGTTATAATA
The DNA here is from genome assembly GCA_037355625.1 of Petunia x hybrida. Taxonomy (NCBI): domain Eukaryota; kingdom Viridiplantae; phylum Streptophyta; class Magnoliopsida; order Solanales; family Solanaceae; genus Petunia; species Petunia x hybrida. The sequence goes on along the minus strand of JBBBVM010000640.1, from coordinate 174,117 downwards.
TTTGAAGTTAGGGCAATCTGTCATGATTTATTTGCGAAAGAATACTATTTTGGTTGAGTATATGAAAAAATGTTGTTGGATTGTCCTGATTGCTTCTTATTATATTGCTTTAAATTTGTATAACATACTATGTTGCATGATTGTCCTTATTTGCTTGTTGTTCTCGAAAATATTTTTGTATGTGTGGTCACGACGAATTGGCTGATACATTGAGTGATACAATAATCATTTTAGACTCAGTTTAACAACTTTTTTTATCATATTGTCCTTGATTGGCTTGCTATTCTTGAAATATTATATTTCTAGTTTTTTTTTGTAGCTTTTGTTTTCTAAGATGGCACTAGCTAGTTACATAATGAGATTTATATTGTCGTTTCAAACATGGGTTTTAAAGGAAATTTTAATTGGAGATGGGATAACAATTATCGTAGCGTAATTGGTTTGATAATTTTATTTTGGAGGCTACGATCTTTCAACTCCTGATTTCTTCGGCAAAGTTGTAGAATCTAATTCAGTTATTTTTTTAGTATAATATGAAGTTGGTCTTGCTTGTTTTCTTCGATGTTAATGTCTAGATTATTCCTTTTTTAATATGATGATCTTTTGTGTATTATTGATATTAGGTTGTTGATAAAGTAGGGTGTCACTTAGATCCCATAAACAAAAATAAATCAATTAAATGCCTCAATGTTTGATGATGGATGGAAAAATGATAATAAGAAAAGGAAGATGTATCATGATAGTGATCATCTTACATATTTTTTTCTAGATCTATCAGATAATACACAACATATGTGTCTTGGTAATTATATTACTGAGGTACATAAAAAAAGCCAAATGACATCGTCGTTAATGAAGGACATCACTGTCTTGAAAGTGATGACTATTCTACAAGCGAGGGATGAAAAGCACATTATTAAATTTTTAAGAACTATATAGGGAAGATTGGTTTAATGCATATAACATAAATGCTGTCAGTTAGTGGTGATTTGGTGATTTGTTAATCTCGTTAAGTGAGAGTAGGACGAATCAAGACAATGTTGATGGATTTATGACAATGCTGCTGGGTTTATGTATAATATAATAAAATTTTGGCTTAACCATTAAACTCTAAAAGGAGGTCAATTCAGCGTAATTTGTAAAGCATGATCATTTTCTTTTTACATTAAGATAGGGAGGTCAATCCAGCCGTTTTATGCTAGTTTATTGAACAAGCAGACGTCATGATAATACATGTTAGAAATAATAATTTTGAATATTCTAGAAAATATTAGATACATTGTTAATGTTATCTAAGTGACTAAGTTATGTCTTTTTAGTTACTCTAGGTGCATGGACTTTATATTACTTAGGTTCATTATTAAGTTTTCAAGGTAGCCAAGTTCATTATGTGTGTGAACTTATTTAGTGAGTGTGTGAAAGTATTTAGTAGGTGTGATTCTAGAATTGTCCATAGACACCTATAAGTAGCCTATTTGGAATTGTGTTATGTAAGAGTGGAGTATTATATACTATATAAAGTGAGCTTAATGTCTCCCTCCTTGTTCCATCCTCTTTGTACCTTATGATATTTGACAAGTGTCCACCTTGTATTTCAACAATACAGTGGTGTTTATGTACAATATAATATTATTGTCGTAGTCTTAAACTTTAAAGTGATGCCAATTTGGCCAGACTTGTGAACAACTCAAAAGGACATGTAAAATAAATATAACATAAGTCAGCTAGTCCTGCCAGATTTCACGTATAAAGCCTTACTCATAACTCGGTCTGTGTAAGTTGGTTTATATATTGTATGGCTTACATTTAAAGTTTAATTTTTACTGTATAAGATTTAAAGGTCAGTTTTTGAGTTTTGCGCTTAGTACTTGGGTTTAGTATTTATTTTGTTTAAATTTAGTTTTTAGTGTTTGACACAAAATCATGTCAATCTGGCTGTATTATATGCAGAACTCAACAAGAAATCTAGAATAAATATAGCATAAATAAAACCAATATGGTTGGATTTGTGAACAATTGAACAAGTAAAATCTCTTGCCAAATCTGGCAACATTTGTAAACAAATAATTATCTTCTTCAAATTTTCTTAAAAGTTATACATATCAATGATTGAATTTCCAACCACCAGATTAGACATATCCACTCCATTGCATAGATATTTTTATGTACTTCCTTGCAAACATCACCAGATTGTAGAATCACTTTCAAGCATAAATTCCACGACATAACAATCTTAGTTAGGTATTTCATTAAAGATTTTAAAAGCATTATCTTTTGCTCTAATTTTGATAAACATGTGACAGCCCAGCTAAGGATTAAGTGTCCCACATCGGTATAACACAGGAGTGATCCTGGGTATTTAAGTAAGCATGCCTTAGACCCTAATGACGCGTTTTAAAGTCGTGCAGGCCTAGGCACAAAGTAGACAATATCACTAGCGGGCTAGGCTATTGCAGATGGTATCAGAGCCACTCTGTGTTAGCCTTGTCGATGTGTGTTAGAGTTCAACTGAGTTTAGGAAAATCCCAGGTATGCAAGGCAAACCTCAGTGCTGAGTCTAGGCGAATATCGGGTGCGCGGGGCAAACCTCAGCGAGGATGCTGAGTCCATAAGAGGGGATGTATGTGATAGCCAACCTAAAGATTAAGTATCCCATATCGGCATAAGACAAAAGTGATCCTGAGTATTTAAGTAAGCATTCCTTAGACTCTAGTGACGCGTTTAAAGCCTTGTGGGCATAGGCCCAAAGCGGACAATATCACTAGCGGGCTGGGCTATTACAAAACAAATCAAGGCAATAGTTACCCATAAAAGTATTATTGAATCAAGTTTTATTAATTCCTCATGAAGTATTTGTAAAACCTTGAATGAGTTTCTGAATGAGAGGTAATAGGTTATTAGGCCATTCTAGATATATTACTGAAATTGTAGCAATTCATCACTGGAATTTAGCAATTCATCACTCCAATCGAGGCAATTTGTTGCCGATGTTGGGGCCAGTCATCGCCGAAATTGAGGATCATCATTAAAATTTTGTGGCAGATTGTTGAATTTTAATTGAAAATTCTGAAGTAGGCATGAAAGATTTGGGGGAGGGGGGGGGGGGGGGGAGCTCATTATAATGGGCGAGGATATTTTTGTCTACTAAATTTTATTAAACCTAAACTTGCTTATTTTTATAGGACCATATTTAAAGTTCCTAATCTTTTAAGACCAGACGCAAAATTTACTATTTTAACAAATTTGCTTTAATTGACTCAGACGATTCCTCAAAAGGTAGCAAATAGATAATTCCACTCAAGTAGACCAAGCTAGCATTTCATTAAATATCTTCCCATTATGTGAGTCTCGATGAGGTGACCTTGGGTAGTAGTTTTAGGAGTTAGGACTCCGATTGATAAGAGACAGTTTTTAAAGCTCCGTAAGGTCCATTAGGACCTATATGCAAAGTTTGAGCTAATTCAAACCTCGTTTGGTAGGTCTTGGAAGAAGGTTACAGTTTTGGGTGTCGGTAAAGCTGAAAAGAGCTTTTCTAGCTCGATTTGAGTAAATGAGCTTTGATTCAAAATATGAAAGTGTCATTAGATTTATGTGGTCATTTAGGACCTGTTTGAACTTTTGAAAAAGAAATCCGAGGTCATTCGGATAGTTTTTGCTAAATTTCCAAGAGTTGGAACTTTACCTTTTCGTTTGGCCCTCATCTTGTATTTCGGGGATCCAATTCAAGATCCGGTGACTAGGCTCCATATGAGTTTAGTAACTTGCGTACAAAGTTTGTGGTGATTTCGAGCTTCATTGGATCCCGTTCAAACCAAAAATACAACAGTAGCTGGTGTTGCCATGTTGCTGGAAGAAAGGACTGTGCGACCGCGCCCTGTTGAGCACTAAAGAACTGGGTTAGTTGTGCGGCCAGCGCGACCGTGCACTCACTATCACAAATGTGCAGAGGGGGCTCGCGATTACACATGCTGTTGCGCGTTAGCGAGGCTAGAAGTTATAAAAATGACCCTTTGTCGGCCAAGTTCATTTTATCCAAAAATTTGGCGGTTGGGGTCAGTCCAAGAGCTATTTTGAAGTATCAAATCATTCCCAATGGGTCCAGTAAGTGATTCCAATCTCTTCACGTTGTTAATTAAAGGTTTGGGGGTTGAGGATTCTTTGAGATCCAAAGGTAATTGAAGAGGGTTGGAACCCTAACTTGATTAAGTGGAGAATTAATATGAATTGAACTCAATTATGCAATTCAATGATATATTTGGATTCTTGGGACCGTGAGGAGTCCAAAAATGTATTGTATAGGTGCGTTTGGCTGAGCCAGACCAAGAGGTAATTTTGTAACGTCTTTCCTTCGCTGACTAATTGCTAAAATATCCATTGGTTTAGAGAAAGGTGATTCAAAGAGGCGTTGAGAAGGAGAAGAGCTCGTTCAGTAATTGATTGTGCTCTAGACTAGAGGTAAGTAGTTTCATCCTACCCCTTGACGGCCTTTGGCCTTGTGGATGTCCTATTCACGCGTTCTTTATGTGAATAGCTGCCGATGAGGCGTACTTATTACGCTGAAGCATCATGTATAGGTGTATATTATATTGCTAAGTTTGGGTTTGGTGTTATTGTGTAAATGGGAGTATAGTACTCCAGGTTGTGAGTCTGATATGTCTGATTGTCTTACATATGTGTTTTGAGTAGGCTTACATTAGTGGAGATTTACATAAAGGGCAAGCTTATGGTACTGCTTGTGTGGCGTGTGAACTTCTTTGTGAGAGTTGAGTGAATTCTTTCATCTTTAAGATTCCGAAATTATTATTGATATCTTGTGTGAGTTGGGACTATTTCTCTTGATTTACTGTGAGGGCACTTGATTCATGAAGCATAGGTGATTTTATTAGACTTTTCAGTCGAGGTAAGTGAGCAGGCTTGAGAAACTTGCTGTCACAGAGTCTGTTATAGAGGTTAAGATGTTACAATTTGGTTGTTTGTTTTTTTTCACTCTGTGAATTATTCTGGTACTATAAAAAATGAGGAAACACTTGAAAAAAAGGTTTAATTGTTGGTATCAACCATGGTCAAAGGTATAGGTGTTCTTAATTGAGAAGTATTGTTGGATTGGATTGCTCGAGGACGAGCAATGGTTTAAGTGTGGGGTGTTGATGTTGGTCATATTTATATATATTTTGATATTTTTTAACTCCTAATTGTACCATCTTTTGAGTATTTTTTATGGTTTAATATACCCAACTAAGTGAAGTTTTTGATTTTACATTAATTATGTATTATTATGATTTATTAGGAATGATCGAGTTGATTATGGAGGTAAAAGAGGGAGTTGTGGCAAGAAAAGCAGAATGTGAGAAAGGCTTGATGTCAAGAAGTTGCACACAAAAGTAAAGGAATGCCTGATGTCTACATTGCTCCAACGCACAAGAATAATGAAATTGAATGAATTATTTTATTTGGGCAAAACAAGCTATAACAAAGTTTACTTGGCAGCAAGACGTGAATGCCATTCCTTGTAGAAATAGGAGGAGGACAAATTTGTCTAAGTAGGATCTGTTCACAGTATATAAGCAGCTCATTATTAGACTCTATTGGGATCACGTTGGATGCTGGACATGAAGGGAGACAAAGACACGACTGGAACTTCTTCCTTCTCGAGTTTATTTTCTTTTCTCCTTAATTTAGTTTGTGTAGTCTATAGTTGTGGGTTCTCCATGAATGTTGATATTCAGATATTGATTTGATTTCATTAATTTATTACATTGGGTTATTTATTCATATCTTGAGCCTAATTATTTGATTGCTTGATCACCAATTGAATACTATCAATGAACCTAGGGTTGAACTCAAAAGTGGGAACCATAGGTTGCAATAGAATTAAATAGAGCGTGTTCCTGAACCTGAACATCAGGGAATGGTTTCACGGTTAGGATAGAATATACTTAACAATCATGCTTAGTCACTATACATGAAATATAAATGCGTTCTTGTTAACTCCAATTCCATAGACATATAGGCGTTAAGTTAGCTTGAACAGGCGAGCAGGGTATCGAAAGAGTCCTGTGAGTAATATTAACCATATGATTAGTAATCCTGAAATATTGATTTAGTCAGATTAATTGAAGAATTCAACAGGATTGATAGATATCCCATAACCCTAGGCTATTGTCTCTTCTTGAATCCGAAACTGTGTTTTACGTGTTATTCATTAACTTAGTTTTATTAGTTAATTTGATTAGATAAATTCTAAACTCTTGAAACCTTCTTGTTTAGATAGTTAGAAATTTGTCTGATTTAGTTAGTACTTAATCAGTAGTCCTCGTGGGAACGATACTCTTCTTTTCACTTTATTACTTGATCGACCGCGTATGCTTGTGTATGCGTTTGGAGCGACAAGTTTTTCGCTCTGTGGCCGGGGACTTAGATATTAACTATTTTTCTAAATTAGACTTTTAATTTTTATCTATTTAAGTTTTTAATTTTAGTTTAGTTTATTATTGAATTACTTGTTAACATGACATCTTTTAATGAAAATTGGTTGAATGATGGTTGCTCAAATTTTGATGATCTCTGTCTGCTTTGTGGAGAACCTCACCTGTGGAAAATTTGTCCGCATCTTATAATGCTATGGGACTTTTTATCTAGTTATTTTACAACTTTTGACTGGAATTGTTTTCAATTGTGTGGTGGTCAGTGTAATGATTGTCCTAAGTGTCGATTGTGGAAGCAAAACCGTGGTTAAGCTAACACGAAGGAAAAAGCGGAAAAATAACAAAAACAAGATAGAAGCAAGACAGCTTCGATTCAAAAGAACATTGAGGAACTTGTCTCAAGCTCGATCGAATCGGAAATAAAAATCACCTATATTAAGCAACAATCCTCAAGAAAGATAACGCTTCTTGCAAATGGAATGACCAAGAAGAAAATATTCGAACCACTCACACCGATTGACACAAGTTCTTTAAAATCCCACAACGGGGTTCGGGCTCCATCGGAGACACTCAAATAGCAGCTGCTATATCAAATATTCATCATCAACTAACTACTCACAATGAATGTAAAGGAGTATTTATAGACTACGCTAAGGATAAAACAGTAAATGGTCATAGGTGACCAATAAAAGCAAGCCACGCAGGGCTGAACTAATGTGTGTTCGACAGCCTTGACTTCGGTGCTTGGTTTCTTGCTCCATCACACATTTGTCATCGGGTGCCCACTTGTCTTCGAACACAATTTGTTGTGTTCGGCTCTGTGCCGTTCAGCGCCGAGAGTTAGTGTTCGGTCACTTTGTCCTCGGGCTCAAATTTGAAGATGTGGCCTTCAGCTCCAGCACTTTGCCACTCTTCTTCCGAACTTATGCTTCCTCTCGACCAAGCCAACTGAATGTGCATGTCATGTAGCAACTTGGCTTGGCTTGGTGTCATTGGCCTCGGTAGATCATTCATTGACTTTGGTAGATTGTCGAGCACTTGATCAGCATTTCGGGCTGCATCATCCTCCCCTTCTTGAGAAGATTTCGTCCTCGAAATTGCTTCAGCATCTGTCCCTGGTACTTGGCCTACAACACAAGGAGTTAAGTCAGCAACATTGAAAGTGTTGGACACATTATACTCACCTGGGAGGTCGATCACATAAGCATTGTTGTTAATCTTGCTCAGCACTTGAAATGGACCATCCCCTCAAGGTGCCAACTTTCCTTTCCTTTAGTTCGGGAATCGCTCTCTTCGGAAGTGAACCCAAGCCCAATCTCCCTTCTTCAACTCCAACTTCTTTCGCCCTTGTTCTTTTTCAATGCTACTTTGGCATAAGCTTCCTCGAGATTCTTCTTTGTCTTGGCATGCAACTCGAGCAACGCTTTGGCTCGGTGAGTACCTTCAAAATAAATAATAATATCTCGAGGCAAGGGGTTAGATCAAGTGGAATCAAAGGATTAAAACCGTACACACACTCGAACAGGGTCATATTTATCATTCGATGCACCGTTCGATTGCATGCAAACTCCATCATGGGTAAACGATCAGCCCAGTTGCCGACCTTGCCTTTGGTCATTGCTCGAAGCAAAGATCCCAAGGCTCGGTTAACTACCTCGGTCTGTCCATCAGTCTGAGACTGGTGAGACGTTGAGAAAAGTAGTTTGGTGCCGAGGGCACCCCACAAACATTTCCAAAAATGACTCAAGAATTTCGAGTCTCGATCACTCACAATTGTACATGGCACACCATGCAATTTTAGCACATGAGCAATAAAGAAAGAAGCAACATATTGTGTACAATCGCATTTCTTACAAGGAATAAAGTGAGCCATTTTGGAAAATCGATCCACGACAACGAATATGCTATCATGTCCTCCCCCCGACCTCGGTAACCCCAATACAAAGTCTATGGATATATCAACCCAAGGTCGATCTGGCACATGCAATGGGGTGTACAAACCATGAGGGTTGGACTTCGATTTAGCTTTCTTGCAAACGAGACAAGCGTTGCAAAGCTTTTCCACATCTCGTCGTATTTTTTGCCAATGGAACTGCTCAGTTAAGATACCAAGAGTTTTGTCGACACCGAAGTGTCCCATCAAGCCTCCGGAGTGAGCTTCTCGAACTAAGAGCTCTCTCCACGATGACACTGGCACACAAACCCTCCCATTCTTGAAGAGGTAGCCATCGTGCCACTGATATTTCTCAACCCTTCGGCCACTCAAGATTGCGTCACGAACGCATTTTAGTTTGGGATCATCTTCGTACATCGATATGATGCTTTTGAATCCCATGAGCCTTGAGGCGAGAGTGGTCGCTAAAGCAAATTTTCTTGATAGCGCATCGGCCACAACATTATCCTTTCCCCTTTTGTAATGAATTACATTAGGAAAACTTTCATTGAATTCAACCCACTTGGCATGCCTTCGGTTCAGTTTCTCCTGACCTCAGAGATGTTTCAAAGATTCATGATCACTTTTAATCACAAACTCTCGAGGCCACAAATAATGTTGCCAGTGGGCGAGTGCTCGAACGAGGGTATACAACTTCTTGTCATACGTTGAGTAATTCAAGGTTGCACCCTTAAGCTTTTCGCTGAAGTAAGCGATTGGCTTCGATTCCTGCATAAGCTTCCATTTCAACTCTTGGAAAGCCCTTTCTTAGGACTCTCCCCACACAAATGGATGGTCTTTCTTTACCAGCTCGGTCAAAGGAGCTGCCACGGTGTTAAAGTCACGAACAAACCTTCGGTAAAAGCTAGCTAAGCCATGGAAGCTACGAACTTGAGATACCAAGGTTGGAGTTGGCCAATCTTTGATGGCTTCGACTTTCGACTCGTCGACTTCAACACCATTAACACTCACAACAAATCCAAGAAAGACTACACGCTCAACATAAAAGGCATATTTCTTGAAGTTAGCATATAACTTCTCTTCTCTAAGCTTATCAAGTACTAGCCTTAGGTGTTCGACATGTTCATCCACAGATTTACTATAAATAAGGATGTCATCGAAGTAAACGACAACGAACTTATTTATGAACGGTTTGAGCACATGGTTCATCAGTCGCATGAATGTGCTCGATGCGTTGGATAGGCCAAAAGGCATCATCAACTATTCATAGAGACCGAATTTGGTCTTGAATGCAGTTTTCCACTCATCTCCGGGTTTCATTCGGATTTGGTGGTAATCGGACCTGAGGTCTATCTTCGAAAAGCATGAAGAACTACTTAACTCATCTAGCATGTCATCTAATCGAGGGATAGGATGACGATACTTTACCGTGATTTTGTTGACTGCTCGGCAATCAACACACATTCGCCAAGTTCTATCTTTCTTCGGGACAAGGATAACAAGAATGACGTAAGGACTCAAGCTCTCTCAAACAAGGCCCTTGTTTAGAAATTCATCAACCTGCCTTTGGAGCTCTTTGGTGTCTTCGGGATTACACCGGTATGCAGGTTTGTTGGGGATTTGAGAGTCCGGTACGAAGTCAATTTGGTGCTCGATCCCTCTCAACGGAGGCAATCCACCTGCCATTTCTTCGGGAAACATGTCTCCGAAGTCCTGCAAAACACTTTGTACAGCACTAGGCAAAGGTTTATCGTTAGAAAAATCATCATTAGAGTTTAGAAAGATACCCTTATGCACGAGGCAAATCATCATCTGATCGTTGTCGTTGCCTCGTAGATACTCACCCAGTTACATGATTGCACAGATGTTTCTTACTTCGGGCGGTGAGTTGTCTTCGGCCACAATTTTTGTTTCCATCAGAAGATTTGCTTTGGCCGCTTCTTTCAATTCTTTCATCCGTTTATAGTCCTTAGTGACTTGCTTTGGAGATAAGGGTTTGAGTATGAAACTCTTCCCTTCGAGCTTAGCAGTGTAAGTGTTGGATCTTCCATTATGTACAACCGACCGATCATACTGCCATGGTCGTCCCAATAGCATATGAAAAGCTTGAATCGGCGCCACATCGAACATCATTTCATCTTGATATTCTCCAATTTTGAATTTGATCCACACTTGTTTGACAACCTTCAATTCTCCACTCTCATTTAACCATTGTAATCTGTAAGGATGGGGATGCTTTAAGGTAGGTAGTCCCATTTGTGAAACCAAAGTTTGGCTCACTACATTTGCACAACTACCCGAATCAATAATCATCGAACAAACTTTTCCCCTTACTCGACATCGGGCATGAAAAAGGTTTTATCTTTGGTTGTCCTCTTCTTCAAGAGTCACGCAGCTCAAATTCCTTCGAACTACAAGAAACATTTCCGGATGATCAGTTTCGGCAGCTTCACGACCATCATTATCTTCAGCTCGGTCAATCTCCTCGAAGTTTTCCTCCTCGGTGTCACTCGCTTGCTCACAAACATCTCCATTGTCGAGCACAAGCATAACGTTGCGAGCTGGAAACTCTTTTGCCATGTGACCATAACCTTTGAATTTATGACACTGAATACTTGAAGCACTAGGAGAGTTAAGTTGAACTTTACCTCTCACTTCTCTTGGCTGGTTAACAGTCACACCCCTTTCGAAGGGTTTCTTCGAATCTCGAACAGTGTTAGCACTTGCCGGATTTGGACTCTTCCATTCTTTACTTCGGTTCAAAGGAGTTGAAGTAGTGACTCCTCGGTACCGGTTTGCCTTATCGTCCTTAACCCATTTCTCAGCTTCGGTGGCAGCTTCAAACACATCTTCCAACGAGTGATACACATGCATCCTCAATTGAGATGACACATCCCGAGCCAAGCTATTTTTGAATCGAATGGTGGCTTGCTCGTCATCTTCTTCTAAGTCAAGATTCAATCGAATTCTCACGAACTCATCATGATACTCTTGAACCGACTTGGACCCTTGTTTCAGTTCATAGAGCTTCTGAAGTTGAGTTTGCCGATACTTGGCATTCAAATACTTAGTGTCCATTGCTCTTTTCAACTGTGCCCAAGTAGTGACTACGGGATAGCCATTCCTTCATCTCATCCTCTTGTCAGCCTCCCACCACGTCAATGCATACGCCTCGAATGAAGCTATAGCATGTGCAGCTTTTCTCTCTTCGGTCATCTCATTAGTTTCGAAGATTCGTTCCATTTTAAGCTTCCACTCAAAATACTCATCCGGATCACTAGTTCCTCTGAAGGGTGGAATAGTGATCTTGACACTGTTCAAGTTTGAATCTCGAGCACCTCGAATCTCTTCGGGATACTCATCAGCCTCACGCTCAATATTTCGATCAACATTTGCGCCTCGGCCTCGACCTCGGAAATTTCCACGACCTCGTTGAGCCTGCCTTCGTTGAACGAATGGCTGCTCATATTCATGTTCTCCTTCGGGGAATTCTCCTTCAACGACCCCTTCATCAACGACCACAACTTGTCTTCGGGCCATTGGAAGTGTACCCTTTCACCTCGGGGAGTGCCCAAGTGTTGATAACCAGCTTGGGGATTGCCCAAGTTTTGTTGTTGTACTTGGGGATTGCCCAAGTATTGTGTAGCCTTGGGATTGCCCATAGCTTCATTTCTAGCAGCCTCGCTCTTCAGCTGATGTTGTCGAACAAGCTCAGCAAACAGCACAGGTTTCATTGGAGTAGAATTACTAGTTCCAGCGCCGGACCCAGGTAAGGCCACGGACACACTTCCTTGCTCGAGTTGAGCTACTCGAGCACTCACTCCTCTTACTTCGGCACTGAGGCCTTGTATCGCAGCCATGAGATCGGCTAATGATACCTCGGGCACCTCAATGCCCTTTCCTTCGCCTCCATTCCCAGCCATGGTAACTGCACAAATCAAAGACCAATGAAAATGTCAAGGTTAGAAATCACCTCACACACTCCCTCACCTTTTAATGGGTGGCGTTCGGGTCCACTCAATTTATGGGTTCGATTATTGGTAACTCAAGAACTTGTAGCCAATGGCTTCCTCGGTTGATCAACTTCTCTCAGTTCCTTCGAATTTGACAAGTTACATTGTCTCCTTCGGGATGAGTGAATTGATATGACTCGATGGAACGGACACTATTTACTCTGCGCTTCGGAAGTCAAAGAATTTTCTACGAAATTTGGACTTCGGTCACCCCACGCACGAGTTCTTATAAGCTCAAATGAGTTAGTACAACCTCGAGTAGGAAGAATTACTCCAGAGATCCACCAACTAGGTTTATCGAACACAAGAAAGTGAAAACCTAGGAGAATCTACCCCTTGATTCCTCTTCGGAATCCTTTTCGAACACACCAACTCTTGTTCGTACAAGAGTGTTCCCTCCTTGGTACGGATAGGGTTTTACCTTATCCAATTTCCTTTTCTAGCCGACAAATTGTTCACCTGGGGTTTTGATTGTAACAGTTTTACCCCTACTTCGTTAATGGAACAGTGAAACTTTACTCTGGCGTACGGACAATTTCAAACTCGTTCACTGACCACAGATTTAACATTGATTCTGGGTCATTTCCCAACTCCGGTAACAATAACGATGGAGGAAACAAATTTTCAAGAGTTTTGAGCTAAGACACAGCTTACTTCGTCCGTACACTGTTACAATGTAACAATTTTCCGGCGTACGGATGGTGGTTCGATCGATAGAACTTCGATTTTTAGCTCAAAAACACGACCCAAATCAAAAGACAACCACCAGTGTTCGATAACAACCACCAAAACACAGCTGGGGTTTTGAATCAGTGACACGACCCAGAATCCGGCTAGGCCGTGCGAGCACCCGACATCTTCCCCTAGACCCGTTGGGCAAACCCTTACCAATTAAATTAGGAACATAAATATAATTCAATTCATAAATAAGGACACGACTTAAAAAAAACACAAACATACTGTTACCTCTAAGCTGTACAAAAGAAATTACAGCTGACTACCCGACATACTAGGTTTAGGGCTATCCAGACTAGACATCTAAGAGTACAAAAGAAGACAGATATCTTCTGAAGGGAGCAAAATACAACTGAAATAATAAACATAAAACTGGTGGCCATCCTGAATAAAAGCTGGCTCACCCTGACAGCTGAAGTCGCCTTCGCTCCTTCACAACATGGCGAACTCAATCCTGGAGTGAACCTGCCGAAACGAAATAGATAGACAAGAAACAAACAACAAACAAGGGTGAGTCAAGAGGACTCAATAAGTGGGGCGGACCAACCACCTCAAAGAATAGGATAGCTAGCCAGGGAGAAGAAACAGATAAAGGAAATTTCTCTTATTTAATTTATAAAAAAGAAGAGCCAGATAATAACCAGAAACATGTATGAAACCATAAACTCAACCAAGAATATGAGCCAGAAACATATCAACAAGTAAGCAATGCATGTAGAAGCAGAACAGTAGTTATGTACCACAAGTCTACACAATGGTATGACATGAAATGAAATATGATGCAAAGGGTCACATGTTCCAAGTGAATGGAGCGGAATCCTCCTGCTCCTAGGGCGGAATCCTCCTACCCTCAATATGATGTAAGGAGCGGAATCCTCCTGCTCCTAGGGTTGAATCCTCCTGCCCTCAATATAATGCAATGGAGCGGAATCCTCCTGCTCCTAGGGCGGAATCCTCCTACCCTCAATATGATGCAATGGAGCGGAATCCTCTTACTCCTGGGGCGGAATCCTCCTACCCCCAATATGATGCAATGGAGCGGAATCCTTCTGCTCCAGGGGCGGAATCCTCTTACCCCCAATATGATGCAATGTAATGCATATGAATGCAATATGATGCAATAATAACCCTTCACTGGCGCGGGACTCTCATCGACAGACGGGAAGTAGATGCCAACTCACAGCCAGAGTACAATGCTCAGATCCTCCATGCAATACCAACAACAGGACATAACATATAATATATAATGTAAATCCAAAGCTAAGGCGTAATGAGTACGCCTATCGGCAGCTACACACGTAAGGAACACGTGGTAGATTATCCACAAGGCCAAGGGCCTCCAAAGAAATGGATACAAACACTTACCTTATTACAAAGTTAGTACAACCACTCAATAACCGCTTTGTCCTTTGGATTCATTGCCAAACGATCCCACTGTGTTCAATAAGCAGAAAAATATATCACGTAAGGCTAAAGGCTTCATTCCTTATGTCTTAGGGCAATCCAGTTAGGAACCTGATATCCTATTCGCATACGCAATACGCAGGCTAGACCTATGTACAGGGTTTATGGTCACATAACCAAACCCTAAATAAATTATATTTATATGTTGCCCATAACTCACTGAGTACGAATATATAATCAATTTCATTATCGGGGTCCATTCGACCCTTTAAACTATTAATTGAACTTATTAAAACGATATCTAATATTCCAATTTATACCGTAAAAATATATTCAAACGCATGTAATAAGCTAAGATAATGAGTTAACATCATTACCTGGATGTTTCGGGGGTGAAAATCCTATTTTTCTCCGGCTCTTTTCTCATTTTCTGGTATTTTTTTGTTTCATTTCGTCATTCTCATTTTCTTTCTGTTCATATTGTTCAAGTCTCTCTGTATCTTTATATACTATAGTTCGTCCTTAGCTTAAAAGCTAAGAACCCACCGCCTTATTTCTCATTTTCTTTCTTTTGTCTTTTCCTTTTTTTACTTTTCTTTTCGCGACGAAAATTAAAATGGTACCCTACGATATTTGAAATAATTCCAACTTTTACATACAAGTTATATAAATATATGTAGCATACTCGCTAAGGCGGATCTCAAATCGGATTTTCGAAACTCAAGATGCGAATTTAAATAGAAAAAGGTCAAATTATTTAACTTTCGGCATTTTAGCGGAAACTAGCTGAACAACCTCGAAATTCACTTTCGAAAAATCACTAAAGTCACAAATAATCATACGAACATAACGGCGCTTTCGAATTTTGAATCGGAGCTCATTCGCCAAAACCGAGCTCGAAAATCTCTTTTTAATATTTATCGACAATAAAAACTGGAACCTTCATCCGATGCCTACCAAACGAGGTCTGATTTAGCTCAAATTTTACAGATAAGTTCCAATGGACCGCACAAATATTTTAAAATTATCGGCACGCCAATCGGAATCCTAACTCCCGAAACGACTACCTAAGGTCGTTTCAATCAGCCACCACCATGTCAACAGTCCAAACACGTCGAGAAATCCTAGTCGCCGATGATGTACGACAGGTACTCAAAACACTCCTCGGACAGTGGTGAATACGAATCAATGATTGTTTGATTCAAACAACCAACAATCAAAAAAAAAATTTGAATTTTTCTTTTCTACTTTTTTTTTTGTTGGTAAAAACAACACCACAACAACAACAATCAACAACAAGGAAGAAAGCTGAAACTGGAGACACAAAGCACGAGATAAACGAACAGGATTTGAGGTTGTAGAAACAAACTCAAACCTTGCTCTGATACCAAGATGGTGCAAGCAAAACCGTGGTTAAGCTAACACGAAGAAAAACGCGGAAAAATAACAAGAACAAGATAGACGCAAGACAAATCTTGCTTCGATTCAAAAGAACATTGAGGAACTTGTCTCAATCTTGATCGAATCGGAAATAAAAATCACCTATACTAAGCAACAATCCTCAAGAAAGACAACACTTATTGCAAATTGAATGACCAAGAAGAAAATGTTCAAACGACTCACACCGATTGACACAAGTTCTTTAAAATCCCACAACGGGGTTCGGGCTCCATCGGAGACCTCAAATAGCAACTGCTATATCAAATATTCATCATCAACTAACTACTCACAATGAAATGTAAAGAAGTATTTATAGACTACGCTAAGGATAAAACAATAAATGGTCACAGGTGACCAATAAAAGCAAGCCACGCAGGGCTGAACTGATGTGTGTTCGGCAGCCTTGACTTCGGTGCTTGGTTGCTTGCTCGATCACACATTTGTCATTGGGCGCCCACTTGTCTTCGAACACAATTTATTGTGTTCGGCTCTGTGCTGCTCAGCGCCGAGAGTTAGTATTCGGTCACTTTGTCCTCGGGCTCAAATTTGAAGATGTGGCCTTCGGCTCCAGCACTTTGCCACTCTTCTTCCGAACACATGCTTCCTCTTGACCAAGCCAACTGAATGTGCATGTCATGTAGCAACTTGGCTTGGCTTCGTGTCATTGGCCTCGGTGGATCATTCATTAACTTCGGTAGATTGTCGAGCACTTGATCAGCACTTTGGGCTGCATCACGTACTCTTTCCCCTAGTAATTTTCATGATAATACGAACCTTGCTTGTGAGTTTGATATTAGCAATGAAGTGCAAGATGCATCACGATGTGATAAATCAGGGGAGATGGAGCAAGATTGGGAAGAAGAAAGCTCAATTGATATTAGGAATGAGACTGAGGAATATATAAGGGGCGTCACGAAGCAAAATGAAAAACATGAAAGAATCATGCAAACAATATGGGAGCGATTCCAACAAGGTGATGAAACTATCCTGGAAATAGGGTTCACAATAGAAGGCCTTCTTCAACTATAAAATTGACCAACAAGCTGCTGATGAAGCTAGTATTCAAGAAGAGTCTAAGATAAAAAAAGAGTTGGTGTTCCAAGAAGAGGAAAATTTTGAACAAGTGGAGATTGTGAAAGAAACTTGGCTAATGGAACAATCTCAATGATTAGATGTATGTGGGGGTCTTCTTGATGAAATAACAAGTGCATCAAGATGCTTTACAGAATTGGAAAGTATGCTCAAACAAGAGATCGACCTATTTGGCTTGGCAATTCATGACTTCGAGGAGAATTTGATTGGAATAATTGAGGCGTCTAATTGTTGTGGATAGAGGATTTGAAATTGTAGAGATAGAAGAAGTTGAGAGCCAATTTGTGGAGCTAAGTGTGAAGTTCCAACAATTTGACCCAATAGTAGTTGATGATGCCAAAGTTGAGAAATTGGCACTAGAGTCAAGTGAGGAAGTGAAAAATATAATTTTGAAGACTCCAGTGTGTGTAAAAATGAGGATGTAAAAAGAGAAGTAACTTTGGAGGTGGGACGCATTGGACCTTATTCCAAACACTTTTTGACTTTGTGTTTGGTTATTACATGAAAATAGAACCATATGAGTCAATTGATGAGTCAAGGAATGAGGAACAATGTATTTATATTCTAAAGTTTGTGATTTCGAGGAGACAAAACGATATTTCTCATTTAAAATCCAAGAGGTACAAAATGTAAAATTTATTACTTGGTGTTGCACTTTTTTTTTTTAAATTCGGATTGAGTCAAAGATCGGGTTTGACTAGGTGACTCGGTTGAGTCGGTTTTGGAGTCGCCACCTAATATCTTCTAAAGGTGTATCTTGTCACCTAAAATGTTTAAGGTTGATATTAACTCCGGGAGTTGTACTAGCAGATATTCTAAGGTAAGAAGCCCTTATGACTCAGGAAAAATGTGTTAGGCAGTTCCGAGTCCCGCTAAAAGCGGTTCCCGACCGAGTTCAAATTTTGGGAGTATGGCTCAACATGCAAGTTTTGAACTAAATATTTCAAAGGCCACAAGGACTAGCTAAATTAAAGTCTAAAGATGCAATTTTTTTTAAAAAAACTTTAAAGGCAATTAGTCCTAATGTTGGGCCAAAATGTCAAGCTTAGATAAGCAGAGGACACGTAATGCAAACACAAACATGTAGACAGTGTACATTCTTATTAGCTTAAAACATTTGCTGGATTTGCATTTACAGCCTAAGCCGACTGCCTAATCACAATTTTGGCCACTGGTCTTACTCTTCGATTTTAGAGGGGCTGAAAACGCAGGAAGAACTTAAAATCAGTTCACTTTTGCAAAGCTAGAAAAATTGATTCAATTTCAAAAATAGCAGTGTTTAGAAGTAATTTTCCACGAATAAATAACTAAGCTGAGGGACAATAGGGGAATATTGTGTGAAGAAATGTTAGCCATTTTGGAGGGCGTATTTTGACATTATTTGTCAAACACTTTTCCAAATGGCTTTTTATTTTTGGGGTCATGTTTTCGAAAATATATATATATATATATATATATATATATATATATATATATATATATATATATATATATATATATATATATATATATATATATTTGGGGTCATGTTTTCAAAAAAAATATATATACACACACACACACACACATACGTATAGGAAGAGTTTTAAATTTTTTGAAAGAGAACCTTCATAAACAAGTTAATGCACATAGGGGAACCCGCATATAACATATAATATATCATACTTGCATGCAAAATATGTTGGGTGGCATCGTAATGATTTTAATTAAAAAAGTCATACATTTATATAGTATAGGTATATAATTGACCCCAAGAGTTTGTATTCCCCTACACATTACTTGTCCAAAATATTATTTTTTAACAGACCAAAAGGCCCATATTTCAAAAAACGACCAGGCCAGCGTTCGAAAGGGGCTGTTTCCAGATTTATAGAAACAGTTCAGTTGAGACAGAAGTTGCAAAATAGCCTTTGTTTGATAAAATTTCTAGATTTCATATAGCACTTCACAAAAACTGTTATGAATTTGTTAAAGCCACCACGTTTTAATACAAACGCACTATTTCAGACCTCAACTACCAGTTTTCTTCAAGCTTAACCGTGCAGACTTTTATTTAAATGATGATGCATGCACACATAGAGAATAAAGGTTAAGAAAAGGCTCCTGGGTAGCCATGGCAACAAATACTGGTTGCTATACACACTTATACATATACAGGCAGGAAACTCCTAACAATACACAGGTAGGGGAGTCTAAAGCAAAAAGAAAAGAGAGGAGAAGTGCCCTGCATGCACTAGTATAAACTACTAAGTTCATGGCCTTTCCAGGACCCAACAAAAGCTCTGTTCCCTGCACATAAATTTTGTTAGCACTAGGAGCCTTTCAAGCCTTCATTCTTATAGTTTTGCATACCTGCAATGAAGGACCCTCGTATAGTCCTTAAAGACTATCCAACAAACCTTTAGCAGTTGCTTTAATCAAACAAATAGAGGGAGCAATGAGAATATTCAACGCCCAGTAGCTAAGATTTCCCACAAGGGGTGCAAGAACCCTTTGTTTCTAATAGTAAAACCAAGTAAAAGAGTGAGATTTTCTATTTTTAGGAGTATTCAAATAAGAGAGAAGTCTCATAAGCTGTTTTCAGCCGTGTGTAGGTGTGTGTGAAGTGTTCAAGAGCCTGGTTTATATAGGCATAGTGTAGGGCTTTTTAAATTTTAAATTTCAAGTGTGAGAAGAGGTAAAAACTGGTAAAACATGTATATGGAAAGATTTGATTGTGTCCAGAATCAAAAGGAGTCCCTTTTTATATATTTCCATATATGATCTTATGTCAAATTTTGAAAATTTAAACTTATTCGAACCAATGGGTTTCCTCTAATTATTTATGGTAAATTCAACCAATTTCATCTGATCTTTTCCTAATTTTCTAACATAATGTCAATATTATTTTTAGATTTTGAAATCGGGTAGCTGTATTCACATATAAACCTTTGCATTTCACCAACATAGCCGACTAGATGCATCCAAAAATACTAAGAAAGTCTTGATAATATTAACACTTAATCACTTCCATCTTTTTAAAGATTTTAAAAACTCATAACCAACGGATACTTTGATTGTAGTAAAAAATCAACTGTAAGAGGCATGAATCACATCTCGTTCAAGAATTAAAGGATTTCTAAAGAAACATAGAGTCAAATTGGGGTGCCTAAACAAATCATGGAGCAACGCTAACAGTACACCTATATTTAATATCATAAAAATGAATTTGAACAAAAATCAATCAGTGTGCACTTAAAGGTTCCAAACAGGTGTTAAACACGATTTTTATTAATAAAAATGAGCATGCATTTAGTCAAAAATAACACAGGGATTCACAGATTGATCACTCACAAGAATTTTAAAGGAAAATATATTACCCGTTTGTATGTCGAAACTGGAGCAACCATGACCCGTTTCTTAACCTCGTTTGTCTGTACCATTTGCAATAGGTATATTACACTAATGCCAGTAGATATAGGCCAAATGAAATCACCACCGTAATTCCTCTTCTTTTTGGTGACAGTGATATAATGATGCAAGGTCGAGTTTTAGACTTCATCGTTTCATCGAATTAGTATAGGGGTTTTGTAGCGGACAATGAGAGGAGTCCAAATATATGAGTTTGATGATGTTTTGGCCGGTGGAATTGGCCGAAAATTGCCATGGACAGTGGTAGTGTTTAGGTTTTTTCGAGAGAAAGAGAGTGAGAGGGGAGGCGGCGTGGCTGTGTAAAGAAAGGAGAAGGGAAATGATTTTTGGTTCTTGGGTTTGGGGGTCGACTTGTAATTAAAAATGGAAACTGGGTCTCTGGCCGTTGGATTGAGGGAGTGGATGGACGAGATGTCGCCACGTGTGCGCGTGTGAGGTGAGTGCATAGGTAGTGTGTGTGAGGAGTGGGGTGTTAAATATATGTGTTTATAAATGTATATAAAGTGTATAAAATGTGTATAAAGAGTAAAATTAACTTTATAATGCCAATAAAATACCAAAAATAATTTATAAGATGTAGGGAATATTATTGGTGACTTAGAAAAATAAGAAATAATTTTAAATAATCATAGATATTTAGATAATATAGATAATTGTAAAATGAGCAATTAAATGTGCAAATTGTGTAAATGGTCACAGATTGTGCAAGTGTGGTGCAATATAAATGTATTGAATGGGTATCAGTATGAACAAGAAATCAATGATAAGGCTGGCATGGGAAATTGCATGATAATTAACGCAATTTTGTCAGAAAAATTGCTATTGCATTTTTTTGAATTTAGATACGGACAAATGTGAAAAAGGAAGGACACAATTAGGTGTGAACTGCTGCCCCTTTTTGTTCGGGATGATGAAAGAGTCTTCGGGCAAAGACGTTGACGAGCAGCCAATTTTGTCATGGTTTTTGGAAAGTGTAGTTAGGAATTGTGTGTGTCAGGGAATGATGTGTATGAATTAGATTTTGTGGCGTTGCCAAGACGCCGGAACATTTCCTGCATTAAAAGTGAGCTTGGTGCAATAATATTCATAGACATAAAATAGACTTTCCTGTTATTGGATTGTCTTGCCAGTGCCTCTCGACAAGAGATATCTATCTGCTCATCAGGAGCTGCTAAGTGCCTCTCGTCAAGAGATATTTATTTGCTCGTCAGGAGATATTTATTTGCTCATCAGGAGCTACTAAGTGCCTCTCGTCAGGAGATGTCTATATGCTTGTCAGGAGCTGCTAAGTGCCTCTCGACAGGAGATTTCTATATGCTCGTCAGGAGCTGCTAAGTGCCTCTCCTCAGGAGATATTTATTTGTTCGTCAGGAGGTACTAAGTGCCTCTCGTCAGGAGATATGTGCCTGTTGTGCTGGGCTGTATACCATGCATACAACAAGTAAAGTGAAATTCTAAAAGAAAATGATGTTACCGTGTCTGCACTGTTGCTCGAAATGTCATCGTGTTCTTGCTTTTCAATACATGCGCTCAAAGAAAAATTTGTAAGTTATGGGGGGGGGGGGGGAGGTTTGATTTGTACATTCTTCGTCTGCCTCGCGCCTTCCTTTTGTGGTGTCTCCTTTTGCGAATGCTGGACTTTGGTCAAGCTATGGGGGATATATATAAAAAGGAAAAAAGCAAAAGAAAACATGCATGTATTTTGAAAAAGAATTAGTAGAGATTTGTTTTATTCTATTAAATCGTAGACCGCATTATGTAGTACAAGTACAGTATTGCAATTGTTGCTTCTCAGACCATACCAAACCCATCATTTGTGAATTTTGAGAAGACATCAAAATTCTGCCTCAGTTTCTGCACTTTTGAGAGAAACTCAAAAATTTATGCCCCAGTATCGATCTCTGTCTGTCCTTTTGAATTTTTGAGAGATCCTCAAAAATTCTGCCACAGTGTCTACTTCGTGGGGAAAATAAACTTTTGTATTGATGCGACCGAACCTTGGAGTAGGTTGCCTACGTATCCTATCTTGGGGAATCGGATCATGACATAGTTCCAGATTACATGAGATTTTGCGTAAACAGTAAAGCTACTAGCTAGTGCAGGTCTTCAGATATAATGTCTCTTGACAGCATCTGCATTGATTGGCTTTGGCCAGATTTCTCCATCATTACCTGGTAGTAAAAACTCTCCTCCCGTCAGAACTCAATGCACCATGTACGGTCCTTGCCATTCTTTTCTGGAACAGCTGTCCATGGCATATCGTATTCATCCTTTTGCTGTCGATGAGCGCCAACTGCTCCATCCTTCTCTTGATCCATTCGACATCTTTCAACTCTGCTTCTTGTATAACCCTAAGAGAAGGTATCTCTACTTCTATGGGTTTCACTGCTTCAGTACCATAAACCAACAACTAAGGACCTATTGATGTTATTACAGTGGTGCGGTACCCCAACAATGCGTAGGGTAGGTTCTCATGCCATTCTGTTATTTCCCAAGACATACCATTACGGAAGGACCAGTTCCTTCTATGTGTTCCTTTACTGATTAATTGTGGAATAAGTAAAAGTAAGTAATTGTGGAAAAACCCCGTTAACTAAGGATCAAAAAATCACGACCTACTCTCTCAAGTAGGATTTCAAATTCACTATTTGAAAGACTCATTTAGTTACAAGACTACCTTCTTACTAACCAAGGACTAACTCTAATCCTATAGTGACCCCTTTCACAATTAGTGAAGTTTCTCCAAGTACAAGACTTGAATGATGTGTACTCTTAAAGGACTTCTATGAAAGTAAATAGTACAACTCGATAGATCCTACTACAGATGAACTAAGACTGAGAACAATATAAACTCAATCCTAAGGAACAACTTCTTAACTTAGTTCCCTGTATCTAGACAACTGCTCAAATACAATTTAGAATGACTTCTATGTTGCTGCTCTAAATTATCTGTATTTTTGCGTGTCTTCAACAGCTGAAATGCTTCTCAATTTATAGCCTTGAATACTTGAGAAGTCTTGAGTAATTAGAACTCCAAAGCCCTTCAAGTGTTTGATTCCTAATTGAACTCCTTGCCTACCTTCAAGCCTTATCCCAATCTTATGCAATCTTTTCTTATCGCGTACATCCCTGCATGATTATCAAGATTAATATTAGATTCTTAGGATAACAATTAATGTTTCCGCTTAAACAATTTTGCATAAACTAATCAAAAACTAAAGATAAGAAGACTAGGCAACTAGAACTAATCTAAATCCCACTGGTCAAAAGATGACTACAAGGTTTTGGGTTTCAGGTGGTGGAAGGACCAGGTCCTTGAGACTTATCCTGCAACAGGTCAAACATTTTCTGAAGCATCCCTTCATTTGTTTCTTTTGCGTTAGCAGCTTCAGCTTTCCAGAACCTTCTTTCTACCTCCAACCTCTTAATCTCAGCAGCTTGCATATCAATCTGCTGCCTCAACACCCTAACCTTATTGTTCAAAGGTCCCTTGGAGGAACCTACAACAGTAGCCCTAACAGCAGCAGGCTTAGCATTGACAGTCATTGATAAGACCCAAACCCCACAAGACCCTTCACTCGGAGTCAAGCCAAGTTGATCCAAGACACCCATCTTCACTTGACTTGGAGAGACATGGATGGAGGCGCTGAAAGTGGCTTGAAGGTCATGCTTTTGAGTGCCATGGATGGGGGATCACTTAGCCCACTTAAAGAGGCATCCGGAGCACGTTTGGAAGCAAATCAAGAAGCTACAGGAACGGGCGGACCGCCTACTCAACTAGGCCGGCCGCCTACTTTTGATCAGCTCTCTGGATTTTGACCAGGCGCACCGCCTCTGCAGGATGGGCGGACCGCCTACTCCAAGTAGGCTGGGCGCCTACTCCAAGTAGGCTGAGCGCCTACTCCCAAGAAGGCTGGGCGCCTACTCTAAGTAGGCCGGGCGCCTAGTTTGCTGAAGAGCTGCGGGATTCCTAGTTTTATGCTATGTTTTGGACAACTATAGCCCTACGTGGCCTTTATTGTTTTAACCCACTTTAGGGGTATTTTTGAGCTTTCATTATGTGTAAGTGAAGTCTATAAAAACTTCACAAACCTCTTCAAACCTTAGCTTACCTTTGAATCTTATGAATGATGAATAGAGTTTATCTCTTTGTTGAAGAAACCCTTTCTTTGGTTGCTTGAATTCACTAGTGGAACCTAGTTGAGTCTTGAACCGAAAACCCGACCATTCTACTTGCGAGTTCTTTGTTGACTCGAGGGTAGTTGCATAGTGTAGGTCCTTCTAGACGCCGATTCGAGGGTATCTCGGGACAAGTTCCCCGTGGTTACTTCGAAGGGAGTTCGAGAAGTGTCTCGCTCTCCTATCTTTATTGTTTTGTCTTATTGATTCTTATCATCTTGGTATCAGAGCAAGGCTCGGGTTTTGTTTCTACAAACCCCTGACCCTTGATTCTTCGTGCCTAGGTTAGTTTTGACTTTAGGTTCTTGTTTATTGTTTTTGAAAAGAAGAAAAAACATAGAAAAATAGAAAAAGAAGAAAAAACACCAAAAAAATTTGTGATCATGGATTCTTGGTTTGTTGGACCCGTTGTGTGATTGTTATTGGGTTTGTTCCTTATTGGAAACTCGTTCTTTTGGTACCCTATACACTCGATTTGGAGTTGAAACACAAGAATTGAAAATTTGAAACCCCCTTGTAAATTTAAAATTTTGAAACCCTAAGCTTGAAGTTGATGAACATGGTAGATTACTTGTTTTTGATTGGGGTTTTATAAAAGTTGTTGGGGTTTGTTCTTTGTGATTGAAACAACATTGGGGTACCTTTGAATTGCTAAAACAACGTTGGAATTGTTGAATTTTGGGGTGCAAAACCAAGAAAATCGTGTTTGAAACTGTGCTGAAGCTTGCAGTGGGCGGAGCGCCTAGTGCAAGGGGCGGACCGCCTCTTTTTGTTGAGCTCTCTGGAAATTGCAGAGGCGGGGCGCCTACTAGAGTAGGCTGACCGCCTACTCCCCTCTGCAGAGAACCAGGCGGACCACCTACTCAAAACAGGTGGGGCGCCTACTTCTGAAGGGTGTGGTTTCGGGTAGATTCGTCTAGGATCTCTTGTTTATTTGATTGCATTGCATCTAGCCAGCATTTCTTTGAGTAATCTTTCCTACTTGAATTGTGCTAGCCCTTCTAAGCTATTAGGAAATCTCAAGCCTAGACTGGAGATTAGCATTCAAAGAAGACTCGTAGTCTCTTTTGGCTCAAGTCCACACTTAAAGAGCTTAACGTTCCAATAGAGTCCTATCAACTCCACTCACCCCGGAGTGCATTGGGTTCTCAAGTTGAGTGATTAAGTTGAGGTTTACTATTCAACTTAGTGAAGCTTTGGATTCAAGCAAGAGTGAAATAGCCATCGCCACCGAACGAGTGATCCGAGTGAAACACTTTTGAGGGAGTGAGTGAGGTTGTTTTGCTAACGTTTGTTTCTTGTGTAGGTACCATGTCCACCGAAGGAGAAGATTTTGCTAAGAGTGCCCTTGCTACTGTCCTTGCCAAATT
The DNA here is from genome assembly GCA_037355625.1 of Petunia x hybrida. NCBI lineage: Eukaryota > Viridiplantae > Streptophyta > Magnoliopsida > Solanales > Solanaceae > Petunia > Petunia x hybrida. The sequence continues at coordinate 148,154 of JBBBVM010000640.1, read as the reverse complement.
GGATAGTATGAACTTGAGGATCGAAAGCCTTGAGAGGGTGACATCAAGTGCCCTAGTTGAGCAAGGGACTTCTAATGTGCAATCGGAGAAAGGGACCCCTAGTGTCCAAGTTGAGAAAGGGGCCCCGAGTGCCCAAGTTGATGGTGTTGAGGGCACAAGTAGCGCAACCTTTACCCCGGAACAAGTTGTTGAGTTGCTCAATCGCCAACAACGGGTAAGGGAGGATCGTGATCGAATTGACCAATTGTTGGGCAATACCCAACGTGTGACCATTCCTAACCTTATGGGCAATCCCCAAAGGAATGCTCCACTTCCCGGACCAATCCGGAATGTTCAACCTCTTGAGCAAGTTGCACAAGCTCAAGAAGGGGAGGATGATGATTATGGTGATGGTGGGTATGATGCTCACTTTCCATTTAGGGGTCGGAATGTGGATAGGGGTAGAGGCCGAGGTCGAGGGCCACCCATGGGGTATGTTGGAGGGAATGTTAGGAGAGATTATGGAGGTTATGGAGATCACTTTGGAGGCCAACCGGAGCCTTTCCAAGGAGGTCGTGACAACAACAACAACCTTAATAGTGTGAAGCTCACTATTCCTTCTTTCAAAGGAAGTAGTGACCCGGTGGAGTACATTGATTGGAAGTTATCTATGGAGCGTATCTTTGACACCAATGATATGCCCGAGGTGAAGAAGACCAAGTATGCAATATCTTCCTTCGAATCTTTTGCTTCTACTTGGTGGGAGTCGGTGAAGAGGAATAGAAGGAGGACGGGAATGGCTATTAATCTTACATGGGAAGAGTTGATCCGTGTGATGGATGAGAAGTAATTGACTAATCAATACCGGGTTGAACAACAAAAGCGTCTCTATGAGTTGAAGCAAGGCTACAAATCGGTTGGGGAATATTTCAATGAATTTGAGCAAATCCGAATGAACCTTGACTTAGATGAGGAAGATAATGAGACGGCCATGATCCGTTTCAAAGGGGGCTTGAACCGAGACATAGCTTCACAATTGAAGTTCCACAAATATGATGATCATTACAAGCTATGTGAAGATGCGGTTGACGCCGAGAAATGGCTCAAAGAGGAGAAGTCCCTTCACTACAAGAGTAGTACTTCTACTCCCACGAGCAACCCAAAGGATTGGAAGCCTTCTACCACAAATGCAAGGTTCCCAAGTGCAAGTGGAACAAGTGGTGTAAATGCTAGCAAGGATGTGAAGAAGCCGTATGAGAAGAACACACCTAATGTGGGAGGTAACTCTAAAACTCAATTGCATGCTCCTACGTCTACTTCCATACAATGCCACAAGTGCAAGGGATATGGTCACTTTGCTAGGGAATGTCCTACGAAGAAGACCATGATTGTTGTTGGTAATGATGCATATGAGCAAGAGAGTGAGCCGGAGGATGAAGGAGTAGAGGGAGATGAGGAGATTGTTTGTGAGGAGGCTACGGAGGAAGGAGATGATCCTCAATTGTTCTTGGTGGTTAGGAGGAGTTTGAGTACCATTTCCATGGAAGAGGAGGTAGAGAATGTTCAAAGGGAAGACTCCAAGCGGATGAGGGAGTTGAGGGAAGCGGCTAAAGCTAAATCACCCCTTGAACTTGAACCCGAAGCAAACAATCTTGTTGTCTTGCCATTTCATGTTGAAAATGGGAGTCACTCCACTTCAAATGAGAGAGAAAAGATAGAGAGAAGTGAGGGAGTGACCAGTGACAATCCAAGAGAGGAAAAAGGAGAGGATTTGAGGAGTGATGTGAGAGGATTGTCACCACAAACTACACTTGACCATAAGGTAAAATTGCGAGAGAAGAGAGGTGAGGAAAGAAAAATTGAGAGTGAGAGCACCCATTGTTCTAACAATTCCTCATCTTCTACTTTTCCTTGTGAAAGATCTTGTGTAGGTACATTTGAAGACAAACCATTGGAGCCTCAACCAAGTGCTTGGAAGGAAAGACAAGGGGAGGAAAACTCTCAATGTGAGCTTCATGAAGAAGGAGTTGCATATGACACTTCAAGCCTTGTGAGTGACCAAGGAAGTACTACAAATGTAAGTGTTGCTTCACCTTTTCATGAGCCTACTAGCTACTTGTCTTGTGATGACTCAACACTAGTTGGAGCTTATGATGCATCTAGTGAATATGCCACTAGTGAAGAGTCTAGTTGTCAACTTGAGTTTGGTTGTGAAACACTAGTTGGGAGGAGCACTATGCCACATCATGATGTGAGCTCATTGTTCATTGAACCCCTCCCTAGTGTAGATTTGATGGTTGACCATGAATGTGACCTTTGCTATGACACACCACCAACCTTTGACAAATGGGAAGATGGGATAGTCGATCATTCCCTTATTGATATGCTTCTATTTGGTGGACCAATGTGTTGTAGTGAGGATAATTGTGACCTTTAGGAGTCTTTTGCATGTGAGATGGACCGATTTGTTTTCAATGACTCCTCGAGTGTGGGTAAAGAACCTAGTCTTGATGCCATGCTTTTGTGTGACCATGAATTTGAGGTGCATGCGTTTACATTTTCCTTGTGTGAAGATAATCTCATTTGTGGTAGCGACTTGTGTCGGACTAGAGTGGGTGGTCAAATGGAACCCCAATGGTGTGAAGGGTTTGACCCCTTAGACAAACCATTGTTTGTGAATTTGGATGAGGTAGGTGGTTCTTTGAGTGACCCTACTATTGATTGTTGGGGTTATGATGAAGAAGAGTCCATCATCAATACATTTCTTGAGAGTTTGTCTATTGAGAAGGGTTGCTTAAGTAATGAAATTGAAGGGGAAGAGGAATCTCTTGGTGTGAGTATGTATGCTCAAAAGAAGGGGAGTGGAGTACTTGATCCTACTTGTAGGTTGAGTTATTTGACTCACTCCACTCCACATGCTGATCACACCTCGAGAATAGATTGGTGTGTTGATCTTAAGCTTAAGGTTCAAGGGGATTTTGGGAGCTTAATCTTGCATTTCCCATCTTCCCATGACCTATTTGCTCATTATCTTGTTGAGTGCATGTTGATCTTTAACCAAGTGCTTATGGTTCTCTTTGGAGACTTGATATTCATGATTGTTATTGATGCTTGGTTATATCACAAGAGTGTGTTTTCCACACTTCTTGCACTAACCTACTTCCAAAGTAGGACGTTTGCTTGTGTTTGCTTGACGTTGCTTGTAGGTTCTAAGCTCCATGCTAAGGCGGGAAAGATCTTGGAAGAAACCTATGTCAAAAGTGACGGTCAAGAAGGACAAAGGAGAGTTTTGGCTACCCCGAGAAGTTGATGATGCCATGAGAGACCAAGCCTTGATTTCGAGGACAAAATCTTCTCAAGAAGGGGAGGAGGATAAGACCCAAACCCCCACAAGACCCTTCACTCGGAGTCAAGCCAAGTTGATCCAAGACACCCATCTTCACTTGACTTGGAGAGACATGGATGGAGGCGCTGAAAGTGGCTTGAAGGTCATGCTTTTGAGTGCCATGGATGGGGGATCACTTAGCCCACATAAAGAGGCATCCGGAGCACGTTTGGAAGCAAATCAAGAAGCTATAAGAACGGGCGGACCGCCTACTCAATTAGGCCGGCCGCCTACTTTTGATCAGCTCTCTGGATTTTGACCAGGCGCACCGCCTCTGCAGGATGGGCGGACCGCCTACTCCAAGTAGGCTGGGCGCCTACTCCAAGTAGGCTGAGCGCCTACTCCCAAGAAGGCTGGGCGCCTACTATAAGTAGGCCGGGCACCCAGTTTGCTGAAGAGCTGCGGGATTCCTAGTTTTATGCTATGTTTTGGACAACTATAGCCCTACGTGGCCTTTATTGTTTTAACCCACTTTAGGGGTATTTTTGAGCTTTCATTATGTGTAAGTGAAGTCTATAAATACTTCACAAACCTCTTCAAACCTTAGCTTATCTTTGAATCTTATGAATGATGAATAGAGTTTATCTCTTTGTTGAAGAAACCCTTTCTTTGGTTGCTTGAATTCACTAGTGGAACCTAGTTGAGTCTTGAACCGAAAACCCGACCATTCTACTTGCGAGTTGTTTGTTGACTCGAGGGTAGTTGCATAGTGTAGGTCCTTCTAGACGCCGATTCGAGGGTATCTCGGGACAAGTTCCCCGTGGTTACTTCGAAGGGAGTTCGAGAAGTGTCTCGCTCTCCTATCTTTATTGTTTTGTCGTATTGATTCTTATCAGTCATGTCACAGCTGATCAGTGTAGTAGCCCCAAATCTTTCCTTCTTGGTAGCAGTTTTCACTTCCTTCAATGGAATACCTAATTTGTCAAACAGGTCAGTAAGAATAAATCCATATGGCAGAGCATGTTTCTTCTTCTCAGTTGCCACTCTAGTGATCAGATGCACCATAAACATGGGCCAATTTATTTACTTGTCAGAGTCCAGCAACTCTATAAGGACCAGGTCCAAGAAACTTGCTTTTGATCTTTTTTCTTGTCTGAGAAAAATGATCTTGTTGATAAATTCAAACATAAGTTGATGCTTTGGCTGCATCTCACATTTTTCTGCTCTTGGTTTTTCCTTTTGAGGATTCTCAGCAAATGTGCTTGTAAGTTCCAAAGCAGTAGGCAAACATGTGAGATTAGGCCATTCACCTTTAACATAGTCATTGTAGCCCACAGAAGGGATATCAAACAGTTCTCCTAGTTCTTGTGCATCAAAGGAAATGCCCTTCATTTATTGTACTATTGATTCTGCCTTCATCAATGGAGCAGTTGAAAAAGAATTCAACCACTTCATCTCTGGCAATCTTCCTTCTAATTTTAAGGACCATGTCCTTCCAGCCTTGTTTCTCAAGTTTCTGTAGCAACCAACTCATTCCTTCTTCTTCCATATCAGCAAGCACTCTTCCTTTCAACAACTTCTTTTTATCATAATCAGTATGCAAATTCTTTCCAGCCTCCTTCCCATCACTTTCACTTTCAGCCTCCTCTTCTTGATTTTCAGCTTCTCCTTCAGACTAAGTAATTTCATCTACTAAAGCCCTCCTAGAAGATCTTGTTCTCTTTGACATAGGACCAGTACTAGAAAATCTCTCATCAGTCTATGCAGACCTCCTTTGTGATGTTCTTCTTTTCCTGGTCAAAGGAACAATTTCTTCTTCCTCTTCTTTAGAATCATCAACTGGCACAACAACCTCAGGAACCTGTTTCTGCTTACCCTTCCTGTTTTTCTCAAGAGTTTCGGCCATTTGTGAATCAACAGCTTTTACAAAACCTCTAGTTCTCCTAACACTACTTGTAGGAGTCTGGGTAGAAGGAACCGTTCCTTTACCCTTGCCAGAACATTTCTTTTGACTTTTCTTCTGAATTCCAGGCTTATAACTATCTCTGATCTTTTTAAGCCTAGCATTTATTTCAGCAAGTTCAGCAGGATCAACAGGCCCCTGTTTTGCCAATTTTCTCTTCATTCCTCTAACATTGATTAAATCAATAATAGGCCTATCATTGTCACTAATGTCCTCATTGACATCCACCATATCTATATCAACCATGGGTGCCCTAGAAGCAGCCTATAGAGATCCAGGAGACTCATGCATGGGAGCCTCTAAACACTTCACAGTTTCTTTTTCCCCCTCATTTTCTGGTACAGACACACCTAGCCCTTCTACTTCTTCACCCTTATCATCAACAACATTTAAAGGCTCAGCATAATTTACCTTAAATTCATACAGGATCATGGCCTTAGAAAAATCATCCATATGTTCAAGTGTATCAGCAACAGATGGACCTAATCCTTCCCCCTGAATTTCAGAGTTAGGGTTTTGAGGGTTTTGATTTTCTAGAAGTAGGGAATTTGTTTGCATGGATGAAGTAGGATTTGTAGCTGGTAGTTGTTCAGTGGTAGGGTTGGATGAAGTGTTTTATGGTGAAAGAGACACGACAATAATTCGATTTAAAAGATAATTAATCGCTCTTTCTGAAATTTTGAAAACTTAAAATGAGAATTTTAGATTAGAGCTTAAGGGTTTATATAACAACAGAAAGTAGTGATAGAGATGGAGTCTAAAACAATTACCTTCAGTTTCCTTGTTTAAATAGAGTTTCAGACTGATTAGGTCACTTGAACGTTACAATTATAGCAGTTATGATTAGAGTTCAAGTGGGAGATGGAGTGTGGAACGGTTCCTTGATAGGACTGTTTTCAGAGAGATAGAGGTTGAGTTGGATTTAGACTCTTCTAATTACCTATGACAATTAAACTCTAATAATTTCTGAAAAATAAAGTAGTACATACCTGAGAATGTGACAAGGAACAGTTCCCATACCCAATTTCAATCAAATTGCATAATCTGAAATTCTAAGAACATAAGGGTAACATCATTTAAATTTAGCAAACTTTAAGTAAAATTCATGGCATAGAGTTACAGTTAAGTATGAAACTGAGCTGAAATTTCAAATTAACTTAGATATATTCTAATTTTTTGGACATTTTCTAGCCAAATTTTTGAACTAAATCTATGTAGATTTAGGTGAATTTCATCATTCATAATTCTAATCTGTTCCTTTCAAAATAATCTCTACTTAATGCCTTTGTGAAAATATCAGCAATTTGTTTATCAGTGGGGCAACAGGAAATAGTGATCAACCCCTTCTCATAATTGTCCCTCAAGAAATGATACCTTATGTCAATGTGTGTAGTCCTTTTGTGACGCACTGGATTCTTAGTCATGTTTATTGCAGTAGTATTATCACAATAGATAGGAACAGTTCCTACATCAATACCAAAATCTTATAATTGTTGCTTTATCCACAATAATTGAGAACAACATGAGGCAGCAACCACATACTCAGCTTCTGCAGTGGAGAGTGCCACTGAATTTTGTTTCTTGGTTCCCCATGAAACCAAACATTCACCAAAAAAATGTGCCATACCTGAGGTACTTTTTCTATCAACAAGAAATCCTGCATAATCAGCATCAGTATATCCAACAAGATTAAAATTTCCACCTTTTGGATACCAAAGCCCTAAGGAACCTGTTCCTTTCAGATACCTCAAAATTCTTTTAACAGTTTTCAAGTGAGATTCTTTAGGATCTGATTGAAATCTAGCACACAAGGCAACACTAAACAATATATCAGGTCTACTTGCAGTTAGATAAAGCAAAGAACCAATCATGCCTCTATACAAATTTTGATCAACTAAATTACCATGTTCATCAAGTTCCAATTTAGTAGCAGTGGAAATTGGTGTATCAATTTCCTTAGAATTATCCATGTCAAATCTTTTAAGTAATTCCTTAACATATTTTTGTTGGTGGATCATAGTTCCATTTGAAGTTTGCTTGATTTATAAACCCAAAAAGAAATTGAGCTCACCCATCATGCTCATCTCAAACTCACTCCCCATCAGACTTGCAAATTCCTTACTTAAAAGTTTCACAAGTAGCACCAAAGATTATATCATCTACATAAATTTGCACAATTATGAGATGTTTACCTTTTTCTTTTAAGAACAACGTGCTATCAGTTTTACCTCTTTTGTATCCATGGTGAAGTAGGAATTTTGATAACCTTTCATACCAGGCCCTTGGTGCCTGCTTGAGTCCATACAAAGCCTTGTCTAATTTGTAGACATGTTCAGGGAACTGTTCATTCTCAAAACCTGGTGGTTGTTTAACATATACTTCTTCCTTCAAATAACCATTCAGAAAGGCACTCTTAACATCCATTTGATGTAGAGTGAAATCAATGTAAGTAGCAAAAGCTATAAGAAGTCTTATTGCTTCCAATCTTATAATTGGAACAAAAGTCTCATCATAGTCAATGCCCTCCTCTTGGCTATATCCCTAAACAACTAATCTGGCCTTATTTCTAGTTTACCATGCCATCCTCATCAGGTTTGTTCCTAAAAACCCATTTGGTTCCTATGATGGACCTGTTCCTTGGCTTAGGTTCCAGATGCCAAACTTGGCTTCTTTGAAATTGATTCAACTCCTGCTGCATAGCATTGATACAATCTACATCCTTCAGTGCTTCTTTTATATTTTTTGGTTCAACAAGAGATAAGAAGGCACTAAAGGCACACAGATTGTGACTCTTGACTGCAGATCTTGTTTGAATTCCAGCATCTTTGTCTCCACAGGATGTGAACTTCGATATCTGTAAGGCTTTAGCACCTGTCCATCCTGAGGGTATTCATGCTGAGGAACAGTTCCTGATGTAGTAGCGTTTCCAGCTTGAGGAGTAACATTTGTTCCCCCTGTTTCTGTGCTACCCATGCCAGTTTCAGTTGAAGAAACTGTTCCTTATAATTCACTACCCATTGATTCACTTGACACAGATTGCAATTGTTGAGGAACAGGTTTACCATGCCTCAACATTCCAATTTCTTCATCCTTCTGTACCTGTTTTTGAGATAGATTGTCAGATTCATCAAACTTAACATGCATGCTTTCTTTTATTTTTATAGTTTTCTTATTTAATACTCTATATGACTTGCTATGTAATGAATAACCCACAAAGACTCCCTCATCACTTCTAGGATCAAATTTTCCTAAGACATCCTTTCCATTATTGTGAATGAAACATTTACAATCAAAAGCCTTAAAATGTGCAATATTAGGTTTTCTTCCTTTAAGTAATTCAAAGGGGGTCTTTTCTAACAATGGTCTTGTCATGCATCTATTGATTATATAGCAAGCAGTATTAATTGCTTCAGCCCAAAAACTTTGTGGAAGGTTTCCAAATAATAGCATGGTCCTAGCCATTTCTTCTAAGGTCCTATTTTTCCTTTCAACTACTCCATTTTATTGTGAAGTTCTAGGTGAAGAGAAGTTATGATCAATAACATTTTCATTGCAGAAGTTAAAGAACATTTGATTCTCAAATTCAGTACCATGATCTGACCTTATAGCAACAATGTGGCTCTCTAGTGTTCTTTGAATCTTCTTAACAAATATTGAAAATGCATTAAATACTGCTTCCTCCTTAGATGCAAGAAAAATAGTCCAAGTAAATCTAGAATAATTATCAACTAGTACCATAACATATTTCTTATCCCCACGACTCATTGTTCTTATTGGTCCACAAAGATCCGTATGGACCAGTTCCAAAGGTTTGGTAGTAGTGACCTGTTTCTTTGGTTTAAAGGATGACTTTACCTGCTTCCCCCTAGCACAAGCACTACAAACTCTTTCTTCCTTGAACTTGATGTTAGGGAGTCCTATCACCAAGTCCTTATAAACTTGTTTGTTCAATTGTGAAAGACTAGAATGACCAAGTCTTTTGTGCCACAGGAGGGGATCATTTTGCATTACACTTAGACAACTCATGCTGGCATCAGCTAGTGTCAATAGATCTACTTTGTAGATATTTCCATGCCTATTTCCCTGTAAAATAATCTCTCCAGAAGTTTGGTTAGTCACAGTACAACTAGTAGAGGAAAAATTAACATTATTACCTTTGTCACATAATTGAGATATACTCAATAAATAATGTTTCAAACTATCTACTAAAAACACATTATCTATGATATGTGAATCAGACCTACCTACCTTTCCAACGTCAATAATTTTCCCTTTCTTACCATTACTGAAGGAAACACTTGCTCCTTGAAAGGCTGAGAGTGAAATAAACAGTTCCCTGTGTCCTGTCATATACCTTGAGCAACCACTGTCCATGTACCATTTGTGGTTCCTCACCTTCACTTTAGCCTTAATATCTTCTTCATTATCTGAATCTTCAAGAGCCATTAGAGCAAGCTCACCGTCCAGATCATCATCAGATTGCTCATCCTCACTATCTTGCCAACCAGCAACCATAGCTTTGGGATTTTCACTTTTCTTGTGGACCTGTTCCTTAGCCTTTCTTCTTTCCTCAACATATCTCTTTCTCCATTCTCCTACCATAACTGAACATTTTCTGATGTAGTGTTCCATACTTCCACAGTTGAAGCATTCTCCAGCCTGTTTTATGTTAGAAGACCTACTCTGTCCACTAGCCCTCTTTGTCTTATTCAAGTATCTTTGGACACTCTTAGCTATTAGGACCAGTTCCTTATCTCAACAGACTTATTAGATGCACTTAAGGCTAGGTTAGGTTCAATTTTAACTTGTTCACCTATGTTCTTAACCTTTTTCCTTAGTTCATAAGTTTTCAGATTACCTATAAGCTCATCTAAGGAAAGTGTGGTAAGATCCTTACTTTCAATAATGGCACAAGCCTTAATTTCCCAAGAGTCTGGAAGAACTCTAGTTATGATTTTTTCAACTCTATCTTCAACAGTTAAAACCCTTCCCAAAGAGATAAGTTTAGATGAAATAACATTAAACCTAGTGTATATTTCAGAAATTGATTCTCCTTCTTTTATTTTAAAACTTTCATATTCAGCAAAAATAAGTGTACCTCTAGATCTTTTTACTTGACTTGTTCCTTCATGAGCAACCAGCAAAGCATCCCAAATTTCTTTGGCAGTGGTGCACCCTCGAATCCTAGTGCACTCATCAGGACTAAGTCCACAGACAAGCCACTTTCTAGCTTCGGCATTCTTTTCCCATTGCCTCAAGTCTTCACGTGCATTCCTTTCTGGTTTTGGGAATATCATTTCCTTTAGCATCTTTCTTCATTGGAATCATGGGACCTTTAGTGACTATGTCCCATAACTTATAGTCCTCAGCTTGAAGATGATCTCTTATTATTTCTTTCCACCATAAGTAGTACTCTCCATTGAACAAAGGTGCCCTAACAGTGGACTGACCCTCACCATTTTCTTGTGATGTACTCTGATGCAACCCAAATTGCATCGAGACCATTCACTCGAAGTCAAGCCAAGGATATACAAGACGCTCACCTATACTTGGTTTGGAGAGGCGTGGATGATACGAGCTCGGGAGAGGACTTAAAGACAATGCATTGGAGCTCAATCCATGTGGAAACAGGGCAGGAAACAGTGCAAGAAGCAGGGGAGCAAAACAGGGCAAAAACAGGGGAGATCTGCTGAGCTTACTGCCTAAGAATGGAAACTTGTTCTTCGCGATCGCGTCAACAACCTTCGCGATCGCGTAGAACAATTCTTTTGCCTGCGTGACCGCGCCAAGCCTCGCGCTATCGCGAGCTTCAGCATTTTAGTGTTCCACGCGATCGCATATATCTCTGCGCGATCGCGAAGAACACTCGAGTAGCAGCGGACCAGAAGCTAGGAAATATTGTAATGGGGTGCTATAAATGCCCTCTTTCATTATTTATTGCTTTTTACATTACCTTGAACACAAAACACATTGAATGAGCATAGCTCTTGAACATTGTAACTCTTCTGGCTTGAAATCAATTGGATGAATCCAAGTTGCTCTTCAATCCATCTTAGATCATTCTATTTGCTTGAGCCTCGTGTCTTGAGGATAGTTGCTTAGCGTAGGTGATTCTTTCCAATCGTTTGGGGGTGTAACGGAACAAGTTCTTCGTTGCTACTCGAACTTTAGTGTGAGTCTCGTCTCGTTCCTTATCTTTTATCGCTTTCGTATTTTCGATTGCATCAGTTGGTATCAGAGCAAGGCTAGGGTTACGTTCTTACGAACCCTCGTCCTACTTTTCGTGCTTGTCATCTTTGTTTCGTGTTTATTTTCATGTTCTTGTTCTTGCTTTATTGAAAAAGAAGAAAAAAATTCAAAAACTAGAAAACCCAAAAATTTGCTAGAAATTGTTGTTTGTTACGATTTTGTTGGTGTTGATTATCGGGGATTGTTTGTTTATGTAATCTCGACAATTGGGAACCAACAAAACACGTTTTGGAGTTGAAAATCAAAAGTTGGAAAATTTGAACCCTAGGTTGGGTATTTTACAAAATTTGCTAAAACTTGTTTGATGTTATGATTTTGTGGTTGTTTGGTATCGGGGATTTTTCACTATAGTTTTCCCGTTGTTTTGATACCATCATAACATCATTTGGAGTGTTGGAGTGAAAATCAAAATTTTAAACTTTGAAGGTTTTGAACAATTGAAGAACTTGACCCAAAAATCATTGAAAACAAGTTGTTTGATGGTTGTTTGTGTGTACAAACCATTGGGGATTGTTTACTCCAGTTGACAACACCTTTTGAAAGCTTGAAAACTGAAGTAAGTTGAATTTGGGTTGTTGTTGTGCCAAAACTGCTGTTTTTCTGTCGAGTTTTTGGTTCAGCTGAACAAACCTGCGCGATCGCGCAAGATCTCGCGCTGTCGCGCCATTTCTGAATTCTTGTTCATTGCGATCGCGCCCCTCTGCACGCGATCGCGAAGTGTACCAATTTCCAGAATTTCCTGAAGTTGGACAGAATGTTCGCAAAGGCATCGTAACAGTTTCCAACCATCAAAACTCCCATAGCATCATCAAATATGGTGAGTTTCTAGATCACAAACCAAAATTCATCCAATTCCGAATCCGTTTAGTGACGATTCGATCTTTGAACATTTGATCGCGTCACTTCCAGTTAGTACTTTGAGGGTAACACTTCTACCCAATTAGTACTAATCCCTTGTTCGAATAGGATACTCGTGCCTAGAAGGAGAGTAGAGTTCAAAGAAGATTCGTAGTTAATTGTTTGGTTCAAGTGCGCACCAAATAGCTTAGCGTTAATCGAGTCCCATTGAATCCACTCTTCCCGAAGAGCATTTGGTTCTTTTATTTTGGATTGATCTTTGAGGAGGTTGCGCAACTACGAGGAGGCCATTGATTTCAAGTTTGTGTGAAACCAACCCCAAGCTTGAGTGAACCCGAGCGACAAGCAAAAGTGAGGGAGTGAGTGAGGACTTTTACTCTAATCTTCCTTTCTTGTTTTTGATTGTTGTAGGTACATGGCGGAGGAGAAAGCAAAGAGTACTATTGAGGTTTCAACCGACGTCTTGGCTAGTTTGTTAGCCGAGGTGAAGGCCTTAAACCTTAAAATGGAAACTTTTGAAAAGGAGAGGACCCCGAGTGTCCCAAAAGATACCGGTGAAGGTACTAGTGATGATTCAATCATGAAACCGGATCAATATGCGGAGCTAGTTCGTCGACAACGGTTGAGGGATGAAGCTCTTGCTAGGGAAAGATCGTTGGGCAATCCCCAACCCTTGGGCAATCCCCAAGGAGATGTTCCATTCCTAAGGCCTCGGAGAAACATTGCACCCCTTGAGCAAGTTGATGAAGCTCAAGAAGGGGATGGTCTCGGACTTGATGATGATTACTTTGATGCTCCCTATCCAAATAGGAGGGCGATGAATGGAGGCCGAGGTGTAGATAGAGGTCGTGGTCGAGGTCGAGGACCACCAAGAGCTTATGTGGGGAGGAACTTGGGAAGGGAATATGAAGATATTGATGACAACTATGGGGTTCAACCGGAACAACACCGTGGGGGTGGAGACACTAATCTCAATAGTGTCAAGATCACTATCCCGCCTTTCAAGGGAACTAGTGATCCGGAAGCATTTCTTGAATGGAAGATCTAATTGGAGCGGGTCTTTGACACAAATGATATGACCGAGGAGAAGAAGGCCACTTATGCTATTTCATCATTTGAGTCCTATGCCTCTACTTGGTGGGAATCCATCAAGCGATCAAGGAGAAGACTTGGGTTGCGGATGAACATCACTTGGGAAGAGTTGAAAGAAGTTATGAACAACAAGTATGTGACTCCCAAGTATCGACAAGAGCAACTCAAAAAGCTTTATGAATTGAAGCAAGGCTACAAGTCCGTTGATGAATATTTCAACGACTTTGAGAAAAATCGGATGGCTCTTGATATGGAAACGGAGGATGAGGAACAAGCTATCATCCGTTTCAAAAGTGGCTTGAGTAGGGAGATTGCCTCCCAATTGAGACTTCACATCTTCCACTCCTTACAAGATGTTTGTGATGCCGCGGTTGAAGCCGAGAAATGGCTCAAGGAAGAAAAGGCTCCTCGCTATAGGAGTACTACCACCACCACTCCTTCAACTCGCACCAAAGAATGGAAGAGCCCATATGCTAGTGGAGCAAGTGGGAGCCGAGACGTAAAGAAGCCTTTTGAAAAGGCTACCCCGAAGAGCGACCACAAAGAAGTTGGAGGTACTTCTAAAACTACTTTAAATACTCCTTCTCCTTCTTCTTTCCAATGTCATAAATGTAAGGGTTATGGCCACTTTGCCAAAGAGTGCCCTACCCGGAAAACAATGATTGTGATGGATGATGGGTTGGTCTATGAGGGTGAAAGTGAGTCCGAGGGTGAAGTTGAAGAGGAGAGTGAGGAAGTTGAGGGTGAAGAGAGAGCGACGGAGGGGGATGATCCTAATATGTTCCTTGTGGTGCGTCGCATTTTGGGAACCATGGTGAGTGAGGAGAGGGAGGATGAATGATGCAAGCTAAATCCGAAGTTGAAGCTTTGCAATCGGAGACAACAAACAAAACGCGGAAATGATAAAGATAAAGGTGCGGAAGCAATGAGTAACCAAGACAACAAGAAATCAAGGATAGGGGAGAACAGAAATAGAAGAAAAGAATGGATAATCCAATTCAAAACATGATTGATTATCCAAGGGAGAAAGGAAACTTGAACCTAGCAAGGATTCATACTAGTGATGAAATCCATTTCGGTTCCAAGCCATAGAAGGCATACACGAAGCCTCGGGCTTCAAACAAGAATGGCTCGGCCAATTCTATCTCTATTCTCTCAATTCAATATCAACTAAAAACTGTCTCCTATTGAGCTATGCTAGGAGTTTATATAGACAATTATAAAGGGCAAAATAGTAAAAGGGTCACAGGTGACCAATAAAATAAGCCACGCAGGGCTGGAGTGTTCGGTAGCTGGGCTCGAGCACATTGTCTTCGGTCGCTTGTTTGCTTCGGTCACCTTTGGCATCGAACGCCCTCTTGCCTCGGGCACATTTGTAGCCCTTCGGTCGATTCACTGCTCGGCGTCGTTCTTTGGTTCGGTTGCTTTCAGCTTCGGGTTCAAGCTTGTCATTTCTTCCATCGGGCTCAAACTTGATCGTTGTGCCTTCATAAGTTGTGCCCGGTCTCATAGCTCCCGAAGTCAGTGTCAGCAACGGCCACTCGTTGTCTGCTCGGTTGATTTTCATCGTTGCTGCTCGGTGAGGCGTCATCGACATTTTCCATCCCGGCCACACTTTGATCGTGGGCGTCGTGTGACTCCTCGGTGGACTATCTTGATGAATCGAACAGGTGAGCCTGGTTCGTATTGCATCATCCTCCCCTTCTTGAAAGGATTTCGTCCTCGAAATCAAACCGTCAACCTGCAAACAAAGCAGAGACAAACAAAGCTTCCTACTTCGAAAGTAGGTTAGTGTTTAAAAGTGTGGAAAACACACTCTTATGATAGAGCCAAGCATCAATAATAATCAAGAAAATTATGTCCCCGAAGGAAACAACAAGTTCTTGGCTCAAATAGGGACTGTGCCGAACACATGGGTGTACGAAGAGATCAATAGGACGCTTTGCATGTAAGATGTGATCAAAGGCCCTATCACCTCTAAACTCGTAGTCATCATACCGAGCCCTCAATTCATTTTTATCACCGTGGGGCTTATGGACTTCGGTATGCACTATACTCGAGGTGTGATCAACATGTGGAATGGAGCAAGTAAGATGATTGACTCGACAACTAACATCGAATACTCCACTCCCCTTCTTAAAAGCAATCTTATTCACACCAAGAGGTAGCTTTTCACCTCCCAAATGAACTTCAAGACAACCCTTCTCTTTAGACAAACTTCCGAAGAAGGTCTCAAATAATGGATTATCTACGGGGTTAAGCCTTTCAAACCGAGGTGATTCATATTCTCCTCGAGTCGGATGCTCATCACCATTTCCTTCGAACAAAGGATTAGTGAAAACAAGTTCACTACCCAACAAAGGTGCATCCGAACCCAGGTCATTGACCACACTTGAGGAGTCATCGAATATGATTCGATCCAACTCTTCTACCAAGGACTCCTCAAGGGTATCATCATCCTTACCATAACACAGAGATCCACCACAGACAATAATTTCAACAAGGGTATGATCAAACAACTCATTCTCCCCTTTATCAAAGATTGGTGGTGTGTCATAACAAGGGTCACGAGTAAGGTCAACTACAACTTCATCACTAAAGAGAGATTCGATGAAGATCGAGCTCACATCATGATGTGGCGTATCAATTCTCTCAACTAGTGGTTCACATTCACTCACAAGTTGACCATTTGGCTCTACACTAGTTGCAAAAACATTGTAATCATACAAATCATCAACTAACATAGAGGTTTCTCTATCAATTTCACAAGACAAGGGAGTATCATGCTCACGGGAAGGAAATCGAACACTCACCTCGGGATGGCCTTCGGTTTCTTTTACTGTCCTCGAGGTCTCACAAGTAGTTTCTTCTCCATGGAGCTCACATGAAAGATCTTCTTCACCTTGTCTATCTACTTCGGTACAGAGTTGAGGCTCCTTCGGTTTGCCTCCAAGAGTTCCTGCACAAGATTTCGAACAAGTAGAAGAAAAAGATAAAGGGTTAAGGTTAGAATAAGGGGTGTCCTCACTCTCATTGATTCTTTTTCCCTCTTTCTTTTCCCTCATTTTCTTTTCAAGGTCTGGTGTGGGTTTGGGTGGTGACAACTCACTCACATCACTCAACACAGCCTCTCCTTTTTCCTCTCGAGAGTTGTCACCGGTCACTCCCTTACTCCTCTCGATCTTTTGTCTCTCATATTCGGGTGAGTTGGGTCGAGGCCCAAGAATACCCATAGCTGGAGTAGGCGGACTTTTAACATCGACCCGAAGTCGAGGACTCGATGATTCATCAACCGAGGTCTCCTCTTTTGTTGTCGGTGAGCCACTTTGCTTCGAAGTTTGTGGCTTCGGGCTCACGATATTGACTTCGGTCGGTTCTTTCCTTGCACTTTTCCCATTGCTCCTTGTGCTCGCAGGACTCCTCGATGGCACCCTGTCGATCCTGGATTGGAGTTCTTGCTCATTTCTTCTTTGCATGGACAGAGAGGATGTGTTTGAAGGCGGTTTGATTATTACCGTGCATGGTTCAAAGTCATAGGTCCTTGGTCCCTTGCACACTTTATACCTATCCTTCGTGCTGTCATACTGCACCCTCTTGTCTTGCAACCATGGATCACCTAACCAAATTGAAATATGCTTCATGGGATAAACATCACACCAAACATAGCTGTTGTAATTCCCATGAGATATGAACACTCTAGCCTCACTAGTAATCCAAACACCTCGATACTCATAAGGATGTTTCAGTTGATAGCATGGTATCTTTAGTCTATTAACCAAAGAGAGGTTAATACAATTAGCATCGGTTCCGCTAATCTTGAGCACGAATTCTCCCTTTCCGTTCACCTCAACAGCAAACCTTTCTCTACCCAAGTCTTGCTCCGACACTTCCAAGAGAGAGCTTGAGTGTCCACAACCTTTAAGACCATTAACTTGGGTCTGCCTTTTTCCTCCACTAGTGGTAATACCACTATGATAATTCCCACTTCCTTTCACTCTTCCATCATTATTGGTGATGAAAGTCGAGGAAGGATTTCGAGCATGGAACCCGTAAGAACTTCTCCTCGGAGGAGGAGTTCGGTAGAAACCTCCTCTACTCTCCTCGGGTCCATATCCACCAGTGCTCCTCGAGCCACCCTTTCCATAGGAATTGGAAGCATTGAATCGTGTGCCACGACTATAAGTTGCATATCTTCCTCCTCCCACGGAACAACCTCCACTACCTCCTCCCAACCCGATGGAAGGGGTTCTACTACTCCCTTGTGCTACACACGAGACACCGATGGAAGAAGACATTAAATAGTTTGCTCGGTCAACTTCGTCATCGACTTCCTCGATGTCACCTTCGTCGTATTCAAGGTCATCACAATGAGAGTAAGTAGAGTCATCATACCTCGAAGCGTCACTTTCTTCGTATTCCTGACCCGAAGCAAAAGATTCTTCTCGTTCAACTTCACAGGCTTCGTAGTCTTCTTCGTCTTCGTATTCACCATAGTGACCTGCTTCGTCCTCGTAAGAGCCATAGTCCCCGATGTCGTTATAACAATCATCACCTCCGTAGGAACCATAGTCTCCATCATCTCCACACGAATCATACCCTCTATAGCTACCATCATCCGAAGACATAGCTGCAACAAACAAGAGTAAAGGACCTCACAAGTTCACTCCCTCACGTGTATCACTCGAGTAATGTTCACTCAATTTTCTTTCCACTCGTGTTTACACTCAAGGTCGTTGGCTTTTGTGACCTCACTCTATTGTTCTCACCACTCAGCCTTTTTCCACTCAAGTTGGCCTTGCCTTCTTGTTAGGAAACCGAAGTGATAAGTCACAACTAGTACTTTCCAAGCTTAGGTTCGGAAGGAGTTTGTACGACTCGATGGAACGGTAGCTATTTTAACTGCGCACGGGGAGTCAAAAGAATTATCTACGAAGTTGGACTTCGGTCACCCCACGCACGAGTTCCTATTAAGCTCAAATTCGATAGTACGACCTCGAGTAGAAAGAATTACTCCAGAGATCCACTATCAAGAATATTCGGACACAAGAAAAGTGAAAACCTAAGAGATTCTACCTCCTCCTCGGTTCTGCTTCGGAATTTTCCGAACACGTGACCTCGGTACAAGTGTTTCCTCCTCGGTACAGATAGGGTTTAACCTTATCCGCTTTCCCTTTTCTAGCCGACAACTTTTCACCTGGGGTTTTAGATTTTAGCAGTTTACCCCTTTCTTCCTCAATGGAACAGTGAACCTTTACTCCGGTGTACGGACAATTCAAAATTCGTTCACAGTCCACTATCAACAGATTAAGCACAAGATTTGGGTCGTCTCCGGTAATCTTAACAACAGAGAAATTGTTCAGTTCCAAGCCGAGCTAAGACTAGCTATGGCGTCGTCCGTACTCTGTTATCACTTTAACAATGTCCCGATGTACGGACGGTGGCTAAACACTGGAACTTCGATTTTCAAACACTAAAATCGACCCAAATATCTCAACAACCTCCAGTTTTAATCGATAAACATCAAAAGACAACTGGGGTTCGAATTCAACTTCACCACGTCAAGACCGTCCAAAATATGAAGGAAAAACCCTAGTCACAAACGATGTACGTCGGGTATCCAATCTGATCCTTTAACAGTGGTGAATCCAAATATGTGACTGTTTAATCCAAACAATCAACAATCAACACAAATTTTTGAGTTTTCTTCTTTTTACTTTTTTTTTTTTTTTGTTAAATAAGAACACCAACAGAAAGTAAAGATAGATTGAACAAGGAACGTGGAGTCGTAAGAACGAATTCCAATCCTTGCTCTGATACCAAGCTGATGCAAGCTAAATCCGAAGTTGAAGCTTTGCAATCGGAGACAACAAACAAAACGCGGAAATGATAAAGATAAAGGTGCGGAAGCAATGAGTAACCAAGACAACAAGAAATCAAGGATAGGGGAGAACAGAAATAGAAGAAAAGAATGGATAATCCAATTCAAAACATGATTGATTATCCAAGGGAGAAAGGAAACTTGAACCTAGCAAGGATTCATACTAGTGATGAAATCCATTTCGGTTCCAAGCCATAGAAGGCATACACGAAGCCTCGGGCTTCAAACAAGAATGGCTCGGCCAATTCTATCTCTATTCTCTCAATTCAATATCAACTAAAAACTGTCTCCTATTGAGCTATGCTAGGAGTTTATATAGACAATTATAAAGGGCAAAATAGTAAAAGGGTCACAGGTGACCAATAAAATAAGCCACGCAGGGCTGGAGTGTTCGGTAGCTGGGCTCGAGCACATTGTCTTCGGTCGCTTGTTTGCTTCGGTCACCTTTGGCATCGAACGCCCTCTTGCCTCGGGCACATTTGTAGCCCTTCGGTCGATTCACTGCTCGGCGTCGTTCTTTGGTTCGGTTGCTTTCAGCTTCGGGTTCAAGCTTGTCATTTCTTCCATCGGGCTCAAACTTGATCGTTGTGCCTTCATAAGTTGTGCCCGGTCTCATAGCTCCCGAAGTCAGTGTCAGCAACGGCCACTCGTTGTCTGCTCGGTTGATTTTCATCGTTGCTGCTCGGTGAGGCGTCATCGACATTTTCCATCCCGGCCACACTTTGATCGTGGGCGTCGTGTGACTCCTCGGTGGACTATCTTGATGAATCGAACAGGTGAGCCTGGTTCGTATTGCATCAATGAACAAAGGGAAAACTTGTTCCATGCCCGGTGTAGAGTGAAGGGACAAGTTTGTTCCATGATAATTGACTCGGGTAGTTGTGCAAATGTGGTGAGCCAATCCTTGGTTTCACAATTGAAGTTGACTACCATTAAACACCCGAGCCCCTACCGTTTGCAATGGCTAAGTGAGTGTGGGGAATTGAGGGTAGTAATGCAAGTCTTGATTAGATTCAAGATTGAGAACTATCAAGATGAACACATGTTTGACGTGGTGCCAATGCAAGCTTGCCACCTTTTGTTTGGGAGGCCTTGGCAATACGACAAACAAGTGGTTCATGATGGCCGGGCCAACACTTACACGGTTAGGCATGAGGGAAAGAGGTTTGTGCTTACACCTTTGACCCCGAAACAAGTAAGTGAATACTATCGGCGCATGAAAGAGTTGAGGGAAGCGGCTAAGGCCAAGTCCCCGATTGTGGCCAAATCTTTGGCCGAGACTCCACCGTCTCCCACCGGTCGCATGTGTGCCATGATGCAACCGGGTGAGTATTTGAAAGGTAATGATGGCACCAAGATGCTCATATGCCTAGTGCACAAAGGTATGGTTTTAAATTCCGAAAGTGATTATTTATCTAACCCTAACCCTTTGCCTAGTGCTATTGACAATGTTTTGAAGGTCTATGAGGACATGTTCCCGGAAGAGATGCCGGATGGATTACCTCCCTTGAGGGGTATTGAGCATCAAATTGACTTTGTCCCGGGATCTCAAATTCCCAACAAGCCGGCATATAGAAGTAATCCCGAGGACACAAGGGAGTTACAAAAGCAAATTGATGAGTTGCTTACCAAAGGCTTGGTGAGGGAGAGCTTGAGTCCTTGTGCCGTGCCCGTGATCCTTGTTCCAAAGAAGGATGGCACTTGGAGGATGTGTGTGGATGGTCGAGCGGTCAACAAGATCACGGTAAAGTATCGACACCCCATACCTCGTTTGGATGATATGTTGGATGAGCTTAGTGGTTCTAGTGTCTTTTCAAAAATAGACCTTAGGTCCGGCTACCACCAAATCCGGATGAAACCGGGTGATGAGTGGAAAACCGCATTCAAGACCAAATTTGGTCTTTATGAATGGTTGGTGATGCCTTTCGGCCTCTCCAACGCACCTAGTACCTTCATGAGGCTAATGAATCATGTGCTAAAGCCATTCATCAACAAATTCGTGGTTGTCTACTTTGACGACATATTGATTTATAGCAAGTCAATAGATGACCACGTTGGCCACTTGAGTCAAGTGCTTGAAGTGCTACGAGCCGAAAAGCTCTATGCCAACTTTAAGAAGTGTGCCTTTTGTGTTGAAAAAGGTTGTCTTTTTAGGCTTTGTTGTTAGTGCCAATGGTGTAGAAGTTGATGAATCCAAAGTTGAAGCCATTAGGGATTGGCCTACTCCTACCACCGTTTCTCATGTGAGGAGTTTCCATGGCCAAGCTAGTTTCTATCGGCGCTTTGTTAGAGACTTTAGCACCATTGCCGCACCACTCACCGAGTTGGTGAAGAAAGATAAACCTTTTGTGTGGGGAGAGCCTCAAGAGAGAGCTTTCCAAGAATTGAAAAGTAGGTTGAGTACCGCCCCCTTGCTACAATTGCCCGACTTTGGGAAGGCTTTTGAGGTTGAATGTGATGCCTCGGGGGTGGGAATTGGGGGTGTTCTCATGCAAGAAGGGAAACCCGTCGCCTACTTTAGTGAGAAGTTGAAGGGCGCAACCTTGAATTACTCCACGTATGACAAGGAGTTGTATGCCCTCGTGAGAGCTTTAGCCCATTGGCAACACTATCGATGGCCTCGGGAATTTGTGATCAAGAGTGACCATGAGTCACTCAAGCATCTAAGAGGTCAAGAAAAGTTGAACAAGAGACATGCCAAGTTGGTGGAGTTCATTGAGTCCTTTCCTTATGTAATTCATTACAAAAAGGGTAAGGACAATGTTGTGGCCGATGCGCTTTCAAGAAAATTCGCTCTTGCCACCACTCTCGCTTCTAGACTTGTGGGTTTTGAGAGTATCAAGTCATTGTATGCTCATGACCCAAAGCTCAAGAGCATTCATGATGCTCTAGTGAGTGGGGAAAGGGTGGAAAAATACCAATGGGTAGATGGCTACATTTTCAAGCATGGGCGAGTGTGTGTCCCCGAGTCCTCTTGGAGAGATGTGCTAGTGCAAGAAGCACATTGCGGGGGCTTGATGGGTCACTTTGGGGTGGATAAGACTATGGTCATACTTAAAGAGCAATTCCATTGGCCAAAAATGAGGCCTCTTGTGAAGCGATTTTGCAATGCTTGCTTGGATTGCAAGAGGGCCAAGTCTAGGTCCAACAACCAAGGGCTATACACTCCTTTGCCCATTCCTACTAGTCCGTGGGTTGATCTTTCTATGGATTTTGTTATGGCTATACCCCGGACTAGAGGAGGACACGATAGCATTTTTGTTGTCGTTGACCGTTTCTCCAAAATGGCTCACTTCATTCCGTGCAAAAAGACTAATGATGCCCAACATGTAGCTTTCTTGTTTATTGATAATGTCTTGAAATTGCATGGGGTGCCTCGCACCATTGTTAGTGATAGGGACTCCAAGTTCCTTAGTCATTTTTGGAAGTGTTTGTGGGGTGCTCTTGGCACCAAGTTGCTCTTCTCCACGTCCCACCACCCTCAAACCGATGGGCAAACCGAGGTGGTTAACCGGACTTTGGGAGCTCTACTTCGAGCTATGACCAAAGGAAAGGCCAGGACTTGGATTGATAAGCTACCACTCATGGAGTTTTCATATAACCGCACTTTACATCGCATGATTGGCATGACTCCATTTGAGTGTGTTTATGGTTTTAACCCATTGATTCCTCTTGATCTTACCCCTTTGCCAAGGGATATGGTTGTTGATTTTGAAGGTAAAGCTCGGGCCAAGGCATTGCTTGAACTTCATGCCAAGGTGCAGAAGACTTTGGAGGAGGCCTATGAGAAGATAGCAAGCAAGAAAAACAAAGGGAAAAAGAAGGTGGACTTCAAGAAGGGAGATTGGGTATGGGTGCACTTCCGCAAGGAACGATTTCCCAACCAAAGGAAGGGGAAGTTGGCACCAAGGGGCGATGGACCATTCCAAGTGTTGTCCAAGATCAACAACAATGCATACGTGATAGATTTGCCCGGTGAGTATAATGTGTCGACTACTTTCAATGTTAGTGACTTGACTTCTTTTGATGTAGGTGATGATACCTTGGAGGAGGACGCCTCAATTTCGAGGACGAAATCTTCTCAAGAAGGGGAGGATGATGCAACCCAAATTGCATCGAGACCATTCACTCGAAGTCAAGCCAAGGATATACAAGACGCTCACCTACACTTGGTTTGGAGAGGCGTGGATGATACGAGCTCGGGAGAGGACTTAAAGACAATGCATTGGAGCTCAATCCATGTGGAAACAGGGCAGGAAACAGTACAAGAAGCAGGGGAGCAAAACAGGGCAAAAACAGGGGAGATCTGCTGAGCTTATTGCCTAAGAACGGAAACTTGTTCTTCGGGATCGCGTCAACAACCTTCGCGATCGCATAGAACAATTCTTTTGCCTGCGCGACCGCGCCAAGCCTCGCACTATCGCGAGCTTCAGCATTTTAGTGTTCCACGCGATCGCATATATCTCTGCGCGATCGCGAAGAACACTCGAGTAGCAGCGGACCAGAAGCTAGGAAATATTGTAATGGGGTGCTATAAATGCCCTCTTTCATCATTTATTGCTTTTTACATTACCTTGAACACAAAACACATTGAATGAGCATAGCTCTTGAATATTGTAACTCTTCTGGCTTGAAATCAATTGGATGAATCCAAGTTGCTCTTCAATCCATCTTCGATCATTCTATTTGCTTGAGCCTCGTGTCTCTTGAGGATAGTTGCTTAGCGTAGGTGATTCTTTCCAATCGTTTGGGGTGTAACGGAACAAGTTCTTCGTTGCTACTCGAACTTTAGTGTGAGTCTCGTCTCGTTCCTTATCTTTTATCGCTTTCGTATTTTCGATTGCATCATACTCATTCTAATCCTAGGTGTTAGCCTCTTAGAGGGTAACCCGCTCTGATACCAATTGTTATTTCCCAAGACACACTACTACGGAAGGACCAGTTCCTTCTATGTGTTGCTTTACTGATTAATTGCGGAATAAGTAAACGTAAGTAAACAAAAATATAATTTTAGCGTGGTAAAACCCCGTTAACTAGGGATCGAAAAATCACGACCTACTCTCTCAAGTAGGATTTCAACTTCACTATTTAAAATACTCACTTAGTTACAAGACTACCTTCTTACTAACCTAGGACTAACTTTAATCCTATAGTGACCCCTTTCATAATCAGTGAAGTTTCTCCAAGTACAAGACTTGAATGATGTGTACTCTTACAGACCTTCTATGAAAATAAATAGTACAACTCGATAGGTCCTACTATAGATGAACTAAGACTGAGAACAATATAAACTCAATCCTAAGGAACAGGTTCTTCACTTAGTTCCCTGTAGCTAGACGACTGCTCAAATATAATTTAGAATGACTTCTATGTTGCTGCTCTAAACTCTTTGTATTTGTGCATGTCTTCAACAGCTGAAATGCTTCTCAATTTATAGCCTTGAATACTTAAGAAGTCTTGAGTAATTAGAACTCCAAAGCCCTTCAAGTGTTTGAGTCCTAATTGAACTCCTTGCTTATCTTCAAGCCTTATCCCAATCTTATGCAATATTTTCTTATCGCATACATCCCTACATGATTATCAAGATTAACATTAGATTCCTAGGATAACAATTAATGTTCCTGCTTAAATGATTTTTCATAATTATTTATTCAGCTGCAGTGATACAAAGGAACACGTCCTTGGATCTGTTCCTTCGTCATCACTCAAAACTTTAAGCTTATTCAAGCTAACACATTGTTTTGAATTGTCAATCATCTTGCACAGTATTTTCTTGATATTTTTATTAGCTGCCTCGACAGCTCTATTCATTTGTGGCCTGTATGCAGTAGAATTACGGTGTTTGATCTTGAAAGTGTCACAAGTTGCTTTCATCAAATCAATATTAAGATTGGAACCGTTATTAGTGATGATTGACTCGGGAATGCCGAATCGATAGATCATTTTATCACGAACAAAATCAGCTACCACTTTCTTCATTACTGACTTGTATAATGCAGCTTCAGCCCATTTGGTAATGTATTCAACAGCTACCAATATGAACCTATGCACATTCGATACGGTGGGTTCGATTGGCCCTATAACTTCCATTCCCCAAGCAGCGAAGGGCCAGGGTGACCCCATAACATTCATCTTGTTTGGAGGTACCCGAATCACGTCTCTATGGACTTAGCACTGATGACACCTTTTTTAGTATTTTATGCAAACATGCTCCATAGTAATCCAGAAGTAACTTGCCCTTAAGATCTTCTTTGCAAGCAAAAAACCAATCATGTGCAGGCCACATGTCCCGACATGCACTTCTTCTAACAATCTCACAGCTTCTTTGGCATCTACAAATCTCAGCAAACCCAAATCAGGTGTTCTTTTGTATAGGACTTCCCCGCTCAGAAAGAAACCATTTGCCAATCTCCCCAATGTCTTCTTCTGAAGGCTTGTAGCATTTTTCAGATAAGTGCTTTCCTTGAGAAATTTCCCGATTTTGTAGAACCACGGCTTTCCGTCCAACTCTTCTTCTACATGGAAACAATATGCTGGTTGTTCTTTCACTGCAATGGGATTGAATCAATGTTGTTCTTGTCGGGGTGATGAATCATGGAAGATATGGTAGCCAAGGCATCAACGAATTCATTCTGCAGTCTAGGCACGTGCTGGAATTCTATCTTGGTGAACCTCTTACTCAATTCTTTTATGCACTCCAAGTATGGTAATATCTTGGAAATCTTTGTCGCCCATTCACCTCGTACTCAATGAATTAACAGATCGGAGTCTCCGATTGCTAGTAATTCTTGTATGTTCATGTCTACTGCCATTCTAAGTCCCAGGATGCAAGCCTCATATTCTACCATATTGTTAGTGCAAGGAAACCTGAGTTTAGCTGTGACAGGATAATGTTGGCATGTCTCAAAAACCAATACTGCCCCAATACCGACTCTTTTGATGTTTATTGCTCCATCAAAGAATATTCTCCAACCATCATACTCTTCTGCAATGTCTTCCTCAGCGAACATGACCTCCTCGTCTGGGATGTAAGTATGCAAAGGCTCGTAGTCATCATCCACAGGATTCTCGGCCATGCAAAGGCTCGTAGTCATCATCCACAGGATTCTCGGCCATGTGATCTGCTAAGGCTTGAGCTTTCACCGCCTTTTGAGTGACAAAGGTGATTTTAAACTCGCTGAGCAGCATTTTCCATTTGGCCAATTTTCCAGCAGGCATCGGCTTCTGGAAGAGGTACTTGAGAGGATTCATTCTCGAGATCAACAAGGTTGCATAAGATGTCAAATAGTGTCTCAACTTCTGTGCTACCCAGGTCAATGCACAACAGGTGCGTTCCAGTAATGTATACTTAGCCTCATAAGGAGTGAATTTCTTACTCAGATAATATATTACTTGATCCTTTCTTTCAGTTGAGTCATGTTGTCCCAATACACATCCGAACGCTGAATCCACCACGGACAGGTATAATATCAAAGGTCGCTCTGGTTCGAGTGGAACCAGCACGGGCGGGCAAGACAAATACTCCTTTATTCTGCCATATGCTTTTGGTAACCTTTTTTCCACTCAATATCTGCATCTTTCCTTAGCAGTTTTATAATCGGCTAAGAGACAACGGTGGATTGGGCTATGCATCGACTTATGTAGTTGAGTCGCCCCAGGAAACTCATGACTTCTTCTTACTCTTTGGCGGTGGTAATTCTCTGATGGCTTTGATCTTAGCTGGATCCAACTAATGCCTCTCTGGCTAACTATAAAGCCTAATAACTTTCCAGCTGGAACACCGAAAGCGCACTTTGCCAGGATTAACTTCAGGTTGTATCTATGCAAGCTATTGAAAAACTTGCACAAATTATCTAGATGCTCCGAGCTTTTCCTTGACTTAATAATCACGTCACCCACATATACCTTGATCTCATTGTGCATTAAGTCATTGATCATTGTGGTCATTGCCCTCATGTAAGTAGTTCCGGATTTCTTCAAACCAAACAACATCACTTTGTAGCAGTATGTTCCCCAAGAAGTAGTGAAAGCTATCTTTTCAGCATCTTCCTCATCCATAAGAACTTGATGATAACCTGCAAAGCAATCTACGAAGGATTGTAGCTCATGCTTTGCATAGTTGTCAATCAGGATGCATATATTTGGCAAAGGAAAGTCATCTTTTGGGCTTCCTTTATTCAAGTCTCTGTAATCCACACAAAATCTGATTTTTCCATCTTTCTTCGGCACTGTGTTGGCAAACCAGGTTGGGTACTCAACTGTTTTAAAAATCCATGCATTAAGCTGCTTGGTCACCTCCTCTCCTATTTGCACTAAGGTTGACGACTTGAAAGTCTGAGCCTTTTACTTCACCGGCGGGAAGCCCGAATTAATGGGCAATTTGTGTGCCACAACATCTGTGCTTATACTTATCATGTCATCATACGACCATTCAAATGCATCCTCGTACTCCTTAAGGAATTCAATATATTGCTTTCTAACTTCTGGAGTGAAATGCATACTAATTCTTATTTCTTTCACCGTTTCATCACTACCCAGATTTCCCACTTCTGTTTCTTCTAAGTTTGGTCTAGGCTTATTTTTGAATTTCTCAATTTCTTCTTGTGTTGCCTCATCAAACTCATCATAATCAGGATCAGATTCCTTAAACTCAGTTGTTTCATTATGCATTGTAGTTGCAGATGCAATGGAATTATTAGTTTGAGTACTGAAAATATAAAATAATGCATAATTAAAAAGGATAACAAAAGTAAAGGAAAAGAGCCATGCTTTTATTTATGAATCTTGCAAAAGAAATGTTTGTAGGAAAACATCTATTGACGACGACTAAGGACGAAAAGGGAAGTGCAATTCTAATGACCCGGGGTCGTGTTTTATATTAGAAAACATGAAAAGAAAATCAATGCCCCCAGCTCTACCAAGGTCCGTGATATGCTCGAGCCAAGTTGTTGGTCCAATTGTTCAATGCAGCTCTAGGTTCAACTTTTGCAAGATAAGGAGGTTCAGTATGTTCTTCCAAGATCACACAGCAATCCTCATCAGATACGAACAGCTTCTGCATGCTTGCCAGCAAATCCTCTTCAGCATCAACAACCTCTGATTTTTCTTCCTGCACTGCAAGTGCCTCCCCCTTGTGACCATCCAAGAAACCAGACGTGAAAAAAATATGTAGCAGAGATTTGACAAATCTTTTGTAGTACTTGAAATCCAAGGATGCCTCTTCCATGCTCTCTTTATAACCCACGAAGTATCCTATGCTGGATTTATCCACATCATGTCTCATCACGATCCGAATGGACTCTGCCATGCCATCCAAATTCCTGCCCAAACCTTTTCTCGAATCGTAACCTTACTTCAGCATGATGCCCATCACCTAGTCTCTGGGCCACTTTGCAGGTTACGGGAGTATGTAGGGTTCCTCAATTTGCACTTCTTCAGATTCGAGTATCATGGGCACCCACACTTGCTTTCCTCTCATTTCTCTAGAGATGCGATTCCAATCAAGACGGACATTTGGTGGGTACTGTCTCTTCATCATAATAGATATGGTCTCACGAGACTCGTGAAGGTACACCCTAATCGGATATTACGGGCTCCCAGAATAGGTCCCTTCCTTCATAACCTTTGCCTCGGCCATCCCGATAAGCACTGTAAAAATTCCTCCCCTTCTCAATTCCTTGTGGCACGTTGACAAGTTTATGATGCAATCTAAACTAGTTGAAGCAAACTAAATGATACGCTGAAGCAAGTAAAACGAGATAACAAGAAATATAGATTGGGAAGGAAAGAAACAAGAAGAAAGAAACGAATCAAACTCACATACATGGATTGAATTCAAAGGGAGAAAGAGAAACTTGAACCAAATCCCGGATTCATACTAGGATGCAATCCTTGGGTTCCCAAGTCGTAGGGGATACATGAGCATCACGCTCCAAACACGAAGGCGAAGCCTCTCAATGTCTTTCTCTCAATTCTACGTTCAATGCTAACTAATGAAATAAAATGACTAAGTGTGGTATTTATAGTTTTCCCACACTTCTAAGTGAAATGACTAAAAGCCCACAAAAAGTTTAAAACAATACA
Source organism: Petunia x hybrida (assembly GCA_037355625.1). NCBI lineage: Eukaryota > Viridiplantae > Streptophyta > Magnoliopsida > Solanales > Solanaceae > Petunia > Petunia x hybrida. Next base: position 118,727 of record JBBBVM010000640.1, on the reverse strand, counting down.
AGCCATGTAGGGCTAAAATAGGATTTACACCTAGAATCCTCGTCCAAAACATAGCAGAACCAGGCGCCCCGCCTGAATCCTTGAGCAGCAGAGTAGGCGGTTCGCCTGAAAAGTGGGCGGCCCAAACTCCAGAGAACACCACATCAACTAGGCGGTCCGCCCTTCAAAGGAGGCGGTCCGCCCCTTTCTGGAGCCTCTTGAGGTGCCTCAATTTGTGTCTCTTGAGCCCCTCCTTGTGGCCTAGATGGTTCCCCCTTCCATGGTGCTCCAATGCATGATCTTCAAGTCGCTTCCGGAGCCCGTGACTTGTCCTCTTTGTGCTCTCAAGCTTGGCTCTTGATGGTTGGGAACTAAGCCAATTTGGATTGCATCATCCTCCCCTTCTTGAAAGGATTTCATCCCTGAAATCAAACCACCAAAGCCTACATCAAAAACAAGCACAAACAAAGCTTCCTACTACAAGAGTAGGTTAGTGCCAAAAGTGTGGAAAATACACTCTTATAATAGATCCAAGCATCAATACTAATAAAAAAGCTCATGTCTCCAAAGGAAACAACACATACTTGACTCGAAAGAAAAGTGCATCCAACACAAAGACAAGCAAAGAGATCAATATGACATGGAACATGCAAGATATAGCAATCAAATTCCCTATGACCCCTAAGCTTATGATCAACATGCCAAGCCTTCAAATCAATACTATCGCAAGGTGACACTTCGGCTTTGACATGCTCAAGACTCAAGGTGTGATCAACATATGGGATGGAGTAAGCAAAATAATTCAATTTACAACTAACATCAAATATTCCATTCCCCTTCTTAGAAGCACGCTTACACACACCGAGAGGTACCTCCTCACCTTCATATTTACCTCCAAGACAACCCTCCTCGCTAGACAAACTCCCAAGAGAGGTCTCAAATAATGGATTATCTATAGAGTTAAGCATTCCAATCCATGGAGGTTCAAACTCACACTCTACTCTAGTTTGATACAAATCACCATTTCCATTGAAGTTTCCCTCATACAAAGGATTCGTATAGGAACACTTCTCAAGTTCATTAGCAAGCAAAGGTGAGGTTCTCAAACTAGAGAGAACATCTACACTTGAAGAGTCATCGAAAATTATTCGATCCATCTCATACACTAAAGACTCCTCAAGGTCACGACCATCCTCACTACGACATAAGAGACCACCACTATCAATTAAGCAATCAAAGGGAAGAATGAGATATTCATGCAATTCATCTTCTCCTTTATTAAATAAGGGTGGGGTGTCATAACAAGGTCAACCACCATATTTTCACTAAAGAGAGGTTCAATGAAAATCGAGCTCACATCATGATGTGGCTTTTCAACCCTCTCAACTAGTGGTTCACATTCACACACAAGTTGACCAATCGACTCTACACTAGTTGCAAATACATTGTAATCATACATATCATCAACTAGTGTGGATTTATTACAAGCACTATCACAAGACAAGGAAGTAACATACTCAAGGAAAGAAGAACTAACACATACCTTTGAGTGGCCATCTTGCTCACTCAATGCACTTGAAGTGTCATAAATAGTTTCTCCACCTTGTAGCTCACTTTTTGAATCATCTTCACCTTGTCTTTCCATCTTGGAACATGGTTGAGGCTCCATCAGTTTGTCTCCAAGAATTCCTACATAAGAATTCACACAAGTAGAAGAAAAAGATAAAGGGTTAAGGCTAGAGTAAGGGGTACCCTCACTCTCAATGATTCTTTTTCCCTCTCTCTTTTCCCTTATTTTTTATTTAATGTCGGGGTAGATTCGGGTGGTGGCAACCCACTCACACCACTCAACACAACCTCTCCTTTCTCCACTCAAGAGTTGTCACCGGTCGCTCCCTTACTCCTCTGAATCTTTTGTCTCTCAAATTCGGGCAAGTTGGGACGAGGCCCAAGAATACCCATAGCCGGAGTAGGTGGACTCTTAACATCAACCCGGAATCTAGGACTTGGAGACTCATCACTTGATGTCTTCTTCTTCTTTGTTGGTGAACCACTTGGTTTTGAAACTTGTGGTTTCAAGTTCACCTTGTTGACACTTATCAACCCTTCACTTGTACTAGTCCCGCCATTTCTTGTGTTTGTAGGACTCCTTGATTGCACATATTCACCCATGGAATGAAGTTTTCGCTCCTTGCTCCTTTGCATAGCCAAAGAAGGTGCACTAGTAGGCAATTGGCCTCTCGCCCGATAAGGTACAAAGTCATAGACTCTTTGCCCCATGCCCATAAGATACGCATCCTTCATAGTACTATATTGCACACTCTTGTCTCCCAACTACGGCTCACCTAACCACACATCAACTTGCCGCATCGGATACACATCACACCACGCATAACCTTTGTAATTCCTATGAGATATGAGTACTCGAGCTTCCTTGGAAACCCACACTCCATCATACTCATAAGGATCCTCTAGCTCACAGAATGTTATTCTTAACCTATCAACCAAAGAGGTGCTAATACAATTGGCATCGGTCTCATCAATTTTGAGCAAGTATCCTCCAATACCATTTACCTTAACAACGAACCTATGTCTACCCAAGTTTCATAGAAATGCATCTAAGTGAGAACTTGAATGCCCAAGAGGATCAACACTAACAAATTGAGTCTCCCTTATCCCTCCTCTCCTAGCACCATTGCTAGGGTCACTTCCACTTCCCGTCACTCTTCCAATATTAGAAGTGTTGAAAGTCGAGGAAGGAACCATGCCATGGAACCCATAAGAATCCCTCGCCTTGGTTCCATTGGCCATAGCACTACTCCTACTACAACTACCCATACCCTTCACGACATTGATAGAATAATATAAGCCCTTTGTAACAAGAGCAACACCATCTCTCAAACCACCCTCCACATGGGAATTAGAAGCATTAGGTTGCTTAGCATACCTAGAAGATGCAAGCTTCTTCTTTCCCATAGAACAACCACCACCTCCTCCCATACTAATGGAAGGACCTCTACTACTCCCTTGTTCACCATTGGAAACACCAAGAGAAGATGCAAATGAATAATTCATATAATCAACCTCATCATCAATTCTCTCTATGTCACTATCATCATTTTCAAATTCATCACAAGTAGAATAAGTAGGAACATTGTACCTTGAAGCATCACCATCTTCGAATTCTTCACTAGAAGCATAAGGATCAACACATTCATCATCATAAGCCTCATAGTATTCATCAACCTCACGATGATCATAGTGAACCGCTTCATCCTCATAGGAGCCATGGTTTCCTGAGTCTTCATAGTAATCCCCTTCAACATCATTGTAGGAACCATAGTCTCCCTCATCCCCATACGAGTCATAGCAACTTGCATCATCCCCACATGAGCCATAATCTCCACAATTATCATCCGACATAGTTGCAACACCAAAAGAAAGAACCTCACAAAATAACTCCCTCACGTGTATCACTCAATATATGAGCACTCAAGGGCAAGGCCTTAATCTCTTAGAAACTACGGTGATCACAACTTGACGGCACTTGATGACAAAGAAAGTTCTACGACCCTTCTTTGTATCCTAATATCCTCTACGCACGAATGTCCTAATACGCTAGATAGATAGTGTCTTTCAAGTAGGCCAATTACCCTAGAAACACTAACCAAGAAGTACGGAAGCAAAGGAAACACAAAAATCTACGAAAATCTACCTGGGAAACCCTCAGGAACAGAGGCACCCCGGCTCTGTAAAAGGGTGGTCCGCCCTAGCAAAATCCAGAGAGAAGCCACCAAAGTGGGTGGTCCGCCTCCCAGAGTGGGCGGCCTACTGTGTTCTTCAGTACAGTCCAAAATCGTGTTTCTTGGTATTTTGGCTCCCAATTTCTAATGTTTTCAAGGTGTTTTCCCAATCCAAAGGTGCCCCAATGTGTTTTCAACTACTACAAACAATCCCCAATGATTTATATTATCACCCAATCAATAACAAATCCAAATCAAGAAATTTCAATCAAATTCAAGGTATTTTTTTTTAAACTTTGGGGTTTTTGATTTTCAAGCTTTTGATTCTCAACTCCAAAACGTGTTTTGAGGGTACCCAATCAACGGGAATACAATAACAAACAATCCCCGATATCAAACATCGAAGGAATCACCATAACCAAGAACATCTAGCAATTTTTTTTTTGTAATTTTCAACTTTTTCAATTTTTTTCTTCTTTTTCCAAACAAGAACAACAAGAACACTGACACAACAATCACAAAGATAAAATGGCAAGATCGAGGGTTTGTAAGAACAAAACCTATCCGTGCTCTGATACCAACTGATGCAATCGAAACTAGTGGAAGCAAACTAAACGATACGCGGAAGCAAGTAAAATGAGATAACAAGAAATATTGATTGGGAAGGTAAGAAATGAGAAGAAAGAAACGAATCAAACTCACATACGTGGATTGAATTCGAAGGGAGAAAGAGAAACTCGAACCAAATCCCAGATTCATACTAGGATGTAATCCTCGGGTTCCCAAGTCGTAGGGGATACATGAGCATCACGCTCATAACACGAAGGCCAAGTCTCTCAATGTCTTTCTCTCAATTCTATGTTCAATGCTAACTAATGAAATAAAATGACTAAGTGTGGTATTTATAGTTTTCTCACACTTCTAAGTGAAATGACTAAAAGCCCAAAAAAGAGTTTAAAACAATACAAGCCACGTAGGGCTAAAATAGAAATTACACCTAGAATCCTCGTCCAAAACATAGCAGAACCAGGTGCCCCGCCTAGAAAGTAGGCGCCCCTCCTGAATCCTTGAGTAGTAGAGTAGGTGGCCCAAGCCTGCAGAGTAGGCGGTCCGCCTGAAAGTGGGTGGCCCAAACTCCAGAGAACACCACATCAACTAGGCGGTCCGCCCCTTCCTGTAGCCTCTTGAGGTGCCTCAATTTGTGTCTCTTGAGCCCCTCCTTGTGGCCTAGATGGTTCCCCCCTTCCATAGTGCTCTAATGCATGATCTTCAAGTCGCTTCTGGAGCCCGTGACTTATCCTCTTTGTGCTCTCAAGCTTGGCTCTTGATGGTTGGGAACTAAGCCAATTCGGATTGCATCAGTTTAGGAGCGAAATATGCAGAATACCCTCCTTGCAGTATGTCAATCTTTATTCTGTAACTTTCCTTGGGACGACTATTGCGGTACTACTTCTTTTTGTTATTCTTATAATACCCTCCTCGACTACTATGCACTGCTCCCACTAGCTCTATTGTATAGAAAGTTTGTCCATGTGGAGTGTTTCCCTCGATTTCTGGTATGGTTTGCTCATTATAGATAGAGTTTCTCCCTTCACCAAAAATCACAACCTCTTTGTTATCCCACTTGAATTTCACCATCTGGTGCAGGGTAAAAGGAACTACTTCAGCTATACGAGGCCAATATGTCCATGCCATGGAACTCGGCGGTGAACTCGATAGGACCGACCATAATGGTTAGATTGATCTCTCCAATAGTGCTCATCTATGACCCATCAAATGCTTTTACTTTCATGTCTCTTTCTCTGATCTCGCTTTGGTCAATTCTAATTCTTTTCAAAGCGACGAATGGACATATATTCAAACCAGATCCTTGATCCATCAAGATTCTTCCTACGAACCAATCTTCGCACTTGATAGTGACATGTAAAGCCTTGTTATGCCTGATCCCTTTTAGTGGTAATTCATCATCATGGAAGGTAATCCGGTTGGAATCCATGACTTGCCCAACCATGCTAGCCCGATTCTCAACAGCAGTGTCTACTGGCACATAGCTACGTCCAACACCTTCATCAAGGCGTTTCTGTGACTTTCTGAATTCAATAGCAGCGCGAGAACATAGATTTAGGCATGAGCTTTGCCCAAATGTTCAACTACGGAATATCCCCTTGCCTGAACCTTTTTCCAAAATTCTTCGGACTCTTCTTCACTAATTCATTTTCTGTTAGGTTCCTTGCCCTAAGCAAGAGTCTCGGGAGTATAGATCCTCCCACTTTTGGTCATACCCTGTGTTGTGATGGTCTCGATTACTGCCTTTCCTTTTCTTTTTCCTTTCTGCTTCACAGTCCCATCGTACTGCCTTGTCGTTATAAGAGGGAACCACGTCCACGTAGAATTTCAGAGACATCTCTACTTCAATAGGGCTTGGTGCCTTAGCTGCTTGGGTAACGGAAGCACATGCTTATGCAGCTTCTTTCGCTGACGATGGTCCCTTCTGCGTTGATTGGTTTCGGCCAAACTTCTCTGTCCGTCTCTGCCGGTATCAGTGCTCCTCTAGTTAAAACTCGGTGGACCATGTATGGCCCCTGCCAATTTGGTGCAAACTTACCTCTTACTTCTTCTTGATTGGGGAATATCTTCTTCAGTACTAATTGTCCAAGTTCGAAAGACCTTTCTCGAACTTTCTTATTAAATGCTTTAGTCATTCTCCTCTGATATAATTGCCCATGACATATTGCATTCATTCTCTTTCCATCGATGAGTGCTAACTGGTCTATTCTTTCCTTGACCCATTCAACGTCTTTCAGCTATGCCTCTTGAATGATCCTTAGAGATGGTATTTCGACCTTTGCTGGTATCACTGCCTCGGTGTCATACACTAACAAGTAAGGAGTAGCCCCTATTAATGTTCTCACTGTAGTGCGGTACCCTAGCAAAACATAGGGTAAATTCTCATGCCATTGCTTTGAATTGTCTGTTATCTTGTGCAGTATTTTCTTGATATTCTTGTTGGCTGTCTCAACTGCTCCATTCATTTGAGGTCTATATGCAATGGAATTATGGTGCTTGATCTTGAAGTCTTCATAAGTTGCTTTCATCAGGTCACTGTTGAGGTTAGACCCATTGTCAATGATGATTGATTCGGAGATGCAAAATCTACAGATCATCTTGTCACGAACGAAACTTGCTACCACTTTCTTTGTCACTAACTTGTACAATGCGGCTTCTACCCATTTAGTAAAGTAATCAATAGCCACCAATATGAAACGATGTCTGTTTGATGCGGCAAGTTTGATTGGTCCTATGACATCCATTCCCCGGCAGCAAAAGGCCAAGGTGATCCCATAACATTCAACTCGCCGGGAGGTACTCGATTCATGTCTCCATGGACTTGACATTGGTGACATCTCTTTGTGTGCTTTATCCAATCATGCTCCATTGTCATCCAGAAATATCCAACCCTCAAGATCTTCTTTGCGAGCACAAAACCGTTCATATGTGGGCCGCACGTCCCAGAATGTATCTCTTCTAACAATCTTGCAGCTTCTTTAATGTCTACGCATCTCAGAAAACCTAGATTAGGTATCCTTTTGCATAGGAATTCACCGTTAAAAAAGAAGCCATTTGCCAATCTCCTCAATGTCTTCTTTTGAAGGCTTGTTGCATCCTTTGGGTAAGTGACATCTTTGAGGAATCTTTTGATGTCGTAGAACCAAGGCTGTCCATCAACCTCTTCTTCCACATGATAACAGTATGTTGGTTGCTTCCTCACTGCCATGGGTATTGAGTCAATGCAATTCTTGTCAGGATGTTTGATCATGGAAGATATGGCGGCCAAAGTGTCTGTGAAATCATTTTGTAGCCTAGGTACATGCCAAAACTCTATCTTGGTGAACCTTTGCTTCAACTCTTTTATGCACTCGACGTACGACAATATTTTAGAATTCTTGGTCGTCCATTCTCCTCGGACTTGGTGGATCAACAAATCAGAATCTCCAATTGCCAGCAGCTCTTGTATGTTCATATCTACCGCCATCCTAAGACCTAGGATGCAAGCTTCATATTCCGCCATGTTGTTGGTGCAAGGAAAGCTCAGTTTGGCAGTTATAGGGTAATGCTGCCTAGACTCAGAAACTAGCACTGCTCCAATGCCGACTCCCTTGAAATTCACCGCTCCAACTTCCCAGTAGGCATTGGCTTTTGGATGATGTACTTGAGAGGATCCATCCTTGATATCAGCAAAGTTGCATAGGACATCAGCTAGTGCCTCAAGTTATATGCTATCCAGGTCAGTGCACAACAAGTGTGCTCCAGTAGTGTGTACTTGGCTTCGTAAGGAGTGAACTACTTACTCAGATAGTATATTACTTGCTCCTTTATTCTGGTTGAGTCATGTTGACCCAATACACATCTAAATGCTGAATCTACCACAGATAGCTACAAGATTAAAGGTCACCCAGGTTCGGGTAGAACCAGCACGGGTGGGAAAGACAGATACTCCTTTATTCGATCGAATGCTTTTTGGTAATCCTCCGTCCACTCAATCGTTGCATCTTTCTTCAATAACTTGATGATTGGTTCAGAGATGACTGTAGATTGGGCTATGAATCGGCTGATGTAATTGAGTCGTCTTAAGAAACTCATGACCTCCTTCTTACTCTTTGGTGGTGGCAATTATTTAATGTCTTTGATCTTGGATGGACATAACTTGATGCCCCTTCTACTGACAATGAAACCCAGAAGCTTCCCTGCTGGAACACCAAAAGCGCATTAACTTCAAGTTGTCTCTACGCAAGCGATTGAAAAACTTGCGCAGATTATCAAGGTGCTCTGAGCTCTTCTTTGACTTGATGATCACATCATCCACATATACTTCATTTCTTTGTGCATCAGGTCATGGAACATGGTTGTCATTGCCCTCATGTAAGTTGCCCCAGTATTCTTCAACCCAAATGGCATAACCTAGCAATAGGTTCCCCAAGATGTAGTGAAAGCTGTCTTCTCGGCATCTTCTTTATCCATAAGCACTTGATGATAACCGGAAAAACAATCCACGAAAGACTGTAGTTCATGCTTCGCACAATTGTCAATCAGGATGTGTATATTTGGCAAAGGAAAATCATCTTTTGGGCTAGCTCTATTCAGATCTCTATAGTCTACACAGACTCTAAGTTTCCCATCTTTCTTTGGCACCGGGACAATGTTGGCTAACCAAGTTTAGTATTTGACAGTTTTAAAAATTCCTGCATTGAGCTGTTTGGTTACCTCTTCCCCAATCTTTAGCAAGGTAGATGACTTGAAAGTTCGTGCTTTTTTCTTGACCAGCGGAAAGCCCGAATTGATGGGCAATTTGTGAGCCACCGCGTCTGTGCTTATGCCAGTCATGTTATCAAATGACCACGCAAACACATCCTCATATTCTTTAAGAAATTCAGTGTATCGCTTTCTATCTTTTGCAGTGAGATGCACACTAATTCTTATCTCTTTTACAGTTTTATTATCTCCTAGATTTATCACCTCAGCCTCTTCTAGATTCGGTTTGGGCTTATTTTAAAATCTTTCAATTTCCTCTTGTGTGGCTTCATAAAACTCATCATAGAAGAAATCTTGTTCTTCAAGCTCCATAGTTTCACTACACGTTGCGGTTGTGGACTCAATGGAATTATTAGTTTGAATGCTGAAAAAAGAAAACGTTGCGTAATTAAAAGATTAAAACAAAAATAAAAGGAAATAGTGCAATACTTTAGTTATGAATCCTTACAAAACAAAGTTTGTAGGGAGACATATGAAAAAGGAAAAAGGAAAATGCGAGTTCCACGACTCGAGGTTGGGTTTTATTTTGGAAAGCATAAAATAAACTCTATCCCCCTGCTTTACCAAGGTCCGCGGTAAGCTCGGGCCAGGTTGCTGGTCCAGTTGTTCAGTGCAGCTCCAGATTCAGCTTTTGCCAGTCCAGGAGGTTCAACATGCTCTTCTAGGATCACACATCAGTCTTCGTCAGATAGGAATAGCTTTTGCATGCCTGCCAGTAAATACTCTTCAGCGTCCATGATCTTCGGCTCAACCCCTTGTGCTGCAGATACCTTCCCCTTACGACCATCCAAGTAACCACACGAGACAAAAATATGTAGGAGAGTTTTGGTGCTTTTCTTATAGTACTTGAAGTCCAGTGAAGCTTCTTCCATGCTCTTCTCATAAGTCACAATGTACCTTATGCTAGCTTTCTCGTTGTCGGGCCTCATCACAATTTGAATTGGTTCAACCATGCCATCTAGGTTTTTGCCCAAACCTTTCCCAGGTTCATAGCCTTGCCTTATCATGATACCTACAACCCAGTCTCCAGGCCATTTTGCAGGTTGTGGGAGTATGTACGGCTCTCCAATCATTACCTCCATAGGTTCAGGTGTTTTAGGTAGCCATACTTGCTTTCCTTTTGTTTCTTCAGAAATGCGCTTCCAGTTAGGACGAGCATTAGGTGAGTACATCGGTCGCTTCTCTATTTTAGCAGGTATTGTCTCACAAAATTCACGTGAAGGCACACTCCAATCAGATATTATCGGTTCCCAGACTAAGTTCCTCCCTTCATAGCCTTTGCCTCGTCCATCTCAATAGGTACTGTAGAAACTTCTCCTTTTCTCTTCAGTCCCAAGCGGTGTCTTGACCAGTTTAGAAGCGAAGTGTGCAGTATAGCCTCCTTGGACTGCATCAGTGGGGTCCCAACTTTTGTTGTAGTTTTTGTGGTATCTCCCTCGAGTACCTTGCACTTCTCCCACAAGCTCCACAGTATAGAAGGTCTACCCGTCAGGAACATCCCCTTCAATTGCCGGTATGGTTTGTTCATTGTAGATAGAGTTATTCCCTTTTCCAAATACTACCACCTCTTTGCTGTCCCACTCGAACTTCACCGTTTGGTGCAATGTAGAAGGCACTGTCCCAGCCATGTGAATCCAAGGTCTTCCCAACAGAAAGTTGTAAGAAGTGGAGATGTCTCCGATGGTGCTCCTTTGTGATCAATCAAACACCTTTACTTTCATGTCGCTTTCTCTTATCTTGCTTTGATCAATCCTCATTCTTTTCAGAGTGATGAATGGACATATGTTCAAGCCAGACCCTCCGTCGATCAAAACTCTCCCAATGAACCAGTCTTTGCATTTGATGGTGACATACAAGGCTTTGTTGTGACTCAACCCCTCTGGCGGCAGTTCATCTTCATGGAAAGAGATTCGGTTGGATTCCATGACTTGCCCGACCATGCTAGCCAGATTCTCAACTGTAGTATCCACCAGGACATGTTCTTCATCTAATACTTTCATCAAGGCATTTCGGTGGCTCTCCGACTTGAGGAGTAAAGCCAGGACAGAGATTTGCGCAGGAGTCTTGCCCAAATGTTCAACCACAGAGTATTCTTTTGCTTAAACTTTCTTCCACAGTTCCTCAGACTCCTCCTCGCTGGTGCCTCGTCTACCTTGAACAAGATGCTCGAGAGTATAGATCCACCCCTCCTAGTCATCCCTTGTGCAGCAATGGTCTCGACTGTTGATTTAACCCTCTTCTCTGCTTCATAATCCCATGGCACTGCTTTTATTATCATAGGGAGGGACTACGTCAACGTAGAATTTTGGAGCCATCTCTACTTCAATAGGCTCTGGTGCTTTAGCCACTTGGGCAACAGAAGCAGATGTTAGTGTAGCCTCCTTTGCTTTGACAATGGTTCCTTCCAAGTTGCATTCTTCGTCCAACTCGATCAAGTTCACCCTATTATCTCCGTGGTTAGGTAAAGGGTTATTGTGTACATTTGGGGTTTAAGTGGATCACTTTTTGATCGATCAGATCTTGTATTTTATCTCTCAAGGCGTAACACTTTTCGGTATCATGACCAGGCCCTCCCGAGTGATGGGCACAGGTTTTGGTTTGGTCGAAGTAGGGTGACATCCTATTAGGCATTTTGAATGGGACGGGTTGCATGTGGCCAGCCGCTTTAAGTCTTTCAAATAACTGAGTATGGGATTCAGCTAGTGGGGTATAATTTCTTTTGGGTCTTGGGTTGTTGTTTGCGTGAGGTCTTGGTAGATAGGTGTTGGTATTTCTATAGTTAGGACTTTGTGGGTATGGTGGTCTTTGTAGTGGTGGGTTTTGGAACATGGGCTGAGTGTTGTAAACTGAATAGGTGGATGTGGGTGGAATATATGGGTATGATGGAGGTGGTGTCTGGTAGTAATGGTTGTGGGTGGAAGAATTGTCAAGTGATGCAGCAACGAAGGAAATATCGTCCTTCTTTTTCTTTGATGCCCCTGTGCTACCAGTTTGTAGCGCTTTGTTAGTGGCTTGTAGTGCGGCCAAGCTAACAATCCTACCAGTTTTCAACCCATCTTCAACCATGTCTCCAATCTTGATCAAATCTCCAAACTTCTTTTCTTGCATATTTAGCATCTTGTCAAAGTAGATATCTTCTTGTATACGGATGAAAGTTGCCACTATCTCTGTGTCTTCCATAGGAGGCTGGACTTTGGCGGCTTCAGTTCTCCATCTAGTTGAAAATTCCCTAAAGGTCTCAGTGGGCTTCTTCTTCAGCTTCTCCAAATAGAATCGATCAGGCATAGCATCAATGTTATACCCAAAACTATCGACAAAATCTCTAGTCATTGATTCCCAGCTTGTCCACTTCTTTGTTTGCTGTTTTGAGTACCACACTAGCATATCTCCGGTCAAACTACGGTTGAACAACTGCATGCGAATCTTTTCATCATGTCCAACTCCAACCAACTTGTCACAGTAAGACCTTAAGTGTGCCATCGGATCGCCAATACCATCGAACATGTTGAACTTGGGTGTCTTGTAACCATCGGGCAGCTTCAAGTTAGGGTACGTGCAGAGGTCTTCAAAAGCCAGTACTCTGGTTTCCTTGGTGCCTTGGAATTTCTTGAATTTCTCCGCCATCCACTTGACTTGCTCCTTGGTGCCGTCCTAGTCTTCCCTTGTCCATGCATACATGTCGTGATCTTTGGTGGGTGATGTAATAATTTTGGTTTCGACGGTTAAAGTAGGTAGGTTGTTTTGCGGTGCTTTTGGTGATGCAACGTAAGTGGGGTATGGAATATCTTTTTTCGGGGAACAGTGGATTTTTGCCGTGAGGGCGGGCAATTTTGTTTGGTTAAGTGGTTCCATCGGCAAGGCAAGAGGAATCTTATTCTCCAATTTAAACAGTCTTTGCTCCAGCTTAGCATAATCATCATAGGCAACCACACCTTGCTTTTCGGGGGTTCCATTTCAAGCTTTGTCAAGCTCAGCCATGATATTGCGTCTTGTCCTTGTCCTTGTAGGTAAAGGAGGAGGTGTTGGAATTGATCCTCTGGATCTCAACCGGTACTGCGGCGCGGCCAGAATGCACAAACCAAACGTTAGAGACTTGGGACTAAAATAAAAAAACAAACCAGAGAAAATAATGTGAGTAAGTGTTAGCATTAATAAATTCGCGTCCTATTATGTAGGGGACCTCTTTTATGCCAGAGGTACACCTATCGAAGATTCAAAGTAATGTTTGCGTCGAATACATCGTTTTGTTTTCTTAAGCATAATCAACACAAGTCTTAAAACCCAAAAACAAAATTTTATTTTGATTTGCTTGGCTTTATTACAATCACTTAGTTTTGCAACAACGACTTGACTAAATGGAAAAGACGAAAGAAAAACGACTCGACTAAAGACGACTAGACTATGTGCCAAACAAAAAGGTTCTTGAATCAAGCATCATCTCCAGCAACTTCTTACTCTTTATTTTCTTCGGTCTCTTCCTTAGGTTTGTTAACCGGGTTTGCTGGTGGAGGGGTAACGAACATCTCCATCAGGTTTTTCCCAGCTTGCATATCACCCAAAGCCTTTGTGAAGAACTCAAAGATTTCTATCCCTATTGCTTCCTTTTCTGCCAACGACACTGATTTGAAATAATCTCCCCATCCTTTGAGCGGGTCTTGCAGATTCCCAGCGGCTTGTCTTGCTGCCATGGTTTTGCCTGTCCAATACTTAAGCTCATCCCCTATGATCCTTTCCTTGTATTGCCTTCTCATCTCCCTCTCTTGTGTCACCCTTAACTCTTTCTTATTTTGGTCGAACTTGTGCCGTAGTTTCTTGTACTTCTCAGCGACACTTGGAGCTTCGGTTACAACTATGTCTTCGGATGACGATTGTAGATGGTATGACTCATGCAGAAATGATGGAGACTATGGTTCCTATTGTGATGATGATGGGTATTGCTATGACGATTCGGGGAACCACCGCTCATATGATGATGAAGCGGGTCACTATGTTGATTATGAAGATGAAGAAGACTATGAGGCTTACGAAAATGAATGTGAAGATTCTCATGCTTCTAATCAAGAATTTGAAGAAAGTGACACTTCAAGGTATGGTAATCCTACTTACTCTTCTTGTGATGAATTTGAACATGATGATAGTGACATAGAGAGAATGGATTGTGAAGTTGAATATACGAATTGTGCATATGCATCTTCTCTTGGTGTTGCTTGTGGTGTGCAAGGGAGTAGTAGAGGTCCTTCCATTAGTATGGGAGGAGGTGGAGGTTGTTCCATGGGAAGAGAGAAGCTTGCCTATCCTACTTGTGCTAAACGGCTTGATGCTTCTAACCCCCATGTGAAGGATGGAAGTGGGAATGGTGAGAAAAGTGTAAATGGGAACGAGTTATATAAAGCTTACCTTCAGGACTTTATGACCAAGGTGGATGAAATAGACACTCGGATACAACACTTAGAGGATAAACACTTAGGGGATAAATGGGATGGTGTGAGTAGTTCTATGGGTTGTGGAACCAAGGAGGGTAGAGGAGATTTCTACCAAGCTCCTACTTCAAGGAGTTCCTATGGTTCCTATAGTAGTACTCCTTCCTCGACTTTCAACAACACTTCTAATGTTGGAAGAGTGACGGGAAGTGGAGGATATTCTAGTGGTTGCCACTAGTGGAGGGATAAGGAGAACCCGAGTTGATGGTGATGCTAGTCTTGGACATTCAAGCTCTTCCTGATGTGCCAATACGAAACTTGGGTAGAAGTAGGTTTGTTATTGGGGTAAATCGGTTTGATGGAAACTTGCTCCAAATTGGTGAATCCGATGCCAATTGCATTAACCCTTCTTTAGTTGATAGACTAAAGATACCATACTATGCTTTAAAGTAACCCTATGCGTACAAAGGAGTTTGGGTTTACAAGGAGGCACGGGTACTCATATCTCATAAGGGTTACAATGAGTATGTTTGGTGTGATGTGTATCCCGTACTAAATGTGGGTGTTTGGCTAGGTTAGCCATGGATGCACAGTAAGGAGATTCAATATAATGCTAAGCGGGATATATATCTAGTGGCCACGGGTCAAGGGGTTTATGAGTTTGCACCTTACGGAAAGGGGGCAAGATGACCTCTCAATTACATGCTTGGGTTGTGCAAAAGAGGAGGAAGCGAGAACTTCAATCCATGGTTGAAATTGAGCAAACAAGAGGTCCTACAATCACAAGCAATGGTAGGACTAGTGCAAGAAAAGAGTTGACAAATGTCAACAAGGTGAACCCCAAACCACAAGCTTCCAAGCCAAGTGGTTCACCAACAAAGAAGAAGGAGAGCTCAAGTGATGAGTCTCAAAGTCCTAGATTCCAGGTTGATGTTAAGAGTCCACCTACTCCGGCTATGGGTATTCTTGGGCCTCGTCCCAACTCACCCGAATTTGAGAGACAAAAGATTGAGAGGAGTAAGGGAGTGACCGATGACATTCCTCGAGTAGAAAAAGGAGAGGATGTGTTGAGTGATGTGAGTGGGATGTCACCACCCGAATCTACACCCAACCTTGAAAAGAAAATGAGGGAAAAGAAAGAGGGAAAAAGAATCATTGAGAGTGAGGACACCCCTTATCTAACCTTAACCCTTTATCTTTCTCTTCTACTTGTGTTAGCTCTTGTGTAGGTACTCTTGGAGGCAAACAAATGGAGCCTCAATCATGTTCCAAGATGGAAGGACAAGGTGAAGAAGATCTTCAATGTGAGCTTCAAGGTGAAGGAACAATTCATGAGCTTCATTGAGTGAGCAAGATGGCCACTCAAAGGTAAGTGAAAGTTCTTCCCTTGAACATGTTGCTTCCTTGTCATGTGATGGTGTTTGTGAAAACTCGATAATAATTGATGAATTGTGTGATTACAATATGTTTGCAACTAGTGTAGAGTCGGTTGGTCAACTTGTGTGTGATTGTGAACCACTAGTTGAGAAGGATGATAAGCCACATCATGATGTGAGCTTGGTTTTCATTGAACCTCTCATTAGTGAAGAATGTGTAGTTGACCTTGCTTGTGAACCTTGTTATGACACCCCACCTATATTTGATAAAGGGAAAGATGAGTTGAATGAATATCTTATTCTTTCCCTTGATGAATTGCTTGATAATGGTGGACCTATGTGTCGTAGTGAGGATGGTTGTGACCTTGAGGAGTCTATAGAGTATGAGATGGATCGATTTGTTTTCAATGACTCCTTAGGTGAGAGTGAAGAACCTAGTCTTGATACCATGCTTTTGGTTGACCATGTATTGGAGGTGCATGCTTTTACATTTCCATAGTTTGAAGATAATCTCATTTGTGGTAGCGAATTGTATCGGACTAGGGTTGATAGTAAAATAGAACCTCCATGGTTTGTAAAGTTAGGCTCCATGGATGATCCATTGTTTGGAACTCCACGTGGGATGAGTGGTCTTGATATTAGTTGTGTTGAACCATCTTCTAGTAGTCCTAACATTCATTGTGTAGACTATAATGATTAAGGACCGATTTTGGAGACCTTCCTTTAGAGTTTGTCAAGTGAGGGAGATTGTCTTGGAGGTGGATTTGGAGGTGAGGAAGTCACTCTTGGTGAGGGAGTGCTTTCAAGAAGGGGAGTGGAGTATTTGATTTTAGTTTCCAATTGAACTATTTTGTTTACTCCACCCCACACGTTGATCACACCTTGGGTGTTGAGCATGCCAAAGCCGATGTGTCACATTATGATAATATCGATTTGAAGGCTTGGTGTGTTGGTCATAAGCTTAGGGGTCATAGGGAATTTGATTGCTATATCGTGCATGTTCCATGTCCTATTAATCTCTTTGCTTGTTCTTGTGTTGGATGCACTTTCCGTTGGAGTCAACTACTTGGTGTTTCCTTTGGAGACATAAGCTCTTTACTTGTTATTGATGCTTGGCTCTATCATAAGAGTGTGTTTTCCCACACTTTTGGCACTAACCTACTCTTGTAGTAGAAGATGTTTTGCTTGTGTTGCCTTTGGATGTAGGCTATGATGGTTTGATTTCGAGGACGAAATCCTTTCAAGAAGGGGGAGGATGATGCGGGGCAAATTGGAGCCAAAGCGCCAACCATCAAGAGCTAAGCTCGAGAGCACAAGGAAGACAAGTCACGGGCTCCGGAAGCGACTTGAAGATCATACATTGGAGCGCCAAGGAAGGAGGACCACTTAGGAAACAAAAGAGAGGCTCGGGAGACACATTTTGAGGTGTTTCAAGAAGCTACAGGAAGAGGCTGAGCGCCTACTTTGATGGGCGGACCGCCCACTTTTGAAACCTCTCTCTGGACCTGCACTGGGCGGACTGCCCCTGTGCCAAGGGCGGACTGCCTACTCCATGGTGGTGGGCCGCCTACTCCTGAGGTGGGGCGACTACTCTGGGCGCCTACTTTTCAGGCAGGACGCCTAGTTTTCTGAGGTCCATCCGAGTTTCCTACTACTTTGTGGTGTAATTCCAACTATAGCGCTAAGTGACTTGTATTGTTTTGACTAGACCTAGGGGCTTTAAGACATTTCATTTAGAAGTGTGGTGAACCTGTAAATACCACACTTAGTCATTTTATTTCATTTGCTAGATTTTGAGATTGAATAAAAGAATTTAGAAGAGACTAGGTCCTTCTTGTTGAAGCTTGGCTTCATGTATCTCTTACTTGGAATCCATGGTCGATCACCTCTAGTGTGACCCCGTTAGTGGTTCAAGTCTCTTTCTCCCTTTGAATCAATCTACTTTGGTTAGTTTGATTCGTTCTTTCTTCTATTTCTGTTCTTTCCCGTCCCCTATTTCTTTGGTATCGTGTTTACTTTATTGCTTCCTCTACCTTATTTTGCTTCCGTGATTTTGACCCGTATCAGGTAGAGCTGGTAGAGCTTTGCTTTTGGAGTAGGAAGGTTTTGTTTTTCTGTACTTAGGTATAGAAGGTCTATATCTTGGGACGGCCTCCTTATCTTTAGCCTTCCGTCTCTTATGAGGCTTTTTCCCACAAGGAGGGATACCAAATTGTTCACAGAAACTTCCTAAATCTCTGCGAGTTTGAGCTCTATCTTTGGCTAATTGTCTCAATATCTTATCTTGTCGGCAAATTTTGAGAGCAACTTGTTGAATGAGACTGGTAAGCTGACCATAGGTGATCTGTTCATAAGGAATAATATCACCAGTATAGAGACTTTGCAGTTCCTCTTTGACTAAATCTCTAAGGGACTTAGGCAGGCCATCTAGGAATTTTTCTTTCCAATATGGGAGGTTTCCATCTGGTTTTTCATATATCCTGGTGAGAAGGAGTCTTTATGATGTGGGGCAAATCGAGCAACCATCTAAAAACACCATCCAAGGCCAAGGAAGAGCTTATGCATTGGAACGCCATGGAACGAGGAGCCTTAGAGACACATTTCGAGGCATTTCAAGTGCTCAGGAAAGCAGGCAGACCGCCCACTGGACTAGGCGGACCGCCCACTTTGTGTCTAGCCTCAGGACTTTGGGGCGCCTACTGCAGAGGCGGAGGGCCTACTTGGGGCGCCTACTGCATGGTAGGCGGGGCGCCTAGTTGCTGAACAAGTTGTAGGAATGCTAGTTTTTATCCTATGTAATTTCTATTATGCCCCTACGTGGCTTATGACTTTAGAACTTACTTAAGGGTACTTTAGGCTTTTCATTGATGTCTAAGAAAGGCCTATAAATACTCCATAGCTTAGCATTTTTAAGTAGTTAGCTATTATGATGAATGATTGAATGAACAATGTTCAAGAGTGGATTCTCTTTGAATGAAAACCCTTTGAGACGGTTTGAGTTTACTAGTGGATTCTAGTTGACCCCCAAACCCCCCCCCCGATCATTCTACTTGCAAGTTCGTTGTTAACTCGAGGGTAGTTGCATAACGTTGGCTCTTCTTGACACCGATAAGAGGGTATCACGGAACAAGTTCTCCGTGGTTACCTTGTAGGGAGTTCGAGACGCGTCTCGTTCCCTTTATTTTTACCTTTATCGTCTTTCGGTTTTGATCCTTATCAACTTGGTATCAGAGCAAGGCTCGGGTTTTGTTTCAACAAACCCCCGACCCTTGATTCTTTGTGCCTTAGGTCGATTCCTATCTTAGTTTTCTTGTTCTTGTTATTGAAGGAAGACAATCACAAAAAAAAAAAAAAAAATTGAAAAATTGAAAAATACCAAAAATTTGTTCTATCTTGTGTTTTGGATTGATTCTTGTTGTGATTGATATTGGGGTTTGTTCCTTATTGGAAACCCGTTATTTTGGTACCCAACACACATGATTTGGAGTTGTATCCCCTGAATTGAAAATTTGAAACCCTTGAAAATTTGAAAAGCTTGAAACCCTAGCTATGAACATGATGAACATGGTAGATTGATGGATTTTGATTGGGGTTTGATAAAAGTGATTGGGGTTTGATCTATGTAGTTGAAACAACGTTTGGGTACCTTCGGATTGCTAAAACAACGTGTGATTTGTTGGATTTTTGGGTGCCAAAGGCAAGAAAAACGAGTTTGAACCGTGCTGGAACTTGCAGTAGGCGGGGCGCCTAGTAGAAGAGGCGGACCGCCTGATTTTTGTTAGCTCTCTGGATTTTGAGTAGGCTGACCGCCTACTTTAAGTAGGCTGACCGCCTACTCTCCACTGCAGAGAACCAGGCGGACCACCTACTAAAAACAGGTGGGGCGCCTACTTTCTGAAAGTTGGGAATTGGGTAGATTCTTCTAGGATTTCTTGTTTGGTTGATTGCATTGCTTCCGGTTAGTGCTATTAGAGTATAATCCTACTCGATTAGTGCTAATTACTTTGAGCTATTAGGATCATCGTGCCTAGAAAGGAGAGTAGATTTCAAAGAAGATCCGTAGTATCTTTTGATTCAAGTCCTCACTTAAAGTGCTTATCGTTCCAATCGAGTCCCATTAATTCCACTCACCCCGGAGTGCATTGGGCTTGAGAGGTTGAGTGATTGAGTTGTTGTTCGTTGATCAACTACTTGAAGCTTTTAGACTCAAACTTATGTGAAATATCCACCACCACTAAACGAGTGAACCGAGTGAAACACTTGTGAGGGAGTGGGTGAGGTATTTTACTAACGTTTGTTGCTTTTGTAGGTACAATGGCAAATGGTGGAGATGATCCCATGAAGAACTTCATGGCTACCATTATGGCCAAGTTGGAGGACATATCTTTGAGACTTGAGACTGTTGAGAGGAATCAAGTTGAGACCGGTGAGAGGAGGACCCCGAGTGTCCAAATTGAATCCGGAGAGGGCACAAGTCATAGCACTCCTATAACCCCCGGACACTTTGTGGAGCTAACCAAGAAGTATGAACAAAGCAAAGTTGAAGCTCTACAATAGCGTGGGTTGGGCAATCCCCAACAAGAGGGCAATCCCCTCAACTTGGGAAATCCCCAAGGAAATGCTCCACTTCGAAGACCCGTTAGGTTTGTCCCACCTCTTGAGCAAGTTGTTGAGGCTCAAGAAGAGGAGGAAGCCGAGTATGGTGATGAGGCCTATGGGTATGATGCTCCTTATCAACCTAGGAGGCCAATGAATTGGGGTCGAAATGTGGATAGGGGTAGAGGCCGAGGTCGAGGGCCACCCATGGGATATGGAGGAAGGAATGCTAGGAGGGACTATGTTGCTTATGATGATCATTATGGAGGCCAACCGGAGCCTAACCATGGGTTACGTGACAACAACAACCTCAATAGTGTTAAGCTCAACCTTCCATCCTTTAAAAGAACTTGTGATCCGGAGGCATACATGGAATGGGTACTACTCATGGAGAGGGTGTTTGATACCAATGAGATGACCGAGGAGAGAAAGGGCACCTATGCTATTTCTACCTTTGAGGCCTATGCTTCTACTTGGTGGGAGTCCATGAAGAGGTCAAGAAGAAGGATGAATATGCAAGTAAATGTGACTTGGGATGAATTGAAAGTTCTTATGAATACCAAGTACATAACTCCAAGGTATCGGCAAGAGCAACTCAAGAAGCTCTATGATCTAAAACAAGGTGTCAAATCGGTGCATGAGTACTATGATAAATTTGAGAAGATCCGGATGGCATTGGATATGGATACCGAATGTGTGGAACAAGCAATGATCCGCTTCAAGAATGGTTTGAGCTATGGTATAGCTTCTCAATTGAGATTGCATACTTATCTTTCACTTCAAGATCTACTTGAAGCCGCCATTGAAGCCGAGAGTTGGCTTAAAGGAGAGAGGTCCAAAAACAACACTCATACTACTACAAGCAAGCCAAAAGAGTGGAAGACTCCAAATGCAAGCTTTCCAAGTGCCAATACTAGCAAAGAAGTGAAAAAGCCTTACGAGAAAACTACTCCACCCTTGGAAGGTACTTCTAAAACTCGCTTGAGTAATCCTACTTCTACTTCTACTCAATGCTATAAGTGCAAGGGCTATGGTCATATTGCTAGGGATTGCTCTACAAAAAGAACCATGGTTGTGGTTGGTGATTTGGTGTATAAGCAAGATAGTGAGTCCGAAAATGAGGGAGTAGAGGAGGGTGAGGGAGTCGATTGTGAGGAGGCCGTAGAAGAGGATGATGGTCTTCAATTGTTCTTGGTGGTTAGGAGAAGCTTGAGTACCATTTTTATGGAAGAGGAGGTGGAAAATGATCAAAGGGAAAACCTCTTTCATGCTAGGTGCCGAGTAATGGGCCAAGTATGTTCAATGATTATTGATTCGGGGAGTTGTACCAACATAGTGAGCCAAACCTTGATTTTCCAATTGAAGTTACCCACTCTAAAGCATCCAAAACCATATCGTTTACAATGGCTTAGCGAGTGTGGTGAACTAAGGGTGGTGAAGCAAGCGATGATTGAGTTTAGCATTGGGAGCTACAAGGATAAGATCATGTTTGATGTGGTCCCGATGCAAGCATGCCATTTATTGTTTGGGAGACCATGGCAACATGATAGGTGTGTAGTGCATGATGGCCGGACCAACTCCTACACGGTCAAGCAAGATGGGAGGAAGTATGTGCTTAGACCTTTGACTCCAAGGCAAGTAAGGGAAGACTACAAGCGAATGAAGGAGTTCAGGGAAGCGGCTAAAGCAAAGTCACCCATTGTACTTGAGCCCGAGGCAAACAATCTTATTGTTTTGCCATTACATGATGAAAATGAGAGTCACTCCACTTCAAATGAGAGAGAAAAGATAGAGAGAAGTGAGGGAGTGACCGGTGACAATCCAAGAGAGGAAAAAAGAGAGAATTTGAGGAGTGATGTGAGTAGATTGTCACCACAAACTACACTTGACCATGAGGTAAAATTGAGAGAGAAGAGAGGTGAGGAAAGGAAAATTGAGAGTGAGAGCACCCATTGTTCTAACACTTCTTCATCTTCTATTTTTTCTTGTGAAAGCTCTTGTGTAGGTACATTTGAAGACAAGCCATTAGAGCCTCAAAGTGAGCTTCATGATGGAGGAGTTGCATATGACACTTCAAGCCTTGTGAGTGACCAAGGAAGTACTACAAATGTAAGTGTTGCTTCACCTTTTCATGAACCTACTAGCTACTTGTCTTGTGATGACTCAACACTAGTTAGAGCTTGTGATGCATCTAGTGAATATGCCACTAGTGAAGAGTCTAGTTGTCAACGTGAGTTTGCTTGTGAAACACTAGTTAGGAGGAGCACTATGCCACATCATGATGTGAGCTCATTGTTCATTGAACCCCTCCCTAGTGTAGATTTGATGGTTGACCATGATTGTGACCTTTGCTATGACACACCACCAACCTTTGACAAATTGGGAGATGAGATAGTTAATCATTCCCTTATTGATATGCTTCTATTTGGTGGACCAATATGTTGTGGTGAGGATGGTCTTGACCTTGAGGAGTCCAAATTGCATGAATTGGACAAGGTTGTCTATGATGACTCCTCAAGTGAACCTAGTCTTGACAACTTGTCTATGCTTAATCATGATATTGAGATGCATGTTTTCACCAATCCCTTGTTTGAAGGCATTCTCATTAGTGGAAATGACTTGTATCGGACTAGGGTGGTTGGACAAATGGAACCCCCATGGTGTGAAGGGTTTGACCCCTTAGGCACTCCCTTGTTTGCGAATTTGGGTGAGGTAGATGGCTCTTTGAGTGACCCTACTATTGCTTGTTGGGGTTATGATGAAGAAGAGTCCATCATCAATACTTTCCTTGAGAACTTGTCTATTGAGGAGGGTTGCTTAGGTGATGAAATTGGAGGGGAAGAGGAATCTCTTGGTGTGAGTATGTACGCTCTAAAGAAGGGGAGCGGAGTGCTTGATCCTACTTGTAGGTTGGGATATTTGATTCACTCCACTCCACATGTTGATCACACCTCGAGGATAGATTGGTGTGTTGATCTTGAGCTTAATGTTCAAGGGGATTTTGGTAGCTTAATCTTGCATTTCCCATCTTCCCATGACCTATTTGCTCATTATCTTGTTGAGTGCATGTTGATCTTTAACCAAGTGCTTATGGTTCTCTATGGAGACTTGACATTCATGATTGTTATTGATGCTTGGTTATACCACAAGAGTGTGTTTTCCACACTTCTTGCACTAACCTACTTTCAAAGTAGGACGTTTGCTTGTCGTTGCTTGTAGGTTCTAAGCTCCATGCTAAGGCAAGGAAGCTCTTGGAAGAAGCCTATGATAAAGTGACGATCAAGAGGAACAAAGGAGGAGATTCTTGGCCACCCCGAGGAGTTGTTAGAGCCATGAGAGACCAAGCCTTGATTTCGAGGACGAAATCTTCTCAAGGAGTGGAGGATGATGCGGGGCAAATCGAGCAACCATCTAAAAACACCATCCAAGGCCAAGGAAGAGCTTATGCATTGGAACGCCATGGAACGAGGAGCCTTAGAGACACATTTCGAGGCATTTCAAGTGCTCAGGGAAGCAGGCGGACCGCCCACTGGACTAGGCGGACCGCCCACTTTGTGTCTAGCCTCAGGACTTTGGGGCGCCTACTGCAGAGGCGGAGGGCCTACTTGGGGCGCCTACTGCATGGTAGGCGGGGCGCCTACTACACTAGGCGGGGCGCCTAGTTGCTGAACAAGTTGCGGGAATGCTAGTTTTTATCCTATGTAATTTCTATTATACCTCTACGTGGCTTATGACTTTAGAACTTACTTAAGGGTACTTTAGGCTTTTCATTGATGTCTAAGAAAGGCCTATAAATACTCCATAGCTTAGCATTTTTAAGTAGTTAGCTATTATGATGAATGATTGAATGAACAACGTTCAAGAGTGGATTCTCTTTGAATGAAAACCCTTTGAGACGGTTTGAGTTTACTAGTGGATTCTAGTTGACCCCCAAACCCCCCTGATCATTCTACTTGCGAGTTCGTTGTTAACTCGAGGGTAGTTGCATAACGTTGGCTCTTCTTGACACCGATACGAGGGTATCACGGAACAAGTTCTCCGTGGTTACCTTGTAGGGAGTTCGAGACGCGTCTCGTTCCCTTTATCTTTACCTTTATCGTCTTTTGGTTTTGATCCTTATCACTTTATGCCGCTTAAAATCAGAGAGGGTCTTACACTTAAGATTGTTAAGTATTTCAGAAGATCTTTCTCTGAAAATACCTGGACTACCAATGAAAGTTTTGATAATGGTGTAAATTAGGGTGTTGGTCGAATCAGGAATAGTTTGGCCATCTTTTAGGATTGGTTCTCCTGTTGGGTCAATTCTAACGCTGGAGAAGATCTTTTGATGATCTTCCTCGCAAAGATGGGTATCCCACCAGCCCTTAAGTTGACCTGTAAAACCTGCTACTAATATATGGGTAGTAAGCTGGTCACTACAGTTATGAGAAGTTCTATATGCAGTGGCTACCATAGTCATCTGCTGCAATTTGGACAAAATATTGTATTCAGAACAACCATCTATGTTCCATTCATAGATGTTGTTGGCATTATAGTTATTCTGCATGACACTAGGTTTTTCTTCTAAAATCATGTCAGGATGGGTAGCTCTAGGATAATAGAGTTTTTGGGGTTGTCGCCAGTTGGAGGATCCTGTTCTAAGAGGAGCAACTTCTAGAGAAGGATCATGATGAAATTGATCAGACTGTGTTTGGGATTCTTGATCTGTATCTATCTCTCGAAGAACACCTATAGAAGCATCCTTAGTTACAGACTCTTTAGTAGGAATCTTGGTATCAGAGCCATGGGGGGAAGTAGGGATTATTATTCTTGTTTTTAACTTACTTTTATAAGGTATTATTAGATCTTGTATTAAGATCTATAAAACATGAACTCTTACATACACTTTTATTAAATGCACTTATGTATTAAGAATATTCTTAACTAATGGCACTGTGATCCTTCCGGATCTACACTGTAAGTAGTGTTCCTGAGTAAAATGGCTAGGTTGCCAAGGAAAATTACTCAGTAGGCTTACAGATGGTTATTTATAACCTTTGGGTCATTAGTCAAGATACTCTTTTAAACATAAGCTAATTTAATTTTTGTGTATTAAAGAAAACATGTACTTATATTTTTAATTTCTAAAATTTGATTTTTCCTCATACTATTGAGTTAAGAACTTGAATATTATCCTTATGGAACCCATTGGTCTCTAGATCCAAGAATAGGAAGCTTTTAAGTTATTACTGTTTATCGACTAATTTTTCTGTGCAGATCTTACTATTGCATTCTTCCATCCTTTCTCTTCCTCCACTAAAAATTCTTTTTCTTCCTCTTCTAGATCTACATCCTCCTCTTCCTCTTCAAATTCTAAACTCAAGGAAGATGTTAGTTTTACTGATTTACAGCAATCAATTGATGACTGAAAAACTCCTAAACATCCCAGTCTACAATTTATAAGTCTAGATGGAATTTGACAAGTGACTACCACATTTCAACCATCGAGCAAACTATTCCTCTTGAGTCAGATCATGAGGACATCAAGCTTTTAAACCCAAAATCTATAGAAAAATATAGAAAAAAGTACAACTATCTCCATTTTGGTTTAGTACAAATTGCAGCTAAACCTCTTTCTAGAGAAGGACTAGATACATCTCTCCTCCTCTGCCTTAGAGATTCTAGATTTCTAGACTTCAATGATTCCCTTCTAGTGTGTATATATATATATATATACACACACTAAATACATTATTATATTATAACTATTAAAATAAATTATTGAAATATTCATTATGTACATTTAAAATATAAACTTAAACAAATATGTAATCGAAAAAGATATGTAAAAAAAATGAATTTGATAGTTACGAAAATATTATGTATTCTTACATATGCTATCTACTGGAAAGAAAATGTCATATTAACTAGTAGTAGAAAAGAAAGAATTAAGACCTTTTTAAAAAAATATATATTAATAGACTACTATAATAACTCATATCTTTAGGTTCTAAAACAACGTTAACAAATATGGGATCAACATTAACTACTCCCTCAAATTAAGGGATAAAAATATAATGTTTATTAATTTATAAAATTGGTGAATTAATTTATAAGTTACCTAATGGCTAGTGAAAGAAAGGGAGTGCAAAATGGGATTAGAAAAAGTAAATAAATACTGCTCATGTGCTTATGGGGTAATTTTCCCATTTTATTATGTCAAAAAAAAGTTTGGGCTTTCGCTATAATACGGGTCATGCAAAATATGACCTCTAACATTTCATATTGAGAATTTAGTCCAATAGATACTTAGTAATTTATATAACTTTTTCTCCGATACACAATTTATATCAATAAAACTTTTGTAATGATCCATTGAAGTAATTGTACCATAACTAAGGGAACAACTTAAAGAAATATATGTAAAAATGTCGGGTCGTTACAACAAAACTAAGAAAAAAAGTAATATAACAAGAAATGGCTTGCAACAATGAAGCAAGAAGAGAACAATAGTTCCAGTTGAGGAACAGCGGTTAGGAATTTGAAAACTGATGTTGTGTTTCTGAAAAATAAGGTAGTTGTAGTCAAGAACAATTTGGATGTGTTGATTGAATTTTTTATAGCTTTCAGAGATAAAAACAAAACAGATATGGATCATCTTTTTGATAAACTCATGGACATTGAATTGCAGAATTTCACAGACTCAACCTCTGATTGTAGCTCTCGTGTCCCTAGTAATCGTTAATATTTTCGTTGGCTTTTAGTGTATGTTTTTATGTATTTGTAGTATTATGTTTTTATACTTCCAACTGTGTGAAGCAAGTGTAATTTATCTTTATCCGTTGCATTTTCATTTTTATTTTTTTGTACTTGAGGATGCTTCTTTTATAGTTTAGAAGTATCATTTTTCTGTAATTTTTATCCCATTTTAATGAAAATGAATGTAAGTTTATTTTTTGTTGGATGAAAAATGTTGATATTTTTATCGAGATATTAGCAAAACAAATTAATAAAGAAACTAATGTTTTGCTAGATGTAGTCCCGGGCATTTATCCTGGGATTGTAAGCTTAAGTCACATGGATCCCCAGTTTTTGTACTTGAAACTATGATAAACACAGACGGAGACACAACATTTAATCCCGGGACATCATGCGAAAAAAAGGCGGAGTCCCAGTATTTAATACTGAAAGTATAAGCTTAAGACATGTGGAGTTCAAAATCGGTGTTGCCAATAATCAGCTAATACTGCAGTCGAAAAAATCTACAATTTACTAGCACATTGAAAACCTAATTAATAGACAAACTCAGCTTTTTTTACTAGAATTATTTTGATATCAATGCATTATTTTGCTTATTGTAATTTGTTTACTTGGACACCTACCTAATGTTACATTGGGTCTCTTTAGAAATACTGGATCTCTAAGCTTAACCAATAAGGAGTTACAGTTTTCTATCTGGGATATTACCCTTAATCGTGTAGCTAATGCATTCAAATTTTATTAGCTAATACTGCAGTCGAGAAACTGGAAGAACATAGAAAATACAGCTCTTTTGACTATATTTATTATGATATTAATTTATGTTTGACTATACAGATTCTCTTTGACTGTAACAGTTGGACCAAATTAGTAACTGCTAGCCTATAAATAAGGCTTTGCAGTTGATGGAAACTATAAGTTATTGAGAGTTCATCTACTCATATCAGATTTTCCTTCCAGTAAAAAAAAATTCCATAAAAGAAGATATGGCAAATGAGGAGAATCGCGTGGAGAAACTGGGTCATTTCTATAAGAAACTCACAAGTTCTTACTTACAAAGAGATGATTTTGTATGTTAAAAAATTTACAAACCAATATTTATTTTTTCATCTAATTTTTTCGTGTCTGTGATTTCTTAGTAACTGTGATAGTTTATTTATTTTATATCTTTCCAGAGAGTTGGAAGCAGAGGCTGCCTAATATAAATGGAAATGCATGTATATTTTGTGAAGATAATGACAAAGTATATGAGATGAAATTCAAGGTTGGGTGACATACAAGGTTGTGTAATGGATAGAAAGATATGTGGTTCAGAAAGGATTCAAGCAAGGTGATATGCTTCGTTTTGAACACCTTTGACATGAGATTCTCGACGGTGTTGCAGTTGTTGTTTTTGGTATTGCTGTCAGACACCAATGGGATGGTCATAGCGATGATGATGATGATGAAAATGACGATGACAGTAGTAAAGATGATGATGCAGGATCAGCACAAAAGCCAATTGTAATTGAATAAGTTTTAGTAGTATTGGTGTTCTTTTTGTTAATGTAGTTTATATTTTCTGTCTTTTATTATATATACTGTGTTTTTTTTATTTTCTATTTTTAGTTAAGGTACTGTGTTTTTAGTTAAATCTTTTTTGTTTTTAGTTCATGTACTGTGTTATGTATTAGTTTTCAATTAATCATCTTTTCTATTGCTTTTCTTATCAAGTAACTCAAAGTGTTGGTTATTTAATTAGTAAAGAAACTAGAAAACAGATAAATTGCAACAAGAATTTTCATAGCAACAAATGAAAAATATGTATTTTTATTATAATAATCATTGTTAAAGACTATAGAGGAACTATAAAAAAAAATATATGCTCTATAAATGACTAGTCCTTTTTTCACTTCAGAATTGATGCCACTGGATGAAAACAGAGAAGAATGGTCTTCTATCTATCTAGTGACGACGGATTCCTAACTGAAAAAAAGAAAAAAATTTAAGATAGTATCTTTTGTCATGTTTAAATTTTCTATTGAATTGCAGTAAAAGAAAATTAAAAAATGAAATCCAGATAGGGACATACCTATATTTTTTATTGAGAGTTATGTTTCTTTGAATACGGATGAAGTACTTGAGTGTGCATGCAGGATGTCCTATTGTGTCCACGCTTTCTACATACCCTGCATCTCTTCATCTTTTTTCTAAAAAATTCTGCAGTTGACATATATCTTTTCGTTTGCCTTCTCCCTGGCTTAACTTTAAAATTTGAAGGTTTTGTTATCTCTTCTTTAATACTATCAGGCACAACCCAATGATTCTTCATCTCCAACAGTGTTGATTTCTCCTTCATATTGTTTTAACCATATTTCTCTTTTATACCATATAGAGCAATAATCAGATTTGTGTAGGTGTACTCTGTCGATAGCAGCAAGTGCATGTTCACAAGGTATTTCATCCATTTGGAACTACAAGCATTGACATTCTTTTTTCTTCAAACAAACAATGAATTCTCTCCCTTCATCTGTTACCTTAAAGCTTTGATCAGCAGTCCGGTCAACCTGAAAAAATATAATCTATAAGACGGCTAGTCGAGTTTTCATTTACTAAATAATAATAATAATAATAATAATAATAATAATAATAATAATAATAATAACCAGCATAACACATAAATGTTGGGTCTATTTTTAGTGCAATCCTTTTGTCCCATGACTATATATTGCGAGCCCATGCAGGGATACCCTTTTGTCCCAGCACAAACAACGGGGGGGGGGGGGGGGGGATTTGGTCTGTTCATAAGCAGTTGTGCCCCATCGTTTTATACTAGGAGCCCCTGCTGGGATACCCTTTTTTCCTAGCACAGATACCTGGTGACCTGGCCTGTTCATATGCATTTGTACCCCATGGTTTTTATACTGGGAGCCTGATGTGGGGCACCTGTCTTGCATTCCAGTGTTAACTTCTTATCACTTTTGACTTTATTTTTAGGATATTATATGCCCAACAATGAGCAAATTGCGATATATTGCTAACTTGATGTGTTTGAATGTTGTAGGAATGAAATGAAGAAAATTGGAGCTTAATTGGTACAAAAATAAGGAAGTAGCAGCGCATACAGCCGTCCATGCTTTGCATGAACTAGTGTTTGGCCTGGGAAAAGCAAAAATTGAAGAAAACAATGGAGCAACAGTGCAAACAGCCATTGGCAGGGCATGCTCCAGTGCTTGCACTGAAGAGTTTTCCTAGACGAATTTGAAGAGGCTAAGGACGTTTCCCACATATTGTATTCCATATATAAGCCCTTGTAAACATATTTTTGGACCTTCTTACGTACTTTGGAGGCAAAAAACATACAAAGAGGCTAGAGCTTTGGAAATTTGACGAAGACAAGAGTTTTTCCTAAATTCTTTCTTCCTCTTTGTAATTTATTCATTCATGAATTATATTGACATGATTATCATGAACATGAGTGGCTAATTTACACATTCTAGGGTTGATTGAACCACTCCATTACTTATGTGTGACGAATATTGGTTTTAGTGAATGAAACTTATTAATTCTTACTATCTAAGTGTTTATATTTTGCTTGCTATTGATCGGAAGGGCCCCCAATTGATGGTCCCCTTTATTCTTGTGTGTCTAGGGATAGATTCATAAGTTAGGGTTAAATATTTAGCAATATTTCAACCTAAAACCAAGGTATTACTTAAGTTGTCAATAAGGTGATTTCTGACCATTAAGCTTGATTGTGAACAATACTGGTAGTCCTACATATCTTCATTAATTAATTAAAAAATTGGTTGGTGAAAGTTATAATTATTACGCGAGAGTAAATAGTTGTAAATTTGGAGCAAATATTCAATAGGAAGAACCAAGTTGAATTCGTTTAATCATTATTCTAATGCATAGGTGGGAGTTGGGTAGATCAATCCTAGGGTTTACATCTTTGAATCAATTTTAATCTCTATTTATTGTCGTTTACTTTATTGTTAATTTTTATTACTTAGTTGTTACTACACAATCAATCTTAAATTAAAAAACTCTTAGAAGTTAGTTGATAGGTAAATTAGTTAGAATAACAACAAGATTTCCAGTTTTCTTTATGGGATTCGACCTCGGGACTTTAAGTACCGAGCTATATTTGTTGCGACCGCTTAGTCCTTTTATAGGGCGTAGTTGGGCATGATCAAATTTTTGTGCCGTTGTCGGGGAATGCAGTGTTATTTAGTTGTTAAGATAGCTAGTTTTATTTTTCTATTAACTTCACTCTTGTTATCGTGATCTCACTTCTTTGGTGTTTGCAATTGAAAGTTCAGATACCGAAGAATTCAAGATGGCTCAAGATTTGTGACACAACCTGGATTTTCAGCTAGGCCGTGCGGGCACCTGATATTCTCCCCTAGACCCATTGGGTGGACTCTTTTTAATTAAATAAACTTATAGATAAAAAAAATAAGACCTAAAGAGACATGAACATAATTATACCTAAGTTGTACAGAAGAAGTTATAGCTATCTACCCAATGTACTAGGTTTAAGGCTATCCAGATAGACATCTAAGAATACAAATGAAGTATAAACATCTCCTGACAACTGAGATAAAAAAACATAAAACTGGTGGCCATCCTGAACAAAAGCTGACTCAACCTACATGAAGTCGTCTTTGTTCCTCAACAATGTGGTGAACTCAGTCATGGAGCGAACCTGCCGAAATGAAATAAATAGACAAGAAACAAATATAGCCACCTCGAAGAAGCAGATATGCTAGCCAGGGAGAAGAAAAGCAGATAAACAGAATTCATCTTACTTCAACTATAAAAAGGAAAGAGCCAGATAATAACTTGAAACACGTAAGAAACCATAAACTCATAGACAACCAAGGCCACAAAATCGACAGAAACATATCAACAATCAGAAATACATGACACATACTAACACATCGCACTACTATCACACAATACACAACAACCGGTGCAATGAAATGGAATGAATGTAGTATGATGCAATGGGGTCACATGTGCCCAATGCAAGGAGCGGAATCCTCCTTCTTCTTGGGCGGAATCCTCCTGCCCTAAGATGGCACAACAGTCCAACACTTATCTCCAGCGTGGGACACTCATCGTCTGTCGGGGAGTACATATCAAACCCACCACTGGAGTACAAACTCCTACGCTATGCAATGCCACACAATTCAAACAATTATACAATAAGTAAGCCTTGTGATCCTATAAAGATTTTAAACCTATAGGATAGTTCTATCTTCTAATTTATATTCATAATCATACCCGAGCTTCCCTTCTCAAGTCAATACTAGGCTTATAGGTCAACAATAGATCTTCCCTAAATATACTGGAGCCTCTATCCTCAATGTGACATACGCGCATCGAGGCCTAAAAGTTCAAGTTCATTTTCCATCAGGATACTTCTATTCATAACTCAATGTTGAGCCTAATATGAAACACCTATCATAAGGTTGCATATCGCAAAACGATAAACTCTTATTCAATCAATTTCCATAGTCCAATTAAACTATTGTGTTCTACTCATAATCTTAGGCTTATTTTTCCTCAATTAGTGTACATAACAAACATAAATCTCATATCCCGAACTCGGCAATTATCATCGTACATTTTAACACACATACCAAGTACACAGAACACATTACGCTTACAGCCGGAGTATCATACTCTCAAATACATAATAAACACAAAACAATAAATAACAACATAATAATAGTTATTCACGAAGCTCTGGCATAATAAGTACGCTTCCTCGGCAGCTACACACTTGAAAGATACGTGCATACGACATCCATAAAGGCCGAAGGCCATCAAAGAAAGGATGAAACCACTTCCCTTTTAATCTCGGGCCGAACGGACTATTGAACAAACTTCTTTCCTCTTTGACGCCTCCTGGAACTACTTTCCTCTAAGCCAAAGAAGATATTTTGCATAAATAAGCGCTTACAAACTGAATCTCAAGCTATTAGTCGGAGATAGAAGGAAATTACGAAAATACCCCTAGGTCAGGCTTAGCTGAATACCCAAAAATTTTATATTTCCGGACTCCTCATCCTCTCGTGAGTTAAAATATACTATTAGATTACATTTCCGAATTCATTTCACATAAATTCCCCAATTTCCAAAGTTAGGGTTCTAACCCCCTTTCTTCCCAAGCTAAATTCATAGGATTCTAACTCAAAATTCATGAATTGATGAAATTAGCTAGCTTGGAATCCGTACTTGATGATATATTATATGATTTGGTACATTAAATTTTGCTTGGAATCACTTGGAAATAATTGGAATTGGACAAGAAGAAAAATCAGCTGACATGGTCATTGTATATCCTGAAATCAGCACGTTCGCGCTACTCCGCCTGCCCACGCGCCACCCCTTCTTCATGATCGCACAACCAGGTGCACAATCGCGCTTTGAGCCATCCAAAACAAGCCCGGATGCACCCTCACACACACAATCATCCAACACTGTCCGAAAGGTGCATAATTCTGCACCAGCACCTGCTAGTGCTGCGTATCGGGTCCGAACATGACCCTGCAAAACTCAAAGTAACCTCAAATTTTGTACACAAGTCATACAACAACTGTGTGACATGCTCTCATAGAAGGATCCTAAATCGGATCTCCAGAACTCAAGATGTGGGTCCCACAGAAAAAGGTCAATTTCTTGACTTTCAGAGCTTTAGTGAAAACTATCCGAACGACCTCGAATTTCACTTCCGGAAGTTCCCTTAGGTCCCAAATGACTATACGAACCTAATGCAATCTTCAAATTTCTAATCGGATCTCATTTACTCAAATCGAGCTCGAAAAACTTTTTTAGCCTTTGCGGATAGCCGAAACGGAAACCTTCTCAGAAAACCTACCTAACGAGGTCCGAATCAACTCAAATTTTGCAGACAGGTCCTAATGGATCTTACGGAGCTTTTAAGTCTGTGCGCATGCTAATCGAAGTTCTAACTCCCGAAACGACTACCTAAGGTCATTTCAATTTGGCTCTTAGTGCTTTCGCACGACCTGTGGCTGGGAATCTGGTTTCTGCTATTCAGCTTCCAATATTGGAGGCATAAAATTTTTACATCACCCAGATGATGGTGGCTTTTCTTGCGAATGGTGGTTTATTTGAAGACAGAACTACTGATGATCCTCAAAAGCATTTGAAAAAGTTTATAAGGATTTGTGAAACTCAAAAACAAGCTCGAGTGCAAGCAGAGGTTTTGAAATTGATGTTGTTTCCATTCTCGCTAACGGAAGACGCTAGTGAATGGTTGGACTATTTTCCAGTTAATTCGATTACGTCGTGGCATGACTTGGTGATAAATTCATGAAGATGTTTTTTTCACCCAATAAGACTGCCAGGCTAGTTGATGAGATACTTATATTCAGGCAGAACCCGTTAGACACTTTGCCAGAATCTTGGGAAAGATTTAAGGTTTATTTGAGAAAGTGTCCTCATCATGGTATTCCTGACCAAATGCTGGGGCAAAGGATCTACATGGGCAAGAGAGATCAAATCAAGGGTAATCTAGATGCAGCAACTGGAGGAGCATTCTTGAGCAAGACGTTTGAGGAAGCGAAAACACTGCTGGACACTATGGCTCAAAACTCAGGCTGGCTTAGAAGAGATGCTACTCTCGCCTCAGATACGAGGGCTTTAGCTGCTTGTATTACTTCTGGAATGGAAGAAAAAATGTCAAAGCTGCAAACTATGCTGAATATCGCCCTAAAATAATTCAATGAGAACATGCTAAAA
Source organism: Petunia x hybrida (assembly GCA_037355625.1). Taxonomy (NCBI): domain Eukaryota; kingdom Viridiplantae; phylum Streptophyta; class Magnoliopsida; order Solanales; family Solanaceae; genus Petunia; species Petunia x hybrida. Next base: position 83,807 of record JBBBVM010000640.1, on the reverse strand, counting down.
CCAGTTAACCAAGAAGACTCACTAGCTTAGACTCAAGTTCCCGATCTTAGTAGTTTTATGTTTCGAGTAGATTTTGTGGTTCTTCATTGCCCTGTTGATAAAGATGTAACAATTAACTTAGGCCATCCATTTTTGGATACTGGTAGAGCAGTGATTGATGTTGATAATGAGAAGATGACCTTAAAGCCGTATGATGAAGAAATGGTTGTTGATATTGGCAAATTGCTGAAGAGACATTGTGATGATGTGAGTTATTCGTGTATGCATATATATATATATGCGAGCCTAGATAAGCCATGGGTTGAGCTGATTGAAGTCGTGTCACGACTATAATCAAGGCTTTTCTCGAGAGGCAACCCATGTTTGTAATTGTATAAAAAAAAAGATGAAAAACACAAAAAGAGTCATGCCACGACATTAAATCAAGTGCTTCATGGGAGGCAACCCATGCTTTATAGCTTTAGTTTGTTTGTTAGTTAGTTAGCAAAAAAAAAAAAGAGAAAAAAAATTGAATTTTATGGGTGCTAATGTGTTTGTGTTGTGTGTGTATACAGGTGATGGAGAGCCAAAATGACGAGCTTAATGAAATTTGGAAAGTTATAATATAATGGAATGATGGAATTTGCATAAATTGTTAAGGTCCCAGGTGAAACAGCCTCCTATGCATCACACGAAGGGTTGTTTCAGCCTTTAATTTGGACCAAATTTTGGTAATTTTGGTCAGTGCTCCATTGTCAAAGCATGCACGGGTGTTTCAATTTTGTGGCAGAAAAAGTTCTCCAAACATCAGCCGAGGCCTCGCGCCAACGGCTGTTTCGCCTGAAGCTCAGAATTTTATACAAAAAAAATGCTAAACACTTGTTGAGACGTCGCACCAGACACTGTATCGACTTAAGTTGGAAAAAAAATTTGGCCAGTGGCAAATATCAAAGGCATCAACCAGTGTTTCAACCTTTAAGTAAGTATTCCTCTTTTGTATTAAACACACCACACACTTCACAAAAACAAAACAGTAAACCACAATAGAGCTCTCACCTCTTTTCTCTTTTCTGATCGTCCTTTGATCCTCGAATCAAATCTCTCTATGTCTTTCCCTCGCACTCCATGCTTACAGTTGCGTTTCCTATCCCTTTTTCCCCTAGTTTTTTACAAAAAGTTCATATTTTGAACATTAGTTCTTATGAAATTATGCATTGTTTTACCTGGTATCTGATTGTGGGGAGTGCGGTGATGCATTATGATCACTAAAACGTGGAAGCTCCCAGAGTTGGGAGGCTAAAACACGACAAAATAACTCACATAAAAGCTGTCCAGAATCGCGCGTAACATGTTAGACGAAATTCCCCAATGAAAATTTGAGACATTTGGCCAAGTGTGAGTAACCGAATCTGTTATGGGGCATATGTTGAGCATAAATTGGGTAGAATCATGGTCCGGGACAGCGTTTTTGACACGTTAACTTGAGAGACACTCATTGCACGTCGCATGCGCACGAGGAGTGTCGTTTTGCATTCTAGCTACATGAGTGGCTGCCTCATTGTGTAAATTATGGGCTGCCCTCTTTGTTTTCCTTAATTTACTATTTTTCCATGCTTTAGTGATAGAGAATAGCATAAGTGTGGGGTGTAGGAACCCTATTAAGCACACTTTAGCGATTTTAAATACTAGAATTGTTTGAAACAAAGATGTGCACGTGAGGGAAGTCTGATTGCCTCGCGAATGACATAATGAGTTTACAATGAGATTAAATTATTTAAATGTGAAATACACGTGAGCTTAAGTGTGGGGTGCGTGCGCACCGAGTGAACTACAACCAAAGCTTGAAAGGAACTAGTTTTTAGCTATCTTGATGGACTTGTTTGCCAGATTGACATAGAGCCTACACCGGAGGTTGTAGAGTTGAGTGCTACTGATGGCATTGATATGGAGTCAGCTCCTGGCACCACCACTATGGAGGGTTCGTTGATTGATGGTGTGGACATAGCTGGCACTACATTGTTAGATCCTTCCACTGCTCAGACCGTGGAGTCAGACCGGTCTGCAGAATATCAAGACTCTACAGCTTGAGGGAGTTTCTTGATACCCACTCTTGTTCATTATATTTGTTTTTGTGCAGTGAGGACCATGCACTATTTTAAGTGTGGGGTGGATTATCATGAATTGTAATTGTATTTTTATTGCCTTTAGTTTTATTTTTAGATTAGTTGCATAATCCTTGGATTTTCTTCAAGCCACAGTTCTTTTCCGAGGATGCCTTTTGTTTTGAACCGGGTGTTTTTAGTTAAACATAATATTAAAATTCAAAAATACAAAAATAAATTAGGAAATAGGAGTAGATAAGTGGTGAAGGACTTGTGTTTTCTTCGTAACTTGCTTGATACTAGCATATTTAGTCCTTTGCATGCAAGTTGAACTTCCCTAGAGATTTTCGGTGTAAGTTCTATATTGGATTGATAGATGATCTTGTTAGTGACTCCTCGGCTCAGGTTTTTGACTTTACTTGTTGACTGAATATTACGAATTTGTCTCGCTTGCTCTTGTTAGGAATTGGAATTGTTATGTCTTGAGTAGTTCATGTGCCATGTGTGGTGAGGTGTTAGTATTGATTCGGGTTCTTGAATAATTGGTCTAGAACTTGCCCTGATTGTTTTTTGAGGCAAAATCCTAGGATGTACTCGGCTTAGGAAATAATAGTAGGCCTTCTTTGGCCTGTTTGAAATCTTTTCTCTAGCCTTCCCTTGATGATATGACCCTAGTTAGCCCTTTTGAGCCTATAGACTTTTATTGGAAGCCATATTACAAGTCGTAACTTATTTTTGTGTTTTGCACTGTCTATTCTATATTTTTCTATCTCATATCTCCCTGAGCACTTATATATATATTATGAGCTGAACAGCTTAAGTTGGAGCAAAAGGATGGTGCCGTTTGAGTTGGTGACCATGAGAAGCAAAAGTGTTGACAAAACAAAAAGAAAAGAAGAAAAAAAAACTAGACAAAAATATGTGAAAGAAAATGAAGAAAAAAAAAGAGATGAAAAAACAACAAAAAAAAAAAAAAAAGAGGAGCAATTGGGAGTTGAATTAAAAAGAAATCCATGGTTGGAAAGAAAGTGGCAATTGAGGTTTAAAGATGTTTTGTAAGTGCTTAGGGAGGTGTAGTCGCTATTATCCATATATTTATCCTACCCGTCCCCTAGCCAACATTACAACCTTGATAAAGTCCTATTTGATTCTAGGTCGTGTATACCTACATTAGTGGAGAATTACAAGACGGGCAAGTCTATGTTACCGTTGTGTGGCACTTGAATTTCTTTGTGAGTATGAGCGAATTCTTTCTATCTTAGCGTCCCTTATAATTAATTTGATCTATTTATGTGTGATTGGGGCTAGGCTTTGATTGGTGAGGGCACATGGATTATGAGAGATAGGAGCTTTTATTAGGCTACATAATCTTGAGCGAGTGGGCATGTCTTGAGTAAGTTAGTGAGTGGAGTCGATTGTTGAGGTTTGGATGTCATTACTTGGTTGTTTGATAATTCATGTTTTCAAATGGGTAAATATGGAGAAGTTGTATGCTTGTATCTTTGGTGACTAATAGTTGGTTTCAACCAAAGTCATAGGTGTGCGCTTCCTTGAAATTCTTGATTTGGTTGGATGAGTTTGATTGAGTCAAAGTATGTTGGATTTGTTTGTTCAGGGACGAACAAAGTCTAACTGTGGGGCGTTGATGTGGGGCGTTGATGTGGGGCAATTGTCTTGCGTTCCGGTGTTAGTTTCTTATCACTTTTGGCTTTATTTTTAGGATATTAAAAGCCCAACAATAAGAAAATTGTGATATATTGCTAACTTGATGTGTTTGAATATTGTAGGAATGAAATGAAGGAAATTGGAATTTAATTGGTACAAAAACAAGGTAGCAGCTTATACAGCCGTCCATGCTTCGCATGAACCAGTGTTTGGTCTGGGAAAAGCGAAAATTGAAGAAAACAATGGAGCACCAGTGCAAACAGCCGTTGGCGTGGGGCATGCTCCAGTGTTTGCGCTGAAGAGTTTTTCTAGACGACTTTGGAGAGGCTAAGGACGTTTCCCACATATTTTATTCCATATATAAGCCCTTGTAAACATATTTTTGGACCTTCTTACGTACTTTGGAGGCAAGAAACATACAAGGAGGCTAGAGCTTTGGAGATTTGACGAAGACAGGAGTTTTTCCTAAATTCTTTCTTCCTCTTTGTAATTTATTCATTCATGAATTATATTGACATGATTATCATGAACATGAGTGGCTAAGTTACCCATTCTAAGGTTGATTGAACCACTCCATTACTTATGTGTGACGAATATTGGTTTTAATGAATGAAACTTATTAAAACTTCCTATCTAAGTGTTTATGTTTTGATTGCTATTGATTGGAAGGGCCCCCAATTGATTGTCCTCTTTATTCCTGTGTGTCTAGGGATAGATTCATAAGTTAGGGTTAAACACTTAGCAATATTTCAACCTAAAATCAAGATATTACTTAGGTTGTCAATAAGGTGATTTCTGACCATTGAACCTAATTGTGAACAATACTTATAGTCCTACATATCTTCATTAATTAGTTGGAAAATTGGTTAGTGAAAGTTATAATTATTAAACGGGAATGAATACTTGTGAATTTGGAGCAAGTGTTCAATAGGAAGAACCAAGTTGAATTCGTTTAATAATTATTTTAATCCATAGGTGGGAGTTAGGTAGATCAATTCTAGGCTTTGCATCCTTGAATTAATTTTAATCTCTATTAATTGTCGTTTATTTTATTGTTAATTTTTATTACTTAGTTGTTACTATACAATCAATCTTAAATCAAAAAACCCTTAGAAGTTAGTTGATAGGTAAAATTAGTTAGAATACAACTAGATTTCGAGTGTTCTCTGTGGGATTCGACCGAGCAAACAAGGGACGCCTCATCAAGGGCGTAGCGTTAAATCTGCCTCGCCTTTCAGAGGTTTGGAACCCTTCTGTTGAGCACCAATTCTGACATCAAAGAAGTGCGCCAAAAGTGGGGGATGGTATCATATTCTCTTATAAGAGAGGCACGCCTGCTTTTAGCTCGTAGTTTCACTCTTGCTTTTGCCTTACCTTCTATTATATTAGTAAAGGGCGAATGGGGGGCTAAAAAGGCACTCATCAGTCAGCTCGGCCCCTTTCCTATTTCGCTTTGCCGCCACTCTTCATTCAGGGTGATTCGAACCAGGGGAGGATCTTCCACCTTTAAGGTCATAGCACCAGTACTTGGCCTTCTTTCTATTTAGATCCCCGTTCGTGATCCCAGCCCGAGGAAGCCAAAAGACCCTCTCACGGCCGAAGGCTCCGCAACACGTTGGAGAGCTTTTAGATCCCGCCCTAAAACGCCCATTCCCCTAGAGTTCCGAAGTGATTCTCATTCTCACCGCAGCCTTCTTAAGCCGAAAGAAAGCCGGGCAGGTTTCGCCTACGCAACGGAGCTATATTTTCTGCGACCACTTAGTCCTTTTATAGGGCGTAGTTGGGATTGATCAGAGCCCCTGCTGGGATACCCTTTTGTCCCAGCACAAAAGCCTGGGACTCAATATATGTAAACTAGCAAATCCCAGTGTTTTAATTGTGGGACTCCAACAAAATATATGGTAAGTCCCAGACTTTTTTACTGGGACTTCATGAATAATAATAGAGATAATAGGAATCACATCCAAAAATAACTAGGGAATTCCCCGTCATACAAAAATGTATTGATTCATATACTCACATTCATTATGTATGCTATTTTTATTTTCTTTTGCAATTCATCATCTGCCCATTTTGATGTTGCAAAGAAAACATCCTGTGCTTTCTTTCGCCTCTTAAAAAACCAAGTTTGTAGCTTGTTAATTATGTTGTCCATCATTGACAGTATTGATTATTCCCTAGCTTGTAACAGAGCATTATTCATGGATTCCACGATGTTTGTTGTTATCATGTCATATCTTCGATTTGGACAGCAAGCTCTAGCTCATCTCTCTGGGGGTTCTTCCATGAGGTAATCATAAGCTGCCCTGTCTATTTGTTTCATATTCTTCATGTCTTCTTCAAACTCTTTAATTGTGTAGACCCAACATGCACTATTGCATATTGTTATAACTGCATAACTCATGTTCCTTTTGTTAAGGTTTTTTTTCCCGATGATATACACAGATCCCATGCGCACATTCTGGATATACATTTGTAATCCCATTTTCAATTGGAGAATTACGATCAGAAAGGAACATAAAATTCTCACGGCATTCAATTGCAATGCACAACTGCATAAAGAACCAATTGTAGGCTTGATTATTTTCTGAGTCCACAACTCCAAAGGCAAGAGGGAAGATTAGGTCATTTGCATCTTTTGCCACGGCAACCAATAGTATCCCTTGATATCTTCCCTTGTGGAATATTCCATCGACAGCTATGATCGGTCTACAATGTTTCTAGCCTTTAATAGATGTCGCACAAGCAAAAATCATATATTTGAACCTAGATAATACAGTCGTAGTGTTATTAGTAAAACCCATGTACATAAATTTTTGAGTCTCAGCTTTTTGTAATGGATCCCCATCTATATATAACTAGATCATCCCAGCATTTTGTGTTGAGACTCATACCAAATAATTGGGGAGTCTCAGGCCTTTTTACTGGGACCTCATGCAGACTAATAGGGATTACTGGAATTCTGTAAAAAAAAAAAATAAGAGGCACTACATCATTTATTTTTCTTTTTTTTTTTTACCTGTTCTCAGTATCTCTTTGCAGAGCAATGTGTGAGCCTGGATTGATATCTCTTAGCACATATAAATATGCAGGTAACTTCTGAAAGTTCTCTTCAGGTGTCCCTCTAATCAAAGACACTCCTTCTTGGGTAGCACGTCATGCCTTATTATAAGAGATTTGAACTCTTGTTTCCTTCTCATCTCTTGGAGGTGGAGGATTAGGGTAGAAAGGTAGAAGGTATTTGAGTGATCTCTGTCATATTAGCATTGATATTATTTCTATATAGACTATATAATCTTAGTCTTTATCTTTATTGTTATTGCTATGTTATTTTCTTTTGTTACATTTAGTTTTTGGGATATCTGCCTACAGCATGGTTTCTTTTTTCTTTTTTACAAAGCTTTTTTTATTTCTTTTATTTTGGAAAACTACTTTTAAAAAAGATATTTTTTTTAAAGTTGAGGGTCTATCGGAAACAGCTTCATTACCTTATTCAATGTAAGGGTAAGGTCTGCTGCGTACACCTCACCCTCACCAAACCCTACTTGTGGAATAACAATGTTATAGTGTTGTTGTTGTTGTTGACTGACTTAGTAGTAAAGATAAAATAATTGACGTAGTCAAACAATATAAAAATGAAGTTGAGATGCAACTTAATAAAAAGATCAAAATGATAAGTAATAGGGGTGGTGAACATGAATTTCCTTTTAAATAAATATATTTGGAATATGACATTATTCATCAAAAGAAAATCAAACATTCTAGGAGATGATGAATGCCTTGATGATAAGTTTGGGTGTACCCAAAAACTTGATAAGGAAGCTATTCTTACGGGCTAATCTAATACCCAATCGAGTACCCCATACAAAAATACTATCCATTTCAAACGAAAAAAGGATAGGAAGAAAGTCCAACTTGAATTATTTCAAAGTGTGGGCATCCTCTGCAAAAGTACCACTCCCATAATCTAAAAAGGTAAAAATAAGACCAAAAATAGTTGAGGTATGTTTTCATTCGATATGATACCAATAATAAAGTACATCAATTTTTTATTTACATATCAGAAAGTCGTGACATTCATAAATATGGTACTAGAATAAATAATAATGAATTCATTGAAAATATATTTCTCTATAAAAAGGAATGTGAATCAATTGGCGAATGATCCAAAGGACCTCTAGAATGAGCTAAAGAAAGTACACCAAATGATGAAGATCCAAGACATAGCAAATGTCAAAGAACATCCACTTCATTTGGACTAGAGTTTGCGGCTTTTTTATTTGAAAATGAGCCTCGAAAATCTAAACAAGCTATGTCTTCTTTAGAATCACCACTTGGAAAAAGGAAACCAATAGAGAGATAGAATTTATATTGAAGCATCATGCGTGGAAGTTGGCTACTTCCTCCGGGGAACAGATCATTAGCTTTCCAAATGAAAGATGATGGCTTTATTGACAAGTATAAGACAAGACTTGTTGTCAGGGTTATAGATAATGAGAACATCTTGACTACTTTTACACATACTCCCTGATAACGAGGATTACATTCATATGGATGTTGATAGCGTTGCGCACCATTCATGGTCTTGAAATACATCAAATGGATGTTAAAACAGTCCTCTTAAATAGAGATTTGGAGGAAAAAATCTAAATAGAATAACCCAAAGTGTTTGTAGTTCCCAGAAAAGAAAAGAAAAATGTAGAGTTGTTAAGTCACTTTACAAATTGAAACAAGCATCGAAACAATGGCATGTGAAATTTGACCAAACTACATTGTCAAATGATTTTAAGATTAACGAGTGGGACAAATGTATTTACATTACGAACACTCCAAATAATATAGTCATTGTTTGTTATATGTGGATGGTATACCAATAATGAGTAATGACATTGCCAACATATTTGCTACTAAGTGAATGCAAACTAGCAAACTAAATATGAAAGACTTAGGGGTTGCCAGCTTAAGTTTGGGTATTAAGATGCGACAAACTCTTCAAGTTATGGCTTTTTTAGTCTCATTACATTAAAAATATTCTTGAAGACAATTCACTCGGAGTCAAGCCAAAGAGATACAAGATGCTCACCTACACTTGGTTTGGAAGGGCCTTGAAGATAAGAGCTTCGGGAGCAATTTGAAGATGTTTCACTTGGTCTCAGCTTTGAGTGGACCACCCCCCAACACCTAGGAGGAGCACCTAGCTTTGATTTGAAGCCTTCTCCACATGCTAAAGGATTGGGCAGACCGCCTCAAAGGGTGGGCGGACCGACTACCCAAATTGGACTCAAATTTAGCTAAGTCCCGGAACTCCAACTCTCTGAATCTCCATCCAAGTGCTCCGCCTCAGAACCAGGCACTCCATCTCAAACACTGGGCGCTCCGCCTCTGTAGAGGCACCTCCGCCTGGACTCAGTCTTTTGCCTACGTGATTTTTCAGTTATTTCCTATTTTAGCCCTGCGTGGCTTATTGTATTTTGACCCAACTTGTGGGCTTTTATGTCTTTTATTTCTAAGTGAGGTGAACCTATAAATACCTCTTAGAGCTTCTTATTTCATTAGAAAACCTTGACATTACATGAAACTTGAGATATTCTCTCTAATTGAAGAAAACCCCCTTTGGCTTGATTTCTTATGGTGTATCCATTTGAACTTCATTCCTTACCCGATCAAACTCGTTTACAAGATCCAAGTGCATCTTGAGGATAGTTTGCATAGTCTTGGTGTCTCTTAACTCGATCCAAGGGTGTTTTGAAACTAGTTCTTCGAGGCTACTTTGGTGGTTTTTTGAGTTACGTCATACTTGCATCATTTACTTTTGCTTCCGCATTTTACCCTGTATCAGTTGGTATCAGAGCAAGACTAGGATTTGTTTCTACGAACCATCGTCCTGTTCTTCGAGCCTACGTTAGTTTAATCTTTAGATTTCTTATTGTTCTTGTTTTTGAAGAAAAAGAAAAAGAAGAAAAAAAATTAGGAAAATTGAAAAATCATAAAAAAAAATTGCTAGAACTTCATGGATTTGATGACACATTCGATTATTGATATTGGGGATTGTTATATGATGTATTCCCGTTGATTTGGTACCCTTATATTACGATTTGGCGTTGTGGATTGGAATTTTGAATATTGAAACTCCAACTTTGAGATCTTGATTTAGAACTTGTCATTGTTTGTTTGATGCTAAAACCATTGGGGATTTTTGGGAATAGTTCAATACAACTTTGGGTACCTTTGATTTTGAGAAACAAGCTGAAATCATCGAAATTTTTTGGGTGAAATTGGATTAAACCCGTTGTTGAATAAGCTGAAGAACAGCTCCAGGTGGAGCGCCTCACTGGTAGGCGGACCGCCTCACCTGAGTTCAACTCTCTAGACTTTCTGTTGGGTGGAGCGCCTGATACCTGAAGCTATTTTCGGGTAGTTTTTTCGTAGGACTTCGTGTGTTCTTTGCTTGCATTACTTCCGGCTAGTACTCTTTGAGTATTTGTTCTACTCTTCTAGTGCTAGTTCTTTGAGCTATTAGGATAACTCGTGCATGATCGGGATTGTTAATTCAAATAAGACTCGTAGAATAGTTCTTGGCTTCAAGTGCTCACTATAAAGTCGTTCGTCCTTCGAGTCCCATTAACTCCACTCTTCCCGAAGCCGGTGAAGGCACAAGTGATGGCTCAACCGTGAATCCTGATCGTTTTGCCGAGTTAGCTCAACAACAAAGGTTGAGAGATGAAGCTCTCTGTCGAGAGAGAGTGTTGGGCATTCCACAACCGTTGGGAATTCCCCAAAAAGTGGGCATTCCCCAAAACTTGGGCCATCCCCAAGATAATGTTCCACTCATGAGACCCCGTAGAAATACAGCACCTCTTGAGCATGATGTTGAAGCTCAAGAAGGGAAGGTACCCAGGCTTGGGGATGATTTTGATGACTTTGATGCATCCTATCGGAATAGGAGAGCAATGAATGGAGGCCGGGGAATGAATAGAGGTCGTGGGCAAGGTCGTGGACCTCAAGGGGGTTATGTGGGGAGGAACTTGAGACGTGAGTATGATGACTATGACGACTACTATGGGGGCCAACCGGAGCCTGACCGTGGGGGTTGTGACAACAATCTCAATAGTGTGAAGATCATTATCCGTACCTCTAAGGGGACTAGTGATCCAAAAAAGTTTCTAGAGTGGAAGGTCCAATTAGAGTTGGTTTTTGATACAAATGATATGTCCAATGAGAAGAAAGCTACATATGCCATTGCTTTATTTGAGGCCTATGCTTCCAGTTGGTGGGTGTCGGTTAAGAGGTCTAGACATGCTATTGGGTTACCTATTCGCATTACTTAGGAGGAGTTGAAAATTGTGATGTGTGACAAGTATGTGACACCCAAGTATCGACAAGAGCAACTCAAAAAGCTCTATCAATTGAAACAAGGTCTTAAATCGGTTGATGAATACTTCAATAACTTCGAAAGGAACTGAATGGCCCTTGACTGCTAGTGAAGTCGAAAAGTGGATCAAAGAAGATAAGGCTACTCGCTATAGGAGTGCTATTTCTACTCCCGTGAGTCGACCTAAGGATTGGAAGAGTCCAAACACAAGTGGTACTAGTGGGAGCCGAGATGTAAAAAAGACTTATGAGAAGTAACCACCAAGGAGTGACTTTACAGATTTGGGAGGTAACTCTAAAACTCAATTGAATACTCCTAGTGCTTCTTCTTTACAATGCCACAAGTGTAAGGGATATGGGCACTTTGCTAAAGATTGCCCCATCCATAAAATAATGATTATCTTAGATGAGGGGTTGGTGTGTGAGCAAGAAGGTGAGCCCGAAGATGAGGGAGTTGAGGAGGATGGGCGAGTTGAGGGTGAAGAGGATGCGGTAGAAGGTGATGATCCTAATATGTTCCTTGTGGTACGTAGGAGTTTGAGTTCCATATTCATAGAGGATGGGGAGGATGTGCAAAGGGAGAATCTATTCCATGCTAGATGTAGAGTGAAGGGGCAAGTGTGCTCAATGATCATTGATTCGGGTAGTTGTGCTAATGTGGTGAGCCAATCTTTGGTTTCACAATTGAAGTTACCTACTCTTAAACACCCAAACCCCTACTATTTACAATGGTTGAGTGAGTGTGGGAATTTGAAGGTGATGAAGCAAGTCTTGATCAAATTCAAAATCGACAACTATCAAGATGAGCACATGTTTGATGCGGTGCCAATGCAAGCTTGTCATCTCTTGTTATGTAGGCCTTGGCAATATGATAGATGTGTGGTACATTATGGCTGAGCCAACACTTACACGGCTAAGCATGAGGGCAAGAAGTATGTATTCAAGCCCTTGACACCTAATCAAGTGAGTGATGACTATAGGCGCATGAGAGAATTGAAAGAAGCGGCTAAAGCCAAGTCTAGACTAAGCCTTTGGCCGAGAGTTAAGTGACTCCACCATCTTCTACCGGTGGCATTTGTGTCGTGATGCAACCGGGTGAGCTCTTGAGAGAAAATGATGGCACCAAATTGCTCATTTGGCTAGTGCACAAAGGTATGGTTTTAACTTCCGATTGTGATTATACTATTAACCCTAACCTTTTGCCTAGTGCTATTGAGAATGTTTTGAAGGTTTTTGAGGACATGTTCTCGGATGATATGCCTAGTGGTCTACCTCATTTGAGGGGGATTGAGCATCAAATCGACTTTGTCCGGGGTCCCAAATCCCAAACAAGCCAGCCTATAGGAGCAATCCTGAAGATACAAAAGAGTTGCAAAGGCAAGTGGATGAATTGCTCAACAAAGGTTTGATTCGTGAAAGCTTGAGTCTGTGTGCCGTGCCCGTGATTCTTGTTTCAAAGAAAGATTGCACATGGAGGATGTGTGTTGATTGTCGTGCGGTCAACAAGATAATGTTAAAGTATTGTCATCCCATTCCTAGACTTGATGACATGCTTGATGAATTGAGTGGTTCTAGTGTCTTTTCTAAGATAGATCATAGGTCCGGCTACCACCAAATCCGAATGAAACCGGGTGATGAGTGGAAAACCGCATTCAAGACCAAGTTTACTCTCTATGAATGGTTGGTGATGCCTTTTGGCCTCTCCAATAAACCTAGCACTTTCATGAGATTGATGAACCATGTCGTGAAACCATTTATTAAGTTTCTGGTTGTCTATTTTGATGATATCTTGATCTATAGTAAGTCAATAGATGATCATGTTGGCCACTTGAGGTAAGTACTTGAAGTGCTAAGAGCCGAAAAGCTCTATGCCAATTTTAAAAAGTGTGTTTTTTGTGTTGAGAAGGTTGTCTTCTTGGACTTTGTTGTTAGTGCCAATGGTGTGGAGGTTGATGAGTCCAAAGTTGAAGCCATTAGAAATTGGCCTACTCCCACTACCGTGTCTCATGTGAGGATTTTTCATGGCCTTGCTAGTTTTTATAGGCGATTTGTGAAGTACTTTAGCTCCATTTCCGCACCACTCACCAAGTTAGTGAAAAAGGACAAGCCTTTTGTGTGGGGAGAGCCTCAAGAAAAGGCCTTCCAAGAATTGGAAAGTAGGTTAAGTACCGCCCCTTTGTTGCAATTACCCGACTTTGGAAAGGTATTTGAGGTTGAATGTGATGCCTTGGAGGTTGGTATTGGGGGTGTTTACATGCAAGATGGGAAACTCATTGACTACTTTAGTGAGAAATTGAAGGGCGCAACCTTGAATTACTCTACGTATGACAAGGAGTTGTATGCCCTAGTGAGAGCTCTAGCTCATTGGCAACATTATCTTTGGTCTAGGGAATTTGTGATTAGGAGTGATCATGGGTCACTCAAACATCTTAGGGGCCAAGAGAAGTTGAACAAGAGGCATGCCAAATAGGTAGCTTTCATTGAGAGTTTCTCTTATGTAATTCATTACAAGAGGGGGACCGAGAATGTTATGGCCGATGCACTTTCTAGAAAGTTTGCTCTATCCACCACTCTTGCTTCCAAGCTCATCGATTTTAAGAGCATTAAGTTGATGTATGCTCATGACCTAAAGCTAAAGAGCATCTATGAAGCTCTTGAGAAGGGAGAAAGAGTTGAGAAGTACCAATAGGTAGATGGCTATATGTTCAAGAATGGTAGAGTTTGTGTACCCAAGTCCTCATGGAGAGAATTACTTGTTCATGAAGCACATTGTGAGGGCTTGATGGGTCACTTTGGGAGGAATAAAACCTTGCTATTCTCATGGAGTAATTCTATTGGCCTAAGATGGGGTTGCAAATTGAGCGACTATGCCATGCTTGTCTAGATTGCAAGCATGCTAAGCCAAGTCAAATCCTCATGGTTTGTATACTCCCTTACCTATCCCTACTAGCCCGTGGATGGACATTTCTATGGATTTTGTTATGGGATTACCACAGTCAGGGGGGGCATAATAGTGTTGTCGTGGATAGGTTCTCCAAGATGGCTCCCTTCATCCCATGCAAAAAGAGTAATGATGCATAACATGTTGCTTCTTTGTTCAATGATCATGTGTTAAAATTGCATGGTGTGCCTCAAACTATTGTGAATGATAGGGACTCTAAGTTCTTTAGCCATTTTTGGAGGTGCTTGTGGGGTGCCCTTGGCACCAAGTTGTTGTTCTCTACGTTCCACCACCCTCAAATGGATGGTCAAACCGAGGTGGTGAACCGAACTTTGGAGGCTCTCCTTAGAGCTATGACCCGAGGTAAGGCCGGGACATGGGTTGAAAAGTTGCCTTTTATGGAGTTTGCATATAACCGTACTTTGCATAGCATGATTGGAATGACTCCATTTGAGTGTGTTTATGGCTTTAATCCTTTGATTCCACTTGATCTAACCCCTTTGCCAAAGGATGTGGTTGTTAGTTTTGAAGGTAAAAGCCGAGCTAAGGCTATGCTTGAGATCCATGGTAAGGCAAGGAAGAACTTGGAAGAAGCCTATTCAAGGTGGCATCCAAGAAGACCAAGGGAAGGAAGAAGTTGGAGCTCAAGAAAGGAGATTGAGTGTGGGTGAACTTCCGCAAAGAGAGGTTCCCAAACCTTAAGAAAGGGAAGTTGGCACCCCGAGGAGATGGACCATTCCAAATGCTATCCAAGATCAACAAAAATGCATACGTGATTTATTTACCCGGTGAGTACAATGTTTCAAGTACATTCAAACTTTCTGACTTGACTCTTTGTGATGTAGGTGATGATGTCGTAGGAGATGGCGCGTTGATTTCGAGGACAAAATCTTCTCAAGAAGAGGAGGATGATGTGAGGCAAACTACCACAGGACCATTCACTCAGAGTCAAGCCAAATAGGTACAAGATGCTCACCTACACTTGGTTTGGAAGGGCCTTGAAGATAGGAGCTTCGGGAGCAATTTGAAGATGTTTCACTTGGTCTCAGCTTTGAGAGGACCACCCCAACACCTAGGAGGAGCGCCTAGCCTCGATTTGAAGCCTTCTCCACATGCTACAGGATTGGGCGGACAACCTCAAGGGGTGGGCGGACCGCCTACCCCAAATTTGGCTAAATCCGAGAACTCCAACTCTCTGAATCTCCATCCAAGCGCTCTGCCTCAGAAACCAGGCGCTCCGCCTCTGCAGAGGCGCCTCCTCTCTGACTCAGTCTTTTGCCTATGGGATTTTCTAGTTATTTCGTATTTTAGCCCTGTGTAGCTTATTATGTTTTGACCCAACTTGTGGGATTTTATGTCTTTTATTTCTAAGTGAGGTGAACCTATAAATACCTCTTAGGGCTTCTTATTTCATTAGACAACCTTGAAATTACATGAAACTTGAGATATCTCTCTAATTGAAAGAAACCCCCTTTTGGCTTGATTTCTTATGGTGTATCCATTTGAACTTCATTCCTTACCCGATCAAACTCGTTTGCAAGATCCAAGTGCATCTTGAGAATAGTTTGCATAGTCTTGGTTTCTCTTGAATCGATCCGAGGGTGTTTTGAAACTAGTTCTTCGAGGCTACCTTGGTGGTTGTTTGAGTTACGTCATACTTGTATCGTTTATTTTGCTTCTGCGTTTTACCCTGCATCAGTTGATAAACTCAATGTAAGAACCTTGCTTAGTTTTTTTAGGATCAAAAAATTAAATGATATCTCTATTCTAATTTGTCTCAACCACCAAATAGAAGATGTTCTTAACATCTTGAGCAAAGCTGTTCTCAGCATCCGGATAAACGACAATATATTATTTTTTGAGTTCTATGATTAAGAATAAAATATGAAGACATTTCTTTCTTTTACGACATATATCTGAATATTCCTCGCATTGAATATACAAATCTTGAATAAGGAGAGTGGTCTCAATAGTTAGCTTTTAACCTCCTGGTCGAAAAAAAACATCAATGAAGATCTCTATGTGCACTATTCTATGATACGGATTGTAGCTTTTCATAAATTCTTCATTTGTCACTCAATGATAGAAACCCTGCTTATTTCTTTTTTAGGATCGAAGAATCGAATGATATTATTGTTCTAATTATTCTTCAACTCCTATTACAAGATGTTCTGAACATCTTTGACAAAAATTATTTTGAACATCTTGATAATTGTCATGAACATTATGACAAAAATTATTCTGAACATCCTGATAAATAACACGAATATAGTGACAAATGTTCATCGCCCTGTGACAAATTTTGACAGCGATTTTTATTTAAAATCATTCAAAATAAAATCCTAATCAACACCATATGATCTCAATTTTGTATTTATAATCTAAATATATTCTCACAAGTATAATAAAATACCCACTTTAGAACAATAGAGACGGATCTAAAGATTTGATGGTGCCAATATATGAAGGAAAACATGCACAGCGAAAGCAATTTCAGGACCAGAAACTTACATGTAATATAGACAACCAAAACCATTGAGATTTAATCAAACGTAAAATTGATACTTATCTCTTGAAGCGTGACTGCAACGGCGCGACAAGCCATCTACCACGAGCAAGATCATCCACGAGCCAGTCCTCCAGATCCATGATCTTCTGTTGTGTTCCCGAATAATTACCGGACTAACAATATTTGGGTGGAACAAATATTACAGATAACTTTGAGTAAAAGCTCAACCAACCCTATGGAGGAATAACCCATGTATTTATAGCCTAGCTTTAGGTTTAGAAAACCTATTCCAAAACTAGTTGGGTTTCTTTTCCACCAAGTAAAGTTCTCCTAGTCCTAATTAATTCGGGCACAACAGGGACCACAGAATTAATTAACGAAGCTTCCAATTATGAAATTAATTCTTTTTCTCTAGAATTAACCTTTCCATAATAAATCACGAATTATTTCCACTAGAAATTCGTAATTGCACTCCTCAGTTGAATTTTGAATCTTCCATCAAAACCTTATTTAACTCCTCACGTTAAGATTACAGACACCAATCAATAAACTTAAATTACTGACAATTTAATTTATTGACTAATAAATATCCTTTAGACTTCTGCTTAACTTATTTCATGTGTCGGATACCAAAATCCACCGGCCGGGTTTACACATAAAAACTTATAAGCTTTCATAAAGGGGTGTCATCAGTCTCTATACCGAGACGTGGATTCTATCAACAGTTATCATTTCGCAAATGCATATTATCATTATCCAACTTATCAGGAATTATTTGACCCAAATATCCTGGACCTCACCTATTAATAAATCAAGACAATGAATAATATACACCGCTAATAACAGCTATATCAAGATTAAGAGTATAAGTACATTTGATGAGCTAGAGAATTTGTTTTATATAGTCAGTATAAAAACACTTATCTCTACTTGGTCCGTTCAATGCACACAAAGCGCACTAGTACAAGAAGTTGGAACTATACCGTTCCTATAATCAAGATAAATTATATATAATCTTGTACTACAATCATACCGATGACTTTATCCAATTTTCATCTTAGATTGTGAACATTACTTTATTATTTATAAGAACCGATGATTTAATCTTCCGTGTATAAGCTTGGCTCTACACACTAAATCAACTACTATATAAATAATTGGACACACATGACACAATTGATCTATATAAATAATAATTCATGATATATGATAAATGCATATCAATTGTTCAACAAGGAATAATCTAACTAAAACCGCATGGTTATTAGTATATCCCAACAATCTCCCATTTATACTCATAACCATGTCATTGCTAATAAATACTATATCTAAACGCATGGTTAATAGTATATATATATCCCAATAAACTCCCACTTAGACTTTAACCATGCATCCACAACTTTCACTAGCAATTCTTTTAAATGAATACCCAAAAGAAACTAGCCAAGTTGTTCTCTGATGCAATCTTGGTCTAATAGTGCTTTGTGATTACAAATCAGTTCGATCTTAACCTCTACAGGGATCCAGTCATGAAACTCTCCCAAGAGTATACACCGAACCATTTTCATTCTTTTCTCCCACTATGACAAAGTACCACTACTAAGTCACACTACCATGTTCAGAATCTTAAGTCTCAATATTCTTTCCTTACCTTACGATATTAGAATATGAACAACTTCTTCTTGTAGTATATAGTAACGACTTATTCTTGTAGTGTTTTTCTACTACTCAAATCTCTCCCACTACTTTGGAGTAGTGGATTTCCAAGCATCGTTTATCTATTGACATTTTTCCCACTACTTAAATGCAATGGAACGTCAATTCTGACAAGTGGATTGGATTTCTTGAAATTTTAGATTTTCAGGTGATCCACTTGTTATTTCTTTGTGCAGTTCCAGTAAATAGGATTTACTTCTAGGAACATTGTTTATTAAATAGTCATATTCTAGAAAACTAGTATTTATGCTAATAAATACCTTCTTTCATTATGACAAGAAAATAAACTTCCTTTCGTCCCTTTTGTATAGCCAATAAACATATACACATTCATCCTTGATTCCAACTAATCAGTTTTCCCTTTAAAAGGTACTAACATAGAAGGACTACATTTAGAATGTAATTTAAATTTTCTAAGGCATATTCCCAAAACGAAAGAGAATAACAAATTTGAACAACTTCACATTGATGTAACCATCTTCACAAGAGTCATATATCTTCTTTTTACTACACCATTTAGTTATGGTGTCCAGGTGTAGATTATCTAGACATAATTTCTTATTCTGATAAATAATTTAGTGAACATTGCAAAGAGGTATCGCCACCACGATCAGATCGCAATGACTTAATATATTTTCCATGATGCTTTTTTCTTTCAGTCTTAAAATCCTTGAATTTCTCAAAGCATCAAGACTTATAGTGCATCAAATAAATATACTCATATTTTTAGTAATCATTTATGAATGTCATAAAAATACTCAAAACACCTCTTGCATGTATGTTCATCAGACTACACTAATCAGAATGAATTGATTCTAACTTATCACCAGCTCGATTTCCTTTTAAAGGGGAATATCACTTAGTCATATTTCCTTTTAACCAGAATTCACAGGATTGGTAGTGCCTCCACTTTCAATGAACCTTAATGATCCATCCATAACCAACCAAAAGTATTCTATTAAAATAAATATGACCTTGATACAAGAGCAACAGATAAGTGTTATTCAATTTCAAGAATATTTTCTCTTATGGGGTAGATCAATATCGTTAAATTCGGAAGACATATAAAATAAAAAGGGCCTTGCAACATGTACCACAAGAGATAAACATTTATTAACCTCAATAACACCAAAATTATTGGTAAAATAAATTGAATATCCACCTCTTGTTAAGCTAGAAACTGAAATCAAATTTCTTTCTAACTTAACGCACATATAATGCATCCTTTAAATTAATGTCTTATCATCACCAAAAATTTTTTTTTTCAAATAATTATTTTGTGAGAGAATAGCACTTAGAGATTTAAATAAAGACATATATAATTAGTGAGATAAAATAATTTAATTAGATCAACTCAGGTCATGTAACATTGAATAATTAAATTCAAAAACCACATCACACATATATTTTCATGCATATTGAATAGTCAAATTCGTTGGGAAAGTAACTATCCATGCACCATATACATGCAATGTCAGATTTCACTCATTAAATTAAATAATATCAAACTCAGTTGGAGAGTCTATTATCAATTTAATTCAAGTGAATATCAATTATTGAATAGCCCTAGTCTCATTGACTCAACATGCAATTCTCGGTTGGAGAGATATATACAAGTCATCAACAACTAGTGATTAAACCTAGTATACCAACAATACATTTATCCGTTAGGGAAGAAGACCTATTGTCAACACGTAAACATATCATTTACACTAGTATTTAATCATGGATACCATAAGGACTTTTAAACCAAGTATACTTAACAATAAATTTATCCGTTATGGAGGAAAATCTATGTCAACATGTAAACTTATTGTTTATACTAGTATATGATCATGGAGACCATATAGAATAATCCCTATTACCACTGGGTGCCAACCATTAACTTTTCGTAGAAAAATAATTTCCAGAAAATAGAAAAACGACAAAAACGCCATCTTAACCACCTCAAATCGCCGAAAAACGACATAATTCACTGCATAGTAGTGAGTTTTTCTCATCGGGCCGTTTCCGATGAACCTACCAAATTTGAAGTCAATCGAAGTCCATCAAATTTTCTGATCTCCGAAACTATGACCAAATTCGGACAAAATTTGTTCTCACGTTTTTATGGGTTAAAATATCTCCGCTGCTTGTTCTAATCATATATCAACAACTAATTTTTTTGATATCCATGAACCAACATCAAACAACATATTTTAAAAACTTGTACTACATTTCATAAAGAGTGTGACTCTTACGTCTTTAAGAATTCAAAATATGAACTACATTCTTATCATATATCAACAAAAATTAAATCATCATGTACCAGATTTAATATAAGCCAAAATAGATATAAAGAATGACTTTCATATTTAAATTATGTTTTAATTCGACTAACTGCCTAAACCTCCATCAAACAATCTCAAAGTGTCAAAACTTGACAACACTTACCGTGAAGCAGTGTGAAATTACTTACTAGATCGTTTCTGATGTCTTTATCAAATTTCATGTCAATTAGAGATTACGAATTCATGATCGCAAAACTATGACCAAATTCGAAAGATAAATATTTTAGGCGCTTTTTATGAATTAAAACCAACATGATTCAAGTTTCCACTCCTTATAATTATCTCATGAGCACAAGGTATGCATTGTGTTTCTCCTTTTGAGTAAGATACACAAAACCTCCTCCTTTGTCAAATTGTCTTTTCGATTAATACACATGAGAATCCAAGATATTATTTTCTCCTTTTGAGTGAAAACCTCAATATCTTATCTCATGAATTAATCTAGTGTAACTAGTATCAACAAATTTATTCCTCTTCGCAGTAGGTTAAATTTCACCACTAGCTTATACTTATCCAAAGACAATTTACTTATGGTATATTGAGAATATCCAATGACTCAAATAAATAGACCACCCTATCGAATCCTATTTATTAATCGTAATTCTCAATCCATGAATTAACATAATCACACATATATAACATCATCAAGAATTATCAATGATTCCTAATAAATACACTACCTTGGTAGTGACTATTTATCAATCATAAATTCTCAATTGTTGTGTGATATCGTATAGTATACTAAGAATTTTCAGTGACTCTCAATAAATAAACTACGGTCGTAGTAACAATTTATCAATCATAAATTCATAATCCATATTCAATTTCATCTCGCATGTATAGCACCATTAACAATTCTCAAAGATTCCAAATAAATAAACCACTTTGATTACAACCATTCATTTATCATAAAATTCTTAACACATGTTTAAATTATTAAGAATTTTCTATGAAGCCAAATAAATGAATCACTTTAGTGGTACTTATTTATTAATCATAAATTCTTAATTTATGTATAACATGATTTCATGTATATAAATAGCAAGAATTTTCAATGATTTCAAATAAATAAACTACATTAGTAGAAATTATTTATTAATCATAATTCTTATTTTATACATATTAATATACATGTGTAACAAAAAGCTCATATAATTAAATTCTTTTTAAGAGCCATGGTCTGACGCACAGTCCATCAAGAATGCAGTGAAATAAATACCAATGGGTTTCATTACTTTAGTAGATTCTGAAGAAAAGAACGAACCCAAAATTATATTCACTGCCCACATGAGAATAATTAAGATTAATGCATTAAAATGAGACTTTCTTTGTCAATTATCAGCCACTACCGTAAGACGTTAGTAGAAACCTAATGGTTTCTTTCATCTGACAGCCACACTTTAAATTATGTCTAGGTTTCTCATTGCATTATTCATGCAAAGTGCTAAAACACAATAAAAAAAATTGATCACGTGCTATTACCAATTACAAAAGCAACAGAGAAACAAACTTGCACCTCATTCTTTTATTTTCTTTGACCAATCAGAAAAGGCTAAATAAGTTTGTTAAAAAACAACAAAGACCTTATCATACTGATTGCCGCCAAACCTAGCTAGTGCCGTCACCGGAATGTCCATGGACTTCCCAACGATACAAAGCAAGGCAGAAACCTAATTTAGGCTGGTGCTCTTCGGCTCTCAAATTCTTTGATCAATCACGTTTTTCCCACGGTAAATAAATTCCGAAAAATCATGATATCATACATAATCACACATATGTATTTATTAAGTTATCTATTTAGATGCAAGAAGGCTCTGATACCAATTGAAGGAAAACATGCACAGCGAAAGCAATTTCAGGATCAGAAACTTACATGTAATATAGACAACCAAAACCATTGAGATTTAATCAAACGTAAAATTGATACTTATCTCTTGAAGCGTGACTGCAACGGCGCGACAAGCCATCTACCACGAGCAAGATCATCCACGAGCCAGTCCTCCAGATCCATGATCTTCTGTTGTGTTCCCGAATAATTACCGGACTAACAATATTTGGGTGGAACAAATATTACAGATAACTTTGAGTAAAAGCTCAACCAACCCTATGGAGGAATAACCCATGTATTTATAGCCTAGCTTTAGGTTTAGAAAACCTATTCCAAAACTAGTTGGGTTTCTTTTCCACCAAGTAAAGTTCTCCTAGTCCTAATTAATTCGGGCACAACAGGGACCACAGAATTAATTAACGAAGCTTCCAATTATGAAATTAATTCTTTTTCTCTAGAATTAACCTTTCCATAATAAATCACGAATTATTTCCACTAGAAATTCGTAATTGCACTCCTCAGTTGAATTTCGAATTCTTCCATCAAAACCTTATTTAACTCCCCACGTTAAGATTACAGACACCAATCAATAAACTTAAATTACTGACAATTTAATTTATTGACTAATAAATATCCTTTAGACTTCTGCTTAACTTATTTCATGTGTCGGATACCAAAATCCACCGGCCGGGTTTACACATAAAAACTTATAAGCTTTCATAAAGGGGTGTCATCAGTCTCTATACCGAGACGTGGATTCTATCAACAGTTATCATTTCGCAAATGCATATTATCATTATCCAACTTATCAGGAATTATTTGACCCAAATATCCTGGACCTCACCTATTGATAAATCAAGACAATGAATAATATACACCGCTAATAACAGCTATATCATGATTAAGAGTATAAGTACATTTGATGAGCTAGAGAATTTGTTTTATATAGTTAGTATAAAAACACTTATCTCTACTTGGTCCGTTCAATGCACACAAAGCACACTAGTACAAGAAGTTGGAACTATACCGTTCCCATAATCAAGATAAATTATATATAATCTTGTACTACAATCATACCGATGACTTTATCCAATTTTCATCTTAGATTGTGAACATTACTTTTCTATTTATAAGAACTGATGATTTAATCTTCCGTGTATAAGCTTGGCTCTACACACTAAATCAACTACTATATAAATAATTGGACACACATGACACAATTGATCTATATAAATAATAATTCATGATATATGATAAACGCATATCAATTGTTCAACAATGAATAATCTAACTAAAACCGCATGGTTATTAGTATATCCCAACAATATAAACTTATCACGGCTCATAAAAATTGATTTTATAAGGTGTACCCAGTCGGTTCTATCAGTTGTGAGCTAATGTGTTTCAGCATATAAATTTTTTGTAGGTAGCCAAATTAACATCCAACAAAGATATGACCAATCCAGTCAAACTTTTGCTCTCTCATTTCGATTTCACTACATAATATTAATGAAAATGATAAAATGTGCAGAACCTAAAAGTTCACCTATCAATCATATATATTGGGTAAAAGAATGTCTCAATTTTTTTAAAAAAAATAAATTGATTAAACAATTTACTACTAATTAATTCTTATGGGCTTATATCTACATAAATATCTTTTTACACAAATATTGAAAAAATTTGTCTTATATATACCAGGAGAATTTGCAAGATACTATAATTAATTTGCAAGATACTATAATTTGAAATTTAATCAAATGAGAAATAACTAAAAGCACATTAACTAGTTGATTAAAATCACTAAAATTTATGAACAAATCCAATTCTATTCATCAACCCATATTCTAAACAAAGACGGACAGATAGTTGGTACTTGGTAGTATAAAAATAATGGGAAAAAATATAGGCTCAGGAAAGAGGAAAAAAAGCATAAATCCAAAGAAAATAAAGTAAAACAAAAGCTTACAACAACAACATATTCAGTTTCCTGCAAGTGGGGTCTCGGAAGGGTGAGATGTATGCAGATCTTACCTCCACCAAGGTGAAGAGGCTATTTTTGATAAACCCTCGGCTAGGAAAAATATTTTAGAAAAAAACTTTTGAAAATCAAGTCAGAAATATCATGCTAAAGAGAATGATAAAACTAAAGCATCAAAAATAAACAGATAGTAATAGTAGATATAAAAGCGAAGACTGGACTGAAAATCGTCTATATATGCATAATACTACATCTAGTAAAAGATAACACACACGACTACTACCTAGCCTTCTACCCTAATCCTCGACCTCCATGCTCTCATATCTACCTCTACCTCTCCGTAGACCCAGCGCTGCCAAACTCTCACACTTTCTTACCGGGGCATATGCACCCCTTCTTACATGTCCGAACCATCACAACCTCACTTCTTGCATCTTCTCGTCCACTAGGGCCACGCCCACCTTGCCGCGAATGACTTCAATCCTGATCTTATTCATCCTAGTGTGCCCACACATCTATCTAAGCATTCTCATTTCTACTATGTTAAGCTTGTGAATATAAGAGTTCTTGACTAGCCAACACTCTGCCACATACAACATAGCTGGTATAACGACCACTCTATAGAATTTGCCTTTAAGCCTAAGTAGCACTCTCTTATCACATAGTACTCTAGAAGCAAGCCTCCACTTCCT
This sequence comes from Petunia x hybrida, assembly GCA_037355625.1. NCBI lineage: Eukaryota > Viridiplantae > Streptophyta > Magnoliopsida > Solanales > Solanaceae > Petunia > Petunia x hybrida. The sequence continues at coordinate 58,693 of JBBBVM010000640.1, read as the reverse complement.
CCCCTAAATCCATCGGGCAAACCCTTATCACTGAGTTAATGAAATGGACATAAACTAGTTTGAGACAGACATCGAATAATCTAAAAGACATACTGATATATACATATATACAGAAAAGCTATTTAGAAAGAGGTATAGTTGCGGGCTGCCTACCCAATATACTAAGTTTAGGGTGATCCAGATCAAACATTTAAGAATACAAAGAAATATGTACATCTCCCGAACAGAGCAAAATGCTAATGATATTATAGAACCAAAGCCGTTGGCCATTCTGAACAAAAGTCGGCTCACCCTGACAGTTGAGGTCATCTTCGCTCCTCAATCACATTGGCGAACTCAATCTTAGAGTGAACCTGTCGAAACGAAATAAATAGACAAGAAACAAACATTGAGTCGAAAGGACTCCGTAAGTGGGGGCTAGCTAGCCATCTCGAGGGAACAGACGAGCAAGACAGGGAGAGAAGAGGAACTGATAACAACTAGAAGCATATAAACGATCAGAGACATAAGATAGCCAGAAGCAAGAAATGAACAACAATTAGTATGCAACAACAAAGATTACCCTACCTGAACTAACCAACCAGCTTACTCCTGAAGTTATGAAATTATGCAATCTCTATCTTATAAACAAACGGGAACACACAACAACCAGAATGCCCTATGTGCTAAAGCATAGATCAAACGAGCACTTAATACTTAGCAACTTATACCTCACCAGGGGAAAACCAGAATAGCAAAACAAGTATCTAGTAATAACCACAAGATGTAATCTTACATTTCTTAACAAGCCTACTTGGAATCATATATATATTCGACTACTAGTACAACCACCGATACATGCCCACCTTCTCTAAAACAACACGCCTTGAAGCTATAAATCAAGCACATAAGTTGTACACAGGACAATGCCTAACACAAGCACATACACATACTTTCTCAGTTGACAAACCAATCTAATTAACTATGAGGTTGAGGCAAACAACCCGATACCATATTCTCATAGTACTAGGCGTGCAGCTCGTCCCTATTATCTGCCCTTTCCTTGTTAACTATAATAATGTGGCGTACAATCCAATCTGCATAATCATAGTGTTGCAGCGTGCAGTCCGATCCTAAATTAACTAAGACTACTGTGGCGCAAAGCCCGATCCCTCGAGTTAGTGGCATGGCGGATGACTTGCACATTATATCACAATAATCAATTCAGTAACCAGAACATAAGGCAACACACAGGCATATATAATAAATAGCTCTCAGTATTAATGTCATAGCCAATAAGATCACTAACTATCCTCCAGGATGGACACATACACATATCAACAAGTAATCCCTTAGTAGACATGTAATAACTCTGTAAGTTCCTCTCAATCAGAACTACCTCATATTCAAATCTCAATAGTTAATACCCTCAACTTATTAAAGTGGTTCTAACCCCCAGAAGGTCGTTACCATCACTACAGAACTCTTGCCATCACATAATACTTTCGATTGAGGCCTAGCAATTCATATAACCTTAAAGCATCATTGTCTTGACTCTACCTCAAGCCTAACCCAATATTTAAAAACATAAGGAAATCAAACTTCAATTGCACGTAACAAGTTCACAAATTGGAGTGCATAGCTCCCATATACACGATACTACCAAATTACAACTTAACAATATAACATGCAAATTATAAACAAAGCTTTGGCGTAGTAAGTACACCTTATCGACACCTACGCACGTGTAGACTATGTGTGTAGGACATCCATGGTCAAAGAAAGGATGTTACCACTTACCTTTCAGTCTCGGGCCGAATCGACTATTGAATAGACTTCTTTTCTTCCCGATGCCTCTCTGAGTCATTTCTCTCTTAGCCAAAGAAGAGAAATATCATATTTGAGCGTGCACGAACTGAGTATTTAGCTATTAGCTGGAGATGGAAGAAATTTACAAAAATGCCCCTAGGCCAAGCTTAGCCGAACGCCAATAAGTTTTATATTTCCGGACTTCTCATACTATAACGAGTCCAATTATATCATTAGGTTGCATACTTGAGTTCAATTTATATGAATTTTTCCAGTATGAAAAGTCTAGGGTTCAAAACCCAACTTTCCTAAGCCAAACACATGAGAATTCATGATCCAAATTAATGAATTAACACAACGAAAGGGATTGGGATCACTAGCTGACGTTCTAGATTGATTTGGTACCTAGAATTTACCTTAGAACTGATTGGAATAGATTAAATGGCAAGAGAAATGAAAACAGCTAACATGGGTCTTTTTGTACCCTTGAAACAGCACGCTCGTGCAACCCTGAGTGCCCACGCGCCACCCCTTCTATGCTCTAGAGCTCCCGAGAGCGTGGTCACGCTTTGGGACATCACAAATCACCGCGCACGTGCCCTACACGTGTGATTATGCAGGCTACTCCAGAAAGTGCAGAATTCTGTACTAGCTCCTACTTGTGCTGCGATTCAAATCTGAACAGGGCCTTATGAGACTCAGAATGGCCTCAAATTTTGTACACAAGTCATACAACACTTGTGTGATATGCTTGTGATAACGAATCCCAAATCGGATCTCCGAAATCCAAGATGTGGGTCCCATGGGAAGAGGTCGATTTCTTGACTTTCGGATCTTTAGTGAAAACTATCCGAACGACCTCGGATTACTTCTCAAAGTTCCATAGGTCAAAAATGACCATGCAAACCTAATGCAACCTTCGAATTTCGAACCGGAGCTCATTACTCAAATCAAGCTCAGAAACCTCTTTTAAGCAGCACCGACAACTAAAATGGAAACTTTCCTCGAAATCCTACCAAACGAAGTCCGAATCAGCTTAAATTTTATAGACACGTCCTAATGGAACTTACTGAGCTTTTAATATTGTCGGCGTGCCAATCAGAGTCCTAACTCCCAAAATGACTGAACCGAGATCGTTACATTCTCCTCCACTTAGACTGTCATTCATCCTCGTACTTGAGTCTAAAGCAGATTTCACATAGATAACAAGAGCACTTGCATGACCTTCATCAACTAACCCACAGACACTATCCTATGATTACGAAATCATAATTGACACTGGACTCAAGAATAAACCATATCCAGGTGATATCACAACACCATTATCCAGCTTTTTCTAACTAAGCCGACTCTTCCTCGATCACAAGCGAAGAGTTCTACATTTTCGGAAAAAGATACTCGAAACTCTGGATGGACCAGCACGATTTAGCCGACGAATCACCTCGTTGATATACTTTTTGATATTGAACGGATTGATGAATTTAAGATTTAGCTTACCCTTTTGGCAATGCCTTGTAGATTTACCACTAGCATACAGAATTGGAGAGAGACTTCTCAACTTGGAGCATAAACTCATATGGCTAATTTGGAATAGGAATCCTCAAGCTATTCTTCCTCAGGCCGCTGGACTAAGAAGACTTAGCTAGAAACAGGATGCAACTCAGACCTGAGCTTTCAAGTTACCCTCTCGAGTTGCTAAAAGCTGCAACTCTCGAGCTTAGAACTCCCATACTTTTACCACAAGCACCACTGTCTAATAGCTCAATTTACAAATCGGACGACACTCTCCATTACCTTTGGTAGCCTTGAAACATAATCAACATACTTACCTGGCTATATTGACACACATCCCAGCCCAATATAGGAAATATTAGAAGCGACTATGACTTCGCTTAAGCTTACTAGTGCTAGAAGAAAGAAGGATAGCACTAAACTGAGGGTAGGAATAATTTAGAGCTTTTGGAAGCTTACTTTTCATTTTCCTAGTTACCAAAGCCAGACTACTTCTGTCAAGCTTAGCCAGGATTTGCAATAAAAGAAATGAACATTGAATGAGCTTATGGCACATCATTTCTACCAAGTTAACCTTCTAATGAGAAGGAAGCTCAAACAAGACGCCAGAATACAGAACGGAAATACTCTTTACAATACCCGCTCATAGAATAAGCTAATTCCACTAGTGCCCCATACCAGGCGAGACACATAGATCGAACTTTACTTACTAATTTCTTTATACCGGAAGGAACAATAACACTCTCTCATGGTGGCGAAAAATAAATCCCATCATTCTACCAACACTGAATCCAAAGAGAGAGATAAACTGACTTGACATAACAACAGAAGGTGGCACAACAAGATGCCAAGCAGACAATGTCGACACTTACTCCCAAATTCCTCACCAGATAAAAAAGTAGGGTCTCACAAACCCCAGGAATAAAACATACCAGAAACTCACCCCTTTACCCAACAAATTTTTAACAGAAATGATACCCTAGAAAACCATAAAGACATATTAAGATAGATTGATTCTAGATTAACTGTAAGAATCAAATCTCACCCACAAATAAGGGAAGAAGGACTACCTGGGTCTACTGCATCGGATGCCTCAACATCCTGCATGTATGAACTGCCTCTGAGGCTGAGCTGAGCCACTGCCCTGATATCGCCTCTAGAAGAAGCACTGGTACCGTGCTCTCGACCCCCGCCAGATGATGGCATACCTCTGGCTGACTAAGGTCTAAATAAAATCCCTACGTCTACGGAGGTACCTGAGGACGAGAAGAAGGAAAATTGCCTCCCTGCCGGAGTAAGGGATAGTTGCTTCTAAGATGACTAGGTTCACGACAATGATAACACTTTTTAGCTGAAAAAAGATGCTGGACAGACAAAGTCTGATCCTGACGAATCATTGGTGCACTCTGAGAATCACTTGCCACAAGCTAAAGATAACCTGGCAGGTGACCTCCCACGATAAAAAGAACCCTTACCTCCAGACGAGGTACTATGGTGCCTACAAGGGCCATGAGATCTCTTGCTCCCCCGCTCTGACTCTTCTTGCTCTAAATTATGGTATACCTCATACCTCTGAATAATATCAATAGCGATATCAAATGGAGTCCCGACCTCAATCTCTCGAGCCATCTGGGACCTCAAAGAAGGAGAAAGGCCATCAATAAATCTCCGAACCTTCTCCGAAAGCTCACAAACTAGCTCAAGAGCATATCCGGCCATCCTAGAATTCAATCTCATATTCTGAAACCGACAGGTTACCCTTCCCAATCCGCTCAAACTGGCGACACTTTTAATCTTATTCACTATGTGGAAGGAACTTTTCCATGAACCTGTGAGAAAAATCGCACCAAGTCAGAGTAGGCAAGCCCTGCCTAGCTGATAAAAAAACGGTCCACCAATCCAAGGCTGGACCCTGAAGCTGGAAAATGGTATAATCAACAACATACTGATCGAGATAACCAAGGGCTTGAAGGATATGCTGATATTGATCTAGAAATTCACATGGATTATCTGATGCATGACCTAAGAATGTCGGAGGGTTCAGTAGGGTGAAATAATACAACTTGATCGGGCACTCAGACTGAACTGCTACCTGAGCTGGCTGACCAACCGGAACAACTGGAGGCATAACATATGTTGCCTCTGGGACATAATTTACTAGAGCACCATCAGGAACTAGAGCAGGAGCTCCCTAAGCCTGAACATCTACATTTGCGGTGGCCTGAGGAGCTGTCTGAGGAATAAGAGGTTGCTAGGGTATCTGCACCGCCAAGAATCTCATAAAAGCATCATAGAGAGCTAGGGGGACCACAAAGCCCTGGTCCCCCTGCCCACCAGGAGGTGGCATAATCTTGTGGCTTGGGCAGCTCTAGCCCCAGGCTGTGATGCTGTCTTCTGTGCTCCTTCCCTTTGCTAATTTTTCGCACGAGGGTTCCCCATTACTTTAAGGGAATTAACGAAAAAGATTTAGCTTACCACAAGAAGTCTGATGCATAATTAGGAAAGAAAGAAGTGGAACTTCCTAAATGCCATCATAGCCTCTCGTAGATAAGTACGACCGTCTTCGTACTCGTTAGCAAGGCTCTTCTTAGACACTGTCTTAGTCTAGATAAACTTTAAATTGTGCTTTGATACCAACTTACGCGACCTAGATTTTCGGCTAGGCCGTGCGGACATCCGACATCTTCCCTTAGACCCATCGGGCAAACCCTCATCCCTAGGTTAATGAAATGGACACAAACTAGCTTGAGACAGACATCAAATATTCTGAAAGATAATATATACATATATACAGAAAATTTGTTCAGAAAGAGGTACAGCTGCTTACCCAATATACTACGTTTCGGACTATCCAGACTAGACATCTAAGAATATAAAGCAATACGTACATCTTCCAAAGGAAGCAAAATACAACTGATATAATAGAACCAAAGCTGGTGGCCATCCTAAAAAAAAGCTGGCTCACCCTGACAGATGAGTTCATCGTTATTCCTCAATCACGTTGCCGAACTCAATCCTGGAATGAGCCTGCCGAAACGAAATATTTAGACAAGAAACTAGCAGAGGGTGAGTCGAAAGGACTCTGTAAGTGGGGGCTAGCAAGCCATCTTAAGGGAACAGACAAGCTAGCCAGGGAGAGAAGATGAATCTATAACAACTAGAAGCATATAAACAATCAGAGACTTATTATAGCCAGAAGCAGGAAATGAACAACAATTAGTATGCAATAAATACTACCCCTACTGAACTAACAAACCAGCTTACTCCTGAAGTCATGCAACTAAGGAATCTCTATCTTATAAAAAAAAAAAAAGGGAATACACAACAACTAGAATGCCCCATGTGCTAGAACATAGATCAAAACAAGCACTTAACTTAGCAACTTATACCTCACCAGGGGAGAAACAAGAATAGCAAACAAGTATCTAGTAATAACCACAAGATGTAATCTTACATTTCTTAACAAACCTACATGGAATCATATACATAGCCGATTACTAGTACAAATACTGATACATGCCCACCTTCTCTAAAACGACACGCCTTAAAGCTATAAATCAAGCACGTAAGTTGTACACAAGACAATCCCTAACACAAGCACATAAACATACTTTTTTAGTTGAAAAACCAATCTAGTTAACTATGAGGTTGAGGCAAACAACCTGATACTAGATTCTCATAGTACTACGGCATGCAGCCCGTTCCCTGTTAACTATGATACTGTGGCGTACAATCCGATCTGTATAACCATAGGATCCCAAATTAACTATGACTACTGTGGCACACAGCCCAATCTCCAATTTGTAATTTTCATTGGCTAAAAGCATTTTTCGAGGCAACCGATGAAGCTTGAATTGTTAATATATCCCGGGCCATTTTTGAAAGAGTTAGAAATTGCGGTTCTTGAAGCTTCCAATAATCTACCAATTTGTGACTTCCAAAATCTTTAAGTTTCTTTAGATATTGAATTAAATAAACTTGGAACTCTATCCCTTAAGTCATAGTGTCGTGGTGCACGACCCGCACGTTATATCACAACAATCAATCCGATAACCAAACATAAGGCAACACACATGCATATATAATAAATAGCTCTCAGTATCAATGTCATAGCCAATAAGATCACTAACTATCCTCCAGGATGGACACATATGCATATCAACAAGTAATCCCTTAGTATACATTTAATAACTCTATAGGCTCCTCTCAATCAGAACTACCTCATATTCAAAGCTCAACAGTTAATACCCTCAACTTATTAAAGTGATTCTAACCCCCAGAAGATCGCTACCATAACTATAGAACTCTTGCCATCACATAATACTTTGGATTGAGGCCTAGCAATTCATATAATCTTTAAAACATCGTAGTATTGGCTCTACCTCGAGCCTAACCCAATATATAAAAACATAAGGCAGTCTGATGCAAGCAAAAATAGAGACAAGTAATCAAAAGACACAAAATAAAGATAGAGGAGAAAAAGAGATAGGAAGGCGAAAGAAAGGATAGAGAAACAAGTAAAGATGTAACTAGACACCTAAGTCATCAATGCTTAGACCTCCTAATTAACAATCAACACAAGTTTAACAATCTGAGGGGAAAGAGACTTGAACTCATACAATGGATCTCTCACACAAGAGAATCCAAGAGAGATCTAAGAAGAGATAAAGGGATTCCACCCACACAAACTCTCACAAGAGTATACTCAATTTTCATCAATCAATTAGCTAATGAATAAACCCTAGAGCTATTATTTATAGTAGCTAATTATAATACAATGATAAATGGACTAAATAGCCCCTACACTAATTTTGGCCGCACTTCGGGCGCTCTCCTCCTTCTAAGCCTAGGAGCTCTTGGAGGCATTACCCCCATCACATTGGAGTTGATGGTCCCAGTCTTTTCTGTTTGTGTAGGAGTTCTTCCTCTTGCTCCATCGAATGCACTGAGAAAAGTAGCTGTGAGGAATAAAGAGCGTATTTTGTGGCATTTGCTTCCATTCTTGCTAACATGTTCGGGCTCTCTCCTGTTTGAGCACTCTCTTGCTCGGGCGCTCTCTTGCTCGGACGCTCTCTTTCTTGGGAGCTCTCCTGCTCGGGTGCTCTCCTGCTCGAGTCCTCTCCTGCTTGGATGCTTCCCTTTTCGGGCGCTCTCCTACTAGGACGCTCGGGCGCTCTCCCTCTCGGACGCTCTCCTGCTCGGACGCTCTCCTGTGTCTTAGAACTTTCTTTCTATGTCCTCTTAAATCACTCCAAGCTCTTGATGTCGATTATGAATCCTCCACGGCTTCGGGTGCTTATCCGGATTGCACCATTCCCTCATTTTTGTGGAAATTCGCCCTTGAATTTTAACCTAGCAAAACAATATCCAGAATAAGTATCAAACCATCGTTGACCCAAGCATGGCATATCCAAGAAAATGGAAATCTACATGGTTCAACTCAAAATGCACACTCTTATGGTATAGCCAAGCATCAAAATCATCCACAAAGATAATTTTTCCACTTCCAACATCAAAAGCTCGGCTAGAAAAGCAACAACAAGCAAGTTTATTCACAAAAAAATCTTCATTTTTAAGCTCATTCAACTCATGCGAAGCCTCCATTGACAATTTATCACTCATTACATTGGAAGCTCGACCGAAGTCAACTCAAATATATGCTCAAAGCTAGGAATAGAGTAAGTAAAGAAATTGATACTAAAACTAGCATCTATTAATTTACCACCACTATCACTAGTGCCTCCCTCCTTCTTTAAGGAACAATCTTCACCTTTGGATGACTTTTCAACATTAGACAAGCTTTCGATAAATATTTTGGGAGTTAACTTGTTAACATCTACACAATTATCACTCTCAATCAAGTCACAAGAATCAGTTTTAACAAATAGTGGATTGTCAATGCTAAAATCACCTTCCAACACTTCTTCTTGCTCATTTTCAACAAACACTGGATTGTCAAATATTTTAAAAATCTTGACACAAACTACCACCACTATCAAGAATGCTGTCAAGCATCATCACATCAAATTCAAGCAATTTCTTGTCACATTTATCAAACAAAGGTGGGGTGTTATAACACAAGTCATTTTATTCAAGCTCAACCATTTGCACACCACTAGTATGGAACAATTCGCACAAACAAAAACCATCAATTTTCTTTTCGCAAGTGTGCTAAACTAGTGCATGCTCACAACTTTCACTTTGATTATTAGCAATAAAAGATAAAGAATCATCAATCCCAGAAAAATTAAAGCTATCAACCATACTCAAGTCTCTATCAAACTCACCCAAAGAAATACAAGAGTTAGGATTAGCTTTGTCACCTTGTAGCACACCTAAAGATTCTTCTTTACCTTGGCTTTTCAAATTTAAGCTCACTTGTTCATTTGGAGACTTCACTTTGGCCTCCTTTTTCTCTTCCGAGCATGGAACCACTTCTAAGGAAGGATTCCCCAATTTAGCATCTCCGAAAGTACTTTCAAAAGACATAAAACAACTAGAGAAAGAAGAAAGGTTAGAATTTTTAGAATAAGTAAAATCCTCATTCTTACTTTTTTGTTTTCCCTCTTTCTTTTCTCTCATTTTATTTGAATTGGGACATGCGCCTAGAATCCCTTTGGAAGGAGAAGGAGTACTCTTCACCTCAACTTTCAATTTTAGTCCTAGAGAAACTTCACCCAACTTTTGCCCCAACCCTTTTGCCTTTGCCTTCCTTGTCAATTCTAGCATTGTCAAGTATGCTTCTTTGATCTTCAAGGGAGTATAGGCTTTAAGAATAAACCTTTGGCCTCTTGAAGTAAGGGCAACCTTTCCCAATTCCTCGCTATGCTTAGCATTTTTAGCAACCATTCATGTCTTCCCCAACAACAAGTGACAACCTTTCGTTGGCATTACATCACATAACACTTCATCTTGACAATTTCCAATCCTGAACTTCACCCACACTTGTTGTGTAATTTCAACAAACCCATTTTCATTCAACCAAGCCATATATAGGGAAAAGGATGTCTACAAGTTTTCAACTTTAAATACTCAACCATAGAAAGACTTGCAACATTAGTACGACTCTTATCATCAACAATCATAACACAAACACGCTCCTCAATCCTACAACTTGTGTGAAAAAACTTCTTTCTTTCCCCCCAAAGTTGTTCCATACATATTTCATCACACACATGGTTATCTACAAAATGATTCCATTTAGCCAAGTTCTTAAAGCATCATTACACCATGGTAAACCATTTGTAGCAAAAGTAGCAATTTTTCTCACTTTAGGCCTTAAATTGCCTTTCACATAAGAATTAGAAGCATTGAACAAATACTACTTCTTCCCATACCACTGGAAAGACCACTACTACTCTCTTGTTTATATTGAGAATCACAAAGAGAAGAAGATGCACATGAATAGTTTTTATAACAATCTTCATAAACATTCTCTATGTCACTATCTACATTTTCAAGTTCATCACAAGAAGAGTAAGTAGGAACATTATACCTTGAAGCGTCACTATCATCAACTGCATGACTAGAAATATAGGAGATTTCATCATCACATTCATCTCCATAAGCTTCATAGTCTCCATAAGCCTCATGATCATCATAGTAACCCGCTTCATCACCATAGGAGCCATAGTTCCCGGAATCATCATAGCAAATCCCATCATCATCATAGGAACCATAATCTCCAAAATCATCATAGCAACTCTCGTCATCACCATAGGAGTTATAACCTCTACACTCATCATCCGAGGACATATTTGCAACAATAAAGAGAAAAGGACCTCGCCAATTCACTCTCGCACGTGTATCACTCAAAATATGAACACTCAATTTTTCTTTCCACTCGTGTATATACTCTAGGTCAATGGCTTTTGCGACCACACTCTATTGATCTCATCACTCAAGCCTTTTTCCACTCAAAGGTTCCCTTATCTCTTCAAGTGTCCAAGTATTAGTTCGGAGTGGAGTTTATAAGAAATCAAAGAAATGGACAAAAGACACACTAACGGACTAGAAAATAAATAAACACACAACGAAACTAAAAGAGAAAAGCACGAAATAAATTGGCACGAAATGAAAAACGAACATAAAATAAACTAGACAACACTAATATGAACTAATACTAATGTCAATCTAGCTAGGAATAATCAAAAATAGGTTAAGAAAACAATTGAGAATGGCTGTTTTAAAATGGAGCAACAAGTAGTTCAATTTCTGAAAAGTGGCTACGGGTCAAATAACGTCGCCCAGGTGGCTATTTTTAAACAGAGCAGCAATGAGTTCATCCAGCGAAAGTGGCTACCGGGTGAATGACTTTCGCCCTATATGGCTATTTTTAAAATAGAAGCAGTAAAGAGTTCTCAAGACAACAAGTGACTATCGGGTCAAAACATGTCGCACCAGATGGCTATTTCAGCAAATTCATCTTGTTCATGGACCTTTATATATGTTCTTCAAAAATCAAGCTCTTTGATCCACAACCTCCTTATAACATGGTGAATCAATCCCAACAATCAATTTTGTGAAATAATCATGAAATCATCAAGACCATTTTCAATTTTCTTCAAGTTTAAGCTCAAGGTTCGACAATGGAAGTTTTTAGGTTTTCTTCACTTCTTTTCAAGTCTAAATCCCAAGCAACAACACTCAAAGCTTCACAAACACACTAGGAACAAACCCCACACAATTTTTGGATCAAACAACCCAAAAAATTACAAACCCACTTTGATATTTCAAGCTTTCAAGAACTCAACAATGGTGGTTCTTCAACAAAACTAATCCCAAACAAGTCATAAATCAGCCACCAAGCTATAACAACGATAAAGAACAATTTTCAATCACAAATGGATCACAAAAAAAACAACAAAATGAATTTTTCAATTTTCGGATCCTTTTTTTTTTTTTTGATGATTTTCATATTTAGAAAATCAAAACCTAGACAGTGCTTATAAAAATGAACACTAATCAGAGGTCTAATACCAATTGATGCAAGCAAAAATAGAGACAAGTAATCAAAAGATACAAAATAAAGATAGAGGAGAAATAGAGATAGGTAGGAGAAAGAAAGGACAGAGAAACAAGTAAAGATGTGACTAGACAACCTAAGTAATCAATGCTTAGACCTCCTAATTAACAATCAACACAAGTTTAACAATCCGTGGTGAAAGAGACTTGAACTCATACAATGGATCTCTCACACAAGAGAGATCCAAGAAGAGATAAAGGGATTCCACCCACACAAACTCTCACAAGAGTATACTCAATTTTCATCAATCAACTAGCCAATGAATAAATCCTAGAGCTAGGCTATTTATAGTAGCTAATTAAAATACAATGATAAATGGACTAAATAGACCCTACACTAATTCTGACCGCACAGACGGGCGCTCTCCTGCTCAGACGGGCGCTCTCCTGCTCGGACGCTCTCCTTCCGGGCTCTCTCCTTCCGGACGCTCTCCTTCTCAGACGCTTTCTTGTGGCATAGAATTTGCTTTCCATGTCCTCTTAAAGCACTCCAAACTCTTGATGTCGATTATGAATCCTCCACGGCTTCGGGTGCTTATCCGGATTGCACTACAATCAAACTTCATTTGCACGTAACAAGTTCACAAATTGGAGTGTGAACCTCCCTTAAACACGATACTACCAAATTACAACTTAACAAGATAACATACAAATTATAAACAAAGCTTCGGCGTAGTAGTATGCCTTATCGACAGCTACATACGTGTAGAATACGTGTGTAGGACATCCTTAAAGGTCGGGCCCAATCGACTATTGAATAGACTCATTTCCTTCCTGATGCCTCTGTGAATCACTTTTCTCTAAGCCAAAGAAGAGAAGCTACATATATGAGTGCGTACAAACTGAATATTTAGCTATTAGTCAGAGATGGAAGAAAATTATAAAAATACCCCTGGGTCAGGCTTAACTAAACACCCATAAATTTCATATTTCTGAACTCCTCATACTATAACGAGTCCAATATCATTAGGTTGCATACTTGAGTTCAATTTATATGAATTTCCCAATATGAGGAGTGTAGGGTTCAAAAACCAACTTTCCTAAGCCAAACCTCTGAGAATTCAGGATCAATTACTAAATTAACACAAAGAAAAGGACTGGGATCATTACTTGATGTTGTAGGTTGATTTGGTACCTAGAATTTACCTTATAACTGATTGGAATATATGAAATGGTAAGAGAAATGAAAACAACTGACATGGGTCTTTTTGTACCCCTGAAACAGCGTATTTGTGCAGCCATGGGTGCCAATGCGCGCGCTTCTGGGCAGCAGAAATCACTGCGAACGCGTGCGATCACGCATACTGCTCCGGAAGGTGTAGAATTATGCACTAGTTCGGGTCTAAACTGGGCCCTACAAGACTCGGAATGACCTCAAATTAAGTACACAAGTCATACAACACTCGTTTGAAATGCTCGCGAAGATGGATCATAAATCGAATCTGCGCATCTCAAGATGTGGGTCCCTCAGGAAGAGGTCGATTTATTGACTTTTGGATTTTTAGTTGTGTGGGTAAAAATACATCACCGACTATTATGGGGTCCAGCTAGCGAGACTAGACTTATCCTACAAGTCACCAAGCGCAAAGGATACACGCCTATTCTACAAGTTACGATCGTTCAGGCGATACAGACGTAGGACAATGGGCATACATTCTGCCGCCTTAAGGTTACAGTCTCCTAGTTAGGGGTTTCGTATATACCACCGCCTTGAGTTATAGGACCATAGCCTTATTAGCCTGTATTTTATATTAATTAGGACAAGGTATCCACTACTATAAATACCCCCTCCTTATATTGTATTGTACATCATCGCGATTCACCACAGAGAATCCGGCTATTCTCAAGGAATAAGACTACTTTACTTTTCTTGCTCATTATTTCTCTCTTTTGCTGATTCACTTTTCTATCGTATTTACTGTATTGCTTGTGACCTCATTCTTAATTAATTGTTTAACCTAGTCGGCCGATTTTAGGCATAAATATTAGTGAAAACCATCTGAACGACCTCGGATTTCACTTCCGAAAGTTCTACAAGTCACAAATGATCATACAAATCAAGCTTGGAAACCGTTTTTAAGCGTTACATACAGCTGAAATAGAAACGTCCTCGAAAACCTACCAAACGAGGCCCGAATCAGCTTAAATTTTATAGATAGGTCCTAATGGACCTTACGAAGATTTTAAGACTATTGGCACGCCAATCAGAGTCATAACTTCCGAAACAACAGATCGAGGTCCTTTCACGAAGCCAGCGGGTGCTGATGCACCTACAACCTAACACATTTATCCACCCCTGAAAAATAATAAAATAGAAAATGTTCAATTTTTTTAACTCATTCCAAAATTTTAAGAAGAAGAAGAAGAAGAAGAAGAAGAAGAAGAAGAAGCTGATGAAGAAGATTAAGATATGATGAAGAATAAGAAGTGTAGAAAGAGTAGATGAATAATAAGAGCACGAGGAGCTAAAAGAAAAGAGGAAGAAGAAAAGATGAAGAGGGTGAGAAAGCAGAGATCTTGCGTTTTTTTAAGGTTTAGTGGGTTTTAATCTTTTAATTTTGTATTACCTATATGGTCATTCAACTATTAAAATAGATACAGAAAGTCACTTTTCTTTAATTTTTTTACTTGGAAAGTCACTTATCTTTTGTCATTTCACTCAAAAGATCACTTTTTTTTCTTTTGTATCAAATTAGAAAGTCATTCATTTTTTGCTATTTCACTCAAAAGGTCACTCAGGTTAGAAACTGATATATCTAGAACTTTTTAATTATGTGACACCTTATTTTTTATGAAAAAATTAAAAGATATCAAGCTTAACCTATTTTAACCAAAAACCTCTTATCTAACTCAATACATAACCCTTTTTAATGCTATGTGAACGCCTGAAAATCCCTTTTTGTTATAGGCTAGGCACACATAATTGATCTTTGGTCACTAAAATTCATATATCTATTATTCGTACCCAAATTTTACTGCTGATAAAAAAAATCTATAAATTTAAGCAAGATGACTCCTCTTAGTTGAGATTTCTTTTCTACATCACTTTAACTCAAATTGTTTAACTATAATATATTATACTATATCACATAAGCATCAGCTAATAATATGTTGTGGAAAAAGTCTAGGTTACCAAACCATCACGTGGCACATTTATAAAAAATATTTTTCAAAAATCCAAAATAATCCTAAGGGTGCTTTTAAACTCTCTTTACTTAAAAATTTGTCACTCCCGGACAAATAAAGAGATTTGTTTATCATATAAAGGAAGTTTCAAGCATTTCTTCAGAATAAAAAGGAATATTATGGATCAGATAAGAGATGTTTGATTAATATGTTTAGGTTTGATTTTTCTATTTTAGGCTTAAAAATTCATGTGCCATGACATCCAAAAGTTGTCAGATATGCCACATTTCATGATGGGGTAACCTTTTGAGTGAAATAAGCAAAAATAAATGACTTTTTTGATAAAAAAAAAACGTGACTTTTGAATGAAATAACAAAAGATAAGTGACTTTTTATGTATAAAAAAAAAGAAAAATGACTTTAGTTATTTATTTAATCGTCGAGTCCAAGAGTCTCTGCTAGTTGAACCTTATGCTATAGACTCCTTGTTCCACTCATCCCCTTCGTCAGCTCTTTGATCGGGATAATATTACTTAGATTGCTAATCTTGGAATAGATGGTAGAGCGTAGGTGGCAACTCGTTCTACCAACGAATCCTCTATAACAATTTGTAAATCTAGGTCGACTAATTGTTCTTGGAGGTGACAAATGACATATAATTACATTAAAAAAAATGCTTTCGCGACCATTTAGGTAATTAAAAAAAGGAAAAAAAATGGCACCCCTTTCCCTCATCAAAGACCTGGAGGGGTCTTTTTTAGCCCATTTCACTCAAAGATAAAAACTTACCCACACTAGGTGTGTGGACCAAATCATATCAATTAACTATGAGTAAGTGATTTAATGGTGAAAAGATGTGTTAAATTAATTATGGTTAAGAGAGAGAAGCATGCATGCCAACACATGTCATGCATGTACTGGATTGGTGCATGTATCCGGTGTGAGTAAGCTTTTTCCTTCATTCAAGTGTCTTACCTTCTTAAAACTTTTGGCTTAGAATCCGTTTGGGTTGGCTGGAAAAAAGTAGTTTTTAAGAACTTTTTAAGTGCTAGGGTTGTTTTATTAAATAAGTAGTTACGTGTTTGGATAAGTGCTTAAATTGAAAAATAAAGCTATTAAACTATTTGATAAAAAAATATTTTTCATAATGTTAAAATGATTAAAATGTATTTAAAGAAATAAAAGAAAATGGAGGATAATTTAGGACATTTGTTAGTGAAGGTATTAGGTATTGGAAAAACTTATAAGGGATAGGAAAGTAATATAATTGGTCAAACATTAACAATTTTTAAGTCAAAAACAAAAAATTAGAATTACCTAGTTTTTATATAGCCAATCACTTCTGTCAGAAAGTGATTTAAAAGCTAGTTTTGAACCACTTTTAAACTCACCCAAACACTCAATTAAGGGTAAATGAAAACTGTTTTGCGCCCGCCCTCTTCGCAACCTTCCGGAGTGTTGCGCAATGATAGAGAATGGACAAGAATCCTCTATTCCTTACTTGCATTTAGTCTCTGCTTTCTTCGCCTGTGAACCACCCAATTTTGTTTTATCATTTGCCAGGTTACTATTTTCAACCCCCTGCTCATGTTTGCTAATACCATTTACTAATTATTTTAAATTAACACTAGGGATTGTGGAGGCGGTTCCATTACAGAGAGAGTGCAAAGTTTCATATGGAACCACTGTATCAACAAATCCGTAAGTTTATTAAGCTTCTCTCCTTCTTGTCAAATGATTATTATTGAATATGGATGCATGCTGCAGGATATCAAGTGTAATGGCCATTATTTGAAAAGTTTCTTGAAGAAGCTCATTGTCGAAATTGAGTCGAATGGCGAAGTTGTTTTGGATGAGTTATATGAAAAGTACACTTATTGCCTCACTTCTTTGAAGGTAATTTTTGTTTTAAATTGCTATCACTTACTTACCGAGCATTGGATCTATTTGAAAAATGTCCTTCCTTTATGTTGCAAGGATGATGAATTGGCTAACGGAAACACAAGAATGTTAAGAAGAATCTCATTTCTATTTCCCAATGGTGAGGAATTTTTTCTTTCCGTTACTTCTTTTGCTGAATGATGTTTGGCTAGCTTTTTATATCTAATTTGTTGAGTACACAGATTGTTCACAAGACTCTAGTTGTCAATATTTTGGAAATTGCAAGTCACGCTACAATGTTCACTTAACATGCTTGAAGGAGATACAGGGTATGTATGATCTTTTTCTTTTTGTACTTATTTTTATGAGGAGTTGGGCTTGGTCGAGGATATGCAACCCTTGGTTTCATTGATCTGGTTGAAAGAACTGCATGAGTGTATTTTTCAGATATTTTGTCTTATATATATTTTTTTCTTCTTGAGCTTCTCTTACTGAAGCTCGGAATGACTAACAAGTCTTCTGGTGTAACCTATTATACAAAATGGCAAACTGGTTGTCAATCTATGTGTTTAAGCTTTTTCTTTTTCCTTTTTTGGGAGAAAACTGGTGTCCAAGTCAGCTCTTCTACACCTCGACTAATCCACTGTTCATTTGATACCTCCTACTAGTATGGTAACTTTGTTCCCTAAAGCTTACATGATTGGGAGTTTTTTTTGTCTCCACTGTGATGTGAATCCTAGTCTCCCTTGGTCCATTCCTGTGTCAATATATATGCTTACGCTCAAGGATGGAATCTACTGAGTACTTCATAATTTTAGATGTTTGAAACCTCTAGATGGATAGCATGTTTACTGCACCCCCTACTATCTATGTGAAACATAATGTTACATCAGTTCTTTATTGTAAATACAGCAAGAAATGCTTGATGACTTATTTCCTTCCTTTACCATCACACTAATTTCCTTCACCAGTATAATTTATAAGTATAAAAAAAAGTAGTCGTTTTGCTTGATGAGTTGTAGTAGTTATTTTGCTTGATTATAGTTACATTTGGATGTTTGTGGATTTAAGGTGGTTGAACGGCCTCTCATCTAACATGTTTCACTTCTTAACACATTCTTCAAGGTGTGACAATTAGAGTCCCATTATCAAAATTCTGGTGATTATGCTTGATTTCTCATCAAACTGGGAAAGCATCAGCTTGCACAGTAATGTTTTATTTGTTGGAATATTGTCTTTTCTGAGTTGGAATATTGTCTGTAGCTCGAGAGGTTTGAGACAGGGAGACCAACTCTCCCCTAATGTTGTTCATTCTAGTGATGGAAACATTAAGTAGGATGCTGTGTTAGGTGGTTTTTTCAGGGGTTCTCAACAACGACTGTTGGGCAAGGATCAGTGAAGGTGTCATATCTTTTGTTTGTGGATGATACTTCAGTATTTTGTGATCAATTGGAACATTTGAGACAAGTACTAATATGGTTCCAGGTGGTGTCAGGTCTAAAGATCGACCCCAGAAAATGCGAGATCATTCCAGTTGGTGAGGTGGAGAATATGGCACATTCAGAACAGGTGTTGAACTGCAGGATTGGAGTTCTTCCTACTACTTATCTTGGGCTTCCTTTAGGAGCTTCTTATAGCAGCTTGAAAGCCAGTGATAGAAAGGGTAGAAAAATTATTGGTTGGTTGGCAAAAGAGATGTTTATCCAAAAGGGGAAAGAGATGCTAATTAAGAGCACACTTTCGAGCATTTCTATGTATTTCATGTCCTTGTTACATACTCCAGTCAGTGTGATAGGAAAGTTGGAGAATATTCAGCGAGACTTCCTATGGAATGCCTCAATCAGGGAGAAAAAGTTTCATTTGGTGAAGTGGAAATTGGTAATGGCACCAAAGAAATAGGGTGGTCTTAGGAGGTTTTTAATAAGGTGCTCTTGGGAAAGTGGATGTGAAGATTTGAGTTTGAGGAAAATGCTCTATGGAGGATGGTGATTGTGGAGAAATATGGGGTCAAGGATGGAGGGTGGAGGACTAGAAACTTTTTACTTATGTACGGGTGTTGGATTTGTAGGAATACTTTAAAGGGGTCGGAGGAGTTTAATGGGAATATTTCATTTACGATGAGTAATGGGAGTGAGTTGGTTTTTGGACTGGTGTGGGAACAATAGCTTTACTTTTCCTAATATGTTCAGAATGACATACCAAAAAGAGATATTTGTTCAACAAATAAGGGTGTTACAAGGTGGAGAAGTTATGTGGGATGTGAGGTTTAGGAGGAATCTGCGGGATTCAGAGATGTCAAAATTCCAGAATTGATCGAGCTTCTACACAAACAAAGACTAACATATGGTATACACGATATGTGGTGAAGGGGGGCAGGGAACAATGACTTCTTTTCTTTTAAGTCCTACTATGAGAAGCTTTAAATGGGGAGGAGTCAGACTTCCCACATTTATCAGTTTGGATTCCTGGAGTACCGAGAAAGGTGTGCTTTTTCACGTGGCTAGCTGTGAAAGGGTGATCTTGATGACTAAAAATTTGAGAAAGAGAAGGATTACATGTGTTAGTTGGTGCTTCATGTGTAAGAACTCGGGAAGAAGATGGAATCACCTCCTTCTGCATTGTCAGATTGCATCTTCTTTGTAGTGGAAAGTTTTGGGATGGTTTGGTATTCAGTGGGTGATGCCAGGAACAGTGAAAGAAGTCATGTCTAGCTGGATGTATGACAGATGAAGAAGAAGACATAGGGTAGGAGAGCTTTTAATGGAATAGAGAAAGGGTTTATCCATTTAAGGAGTAGCTTTTTATCTTATATTTATATTTATTTTTGGTGCACCCATCCTATATGTATAGAAGATTGGGTGTTGTTCGTAGAAAACCATTTCTTTTTGTAAGGTTTTCTATATTTTTATACCTCTCGCATACTGGTTTTTAATGCCCTTTATATATAAAATTTATTACTTGATCAAACAATAGAAGTCAGGTTTGGTTTTGGAATACGTTTGAGCCACAGCTTTGAAGTTGGTATTGCGGCATGTTGCAGTCGAATTGGTATACGTGCAAAAGCTAGGGTAGTAGTTTCTCAGATATGCAGGAGACATTGACTTCATCTGTGCTTTTACCTGCATATATGCCTATTCACTTGTGATACAGCATCTACTAACTCCATATTTTGAATAGTGACGGTGGAACCTCATGAGATGTAAATTAACACACACGCAGACACACATATATACATAAAATTTAGTTTTCAGTTTATGTAGTGGCCTGATATGGTGAAAGTTAAGCTCTTTTGTTATTTCAAATTTTTTGTACTATTTTTTTTTTTTTTTTGTCAGAGTGACTGCTGATCAATTTGTTCTCTTTATTTCATGGGTGAAACAGGTGCTCAATTTGGCCATCAGGTCTGTTCCTTTCAGAGTTCATACTTTCTTTTCCTGAAGTGTTCTCAGGCAAAATTTGTCTAGAGGTGAGATAGGTTTCAGAGGTATTCATCTGTTTGTCTTTAAGTTTTCAGTTTCATTCTCTTCACTTGGTCTTAGGGAAACTTTGAAACATATAACTCCTCTATTACATTCAATGGATCTTCCCACTGTTGAATGCGGCTGCTCCGGATCCTTTTTGTTTTGTTTTATCTGTTGGCAAAGCTCTTTTACGTACTTAGTCGGGTTTATTTATTATAATAACCTTTGTGCCATATTTTGTATTTTATCTAATGGGAAAGCAGGTCGGTTCAGGTGTTGGATTGGTTGGTGTGTGTCTAGCTCACGTGAATGCCTTAAAGGCAAGTTTCCTCTTTCCATCCCTTGTATCTTTTCCTCTGTGAATTGTGC
Organism: Petunia x hybrida; assembly: GCA_037355625.1. Taxonomy (NCBI): domain Eukaryota; kingdom Viridiplantae; phylum Streptophyta; class Magnoliopsida; order Solanales; family Solanaceae; genus Petunia; species Petunia x hybrida. The sequence goes on along the minus strand of JBBBVM010000640.1, from coordinate 37,532 downwards.
CTCCTGTTTTTACGCAAACACATCTCACATTGTTTCTATTTCGGCCTGTTCATTTTAAGATCCTCTCTGTAACTCTCATAAGGCCTTATAGATAATCAAATTTTTTATGTTCTCCAATAAGAAGGGTCCATATGGATCTATTTTGTGAATCATTTGCTCTATCAGTAATTTTATGTGAGGTTTCAATTGCTTTCATTTTACATATGGCATATGTGTGTTGGTCTTTTACTCAAACGGCAGGGAGAATTCACTGGACAGTCATGTAGATGGTTTTCTTAGGTTGTGAAGCATGCAATGGATAAAAACTAGAAGGGGATGCTCGACTGAAAGGAGAGGAAAACTTCTTCACTTTCAGCATGGCTGTGGACTACGCGATCTCTGGGTCGCTGAGGTTCCTTTTCTTCCGCCTCTGAAGTTCCACTATCTCTTTGATATTTGATTCGTCGTGTATCATTTCCTTACTTCTTTGATCTCCCTTTCACACGGGCTTGTCCATCAAACTTGACGAGTTCCCTACTACTCATGTAGATACACCTTTGGGTGAGCTTTTGCAGATCTATCAATCTATTCAACTATAATTTCGATCAAGAAATCTGTTTTCTTGTCACCCAATAGGAGCTAAAACTGATAGAGAAGTTCTAATCATGGACATCTTGTCTTCTTTTTATAACATAGTTTTCCATCATATAAATAAAAATTATAGCATTCTGAGTGTTGTCGCTCTTTGCTTAATCTAGTTAATTCTTGAACTGTATTTACATCTTAGGAAAGATATAGTGGTTATCCTCATTTGAGCTACTCAAACGGTAAACTTCTTTAGAAGTTTTGGTTAATAATATGCATAGTATTATACATTCTAGTCTTCTTTTTCCTTTGTACGACTTCAGCAAGTGGCTTAACTTAGATTCATCAATTTGGGATCTTTGATTCTAAATTTTTACCAAAAGCTTTTTGGTGAATTGCATATTAACTCATGTAGAAAATAATTTGGTTAGATAATGATGTTTATGGATTCAAATGACTCTGATGACATACATTGTTTCTATCCTACGTATAACATAATTTTCTTGGTTAAGCATTTAAAATTATCATTTCAGTATATGAATTGAAATCTTTGATTAATTTATCAAGCAGATTTGTTCTATCCATACAGCTAAAAACTGACAGTCGATGGTTTTTCCAATAGTCAAAACTGGGTGTAATAGAGACCAAATTGACCATGAGATAGACATTACCATTTATTAGTGCATAAGATATTATTTATGCTGATATGCAGCATATATCTTCATTAATCAAAATGTATTTATACAATTTAAGAGTAGAGTAAGGAGGGAGATTATTCGCAATCAATTGCAAATTAGGTGGTGGGCATTAAAAGGCGCTAACTGGTTAACGTTTCAAGAAAAGCTATGGGAGAAGGGAGCGGACTTAGAGGGAGACGCAGACTTCCTGTGGAAGGAAATGATGGGTTGTATTAAAAAGGGCAATTTATATAATTATACAAACTAACATTCTTTTTTACACAAAAATGTCAATACTATCTCATTTTTCAAAATATAGCAACATTTTATTTTCAATACATAGAAAATACATATAAAAGGGGATAAAATTCTAGATCCACCTCCTACACTATCATGCCACACCCAGCCTCTTTACCATGACTGTCACCGCAAGTCCCCAGTCGCCGGAATTTTTTTTTAGTGTTTTTGTTTTTGAAATTTTTTGGATTTGTGTGTATTTTCATTGTAAAGACAATGATACACTGTGCATACAGTGAAAATACGGTAGGCATACACTCCATACGATTTTTGTTTGTTTGTATCTTCTTTGTATGGTTAGTGTATGTACAGTGTATGCATGTTCATACACCGGACATACACACCATATACAAATGGATAAATCAAAAAATATTTTATACATTTGTTGTATATCAAGTGTATATCCGGTGCATATACCAGACATACAACGGATATACCCGTAACATACACTTTCTTCGTCCTCCAAACACCACCAACAACCACCGTAGCCACCGGAAATCACCAAAAAAAAGAAATTAAAAAAAAATGTCAGATCTGCAATGCTGGAAAAGAAGCAGATCTGCCGGCGTCAGCAACAAAATGAGGAACAGATTTGGTAACATTAAGGATCCGTTTGTCCATGAGTTGTTTTTTTCCCTTTTTTCAAAAAATTTTTGGAAAACTTGTTTGCCCATAAAAAAACTGTCATTTTTTGGAGATTTTTTCAAAAACAGTTTTGAAAAACCAAAAAGTGGTTTCGACCACTTTTTCAAATTTTTTCAAAAAATAGCTTTCTCCTCTCACAAAGCTTCAACTTTTTTTTTCAAGTAAAATTCATGTCCAAACACAACTTCAACTTCCAAATACAACTTTTCAACTCTACTTCAAAATTTTTTTGGTATTTATGGCCAAACGGCTACTAAGAGCCGACGATGGAGCCGACGGAGCTTAGTCGCCGGCTACCAACAGCACCGGAAACACAATGAAGTAGCATCGAACGGGAAAAAACTTAGTACCAGTGATACTGTCGCGACGGGGGGGGGGGGGGGGAGGGCGTAATTTTTCCTATTAAAAAAGTAGCAACTGATAGAAAAAAAAAAAAGTAGCAATTGAGGTATTTGGTGTGTTTAAAGGCTTAGGACCTCGATCACAGTAACCACCTGGAATGAGGTACAAATAGTTATTAAAGATGAATGAGAGTGTTATAGGATGTAGCCAAAAGCAAAAGACGGAGAAGCTTTTGAGGAATACAAGAGAGCTAAGCGAGAAGCTAAGAAAGCTATTAGTAAAGCCTGAGGAGAAGCTCTATATGGCGTGTACCAAAAGCTTTGGACACGAGAAGTGGAGAAAGAAATGTTTAAACTAGCACGATTAAGTGAGAAAAAAGGGTGAGGATTTGAACCAGGTGAAATGTATTAAAGACTATCCTCAACAAGTGTTGATGTGAGATAATGAGGTCATGAAGAGAAGGAGCGGATGTTTTGATCAATTGTTAAACTCGAACCAAGAGAATGACACTATGGACCTACATAGCTCTGTGCATGATAGAAATTTTAGCTATATCCGAAAAATTAGGCTAACAAAGGTCAAGGATGCCATGAAACGTATGAGAATTAGAAAAGTTTGTGGTCTAGATTGTATCCCCAAATAGATATGGAAGTGTCTTGGAGAGGTTGGAGTAGAATGGCTCACCAAAATGTTCATTGCGATACTAAGAAGTGGTATGATGCCCGACGAGTGGAGAAAGAGACGAGTATCCTGTTTCCAATTTATAAAAACAAAACTGTCATTCAAAGCTATAAGAACTAACGTGCAATTAAACTCATGAGTCATATGATAAAACTCTAGGAAAGAGTGATAGAGAGTACAACAAAAGTGACAAAGAACGAGTTTGGATTTATGCTCGGTAGATCTACAATAGAGGCTATATTCTTGCTAAGAAGATTGATGAAAATTTACCGCGAAAGGAAGAAAAATCTACACATTGTGTTCATTGACCTAGAGAAAGCATATGATAGAGTGACATGGGAATTCCTTTGGTAGGTAATGGAGAAGAAAGAATTCTTATTAATTATATAAATATTATAAAGGGCATGTATGAATAAGCGGTCACTAGCGCGAGAGCAGTAATAAGACATACCAAGGAGTTTCCCATAACAGTGTCTTTACATCAGGGATCAGAATTGGGCCCCTACTTGTTTACCTTAGTTATGGATGAGCTAATATGTACATGACAAGATGAGGTGGCACGCGGTATGTTGTTTGCTGACGATGTGGTATAAATTGATGAAACTAGTGAGGGTGTCACCCAAAAGCTCGAGCTATGGAGAAGCACTTTAGAGAGTAAAGATTTTAGGATAAGTAGAAGACTTAATACGTGCAGTGTTTAGCCATCAGGGGAAGAACGATGTTGAGGTGAGGCTAGACGGGATTGGCGTTGCAAAAAGCAAGCATTTTAGGTATCTGGGCTCGTTGTTCCTAAATAATGGAATGATAGATAAAGATGACATTCATAGGATAAAACCAAGTGGTTGAAGTGGAGAAGTGCTACAGGGGTGCTATGTGATAAAATAATGCCTATCAAAGTGAAAGGTAAATACTACATACAGTTATAAGGGTGAGGTTATTGGTAGTGAGTGTTGGGCTACTAAATATTTTAGTTTATCCACAACATCAGTATTGTAGAGATGTTGATGCTAAGATGGATATGCGGTCACGCAAGATTAGATTACATAAGAAATAACCATTACCCGATAGAGGGCGCAAGTAGCACTGATTGGGGATAAGATGAGAGGATGTCATTTGTGATGGTTTAGTCATGTCCTGCATCGAATTGCTGATGCACCAGTTCGGAGGCATGAAAATATGGTAGGTGAAGGTGTTACAAGGGACGAGGTAGGACTAAAATCACATGAAACAAAGTCGTCTCGAAGGACCTAGATTTTCTTGGAATAGAAGTAGACTTAGCTAAAGACAAGGTACAATGGAAGAAAAAGATCCGTATCGGTGGTATCTTTTAGTTGGTAACAATAGGAACTTTCTTAATACTATGATATATATTTCTTTTACTATTATTTGCATATATCTATCTTATTATTCACATTCTTTTTATTTGGTAGCATGATGACATGAACTGAGTTTAAATGAAAAAAAATTGTCAATGAAGAATCATATAGCCGACCACAACTTGCTTGGGATTAAGGCTTGGTTGTTGTTGTAATCAAAATGTATTTATACTTTTTATGAGAATCTTTCTATTTTATCGTCATATGGTGGTAGACTTCAAAAACCTATTGAATCAATTTGTGTCGACTGAAAAAACCCTGCTAAACAACTGTATATAGCTAGCATAAGTTTCAGTCTCAATCTAAAAAGGGGAAAAAAAGAAAAGGTCTGTCTTGTGAAGCTTCTTGGTTGTTGATAACTGCAGCTACCACAGTTGCGGAGTTATTTTTATTCTTATATTTTATTTGTTACTTAACCTGTCACGGTTAATTTAGAGTCTTATGCAGGTAATACTTACAGATGGTGACTTATCAACTTTAGCAAACATGAAGCTCAACTTGGAGTTAAATCAGCTGGACACTGATTTGTTAGACCATACACAAAATTCCAACATGGTTAGTGGTCTTTATTTTGTGGTTATTTGCATGTCGTCTTTGCTTTTACTATTGTTCGCTTTTTCCAACTCTATTTAGTATTTATGAACTTAAGTTGGCTAGTTTTACTATCATAGGCTCCATGCATAAACTGATGGAAGATTGGTTGTAAGGGGTTTATAATGTACTCGCTTTATTTATAGCATAAGTTGGAAGGGGTTGATATGTACTCGCTTTATTTATAGCTTAAAGTTAACTATGCAAATGTATGTTGAGGCTGCACCCTACCTGAAATGTGACTAAGTGATAAAACAATCGGTATTTGGCAGCAAATTTCTAGGCATGTTTTGCATTGTTACTTCTAGCGCCATGCTTAATACAACTTTACTCACCTGTCAGCTTGATTTTTGAACAGTAAAGTCATGATTCTTCACAGTTAGGCATAATTGTGCCTACTGATACCTTATAATGCTACAAAGTGAACTTATTCAATAGTCACAAGTGAGGATTGTGGATTGTCAGAGAAAGTTCTTTTTCTTTTTTATGTTTTTATAATGGCGGTGCGCAGACCTCGAATATTTCAGTTGTATCCACATTCTCCCTCTCATACATACATTGGGAACTCTACCCACTAAGACTTGAGCATACCAAAAAAGATCTACTTTTTTCCTCTGCTAGAATTTGAACATCCTTTGGTCTCCCATGGTCATCATTTCATCTTCATCAAGGCGATGCCCTTGGATTCGTTACAAGTTGTACTTGTTGGACGTGAAGGCATGTGCAGCCTGTTTGTAAAAGCTGTTCTTTGGTTTAGCTACAATATTGCTTTAGCTTGTTCGGAGTGGTTGCTTGTCATTTGACGTCTACCTTGTTCCTCTTACTTTGATATATTCTTGGCATTCTATCACACCTTGCAGAGCAAATACACCAGATATATGAGAATCAAACAATATAGTCAATCAAACTTAATCATTCGTTAATGATACCTTTGCCAAAAATATACACCAAGTATACGAGAATCGAGCAATAGAATGTATCAAACTTAGTCATTCAAGTATGAAAGGATCGGATAAACATGACTTATTAGCCTTTGTAATGAATCTATATATAGTGGTGTAAACATAAGATAGCAGTTGAGACATATCTTTTGGTCTGCAGGTACAGTGTTTGTATTTGCCGTGGGAATCTGCAACAGAAAATGAGCTACGTCAATGCATGCCAGATATAGTGTGAGTTCTCTTAATGTGCCTTTTGTTTAAAGGCACTATGCTTATTACTTCCTTTCCTGTAAGTCTTCAATCTTGGAATGGACCAAGAAACAAAAATCTTATGAATTTTAAACCTCGAGTCGAGACTAGAGATGCTGCACTGCAGTATATGGTCTATTTTAGTTAATACGAGTTCTGTTCCAAAAGGGGTTGTGGTGTTGGAAGAAATTTTCAATCTATAGATTTGATATGGATATAGCAAGTCTCAAATTGTAGCAAGGTGGAGATTACGACGAAGTTTGCAAGTCTAAATTCCAAGGCCCCTTATTTTAGCTGGCTTCTGACTTTCCTCTTTTTAGTTTGGGTGCAGATGTGATTTATGATCCACGATGCATCCCACACCTTGTTCGAGTCCTTGCCATTCTTTTAAAGTGGGAAGATCCAAACCTGCATCATTTGAGTAATGGATGTAAGGACTGTCCACCTGACTGGAGATCTATCGAAAGGAAAGAAACTAGTACAGCTGCTGATTTTGATGTTGACCTTGGAAAAACAGAAATAAATGGTGATCCACATGCTGAGTATTTATCACCTGGATTAAGACAAGGGCCTGTGGCATATATTGCTTCAGTAATTCGCAATATTGACACGTTTAATTATTTCCTTTCGTTGGCAGAACAGGAGAATTTGAATGTATCAGACATCACTGAAACGGTGAAGCCACTTGACTTAATTCCTTATGTTAAATCATACCAGCAGTCTAGCATAAGGATGTTAAAAATTTCTTATTTATGCAAATAAGGCTGCTATGTAATCAAACAGTCTGCTCTGTCGGATATTCTTAAATGATTACAGTAGGTGAGAAAAATGTTGTACTAGACTGTTTCAGTAAAAACAGATGAATTTTTTTTTTGGTAAAGCTGCGTTTTGAAGCTTGAAAAATTACAAATTGAGGAACTTTGTATTCTTATTCCAAGAAATATCACGTCTAAATATATAAAGAAAATATTGACGATGAAATTTGTTAAAAGTTTAGATTTGGTGGAGTAGCTCAGGGTTTTTTCTCGTAATGTCTGGAAGCAAACACTGAACATACATTGTTTTTCCATTTATAGCTGGGCATATATTTGCTTTCGTATTAAGGATATATATCACATCACAAAATATTTATCTATAGACATTTTTGTACACTGATAAATCTATACATGTTATCGTATGGAAACTAATCTAAAGAGACGTAATATATGAATTTGAAATACCTTGTATATGAGATTCTTTAACTATTAAGAAAAATTAGCATAATACCTATTCATAACGTATAATTCTAAAATTAACAATATTAAGTAGTTGTTTGGCCATAGATCCCCAAAAAGCAACTTTGAAAAATAATTTTTGAAGTTGAGTTAGAAAAATTGCTTTGGAAGTTGGAGTTGTGTTTGAACATGTATTTTACTTGAAAAAAAAAGTTGAAAAAAGTGGTCAAAATTACTTTTTGATTTTAGCAAAACTACAGTTTTAAAAATTTTCAAAAACTTATAAGTTTTGACGGACAAACACATTTTTGAAACTTTTTTCCCGGGAAAAAGCAAAAATTATGTGTGGCCAAACTGAACAAATGCCTCCAAAGAATGTTTCATCTTCAGCGGAACAGCTATAAGAGATTAAATGAAATCTTGTTGCAATAGGTTAATAGCCTATTGTGACAGAAGGTTGCGCTTGTTATTGTGAGTCAATCTAAGCTTTGCCAACGGTATTCTTACAAAAACACGTTCCAGATTACCATAACATGCACGACTTACAATTTTGTCTTTATAAACAAAATGTATGATGCTAAAAGACACAGCTGTTTTATCGTAGCATGAGATGATTGGCTATAAAATATGATCAGATTACAATGGACTTGCATTACCCACGACTAGGGTGTTCATGGTTGGGTGCATTTTAGTTTTTAGCTAATCTGTAGTGGTATATCGGTTATCGGTATGTATGTAATTATATAAAATCAACACCGTACCGATAAGCTATATTAATCAGTATCGATTCTTAACGGTTCGGTAACCGGTATTATCACTAACTATTGTTGAATTAAACAACACTAGTTAGTATTCTCGCAACCTACACCTCTACTTGGATTACATGGACAATAATGGTAAACAATATTATAATGCACAGAAAGCATATTCTAAGTTGCTACCGAAAGTGGTAACTATGAGCAATGAGTCTAATGGTTAATGACCCGAAAGCTGAAGGCTTGAAGCAGAAACAAAAGTTTAAAATGGGCCTCAAGCATAAACGGTAATGACCACAAATATCAATAATAGTTGAAGTTTAAACCTATAAACTAAAGTAATTGTACCAAATTAAAATTTAAAAGGGTTCATAAAATAATAATGAATAAAATTTAATATATAAAAATTATAAAAATACCTTATCGGTATATCGGTACGGTAATAGTAAAAATATATAAATAATGTGACTGTACCGATATCTTATCTGTATTAGATATCAATACTATTACCGAACCGAAATACTATTATACTTATCGATATTGGTACTGGTTCGGCTATCGGTACCGGTACGAATTTGCACACCCCTACTCACGACTTGTTTGAGAAACTAGATGTTGTGAGTGTTTTCCGGAGTGCGAGAAGAGTAGGTTAATGAGTTTTCATTGTGCGAGACCTCTCTTAGGGCTTGGAAAGAAAAGCGTATAAGATGAATTTCTACAAATTCATTTTTTATGGTAAAAATTTAGTCACGCAGCCTATTTTGACCGCGTTAAATGAATACTAGCCAGCGATGCAAAACTGTTTGAAGACTAGCCATTTCTGGACAAATCACAATATAAATACTAGGGCTTTGAACAAATACTGGGAAGCTTCCGTAAACTAACCCCAGTATAAAATACTGGGGCTTTGAACAAGTTTTGTTCAAAGCCCCATTATTTTGTTATGGGACTTGGTATAAAGCTTCAGTCCCATAACAAAATGCTGGGACTGTGAACAAGTCCCATAACAAAATGCTGGGACTGTGAACAAAACTTGTTCACAGCCCCAACATTTTGTTATGGGGACTGAAGCTTTATATATAAAGTCCCATAACAAAATAATGGGATTTATCCCTTTGATGGAACCTTTGTTATCGGATTAAATCCCATTATTTTGTTATGGGATAAAGTCCCATAACAAAATAATAGGACCTTTGAACATGTTAGTTCAAGGTCCCATTATTTTGTTATGAGATTATTTTGTTATGGGACTTCTTCAGTCCCATAACAAAATACTTGGGCTTTGAACAAGAAACTTGTTCAAAGCCCAAATATTTTATTATGGGACTAGTTTATGGTGTTTTTCCAATGCTAATGGAGCTTAAGTGTGCGCGCGAATTTTTGGCTATTCTTCAGTGAATTTTGAAACGGTGGATAGTCCCCAATGAGCGCGTCCAAAAATGGCTGCTGATCAAAATTACGCTTTTTTATGTGAATTGAATACATTTAGGCATGGTCTTGATTTCTTGAGCACTTTTTTCATGGTCTTGAATTTTTTAGCACTTCCAAAAATATTTCTACTTCTACCTCTTAATTATTTTTCTACAATTATTTTACATTCACACTTTCTCTCTCTAGAAAACCCATCTCCCACTTCTCCTCCTTCTCTCTAGTTGACCGTCGTTGGCTGTCGCTGGGCCACCACCGGAATATTGCAGCAACTATATCCCCAAATTCGTGTTGGCCTCCTCTTTCCTTTTCTACCATTGGTTTTCTAAAAATCACACTAAATTAGTATGGATATAATTTTGAAAATACAGAAAAAAATTTTCCGGCAATATCCTTTGTGCAATTGAGTTTTGTTGTTGTACACGAAGATGCAGGGTCTTCATGGCTTAGACTCTAACCCCCTATGTTTAATTGACGCACATGTGTAAGCTATAGGGAACGGAACTTAGTAGAACTAAACTTAACCAGAATACTTTTGTTATACTTCTCGTAATTGGCTCTTAGGCTTTGTTCAAAGTTCTTCCTTGTTTTGTAAAACAGTAGGAAGCAATTAATTCAAACTATATCACTTAGTTGAAGAAATCCAACTTCATGCGATCTGCCTTGAATTTATTATTGTTTGGAATGCGAAGAAAACAAGCGAGAAAACTGAAGAATGATGAAGAGAAAGTGATGACGATTTGTATTCAAAGTTGTGTTGAAAGTGAGGACGATTTTATATTAAAAGTGATAACAATCTGTATTCAAAGTTGTATTGAAAATGATGACTATTTGGCTTTAATTATTTGCAAAATGTACATTCTGTTTGGCTCACACTATGAATAAATGATGACGGATTGACGTTATGTTATGCTTCATTTGGATTTTTTGTAGATAGCGAAATGACGACCGGATTTTCTTCATTTTATATTTTTATATGTATTTTTATGGATGAATGAAGTGAAGACAATTAGGACTCATCTGTTTGTAAAATGTACTAATATTTGGCTCACGTTATGAATAAATGATGACAGATTAATGTAATTACGTTTTTCTTTGAATTTTTGTTGATTTTTGTATTTCATATGTATTTTTGTGGATAAACGAAGTGAAAACGATTTGGACTCATTTGTTTGCAAAACTGACACAATTTTTGGTGCAATATATGCATAAACACATATGGATTATCATTATTGCTAAATATATAAGCACTTGAAGTTCTTTTTTGTGGATATGTGAAGTGAAGCCGATTTGACCTTATTTTTTCACAAAACGGACACAGTTATATGCATAAACTTAGCCAGATTATTATTATTTGTAAATATATAAGTACTTGGAGGTATTTTTTGGGAATAAATAAGTGATTACGATTTGACATCATTTATATAGAAAATGAACATGATTTTTGCTTACTATACGAAAAATGATGCCGGATTGGTCGTATATTATGTTTTGCTTTGATTTTTGTATATGAACGAAATGATGACGATTTGACCTTACTTATTCACAAAATGGACGTGAAAGACAACCTGATTGACATTGTTTTCTGCTTTGTACGATGCATTGACATATTTTATAATTCCGAATTTAAAAAGGTGCGGTGGCATTTTTGTAATTACAGCTTCAAAAAGGTGCGGTAGCATTTTTGTAATTACGGGAAATGCTCTTCTGCTTCATTTAATGTAAAAGTGCTCAATTCTTTAAGACCACTAAAAAATAGCTCAATTTTTTATGACATGCTACTTTTTGCTTATTTGTGTAATTCTCCCCTACAAATTTCGCGCGGATCTTTGCATAAACAGGACATTTGAGTGACACCATTACCTTTTTGACCTTATTAAATTTCTCTTTTAAATAGAAAATAGCCTCTGAGCCAGAATTTAGAAGAAACATCCTGACCTGCCGGGACTTTTCACAAGAGTTTTCATCTGAATGATCTTGCCAAAAGTTATGGTGAATCGCAAGGAATTTAGTACTGACTAAGTTGTAACTTTAAAAAAAATTTGTATTAAATTCATAATGATTCGCCAAAACGTTCTAGAATGGACAGTTTGTCACAAGTCATGTCGAATCACTAGAACTTTACTAAAGAATATATTAGCTTAAAAAGAATTATACTAAAGTCTTGCATTCACCATGACTTCATAATGGATGACAGGTAACAAGTCATGGAGAATCACCGAGGCTTTAATATTAAATGTGCTGTACCTTTAAAAACATTTATACAAAAGTCCAGACGAATAATTTTCAAAACTAGGCAGCCCACAACACAAAATTACAAATGAGGGGCCACATTTTATCCATAGCACCCCATTATTTTTACATTACACAACATAGAACCCCTTATTTTCAAAATTACATAACATAGCACCCATTTAAACTAAAAACCCTAGAAACCACTCCCCCACCCTCCCCCACCACTTGCCCGCCACCGAAAACCGAGCCGCCACCGCCGGCCGGTGGCCGAAAAATAAAAAATTCATCGGATTTGCTTATTTATTTGTGGATTTGTTTAAATAATTATTTTTTGATAATTTTATACACCTAAATCTATCAAAATAATAAATTATACATGTAAATACATAGAAAAATGTGTATGCAAGAAGGAAAATACAAAAATATACACAAAAAACATAAGTTTTATACAAAACATCCATAAAAAGTGCACAAATCTGAAATTTATACAATTTTATTCATTGTTCATACACGCATATACAGCTTTATACAATTTTACAATGCATAGAATGTGTTTTATACACTGTCAATACGTACATATACAGATTTATACATTTTTATACACATTTACAGAATTGTATAAACTTGTATAAAAATGTATAAAAGTGTATAAACTCACAAAAATAATGTTAAACATTGCCTCTGACACGACCCGGAATCCGGTTAGGCCGTGTGGGCACCCGACATCCTCCCAATAGACCCGTCGGGCGAACCCTTACCAATTAAATTAGGAAAATAAATATAACAATTCATAAATAAAGACATGACAAAAAAACACACAGACATATTGACACCTCTAAGTTGTACGAAAGAAAATTACAGCTGACTACCCAACATACTAGGTTTAGGGCTATCCAGACAAGATATCTAAGAGTATAAAGAAGACAGATACCTCCTGAAGGGAGCCAAATGCAACTGAATTAATAACCAATAAACTGGTGGCCATCCGGAATAAAAGCTGGCTCACCCTGACAGCTGAAGTCGTCTTCGCTCCTTCACAACGTGGTGAACTGAATCCTGGAGCGAACCTGCCGAAACGAAGTAGATAGACAAAAACAAATAACAAACAAGGGTGAGTCAAAAGGACTCAATAAGTGGGGCAGACTAGCCACCTCAAGGAATAGGATAGCTAGCCAGGGAGAAGAAATATATAAACCAAATTCCTCTTATTTAAATTATGAAAAGGCAGAGCCAGATAATAACTAGAAACACGTATGGAATCACAAACTCATTAACAACCAGTAACGTAAGATAGCCAGAACATATAGGTATCCCGAACATATCAACAATCAGAAATACATCCTATTGCGGCGTGCAACTCGATCCATATAATTATCCTGTTGCGGCGTGCAACCCGATCCATATATTCATACCGTTGCGGCGTGCAAACCGATCCATATATTTATACCGTCGCGGCGTGCAACCCGATCCATATATTTATACCGTTACGGCGTGCAACTTGATCCATATATTCATCCTGTTGCGGCGTGCAACCCGATCCCCGCAACCCAGAATACGAGCCAGAAATATATAGGTAAACTGAGATATGTCCACGACATAGTGTACAAACCGCATACATAAAATACAACACAATACACACAATAGTCAGTATGCGGTGCAATGAGATGGGATGAATGCGGTACAATGCAATGCAGTCACATATGCCTGATACCTATCTCCGGCGCGGGACTCTCATCGTCTACCAGGAGATATATACAAAGATGATCCTTCACCGGCTCGGGACTCTCATCGATTACCGAGAAGTATATGCAATGATGACCCTTCACCGGTGCGGGACTCTCTTCGCCAACCGGGAAGTATATGCAATAATGGTTCTTCACCGGTGCGGGACTCTCATCGCCAACCGGGAAGTATATGCAATAATGACCCTTCACCGGTGCGGGACTCTCATCGCCAACCGGGAAGTATATGCAATAATGACCCTTCACCGGTGCGGGACTCTCATCGCCAACCGGGAAGTATATGCAATGCTCAAAACCAGAGTGCAATGCTCATATGCTCAATGCAATACTAACCACAGGGCATAACATATAATATACAATGTAAATTCAAAGCTAAGGCGTAATGAGTACGCCTATCGGCAGCTACACACGTAAGGAACACGTGGTAGAAAATCCACGAGGCCAGGTGCCTCCAAAGAAATGGATATAAACACTTACCTTGTTACAAAGTTAGTACATCAGCTCAATAACCGCTTGTCCTTTGGTTTCATTGCCAAACGATCCCACTCTATTCAATAAGCAGAAAAATATATCAAATTAGGCTAAAGGCTTCATTCCTCACATCTTAAGGCAATCTGGTTAGGAACCTGATACCCTATTCGCATACGCAATACGCAGGACAGGCCTATATACAGGGTTTCAGGCCACATAATCAAACCCCAAATAAATTATATTATAAGTTTCCCATAACTTACTGAGTACGAATATATAATCAATTTCATTATCGGGGTCCATTTGACCCTTTAAACTATCAATTTACGTCATTAGGGCGATGTCTAATATCCCTATTTTTACCGTAAAAATATATTCAAACATATGTAATAAACTCAAATAATATATTAAAATCATTACCTGAATGTTTCGGGGTAAAAATTCTACTATTTTCCCGGCTCTTTTCTCATTTTCCGGCATTTTTCCACTGCGTGTTTTCCATTTTATGTTTCTGTGTATGTATGTACGTATGTTTCTGTTGTCCAAATTGATTAGGGGGATATATATCCCCCACCGCCTAACTTCATTTTAACGTTTTGTCATTTTTTTTTCTTTTAAAATTTGCTACTACGATAAAAATTAAAACGGTACCTACAATATTCGAAATAATCCCAACTTTTGCATACAAGTTATACAAAATATATGTAACATACTCGCGAAGGCGGATCTCAAATTGGACTCCCGAAATTCAAGATGCGAATTTAAATAGAAAAAGTCAAATTATTTAACTTTCGGCATTTTAGCGGAAACTAGCCGAACAATATCGAAATTCACTTTCAAAAAATCACAAAAGTCACAAATAATCATACGAACCTAATGACGCTTTCGGATTTCGAATCAGAGCTCATTCGCCAATACCGAGCTCGTAAATCTTTTTTTAATATTTATCGATAATAAAATCTGAAATCTTCTTCCGATACATACCAAACGAGGTCTGATTTAGCTCAAATTTTACAGACAGGTCCTAATGGATATTACGAATTTTTTAAAATTATCAGCACGCCAATCGGAGTCCTAACTTTCGAAACGACTGACCGAGGTCGTTTCAGCCTCGGGCAGATTTTACACAAAAGCTTAACAAATATCCAAGATCTATACAGTTTTATACAAGAAAAATACTAGATATAAATATTAAACAAAAGTTTTAACAAAAAACTAGTAGATCTCAACGAATTTTTATGAAAAAGTGAAGAAAAAGAAGAAGCTTGATAAATAAACTCCTCACCGGAGTTTTGATCGGAATATACAACGAAAATCAATATTGTTATTCAAAAAGAAAAAATAAAACGAAAAGAAGAAGAAGAAGCAGCGACGGCGGTGGTGGTGGTGACCACGGCGGCGACGGCGTCAGTGGCTTGAAGGAGAGGGGATGGCTGTGGGGCAGTGGTGGAAGGGTTGGGGGGTGGCGGCTGCATTAGGTTTAATGGGGAAGAGAAGAGAGAAAAATGGGAAGGAGAGAAGGAGAAGAGAGGGAAAATGGGGGCTAGGATTTTCTTTTCTTTAAATAGGGAGTGCTATGGAGTGAAAAAAAATTTCAAAAAAGGGAAGGGGGTGCTATGTCGGGTAAGGTAGCAAAATAGGGGTCTTTTTTGGTAATTTTCATGAGTGGGATGTCTCTCAATGTAATTGTCCCAAAATTTTATCTAATATGTTTTTGCTTCAAAATTGGTGCATATGAACTCCAAATGACTCCAATTATATATAATCACTTTATTAAGCTCAGCCAATAAATTCTAAGGGTCAGATTCAACCAAAATTATAAAAATCAATATATCCACTTTGTTAAGCTTAATCCAACATTGGTATCTTATAAAAGCTGATACATCCTTTTTGTTAAGCTGAATTTATTATTGATGGAATACAAATTTATTAAAACTAATCTAACAACAAATTAATAAATAAGTTGTGTTGTATTGGACGAAAGAATATGAAGTAGAAGGAGGAAGTAGGAGAGGTGAAGGAGGAGGAGGACAAGAAAGAAGAGAATTTAGAGAAAGAGTTCTAGTGGAGGGAAAAAAAATTAAGAGTTCTTATTCTAGTGTGACCAAAAATTTGATGGGTGGTCTCAGGCCATTCCTGCTAGATTTTTAATTTCGCAAGGTGAAACATTAGAGGCTTAGCCCATTAATCAAAGATCTGGACAAATAAATTTTGTTGATGTCATGGAAGAAAAGGTAGCTGCTATATAGTTGAATGAGATTCAATAACATTTGCCTGGTTGGTGTTTCTGGAAATGCAATCCATGATGAAGATGGTAGAATAATAGTGGTGTAATTTCTTCTTTACTCAGTATCGTTTATTCTGTTAGTGTTTACATAGGTAATTGCAGTTCTAGGGAGGCTAAAACTAAAGCTATCACATATCAGTATAAGTTGGGGAATATGATTGCTTGAGTGGGTGGATACATCTTAAGGGTTTTACACGGTGTATCCATGATGTTAAATTTAAGGGAGGTTTACGAAAATACCATTAAAATTAAAATATTTATCCATCTCTATCCATAAGTTTCATATTTACAAGCCCTATCCATAAATTATTTACATGCCCTACCCATCTAGACTTGTATACTATTATTTATGCAGTATACCTTAAAGGTATACATCCACATCTAGACTTGTATGCAGTATACCTTAAAGATATACATCCATAAGGTATAACAAAGGTATACAGTAATAAATGAGTAGGTTGAGTAATACTTTTAATGGGTAGGGCTTGTAAATACTTTGAATTTCATGAGTATATAATGTAAAAAATCCTAAATTTAATTACCCGCTTCAAACCATTATAGATTGACTTTCACCCTATTCCCTTAAATTCTACTCTCCATTTGCCATTTCACCAATTCCCCAAACCTAACTTCTCCAGATATCTCTCCTCTTGCACCTGGTGAACCTTCAACCGACACTAGAAAGGGGGGGGGTAAGGGGGAGGGGGAGGGGGAGGGGCGATGAATAATTTCTTCCGATTTTCACCTTCCAAAGAACCTTGCTCGTGCTTATAAGAACCTGGTTCTTGATGAGTTTCTCCTAAACATTGTGCTAACATAGTAATGCGAAAATAAAGTTGCACAAGGATTTTAAGTGGAAAACTCCTTGCTCAAGGGAGAAAAACCACAACCCAATCTCTGGGATTTTGAGAAATAATTCCACTAACACAACGAGCAAGTTTTAGGTTACAGACTCTATAACCAAGGGACTATAATTCTTAGTACCTAGACTGCCTACAATTAACTCAATAGTAGCAACCACACCTAGGAATCCTCCTAAGTACAAGACTGCCTACGATCCACCATCGTAGCAACGCTTTTTAAGCTAACTCTAGTCTAAAAGCACAAGAATTTCTCCAAATAAAATACCTAAACAATGCTTCTCAAATAAGCGTAATAGGTTACAACTCAAAGCCATAATACATATGAACTAGACTTAGACAGAAACTCAATATAGCTTGATGAAGAACACACATGAACTAGACTTAGACAGAAACTCAATACAGCTTGATGAACAACCACTCGTCCAGTCATTTCCTTCTGCACGTTCTTGCTGGACTGGAAATTGATTAAACTTGATGAAGAACCTCTCGTCCAGTCAGTTCCTTCTGCGCGTTCTCTGCAGAATTTGTCAACTTTTTGAGCTCTCAATCTCTCTATGTGGTTGAAGAGATAATATTTCATGCATACCACTTGGAATCTTCTTAATGATGGATATATAATATGTATATGATTTATTGATGGACAAGGATTAGAATTATTCTCTAATAAGGACTCAATAAATACTTTCCTTATACGCTTTTACCTCCTACACACTTTTTCCATTCTTAGACTCTTTAAAAAGATTCACCATTATTATGTAGATCTTCCAAGATACTTCCAGCTGAGGCCTAAAGCAATTAGGATTTATTAGCCGCCTTATAGACTTTTATATTCATGCCCAAGAGACTCCCAATCCCATTAGGATTAAACTCTACATTGCTTCACAAAACCTTCATGCGCGAAGTTCTCCTAGTTCTACTAGGATTCTGCTTCTTTCCCTATACTGCTTCGTAGAACCTTCCTGCGCAATTCCTAATCCAATTCTGATTGTAAAACTGCTCTACCTAGGTTCTTTCCAATTCCATCTCGGGTCGACACCCAATTTTGTCCCGGAGCTTTCAATTAACGTCTAATTATGTTTAAAATAAGGCTAATTTTTAGAATAAATTAAGTTCGTAATTTTAACGAAAAAAGGCCGCAATCGTTCTTCATTTTAAGTCTTAGTTTATTTATGCAATAGGCATTTCCCCATTTTCCTAGCCCAATTCTAAAACCCTACCCCTCACCCATATATATACCCTTAAACCCTAGCCCCTATTCATTATTCATCATCTTCCTTAACCAAAAAATCAGATCTATTATTCATCTTCCCCATTCACAAAAACCCTATACACACTATCCATCTTCCCCTTACACAAAAAAAAATCAGATCTATATAACACGCACACACATATTAACGGAAACAGGGGCACCCATACATTCTAATCATTTTTATCACCATCTCTACACACCCACAGATCTGAAATGACATAAGGGCGAACCAAAACTCAGTAGATTGGGAAACTTCATCACCGGTGGTCGTTGTCCATTTGTTCTTGTCGCTGAACCAAAATGGGAGTAACAGCGACACCATCACTTCCGTGAAATCACCATTTCCGGCAACCCTATTCTCTATTTCCGGTGACCTATGTTAAAATCAAAACGAGGACCTTGAGGAGGAGTGGTAGTGACGCCTCTAATCAAGCAGGTGTCGCTCCTCCTTTCCCCGCGTTATTGTTGTTCGTACCACCGGAAAACGACCTCGTTATGATTTTCTGATGTTTCTGCTGCTTTGATTCACCAGAATCCGGTCGAATTTTGACAAGTGGGGCCCTCGCTGATTTTTTTTGTTCTGCGTTTTACCCGTTGATGTTACTGGTTATCCCGTTGCTATTGTTTTGTTGGTTCTGCGATGATCCTTGGTCACTTAGTTATGGCGTGATTGATTGTTCTTGTCACTGTTTACTCCTTTCTTGTTGACTGGTTTTGAATGTTGACTGGTCTTGAACATGTTACTACACTTGGCCCTCGATGATATTTATCAGTTGGCATTCACTATTGCTGGACTTTATTATTCGGATGATATGGTGTTAGCACTGACATGGCCTATGAAAATACTAATTTTTAGGCTTACGGACTGATTTGAAACAGATACTACATGGCCAGTGAAAAAAATACATATACACGTATTGAGGCCTCGGGATCGATTTGAACATGATACTACACTTGAACCGTCCCGTTTCCGTGTCCCTAAAGCAAAAGGCGATGATGAATGTATGCACTTTAACGCAAAGCAAGTTGAATAGAGTAATGAAATTGGTACCTGGCATGGCAACACGTCCGGCCGCCGTGTTTGCAACCGTACCAACATCCCGAGCCTCTACATGATACGCCATACAAATCTGAGCCTAAATTTTGCAAAAACAACCT
The DNA here is from genome assembly GCA_037355625.1 of Petunia x hybrida. Lineage (NCBI taxonomy): Eukaryota > Viridiplantae > Streptophyta > Magnoliopsida > Solanales > Solanaceae > Petunia > Petunia x hybrida. The sequence goes on along the minus strand of JBBBVM010000640.1, from coordinate 17,767 downwards.
CTTTTATTATTATATATTATTATTATTACTACTACTATTATTATTATTACTTTATTAATTTATTATTAGTATTTTATTTTCATTGGTTATTACGCTTTATTATTGTACTAACCCAATTTTACTTGTTTGTTTTTGCGAGGTACATTTTAGCACGAATAATTTGTGGACGAGTTTGGCTAACTCACGAATGAGAATAGTCCATTGCATTGAAGGCATTTGGAGACTGAATTCGGACTCAAGCATTCAAAATAAGACTTAGGAATTTTAGAAAATCCAAGGCTCCCGCGAGTTGATCATTTTCTCGGGTTTTATCTTTAACTTTACCTTTCTTTTCTTAGAGATATTTATGCAAATAAATGTGTAGAATATTTTATTTATCAATAATATTTGATTGTTTGTATATTGCTTTATTTTATGTTCGTCGCCTTTTATTGTGAAGTCGTTATTTAATTTATTGCAAATTGGGGCCGTCTTAGCAAATGCGTGCAAGTAAAATATATATTTTGCAAATAAGCTTTTTATTTTATTGATTATTATTATTATTATTATTATTATTATTATTATTATTATTATTATTATTATTATTCAAATAATTCTTTCGAAAGAAAAGCGCACTTGTAAATATTTGGAAACCTGTCGGATTAACCGTATTTTTACGGAATTTTGGAAGTGCCTTAAAAACCTTCTTCCGAAATTAATAAAACCTCTTACCTTTAGAATCTCTGAAAGAAAGACCGTTTTTTATAAAAACGGAGTTTTTGCACGCATTTGCTAATTTGGTTCCCTGTTTTCCTTAAATTGGGTGGCGACTCCACAAACTCCAAAAGAGTTACTGTTGATATTCCGGAATTTATCCTTTCGGGGTAATTTTTGGGGTTCAACAGGACTGGGAATGTATCTATGAATGTATTTGTGCATCTTTTCATCATCGGGTGAATCTGTCAATGAACTAGGTCCTTCAATAGGTTCGTAACCAGTTTCTTCCTATTTGTCAATCATCAAAACTCAAACTTCAACACCTTCAATTTCACTACTAAATCTTTAGATCTGTAACGTTTATCATTGCCCTTGGTCTATTTATGGTGGAATCTTCTTTTCCCGTGGTAGTGTGAAAATACTCAGTTGTTTGCTCTTAAAAAAATTGAAAAAGAATTTTGAAAAAGAGATCGAAAAAGAATTTTGAAATTAGCTCATTATATTGGGTTTGCATAAAAAATGTTTTTGTCTAGAAAATTGATGCTAATAGTTTGAGTGATATAACTGAAATTTGAACAGAAAATAAAAAAGTATCATTAGGTTAAATGAAATAAATAAAACAGGAGGTAAGCTGGACGGTGTCAATTTTGGCTAGTATTATTAAATAAGGTGACTAATAAGTAAAGCGACGTAGTTTTATGGAAAATGCCATTGGTTAAGCCAGCTAATTAATCAGGTTGACATAGAGATGGTTAGTTACGATTCAGTTAAGAATTTCAATTAGTTAAAAGGGGGAATCTCATTTTATAATAGATATCCAAAAATTTATGAATGAAATGAATTATTTTTCCTCTTAAATATCTTTCTTCATTTAACTCTTCTTCATGTAATTTCAAGTTCTATTCAGGGATCCTTCAAATCGCAGCCCCTTAAAATTTTATTAATAACTTTTATTTACAAATTAAGTTGTATCAATTGATATCAAAATCAATCGTTTGTTAGAGTAATTTAGTGGCATAAAGTACTCGTTATTCTAACATAATAAGAGAAGTCGATGGATTTAAGGGCTAGTTAGATGACTTCAAGAACACAGAGAAAAAGGTTCTAGAAGAATAACAAGGCATTTCAGGATAAGCAGGTTCGGTCAATAGATGAAATGAAAAAGATACTAGCTTTATTTCTCTTTGTTGGTCGACTGAATGGCATGCCTGGTGGACAACTAGTAAGGGAAATCCAGGGAAAGAGGATTATTTGATGCCTACTAGAAGCCATAAAGTAGAATTTCCCAAGTATGATGAGACGAGGCTAAAGGATTAGATAAACATGAGCGGAGAGTATTTTAATGTTGGAAAACTTCAGATGGGTCCAAGGTTATTGATACAGGGTAAATTACGCGGAAGCAAACAAACTAGACAAGCGGAAGTAATAAACGAGATAATAAGAAATTAAGATTGGGAAGGCAAGAAATAAGAAGAAAGAAACGAATCAACTCACATATGTGGATTGAATTCAATGGGAGAAAGAGAAACTTGAACCAAATCCTGGATTCATACCAGGATGAAATTCTCGGGTTCCCAAGTCTTAAGGGATACATGAGCTTCAAGCTCCAAACAAGAAGGCCAAGCCTCTCAATATTCTTTCTTCCAATTCTATATTCCTAAACTAGCTAATGAACTAAATGACCTAAGGGAGGTATTTATAGTCTCTCTTTACATGTTTTTGAAATGTCTAAAAGCCCACAAGAGGGGTAAAAATAATAAAGGCCACTTAGAGCTAAAATAAGAATTACACGCGTAAACTAGAAAAATCCCGTATGCTTCCATCAGGGGTACGCGGTCCGTCCACCCCCACTATGCAATCCGCCCAATCAGTGAGGTCTTGAGGATGCTCAGAAAGAGGCGGTCCGCCCGTTTGCAGAGGCGGTCTGCCCAGTTGAGATCCAGAGAGTGTGCAATTCAACACTTAGCCAAATTTCGGGCCCAAAGCCTAGTAGGCGGTCCGCCCACTGAAAGAGGCGGTGCACCTCATGCTGGAACTTTTAGAGAAGTGTCAAAATCATCTTTGGGGCGCTCCTCCTTGGTGCTCAAGTGCTTGATCTTCATATCACTCCCGAACTCTCCTTCTAAGCTCTTGACCTTGCATCCCTCGTTCTCTTCAAGCTTGGCTCTTGATGGTTGGTGTCTTCGCTCGATTTGCCCTGCATCATCCTCCCCTTCTTGAAAGGATTTTGTCCTCTAAATCAAACCATCAAAGCCTACATCCAAAACAAGCACAAACAAAGCTTCCCACTACAAGAGTAGGTTAGTGCAAAAAGTGTGGAAAACACACTCTTATGGTAGAGCCAAGCATCTATACTAATAAAAAAGCTCATGTCTCCAAAGGAAACAACAAGTACTTGACTCAAAAAGAAAGTGCATCCATCACAAAGACAAGCAAAGAGACCAATAGGAGATGGAACATGCAAGATATAGCAATCAAATTCTCTATGACCCTTAAGCTTATGACCAACACACCAAGCCTTCAAATCAATATTATCACACTGTGAAACTTCGGCTTTAGCATGCTCAAGACTCAAGGTGTGATCAACATATGGGATGGAGTAAACAACATAATTCAAATGACAACTAACATCAAATACTCCACTCTCCTTCTTAGAAGCACTCTTACACACACCAAGAGGTACCTTCTCACCTACACATTCACCTCTAAGACAATCCCCCTCACTAGATAAACTCCCAAGGGAGGTCTCAAACAATGGATTATCTATAGAGTTAAGCTTTCCAAACCATAGAGGTTCAAACTCACACTCTACTCTGGTTTGATACAAATCACCATCACCATTGAAGATGCCCTCATACAAAGGATTAGTATAGGCACACTTCTCAAGTTCACTAGCAAACAAAGGTGAAGTATTCAAACTAGAGACAACATCTACACTTGAGGAGTCATTGAACACAATTCGATCCATCTCATACACTAGAGAGAGCATCTATACTTGAGGAGTCATCGAACACAATTCGATCCATCTCATACACTAGAGACTCCTCAAGGTCACACCCACTCTCACTACGACACATAAGACCACCACCATCAAGTAAGCAATCAAAGGAAAGAATAGTATATTCATTACACTCATCTTCTCCTCTATTAAATAAGGGCAGGGTGTCATAACAAAGTTCACAAACAAGGTCAACCACAATATTTTCACTAAAGAGAGGTGTAATGAAAACCGAGCTCACATCATGATGTGGCTTTTCAACCCTCTCAACTAGTGGTTCACATTCACACGCAAGTTTACCACTCAACTCTACACTAGTTGCAAACACATTGTAATTATACAAATCATCAACTAGCATAGAGTTTTTACAAGCACTATCATAAGACAAGGAAGTATCATGCTCAAGGAAAGAAGAACTGATACTTACGCTTGAGTTGCCATCTTTCTCACTCAATGCATTTGAAGTATCATGGCTATCTTCTCCACCTTGTAGCTCACATTTGGAATCATCTTTACCTTGTCTTTCCACTTCGGAACATGATTGAGGCTCCATCAGTTTGCCTCCAAGAATTCCTACACAAGCGTTCAAATAAGTAGAAGAAAAAGATAAAGGGTTAAGGTTATAATAAGGGGTACCCTCACTCTCAATGATTCTTTTTCCCTTTCTCTTTTCCCTTATTTTTTCTTTAAGGTCGGATGTAGATTCGGGTGGTGACAATCCACTCACATCACTCAACACAACCTCTCCTTTTTCCACTCGAGAGTTGTCACCGGTCACTTATTTACTCCTCTCAATTTTTGTCTCTCATATTTGGGTGAGTTGGGACGAGGCCCAAGAATACCCATAGCCGGAGTAGGTGGACTCTTAACATCAACCCGGAATCTAGGACTTAGAGACTCATCACTTGAGGTCTCCTTCTTCTTTGTTGGTGAACCAATTGGCTTTGAAGCTTGTAGTTTCGGGTTCACCTTGTTGACACTAGTCAACTCTTTTCTTGCACTAGTCCCACCATTTCTTGTGATTGTAGTGTTGAACCCCCAAAAAATAACCCACAAGAGCTAAATTTAGGAATATCAACTAAATGGACTAACTCTTTTGGAGTTTCTGGAGTCGCCACCTAATTTAAGGTAAAATAGGAAACAAAATAAGCAAATGCGTGGAAAACTCCATTTGTGGAAAAAAGGCAGTCTTTTCAGAGATTCTAAAGTAAGAGGTTTTGTTAATTTCAAAAGAAGGTTTTTAAGGCACTTTCGAAATTCTGTTAACAACGGTTAATCCGACAGATTTTCAAATTAATTTGCAAGTGCTATTTATGCGCTTTTCTAAAAATAATTAATTGAACTATTAATTAATTCAACTAATAAACTTTAGAAAGTTTTTCAAAAAGATTTACACTTTATTTAAAAGCTTTAATTGTTTTTCAAAAATAACAAAGATTAAATGAGATAAAATAACTGGCGCATTTCTTTTGAAAATAAACGATTTGATCGTCCTAATTTCTTTGCCAATTCATATGTCGTAGTGCATAAATGGCACTTGCTTAATTTCAACTTTAAAACCCGAGTGTCTCACCATAAGATGGAACTTAGGTTTCAAGTCTCTTTTTGCAAAGTTATTTTGGGACATTTAGAAGTTAAGTAAAACTTCTTTATAAATTTCGACTTTTTTAAAGAAACTACTTCATATCAATAAGATAGAAGTCTTTTCATATAGTCACTATTAAGCGTGATTCCGAAAATTTATGAAATTTTGCACACATTTACATAATTAGCTTGATTTGCAATAAATTAAATAACGACTTCAAAATAAAAGTTAATGAACATAAATTTGACAAATTCGCGGGAGCCTTGAATTTTCTAAAATTTCTAAAGGTCTCATTTCTTGAACTCTTGATCCTAAACTCGATCTCAAGTGACTTCAATGCAACTTAAGCCATACCAATTGGAGTTTTAGCCAAACTCATCCCAAGGGTGTTCTCATACACAACCAAACATTTCGATAACTCCAACAACCAAATAAATAAGGGATACCGAAACAGAAACTTGAATTGGACATATAGCCATTAAGCTACCAAACTTAAACTAGTGGCCACACGATGCATTTCATCTAATGCACTATTTGGTATAAATAAACTACAACCAGACAGAACTCTCATCATATTTCACAACTTCAACCAAATAGGACATGAAAAACTAAGTTCCCATGTCATACTAAAGCTTTGAAAGAAACTTCCATACCACAAAAATGTCACTTTTATAAATAAGGTTAGGCTTAAACTAACAGGATACAATTTAAACTCCTTCATTTTTTTGTAAAACAAAGAATTGATTTTTCTACTACGCACCAAGGCCATATAGCTTAAACTAAAAACTTCAACACATAACTTATCTTTATACTCAACCAACAGTAGCTAAAAGTTATACTAATTCAAAGCTATGGCTGTTTTAACAGAGGAAACAACCATCATACTTATTTATGTGAAAAAACATTCAAAACATGACTAAATTCACAAGGGAGAAAAAAAATTCAAACTTTCACAAGAAACAAGAACAATTTGATAACCTTGTCTTCAGAAATACCAAAACATAGATTAATAGAGTACAAACTTCATCTTTTATGCTAACAATTATCTAGTCCTACATGAAAGATTTTCACTCAAAGATTAAATACACTAAAGCTTGGAGCTTAAACTAAATGCAATAACTAACTTTATAACAGGGAATTGACTTTGAAAAATGGAAGTAAAATGATTAATAATTTTGACTCCTAACCTTTTCTTTTTAAAAGAAAGATATGATAGGATCAACTTCGTCTCGGTTTAACTAAATATCCATCATCAACTAGAATGTGAGCAGATTATAAACATCCCTTAGGACAACACTTTATCTCACATGAATACTTAAAGGTCTCACTTGAGACTACTAACAGGAGAGAGAATCAACAGGAGCTCAAGCAAAACAAATGGTCTCTCTTTATTCCTGAAATCTCAAACAAACAAAAGCAGCACCTCTCCAATTCCTGGAACAAACATACACCTAGACTTCATAAATTAGCCAGAGACACCCCCGCTAACACCTGCTTAATTCTACTTCCTGAACAAACTCCACTTTTCACAGGCATAAGAATCAGCTTCACTACTCTCCTTAACACCCTGAACTACTACACAATATCTAAATCCCAATGAAACCAAACCAACAGAAATACAATGCAATGCTAAGCACCTCTCTGACTACCCGAGGACAGAAATATCCCTCACTATCCTCCTGACTCCAAGCCAACTAAAACAACCCTATACCAATCAAAACAACCTTCAGCTAGTTCTAACACTCGCATACACACTTACAACCCTCTCTACACTCTGAAACTACCTAAACAATCAGGAAAACAGACTCCCCAAACTCTCACACACAACCTGCACACCTCTATATAGCTACAACACAGAACACCTGACTCACAAATAACAGGAATCACTACCAGGCCTCCCCTGAACCATCACAGCATAGCAGACCCTTAACACCACCCGAACTAAATCTACTACCTCACAGTAAAACAAGAACCAGAACTGCACCAGACCAGAACCTGCAACCCTTTTCTACTCCTTTAATACCAGCCAAAATTGTAAAAGAAAGCACAGCAGAAGAACACCCCTGCTGTATCTATGCTTCTCCTGAATACCCATTCAGAATCTTGCAACTCCCTCCTTTTCTCCTTTATAAACTCTCTCAACATTCAACCATAACACATAGAAGAACAGAACAGTTAAAACTCCATTGCAGAATTAAATTTAGGTCTGTGAACAAGCCATTAGAAACTGATTTTTCTTTTAACTCATTTCATGATAAAGCTACGAGCTTGACAGTTATTTGATGCCGGGCAAACCATGAGACCCTTCACTCGGAGCCAAGCTAGGGAGATCCAAGGAGTACACTTACACTTGGTGAGGAAGGACCTAGAAGAAGGAAGCGTTTGGAAGCCATTCCGGGTGCTCAAAGCGCAAGGGGAGCAGCCCAGCGAACCAGGCGCTCCGCCTGCATCTTAGGCGCCCCCGCCCAGAGAGCAAAGGGGCCAGGCGGACCGCCCAGCCACCCCCACTGCCCAAAATGTAGCAAAATGCGGGCGCTCCGCCCCAAACTTGGGCGCCCCGCCCGAAACGCTGAAGCACGGGATTTTGCTTAGTGTTATGTCTATTTTGACCCTACGTGGTCCTTTATTCCTAAGCCTAAGTGTGGGCATTTTAGACCTTTCAAATGGTGTCTAAAAACACCTATAAATAGCTAGATAGCTAGTTTATTTCATTAGCTTACCTTGATGATTAAACAAACACTTGTGTTGAAGAGTTGAACTCTTTTGTTGAATGAAAACCTTGATGGGACTTGTTCTTCCTCTAGCGGATCTAGATGAATTCCAATCCCCCCCGACCATTCTACTTGCGTGCTCACGTTAGCTCGAGGGTAGTTGCCTAGTGTAGGTGTTCTTGTCATTCTCTCGGGGTGTAACGGAACAAGTTCTCCGTTGCTACTTGAGATTATTGAACGAGTTACGTCTCGCTCATTATCTTTACTTTCCGCGTTTGATTTCCTACATCATTTGGTATCAGAGCAAGGCTCGGGTTTTGTTCCTACAAACCCCCGACCCTTGATTCTTCGTGCCTACGTTAGTTTCTTTAGATTTCTTGTTGTTGAAGTTGTTGGTAGAAGAAAAACACAAAAAAATTGAAAAATTGAAAAATACAAAAATTGGTGTAACTTTGTGGTGTGATCGATTCTTGAAGTGGGTGTTATAGATTTGCGATCCTTGTTGAAATCCCGATGTTTGGGTACCAAAATTGTTTGGATTGGATTGAATTGAAAATTTGAAACCCCAATTGTTGTTAAACCCTCCCAAACCCTTGTTCTTGAGGAATTTGATTGATTTTGGGTTGTTTGATTGTGGGGTTTAGGAATTGATTATTGGGGATTGATCTCTATTGAAAACTGAACAAATTGCAACTAGAATCGTGTGATTCGGAGCTCGGTAACATAGTTATTGAAGAATCGAAACCCACCTTTGAACCTTGAAACCCATGTTGAAACCCCAAACTTGAAAACTTTGAATCTTGATTGAGCCTTATTTGTTGTTTGTTTGGGGTGTGAAATTGATTGGGGATTGTAAGTTGTATCAAGGAACAACTTTGGGTACCTTTAATTTGGCCAAAACACGTTGGAATCGACCCCAAAGGTGGATTGAAATCGAAGAACACGTTGTTGAAAGACCCAGGTGTTCTTCGTCCAGGCGCTCCGCCTAGACCTTTGGGCGCTCCGCCTGAACTGCTCTTGCCCCAGGCGCTCCGCCTAACCTCTGGGCACCCCGCCTGCCCAACCCCACTGGACATTTGTTGAGGCGCTCCGCCTCATTCACTGAAGGGTAGAATCGGGTAGTTTCTTCTAGGCTTGCTTGTTTCTTTGTTTCCTAACCTCTAATTAGTGTTGATCTAAGTAATCTTTCTACTTAATTAACACTAATCCTTCATTTTTTTAGGTGATTCGTGCCATAGTTGGAGAATAGAAATCCAAAGAAGACTCGTAGTTTCTTTTGGTTAAAGTCCTCACTTCAAAGTGCCTAGCGTTCATTGAGTCCTATTAATTCCACTCACCCCGGAGTGTGCTTGACTCGTGAATAGTCTAGTTGAGTTGGGGAATTGCTAGTCATCTACATGAAGCTTTGGAACTACAAGTCGAGTGAAATATCCACCACCACCCCCAAAAGAGTGATCCGAGTGAAACACTTGTGAGGGAGTGAGTGAGGTTGTTTTGCTAACGTTTGTTTCTTGTGTAGGTACAATGGCCAACGAAGGTCAAGATTTCATAAAGGAGGCCTTGGCTAATCTTCTTGCCAAGATGGATATCATGAACCAAAGGATTGAGTCTCTTGAAAAGGGAGCCTCAAGTACCCAAGGTGAACAAGGGACCCCGAGTGTCCAAGTTGAGAAAGGGACCCCGAGTGTCCAAATTGAGACCGGAGAGGGCTCAAGTAGTCCTACCTTTACCCCGGAACAAGTTGTTGAGTTGATTAATCAACAACGGGTAAAGGAAGATCGTGAGAGGATTGATCAAGTGTTGGGCAATACCCAACGAACGGGCATTCCCCGTATTTTGGACAACCCCCAAAGAAACATCCCACTTCCAAGACCTATCCGAAATGTCCAAGCTCTTGAGCAACCTAATGAGGCTCAAGAAGGGGAGGAAGCCGAGTATGTTGATGAGGCTTATGGGTATGATGATCACTTTCAACCAAGGCGAGGTATGAATTGGGGTCGAAATGTGGATAGGGGTAGAGGCCGAGGTCAAGGGCCACCCATGGGGTATGTTGGAGGGAATGCTAGAAGGGAGTATGGTGGTTATGAAGATCACTATGGAGGCCAACCGGAGCCTTACCGTGGAGGTCGTGACAACACCAGCCTCAATAGTGTGAAGCTCAATCTTCCAAGTTTTAAGGGGAATTGTGATCCGGAAGCCTACATTCAATGGGTGCTACTCATGGAGAGGATGTTTGACACAAATGAGATGACCGATGAAAAGAAAGGTACTTATGCTATTTCATCCTTTGAGTCCTATGCATCGACTTGGTGGGAGTCCGTCAAGAGATCAAGGAGGAGAGCGGGAATTCCCGTGAATGTGGGTTGGAATGATTTGAAGGGTCTCATGAGTATCAAGTATATTACTCTTAGATATCGTCAAGAGCAACTCAAGAAGCTCTATGAGCTAAAGCAAGGTGCCAAGACGGTTCATGAGTACTATGATGAGTTTGAGACGATTCGCATGACTTTGGATATGGACACCGAAGATGAGGAACAAGCCGTGATCCGTTTCAAGAATGGCTTGAGCTATGGTATAGCTTCACAATTGAGATTGCATGCTTATCTTTCACTTCAAGAAGTCCTTGATGCCGCTATTCAAGCCGAGCAATGGCTTGCAAATGAAAAGACCAACCGATACAAGAGCAACACTTCCACTTCCATGAGCAAACCAAAGGATTGGAAGACTTCTACTCCAAATGCCAAATTCCCAAATGCAAGTGGTACAAGTGTTCCAAATGCTAGCAAGGATGTGAAGAAGCCATATGAAAGGAACACAACTAATGTGAGAGGTAACTCTAAAACTCAACTACATGCTCCTACTTCTTCTTCCATACAATGCCACAAGTGCAAGGGCTATGGTCACTTTGCTAAGGAATGTCCTACGAAGAGGACCATGATTGTTGTTGGTGAAAATGCATATGAGCAAGAGAGTGACCCGGAAGATGAGGGAGTAGAGGGAGATGATGGAGTAGAGGATGATTTGTTTGATGACACGGTGGAGGAGGAGGATCCTCATACTTTCTTGGTTGTGAGAAGGAGCCTAGGGGCTATGATTGTGGAAGATAGTGAAACCTTGCAAAGGGAAAATCTATTCCATGCTAGGTGCCGGGTCAAAGATGTTGTTTGCTCTATGATAATTGATTCGGGGAGTTGTGCAAATGTAGTGAGTCAATCACTTGTGTCCCAGTTGAAGTTGACTACCATGAAACATCCCAAACCTTACCGGCTACAATGGCTTAGCGAATGTGGGGAGCTTAAAGTAGTTAAGCAAGTGATGATTCGATTCAAAATGGGGAGTTATGTAGATGAGCATTTGTTTGACGTTGTGCCTATGCAAGCATGCCACCTACTCTTAGGGAGGCCTTGGCAATTCGATAGGCAAGTGGTACATGATGGTCGTGTCAACACTTACACGGTCAAACATGAAGGGAGGAGATCTGTGCTTAAACCTCTAACTCCTAAGCAAGTAAGTGAGGACTACAAGAAAATGAAGGAGTTAAGAGAGGTGGCAAAGGCCAAGTCAATCATTGAGACTAGCCCTTTATCCAAAAGCATGGTGGCAATCCCACCTTCTTCATCTACCGGTGGCATATGTGCCATGATGCAACCGGGCGAGGTCCTAAGAGGTAATGATGGCACCAAGTTTCTCCTTTGCCTAGTGCACAAAGGTATGATCCTTAACTCTAATTGTGATTTTTCGACTAACCCTTTGCCTAGTGTGTTTGAGAATGTCTTGAAGGATTTTTGGGACATGTTCCCGGATGAGATGCCTGATGGCTTACCTCCCTTGAGGGGTATTGAACATCAAATCGACTTTATCCCGGGGTCTCAAATCCCAAACAAGCCGGCCTATAGAAGCAATTCCGAGGACACAAGGGAGTTGCAAAAATAAGTAGATGACTTGCTTTCCAAAGGCTTGGTGAGGGAGAGCTTGAGTCCTTGTGCCGTACCCGTCATTCTTGTCCCAAAGAAGGACGGCACTTGGAGAATGTGCGTGGATTGCCGAGCCGTGAATAAGATAACGGTAAAGTACCGTCACCCTATTCCACGACTTGATGATATGTTGGATGAATTGAGTGGGTCATGTGTCTTTTCCAAAATCGACCTTAGGTCCGGTTACCATCAAATCCGGATGAAACCTGGGGATGAATGGAAAACCGCATTCAAGACCAAATTTGGTCTCTATGAATGGTTGGTAATGCCCTTCGGGCTTTCCAACGCACCTAGCACTTTTATGCGACTCATGAACCATGTTTTGAAGCCTTTTATCAATAAATTTGTCGTTGTCTATTTTGATGATATCTTGATCTATAATAAGACAATAGATGAACATGTTGGCCACCTTAGGCAAGTGCTTGAAGTTTTGAGAGCCGAAAAGCTCTATGCTAACTTTAAAAAGTGTGCCTTTGGTGTGGAGAAGGTTGTCTTCCTTGGGTTGGTGGATGAGTCCAAGGTGGAGGCTATTCGTGATTGGCCCACTCCTACCACCGTGACTCAAGTGAGGAGCTTTCATGGTCTTGCTAGTTTTTATAGACGATTTGTGAAAGACTTTAGCTCCATTGCCGCTCCACTCACCGAATTGGTGAAGAAGGACCAACCGTTTGTGTGGGGAGAGCCTCAAGAGAAGGCCTTCCAAGAATTGAAAAGTAGGTTGAGTACCGCCCCTCTATTGCAATTGCCCGACTTTGGAAAGGCATTTGAGGTTGAATGTGATGCCTCGGGGGTGGGAATTGGTGGTGTTTTAATGCAAGATGGCAAACCCATAGCCTACTTTAGTGAGAAGTTGAAAGGGGCTTCCTTGAATTACTCTACGTATGACAAGGAATTGTATGCCCTAGTGAGAGCTCTTGCCCATTGGCAACACTACTTATGGCCTAGAGAGTTTGTGATCAAGAGTGACCATGAGTCACTCAAGCATCTTAGAGGCCAAGAGAAGTTGAACAAGCGTCATGCCAAGTGGGTAGAGTTTATTGAGTCTTTTCCCTATGTTATCCAATACAAGAAAGGGAAAGACAATGTGGTGGCGGATGCCCTTTCTAGGAAGTTCGCTCTTGCCACTACTCTCACCTCCAAGCTCATGGGATTCGAGAGCATAAAATTGATGTATGCTCATGATCCTAAGCTCAAGAGCATCCATGAAGCTCTAGAGAAGGGGGAGAGAGTTGAGAAATACCAATAGGTTAATGGATACATCTTTAAAAATGGTAAAGTGTGCATACCCGAGTCCTCATGGAGGGAATTGCTTGTGCAAGAGGCACATTGTGGAGGACTCATGGGTCACTTTGGTAGGGATAAAACCTTAGCCATCCTTAGGGAGCAATTCCATTGGCCTTAAATGGGGGCACATGTTGAGAGACTTTGCAACTCTTGTCTTGAGTGCAAGTTTGCTAAGTCCAAATCGAATCCCCATGGCCTCTATACCCCACTCCCCGTACCTACTAGTCCGTGGTTGGATATATCAATGGACTTTGTCATGGGTTTACCAAGGACTGGGGGGGGGCCACGATAGCATTTATGTTGTGGATAGGTTCTCCAAGATGGCTCATTTCATTCCTTGCAAGAAATGTGATGATGCACAACATGTGGCTACCTTGTTTATTGAAAATGTTTTGAAGTTGCATGGTGTGCCTCAAACTATAGTGAGTGATAGGGACACTAAGTTCCTAAGTCATTTTTGGAGGAGTTTATGGGGTGCCCTTGGCACCAAACTCTTGTTTTCTACGTCCCACCACCCCCAAACCGATGGGCAAACCGAAGTGGTGAACTGGACCTTGGGTGCTCTTCTTAGAGCCATGACCCGAGGTAAGGGTGGGACTTGGATTGACAAATTACCTCTTATGGAGTTTGCCTACAATCGCACCGTGCATAGAATGATTGGCATGACTCCATTCGAGTGTGTTTATGGTTTTAACCCCGTGATTCCCCTTGATCTAACCCCTTTGCCAAGGGAAATGGTTGTTAATTTTGAAGGAAAGGCTAGAGCCAAGGCTTTGATGGAGCTACATGCTAAGGCAAAGAAGAATTTGGAGGAAGCTTATGCTAAGGTTGCCTCCAAGAAAAACAAGGGACGCAAGAGGGTGGAACTCAAGAAGGGTGACTATGTGTGGGTGCACTTCCGGAAGGAAAGGTTTCCAAATCTTAGGAAAGGGAAGTTGGCACCCCGTGGAGATGGCCCATTCCAAGTGCTCTCGAAAATAAACAACAACGCCTATGTGGTCGACTTGCCAAGTGAGTATCAAGTTTCTAATACTTTCAATGTTTGTGACTTGGTTCCTTTGGATGTAGGTAATGAAGAGGTCGTGAATGATGATGAAGAGGTCGTGGATGATGATGCTTCAATTTCGAGGACGAAATCTTCTCAAGAAGGGGAGGATGATGCCGGGCAAACCACAAAACCCTTCACTCGGAGCCAAGCTAGGGAGATCCAAGGAGTACACTTACACTTGGTGAGGAAGGACCTAGAAGAAGGAAGCGTTTGGAAGCCATTCCGGGTGCTCAAAGCGCAAGGGGAGCAGCCCAGCGAACCAGGCGCTCCGCCTGCATCTTAGGCGCCCCCGCCCAGAGAGCAAAGGGGCCAGGCGGACCGCCCCACCCTCAGGCGCACCGCCCAGCCACCCCCACTGCCCAAAATGTAGCAAAATGCGGGCGCTCCGCCCGAAACGCTGAAGCACGGGATTTTGCTTAGTGTTATGTCTATTTTGACCCTACGTGGTCCTTTATTCCTAAGCCTAAGTGTGGGCATTTTAGACCTTTCAAATGGTGTCTAAAAATACCTATAAATAGCTAGATAGCTAGTTTATTTCATTAGCTTACCTTGATGATTAAACAAACACTTGTGTTGAAGAGTTGAACTCTTTTGTTGAATGAAAACCTTGATGGGACTTGTTCTTCCTCTAGCGGATCTAGATGAATTCCAATCCCCCCCGACCATTTTACTTGCGTGCTCACGTTAGCTCGAGGGTAGTTGCCTAGTATAGGTGTTCTTCTCATTCTCTCGGGGTGTAACGGAACAAGTTCTCCGTTGCTACTTGAGATTATTGAACGAGTTACGTCTCGCTCATTATCTTTACTTTCCGCGTTTGATTTCTTACATCATTATTTAGGCTTATACAAGCATATGAACAGTAAAGATTGAAACTCTAACTATTTCATATATCAAACATGGTTCATGATGATAAAGATTATGATTTAAACATACGGATAAAAGACAGTTAAGAACTAGTTGACTGCACTCAGAATATAAACAATATCTCACTTGAAACTGATATAAACAAATTTTATTCAAGGAAATAAAGAACAGATTAAAAAAAAAGTTGCGAGATTACCTCTTTGCGGGCAGTGAATAAGGGCTTGACTGGAAGCGACACCACTCGAACAAGTCAACGACTCAAATGACAAAGAAGCAACTCGAAAACGATGAAGTGACTCGAAAATGAAACGATAACACACACGACAACCAGAAATCATAGAAACAGTCACATTATGAACCTGAACCTTCACCTAAAACACAAAGCTTATGTATATATGTATATATGTTATATATTCTGCCCCTTTTTCCTATTTTGCTCTCCCTTTTTTTTCTATTCCCGGCTGCTCCTCTTGATGCTAAATGACGATATTTCAATATGAGTATTAGGGTTTCGAAATGAGGTACAATTGAACCCCCAAAATTGACTGATTTAGCCTCAAACGGTTCTTAATGGATAAGGTGTACGGATTTGCTGATGGAGGGAGTGAGGACCAAGGATTTTTTGGGGGAAATTATTCTGATTTAGGGATTTTAGGATGTTTTATGTGGGTTTACGCGGGTAGGCCAATATTTAGGTTACGTATTGCAATTTTGGCCCCTTTCTTTAAAATTACGCAATTCGCTTTTGATTTTTAAAACTAGCCCTATTTAAAAATAATTTTAAATTAATTCAAAAATTCCGGAATAAAATTGGGTGTCAACAGCTGCCCCTCTTTACCCGAAAAGGATGAAAGAGTTTTCAGGGTAAAGAAGTTGACATAAAGCCAATTTTGTCATGATAAAGCCAAGGACTTCTGATTCCATGGACCAAAGGCGAGGCTTATGGGTTTGGAAGAACTCCGGTTTCCGAGTTGCCTACATATCTGGGGCTAAAAGAGAATCAGGCCATATGTAGTTCGACGAAACGAAGGCTCGCACGGTTAACCGAAACGGACACATGAATAGGAAGGAATCTGACTGACCCCTAATCTGGAATGAAAGATTAAGTAAGACTTGCTTGTTCGAGTGCGATTCTTCAGATCCTCGTTGACGAGTCCAGCTCATATCAACGATTGTCCTAGTTCACTGCTAAAAAAGAGTTCCACGTTATGCTCCAAATATTGATGCGGTGCTGCTAAAATCTTGTAATAAACTCGACAAACGATAAGCGAGTAACTGCAAATAAGGCTTAATAAATAGAATAGAAATAGATAGTGATAATAAAACTCGTAGATGGTGGTTTCAATGATAAGCTCGTCTCCAATCAACTAGTGAAGAAATCCGGCTTTGTGAGAAAAGATGACTTCAGGGTTGTTGGTAGAATGAAAATAAAATAATAAAGGACTTCAATATATAGAAACATAAAGCAGACTTGAATAAAATATAAGGATAAAAATTCTGCCTTTCGACAATGACTCATGATCGAGTCTCCAGTTGTCTATGGTAGGATCATAACAAATAGCGCCTTCGATTGATTACGATAGGCTTCATAATAAGGCCTCGAATTGTATATGCAAGGCTTCAATGATAATGACGTCTTCGCCTGTTCACGATAGACTTCATAAGAAGGCCTCCAATTGTCTATGGTAGGCTTCAATGATAATGTCTTCAATTGTATACGGTAGACTTGATAAAGAACCATACCTCCGATTGTCTATGGTAGACTAGGTAAATGTGATGCCTCCAATTGTTTACGGTAGACTTCATAGAAAAAACGTCTTCGGTTGTATACGATAGACTTCATAAAGGATGCCTTCGATTGTCTACGATAGGCTTTAATAATGTGCCCTTCGATTGTCTACGATCGGCTTCAATAATAATATCTTCGATTGTATACGATAGACTTGATAAAAAACCAGGCCTCCGATTGTCTACGGTAGACTTGGTCTATGTGATGTCTCCGATTGTTTACGGTAGACTTCATAGAAAAAACGTCTTCCATTATATACGATACATTTCGTAAAGGATGCCTTTGATTTTCTACGATAGGTTTTATTCGATTGTCTACGTTAGGCTTCAATAATAATGTCTTCGATTGTATACGATAGACTTGATAAAGAACCATGCCTTCGATTGTCTACGGTAGACTAGGTAAATGTGATGCCTCCGATTGTTTACGGTAGACTTCATAGAAAAAACGTCTTCGATTGTATACGATAGACTTCATAAAGGATGCCTTCGATTGTCTACGATAGGCTTTAATAATGTGGCCTTCGATTGTCTACGATAGGCTTCATAAAAAGGCCTCCAATTGTTTATGGTAGGCTTTTAAATGATAAAGACGTCTTCGATTGTTTACGATAGACTTCATAATAAGGCCTCCGATTGTTTACGGTAGGCTCCATTACAATAGCGCCTTCGATTGTCTACGATAGGCTTCATAAAAAGGCCTTCAATTGTTTATGGTAGGCTTTAAATGATAATGACGTCTTCGATTGTTTACACTAAATTTCATAATAAGGCCCCCGATTGTTTACGGTAGGCTCCATAACAATAGCGCCTTCGATT